>OZ007498.1:13763213-14963213 GCA_963931805.1 Microdon myrmicae | reverse complement strand
AAAATAGGAGCTGAAAGCACTGTAAAACCACTTTAATTTAACCAAACTTTATATAAAAACAACAGGTGCTGAAAGCACCGTATACCAAAGTGAGAAAAACTGTATGCCAAAACAGTAACATATAAAAACGTCACATGAATAGACAATTTTGCTTTTGTCTATTCAGCAATAGGTGGCGTTCCGGGTAGTATGTTTCTTTTCAACTGGTATAAGCTATAATATGTATGTTGCGGAACGGCAACAATGCACTATTTTCCATTCTGTAATATGATTTAATATAGCGGACCAGAAGGAACTATGTTCACAACCGTAGCCGTAGTAAAACACATACTAATTAGATTAGTGTACTTTTTTTTCTTAGATAATCACTGCCTTCGCGCAACCAACTGACTACTTACTAATTTACTTTTCTTCTACGTCGAAGTCTCGGTCACATCGCCCCTTATCGCAGATCATTTTTGACAATTTTTCTTATTCATTAGCGTGTCTGGCTAATGCAAACAATAGTTTATATTGCACTTTAAATAGTCTATTTGTGCATGTCAACAATCATCTGGTTACAACGCGTATGCATTGCGATGTTCAGATTGCCGGAATTTTGTCTCGGCGGGGCAAATGGACATGAGTTTGTTTGGACAGCTATTTTATTGTACAAACAATGCATGTGAAAATATATACTGATGTTTGGATTTTCGGAATTGAATTCAATGTTCGACAATTGCACGTTTGGTTCAAAATGCTTGACATTGAATTCAGTGTTAATTTGGGGATATGAATGGGGTTTTTGTAGGTGGGTACATATGTATGTGGGAGGAAAATGCTAGGGCTTCTTGGAGCACTACAAGGTAATAATTGCCGGAAGTAGGAGAGCACATGATACTTCATTAGCCCTGAACGGGGTCCCCGTTCGACATGGTATGTTAGACGAGTGGGTTCACAAAACCATTTCACATAAATAACCTTGGTTACCAATTCGCTCCCGATAACGTCAAAACCATTCTAATAACGAAGCTTTTATGCAGAATAAACTTTTTATTTGGGATCACAACTTTATGGTCATATCGCACTAAGGCATCACAAACAAAATCCAATGCTGTGGGTCACAGTTGTTTTTCAACTCAGCCAGTTTATTAAATCAAAGATAGTCCATTAAATTCTTGACGAATGTAACCTGGACATTCAATTTTTGGACGTATGGATCAATTGCATCAATATTTTCCAACAAAAAATCATTTTTAATACGATCTCCACAGAACGAGACACTTGCTTCTGGCTCATTTTTGAACAAATCAGATCCCATAATACCTCCAGAGTGCAAAACGTGTTGTGTTCCTTCTCTCAGGGAGCGTGTCTGGTCCTGAAAAGGACGAGGGATCTCTTTAGGACAGCTCCTGAGGAGAGCCGTTGCGGTTGCTGCCGTGCTTCCTCAAACCTTGAGGGAAGAGCAGCTACCGATTGTTTACTATGGCCCGGAAATCGGCCAGGTTTTAATTAAAAATGCAATTTTTGTCTGCCGAGTTTAAATTTATTTGCTTTAATTTTATTTATTGGCGTCCTACCGCTTCGGACGCCAATAGAGACTGATCCTCGAATTTAAAATCCATCGCCCTTATAAAGAGAAACAAATAGAAATTGGTATCTCGAAAATACACAATTTCCTACAAAAATCCCGATTTTTGAATCCTGAGTGAGATGCTCAGTGTTTATTTAAGATAAGAATTCAATTTCTTGAATTCTTACGAAACTATTTCGCAGATGTCGATATGTATCTGGTTTTGGGGTTTTGTTTGTTCAATTTATTAAGAATTTTTCCACATAGAGATAATGATCTCTGGATTTTGAGTTTTGATGATGCCGTGGAGCAAATGTAGAACAATAAACGAATATTAGATTCATTTATTGTGAATTTGATTTTAATTTGGGATTTTGGTTATTATTATGCCGTGGGGGCAAATGTTAGGCGATAAACGAATGTTTGATTCGTTTATTGCGAATTTTGGATCATGTTTGGGTTAATTCGGGTTTGATAGGATTTCGGATGTAGGAATGGGGGAAAAAGGTGGTAGGGCTTTTTAGAGCACTACAAACGCACCAAACGGTGGACGTGAGGCCTGTTTGGTCTCGTGCGGGGTTGTGTGCCACAAAAATCACGAAACCGACGTCTGATTTAAAGTAAAGTAAGCAATGTTCAAGCGTGAGTCTATTCATGATAATTTCCCAAAGTGTGGTGATAAAAATTGTCAAACGGTGAGTGCACTTTGACAACTCGAACACTAAGAATCCTCACCAAATACTATAGCATAAATCTTTAAATTAGGTTGATTAAAGTTTGTTCTCAGTTATATATATTTCACAATCTTCAATATTTGAAAAACTTTCTCAAAGTCACATGTCAACCTCTAGAATGTAATACGTATGATAACTCATTACAAAGTCAGTAAAATCCAAACAGGATACACGTGTACTCGTATTACCAAAAATTATTCTTGAAAAGTTTACAATAAAACTTAAAAGTATACAGAAAGTAGATACAAACTAAAACCCATGTCGAGTACCTTTATGTGAAATGCCCTATTACATTTATCCGCAGTAAGTATTTGCATAAATTACGTTGAATGCTCTCGAAAATATTTTACCTCGCCTAGAGTAGAAGAATATCAACCGCCACAGTCTTTAAATCTTAAAGGTTCTTTAAATTGTATCACACAACATACAGGAGAAGACATTTCCTTCTCAACCTCGGACTATAAATTTAACATGAAATTATCCGTGAAGAAAGACTCCTCGAGTTATGAAAAAATTTTTTTTGCCGTCAGAAGCATCTCCAGGATGTACAGGAAAGAGGCGGAAACTCTTTGGAGGAAAATTTTAGCTTGTCATTGTATTTGCTTCTGTAGTGGAGTTCCAAAGTTCGATGAATTCCATTCGGTTCCATAAATCTTACACAGATCTTCGTAAAACCAGAAGGATTTTTACTACGAGCAGTTTTTTAGGAGTTTTTAGAAGAATGGGCAAAATAAATTTGCGTACCTGCAGAATTGCTTGGGAACGCGGGGGGAGGATATGGTGTAAAGTAAATGTACCGGTAACCTGAGAAAAAGTGTGCCCCTTTTCATTCTATTAAGGCATGTTCATGTGCCCACAGGCGTTTGAGACACGAAAAACATGGGATGGACAAGAAAAATTTTGATTCCCAGTGAGCACAAATCGATTCTTTAAATGCCTTTAAGCAAAATTATGATACCGTGACATTTTATTGGAGTATTGCTATTAAAGAACCTTTGTTTCTGTACTTAATTATGTAACTGAATTTTTTTATCTCAAGGTGACACCAGACAGTTCCATGGCTTGTGAATAGGCAACAACTGGTATTTTCTTTTCTCTTCCTTTTAAAAAGTTGTAAATTGTAAACATCCGGATATATTCGTCCTAGGTGTTCACATCCCGTAGCAAACGAATTTTGTGGTATTGAGAGGTGATATGTCAGGTTTATGTGTTTACGGAGTTTTTTTTTTTTTGGTTGGTTTATTTGACAAATTTCAGGAAAGGCGAACCCAAAGTGCTGAATAAGCACTCTGAGGTGGAATTTTGTCTCTACCGGGTCCATCATTGGTAAAGTTCCAAAATATGGTCAATGATTCCTCCCAACCGTGTTTAAAGAGGGGGGGCGGGTATTTCACTAGGCGGCAAGGTAATAGGACCCAACCTTTGCCTCTGTATGGGATATTGGAATACACTCATCGATTTCCAAGGAACCCATGGTGATATCTGCGACTTCGAGAAGAAAAATTACGTGGATTCAAGTTTGTTTCAAAGACATTATAGAACAAGAGAAATTACATTTTATTTTTAACGCGCTCGATTCTAACGCTACTCTTCATTTCACACCGTACGGTGGAAGGCGGAGCGACCATCTCGGTCAGTGGATGAAATTTGACTCAACGATATTCAACCGTTTGGGGTGAGTTTTCCCGAGAGAGAAAGTGTGTCTCTCGTGGTGAAAACAGGGAAGAAAGACTTGGCAATGTGTTTGTATGTGTGAGTGAAGATCACATTGGTTTTTTTCATACACAAGGCCATGGGAATGAACCTCAAATAAAGAAAGGAAAAAGGAATCGTGGAGTTCTTTGCTTATGTGAGAAGGTTACTGGGAAACGATTCCAGAACTATGTAGGATAAAAGGAAATTATGGCCTGAGAGTTCAGCTGAGTAAACAAGTTGCAACTCATTAGATGGTAGGTGCATTTGGGAGAGTAGAATGATTGAATTGTTTGCGTATCGCCAGAATACCTGATGAAGGGCAGCGGTATTTTGTTTACTTATGGTGCGAGTTAGTGAACTAGTCCCAACATGGATGGTGCTAATTACATGCAGCCGGTGTTGGACTATTTATCGCTGGCTAAAAGGGTCGACAGCCGATGTGTGCATAGACAGTTTTTATGTACACATATTGCGGCTGGGACTAGCCAACTCAAGAGTAAGATTCCCTGATATGAAGAAATTTATGATAATGTAAGAAAGAACTGTGGCGGTTCCGCCAGATCCCACGGCTCGCCTTCCTGAAAAAACCCCCATAACCACAACCCGGTCTGCACCAGCTTTCGCTAATGCAATTCGCATTAGCATCTTAAATGCTTCACGCATCAAACAGACCCAATTATTATAACCCTAAAATCCCTATAAAGAAAACTTACCTTTTCATTGCATACCTTTGCATACAATTTTCTGTAAGAATTCTTCTTGACCTTTTTAGGAATTCCATAACTCCCATTGTTTCCCGCCAATGCATTTGCATTTGCCCCAGAAAACATTTCCTTTTCCAAGGACATGTAATGCTTTCAAGCATTATCTGAAATTCCTAAAATTGATCCTTAATGTGCATATGCACCATAAATAGCAAACATTCGATACCCTTTGTCTGAGTTAAAATACTATGTCGTCAGCTTGTTTTTACAGCTGCAACACTAGCGATTCAATAGACAAACAATGATGCATTTCTTTCGTCGCCACCACTAATTGCTTGGCATACCTAAATGCAAGCAAGGGATGCGTATCGGCAATTAACCCAAGATACGATATACAATTTCCATGGTATAAAGTATCGTATCCCATTAACACCTTTTTTCCAACGTCCGTCATAGCGACGTTGTATAAACATGACCCTCATTATAGAACGAACCATTTGGTGGCCTTTTCTTTTGTCCTTGCCGCCTGCCTGTTTCGTTGTTCCACTGCACGTGTGAATAGCATTGATCTCAACGATCCCACACATACCACCATGACCTATATTACAAGATCTGGTTTCCTATACCACCAAGAGAGACTTTACGTTTCCCTGGTGGTAGGTAAAAAAAAAAAAAAAACGATATCCTTATTGGAGAGGATATCGTGGGAGTCCTTTACCATCCTTTGACCACGCTGGTCACATCACTCCCGCTGTCTGTAGCGCTGCAGACACGCGATTTACCCAAAGTCGATTAATTGTACGATAGTTTCAGTGAAGTGTACAAATACGTATCGCTAGTTTTACCCGGTCCTCGTGCACTTGTTCAATTATTTATGCGGTGAATGTGCGCACCGAGTTTAAGATTTTACCGAAATGTTTGCTCCTTAGATATAACATATGAACAGCATCACCGTTTGTATCTGATTAATCATTTATTCAGTGAATGTGCCAACCGAATTCGGAACAATAAAAGTCATTAATAAACAAAACCTAACCTATGCGTTTTTATCATGGATATCTTCGGTGAACAACTTCCCTACTTTGGACAGCTTGCGGTGAACTGTGTTTTTCTTTCGGTCTGCGGCAGACACTTTTCGAACTGGTGGAGACGAGGTAGAACTCTCGCCCATGCTGGCGTCGCGACCTCCTCCCCACAGAACTCTTACAGGAATTGTATGCGAAGAGGTGCAAGAAAAAGGTAAGAATTCTTTTACTGAAGCTTTTTAGATTATACCTTAGATGATCCTAGATGTGTAAAGCATTTAAGGTGCTAATGCGATTGCATTAGCGAAATTATGTGATTGGATGGAATTATGTGGGTTTTTTAGGTAAGTTTGGCGGAACCGCCACAGCAGTGAAACTGTTTCTAGACACCAAGCATTATTTCCTTGGCTCTATTAAATCCCTCTAGACCTTGAGATCATATTTATGGTTTTGTTTTGTTCTTGTTTTTTGTATGGTAGTGGAGATCTCAAAATACTAACCTAGGCGCATACTAGATGTTTTTCGGCTAAAACTACCTCCCACCACCTCACCTTGCCTTTGTTCCCCGCGAAATCTGAACAGGATGAAGTTCATCGCTCATCTTATCGCATTTGGTGCAATAGACCACATAACATATCATCCTCTGCTATAGATCATGCTTATTGTAATCTAGTAGGTGAATAGGTTATATACGAGGGTCAAACAAATATAAACGGTAACTTTACTTTTTTGCTTAGCAACAAGTTGCGAGCTAGATAATCTTGTGCGTGGCTGTTATTTAGTTTATGAAGAGTAGGCAAACGGGCTTAGATAGCTGTCATGCTTGACTTTGAGTGGACAAGAGGTACATACGTCTGTTGCGCAACGAATACGAGTATTATAACATTTTTAACAAATGAAGGCGTCAAACCCTCGGAAATTTTTTCTCGATTGAAGCCACAGTTTGGTGATGATACCTGACCCAGATAATTTAAAAGTGGGCGAGAACGTATCGAAAACGAAAATCATGATCGACGGCCAAGGACAAGTCATACAGATGACCACATCCGTGCCGTTCGAAAGCCTACTGAAAGTGATCACCGCTTAACTGTTGGAGAAATCTCATCAGAAGTGGGTATCAGCTATGGAAGCATTCAATCTATCACTTCATGCTCCCATGATTCACCCTCGCACAATTCTTTTGTTTACCCCTATGGGAGATTTTTTGGAGAGTCAACTGTTACATGAGAGTGTGCCAGCAAGCCTTGAGATGTGCCTAAAAGATTGCTTCTATATAGAGTTGTGGGGTACGGAGTAGGGTGTGCCGGCGGACGGCACAGGGTTCACTCCGGTGTCCATCTCTCTGCCACCGTACTGTTCACAACGAAGAGAATAAAGGGGGCAAACATCCAGGACACTGCGGGGCGGCGGGGAGGCGAAGCCGCGGAAAATAAAACACACTGTATAATCATTCACAAATTGTTTAATTGTTCACTAGGTTCTAGTAAATGATTGCCGGTACGCCGGACTTTAAGAGACACTACTAAAAGCTTTTCGTTTAAGGGGCCAAGAACCCGACACATCACTAAATGGTTCTCGTTTAGGAATCAAGGGGCCCGACCCCACTCGACTGAGACGCGATAGACTTGATTGTATACTCGGGGGTTCGCACCCCCCGTGTGCACGTTACGGGGGGCTGAGTCTTAAGCCGATGTGCGCGCGTCGATGGTAGAATAATGACTGAATAATGAAGGAAAGAATCTATTCAGGGTGTCGTGGTAGTTGAGTCATGGCGAAGTAAGCTCACTGCCACTTACTAGGAATTTCGAGTAGAATTGCTATGCTTGCATAGGAATTCAGTTCTAGCAAATCTCGCCATATAAGCCGAGTTGGATTCGTTGGTTGTGTGTACCGGGAAGTTGGCTTTGGGCACGCGAGCAAGTATGGGCATGCATTTTCGGGGGAAGTTGAAATTGCTTGGGTGCAAACAAGGAATATCGTTTAGAGAAGATATTAACCGATGTAATTTCGGGGAAACGTAGGCGGCTCGGTATAGTTGGTGGTGATGGTTAATGTTCCGTTATGGAGTTGAGTATGCGTTTCTTTACAGCATATGAAGTTCGAGGAAACTAAGATTGCTTGGTCGCAAGGAAAGAATATAACTTAAGTAGAGAGTTGACCGAAGCGATTTTGGGAAAATGTATGTGGGGATGTTTAGAATATATTCTGTTGAATTTTATTCTGTTGGGAGTTTGGGATGTGTTTTATTGCAAATTGGGAGATGGATCCTTGCAAGTTCGGGGTGGGTGCGCTTGCAGATTGGGATTTGTTTTTGCATGTTTACAGGTTAGGGTAGGGTGGCGCGCTGTTAGCGATCCAAGTTGGTTAGAATTGTGGGTTGGTTCTCCGTGTCATATAGACAACCCCCACAGAGTCGCTGGCTTAAAACACTTTTAATTTAAAAATCATTGTGTGGTTGTGCTTGGTTAATCCAGCTGGACCGTCAGCATAGTGGTTCAACAGCGTTCATCTAACTTGCCCGGAAAGGAAAAGTATGTATACAACCAATTAATTTGAACTCCCACAATTTACACACTTTCAATTGAAGAAATCTGCCCTTGGAAGTTCTTTCCTTCCTATCGTTTTAAGATCAATTCGAGACAAATGAGAATCTTTTTACATATATGAGGTGTGCTCTAAGTAGTGCTATATATTTTGTGAATTATCTTAATTCACCCCAGAATTGAAATGTGTGTTCAATATTCTTTGACAAATCACCATGAAATATTACACAGCGACAGGCGTATAAAATTTGTTAAAAAAATAATGAATCAGGCGAATGGACCTAATGCTGATGCAAACTAGTCATATTATGCGATATAAGTCAATTAAACTTTTTCCTCTGGGGTTATGTTAAATCACCGGTTTACTCTAATAAACCACGACCACTTCATGACTTGGAAACCAACATCATTGAAGAAATTAGGGCGAACTTATGTGGGAAAGTGGCCAAAACCGGTGTTCCAGAATAGAATTTTTGAAAAAAAAAATAAAAAAAACAGAGTCATTTAAATGACATCATTTTGAAATATATAATAAATAAATAAAACACATTGACATCTTGAACCGTTTTGTCTGTATTTCAAAATTAAATAAAAATGTATAGCTTTTATTTGATCATCCTGTATTCTCCAAATGAATGTTCACAATATTGCGATTAATTCTCTTTTCAAGCACAAATACCATCATTAACAGTTCTCCTTTTAAAATTACAAGTCGAATGTAATTTATTTGTTCTTATTAACTTCTACTAATACTAACCAGTCTAACGCGGCATACTCTCGAATACGATTCCCCATAAGGGCTTTCTCCATTATTATCATTATTATATTATTATAGTATTATACTTCTCTCAAGAAAGGTGAACCTATAGCGCCAACACGCCACCCCGGGATGTCACCAAATAACCGTTGCAGTCCTCCTTGAACAGTTGCAGGTTATAACGCTCCGGGGACACTCGCACGGGAATGGAAATCCACGGCTCCATTACTCTACTCAATTTAACGCTACACCATCTTTGCTTATTTGGCCATCAACTACTCGGTGCAGCCTCATGATACTCTTTTTGTCGGGCATCCCATGGATGATCCGGCTTTTGTTTTGGATTTGCTTTCCCTTGGGATACTGTGGCGGTTCTTTAATACATTCCCAAAGAACCGCCCATCCTCTTAAATTAACCACCTTCCAAACCCATAGCACTTACCTACAATTAGGGGTAGCGTAAGCTCCCCTGCAGCATCAAACCTGAAAGTTAAACCTTATCAAGCATGCTCATCAAACAAGTTCTTTCATTTATTCATACATGGACCGTGCCAGACAATCGGCTCGGCTTGTCAGCAATTATAAAAGATAAATACTCACTGGCCAGCGTAATTGTTGACATCGTTGTAGCCGGTATTCTTGCTACGGTTCATATGTGAATATTGCCCCAATCCGAAGGTTCGCAACACTTGCGACCAATTTCCCTTATCGGTTATCTACCGATCATGGGATTTGGGCACTAATATGATTGACATTTTTGGCGCAAGACTAATGACCTTGCCCGGAAAAAACAAATCATTATGGAAAATTTAACAAGCCTCAGGACTTGCAAAATAAGGTCAAGACCGGTTCCCGGTTGTAGTGCCGATGATGATGATGATGATTGACATTAGACAATCATACCCCCGATCATGCCTAACGATGCTCCGGCCTGTTAAATAAACAAACACGATGTGCATATCATCGTGACTCTTGAAATTGCGTTTTTGTGTATTTTAAAGCAAAAGCCTATTTCGTTCTCAGGCGCAGGTCATCCGAGATGTATGGCCCTCGAAATAGCGTTTCTGTTTATTTAAGACACAGAAACCTATTTCTCCTTTCAGCGATAGCGCTATCGCGTATCTCTATAATATCTACAATCCATTATACCAGCCCATGTTTATTCAGGTGTATTTTCGTCGTTGCCGATACGCAAGCTGAAGGGCAACGTTCTTGTCCTATACGGACACATATAGAATCCTCCCACACTAATGTAATCCACACCGTTGAATCTGGCAGATATGGATTGTAGCTTCGAGTCAGATTTCTATCGCCACAGCGGACAGTCGCACCCGCTTAGCGTTACATTTTTACCAGCCGCTTTACCAAGTAGCCAATTTCGTTTTCCACCGATATACGGAAGTGAGTCGGAGTTAAATGACGTTTTTGTCTCGTACGTGTACTAAGCAATGTCGAGCTAGTGTCGAGTTACGCTCTATTTTGCGCGATTCTTTTAATATAGCAGAATATTTGCCATCGATTGAAAGAGACAGTGTTAATGTAAAATCAACCTATTCTGTAGTTCACCAGAATTAATTATTAATGGTAAAGACACGGTGTAATGTGGAATTGAATTAAAAGAATATTATGTAACTAAAACCAATCGACTAGTTTTATTAATTGACTTTCACAGGTGATCAGTGTTTTGTTTAAACTCCGGCGTCTTTACTGGTTTATTCCTTCTCGGCGAACAATTAAATTGAATTACCGGTGTGTTTTTATTCGTTTGGTCTTTTGGTGGCCAATCACTTTATGCAGCAGACGGTGGAAGGTTAAGTGAATCCGTGTCATACTAGACATAATGCTTAAAATACCCCACAATACCACTTAGTGTTCAATTTGGTATTGTTACCTCTGTTCTCAGTTATTCGGCAGTGCGTATGGACTAAACCGACATCCACTTTTCAACCCATTCCTGTTTGTTCGTCGGGGTACCCTCGCTCGACATTTCTTTCGGGGGCAGGGTCAAATAGAAGGTCTCTACAGTTGTTTTTTGCATTAAGTTGTCGGGACATGCCTAAATTCCCATCCGGTGCTTAGGCCTAGCATTGCCGCTCTTATGCTGGTTGTATCTACTGCACCCTCGACTTAATCAGCAAATATACTGCGCCCCTACTGAAATCTAGTGCCTTTGGTTGGTACGTGTTCCGCGTTTTCTACACATCGCTAGCAGGACAGGCAGTGTAGGGCTTCTTTGTGTTTGAAACTCTCCAAGTATTATCCTGTCAGGCTTTGTATATGTGAAATTCGTTGATGTTCCATATCAGTTCCTGCGTCCATCTCCCTGTAGCGACTGTGTCCCATTTCTCTTTCCATTGACTAAGGCTTCAATCTGGGATAGCCGCCAGTTCGTCTTTGTATGAACTGTAGTATCATGCTTTCAGTTGGTGCGGTGTGTATATCTATCTCGCTTCTATTTCAATGGGCACTCGACCAACAATTACCACAGCCGCTTCGGTCGACATCATTTAGTAGGCTCTGCAGATTGTCAGGTTTCCTCTTCTTTGGATGGATTCCATACGCTTGGTGTATGAGTTGTAAGTGGCTGCTCTATCCTATATTAGAGGATTGATCTGCTCACAGAAGCTAGCTGTCCGATGTCATGAACCCGGCCTCATTTGGCATCAGTCTCTCCAGTGTTGTGTGTATTGTCGCTGCCTTCTTTGCCGCGTAGCGCATGTGGTGGTTGAAACTCATGCCGTGATCCGGTATAATCCCAAAATTTGTTATGTTGAGGCTGAATTCGATTATGTATCCGCGACACGTAGGCCGCACCACACTGGGCTTGTTTTTCAACTCCCACCCAAACAAACACGCAATTGAAGTTTCTTCACCCTAGGGCACTTCAGAACAGCGTGTCGTGTCAGCTTAATCTCCTCTAACCAACAGCAACGCTAACGAGAAAACTCCCAAAAGAACGGTATGGTTCTATGAGAAAGCCAATTGGGAAGGTCTGAACGACTTTTTTGGGAAATTAAATTAGTCGTTATTTTTCCTCAATAACGGTGTTGAAGCTATAGCGGACACATTGACAGACACGATGCTGCTTGGCATACGTACCTTTATTCCACACAGAGTAAAGAGTATCAAACCCAAGAGAAATATGTGGGATAAGAGACAATCTTTCCGGCCGTTCAATTCAAGTGGTTCTTAATGGTGTCAAATCTGTCTCCCATCAATTTAATGCAGGTGTTCCCCATGGTTCTGTACTCTCACCCACTCTCTTCCTCATCTTTATAAATGATCTGTTGTCAATTACCCGCAACCCAATCCACTCGGTTGCTGATGATGACACGTTGAGTTTCTTATACTCATTTCCGACCAAACTCTTCGAACGTCAATACCAATCAGCAGCTTATGCTTAATACACTGAATTCCGACCTCTACAAGATATATCAATGGGGATTATCTAACCGAGTAGAGATCAATGCCTTAAAAACTCAGCGCTGTCTTTTGTCGTCAAAGGCGAACCCCAAAGTAATTACACTGTCGATGAACGGCACTTCCATCGACGAAGCCAAGGGACTATCAGTCCTCGGCACCCGAATTAATTCGACTCTTAATTGGAGCGACCACATTTTTGAAGCTGCGAAAAGTGCGGCCATATGTATGTTCCTTAAGTGATGCAAAAAATACTTCACTCCATCCAACCTGACCACTACAAGGCGTATTATCATCATCGTCGGCACTACAACCGTGATCCGATCTTGGCCTTATTTAGCAAGTCTCGAGGCTTGTTAAATTTTCCATAGTAATTTATTTTTACGTGCAAGATTATTAGCCTTGCGCCACGTTTATACGGTATATATTCGTCCCAAAATGGAGTTCAACTCCGATATTTGGTCAGGCGCATTCAAAACTACACTACATGTGCTTGATAGGATGCAAAAACGAGCAGTGAAACTTATTGGGGACCCAGCTATGAGTAGATCAATTCCGTCGTAAGAACAAAGTGCGCCTATCGTATCATGCCTATCTCTTTTCTGTAGGTATTATCACGGTCGTTGCTCAACTGAACTTGTTGAATTTGTTTCGCCACTTCACACATATTCCCGCGATGCCCGTCAATCTGTGAATGCGCATTAGTTCATTGAAAGTGGACTTTAGGCGCGCAAATAAACATAGAGAGTCATTCTTTAGCCGAACCACAAAAATGTGGAATACTCTACCTGATCATGTGTTTCCTCCTCGTTGTAATGTCCAGGCACTTAAGACCACTGTACATCGATACCTCCTTTCCTTAACCACTTCCTTTCCTTCCGCTAGCACTGTGCTCGGACATTGAAGGGTACTCCAAAATCCCCTTTCGTGCGCGCTTAAGTGTAAAAAAAGTAGAAAAATAGATAAACTAACAAATAAATAGAACTAACAAAAAACAATACATCGGACAAAACTTTAACACTTAAACCTACATATATATAAAAATGGAAACTATATAAGATATTCAAATTAATAAAAAACACATAACTAAATTTAAAATGCAAATCAACGAACATAAAATTAATTAAATCAACAAATGTAAAATTTATTCAAAGGACAAATGTAAACACACTTTTTTGTAAGCCTCGACAAACGCAAACCTCGCACTCCAAAACACACATATCTTATCTGCAACCAAAGAGTATTATCCTTCTTCCAAGAATAATACTCATTTGTAAAGTGGGGATCATTGTTACACGCCAAACCTCCTACCGTGATACTTATGTGGCGATCCCGCCAAACCCCACGGCCCACTTACCTAAAAAACCCCCATAACTTCATCCCAGTCTGCATAGGTTTTTGCTAATGCAATTAGGCACCTGTAAATGCGTCACACATCAAATGGATCAAATTTGTAATCTAAGGGTGCCTGTAAAAGAATCCTTACCTTTCCTGCATCTCTTCGCATACGAATTCCCTGTAAGAATTCTTTCCTAACTTATCAGGAATCTCAAAACCAATTCGGCACCTTCGGCGCCAGGTAAATCCCCCTAGACGAAATCCTGAAAACAAAATGATTTCGTTTATATACAATGTAACCATCATAACAGGGATCATAAACATTGCGTCGCCTATTTCCCGTCCTCACCAAGTGTATCATAAATCACAATACATACACATTGGCTGGCGTCCTACACCCAGGGGACCAAAGCAAATATACGCATCTCGCGTCTTAAGGCATCAATTAAATCCTACAGCACAGGCAAATGCAAATAGTAATTGAATACCTACCCCGACCAGCGATGGCATGAACACCATTTCCCGGTAATCAAGCTAAAACCAATTAGCGCATTTCCACATTGCATTGCCGCCTATTTATTTAGCCGCAATGCACATCCTAGACAAAGACCAAAGCGTTATCTTAGTCTTCTCATATTTCGGGATATGCTTCCCATCAGCAGCGGCATGAGCAAACAAAAACCATTAGCATCCAAGGTGATTCGGTTTCTTTGCTTTACCGAACTCACATCTCATGGATACACCCTATGCCTTTTTCGTCGTTTCAGGTTCGTTCTCATGGTTTGGCCCATGAAAGAACCCATGTACACACATACATGTGTACTACCAACGACCTTCACGGCCCCTTTGTCCTTTCCGCCCGTCTGCTTCGTTTATCCAGCGCCTTCGCGCGTGTGTTGAATATTATGATCCTCACGATCACCCATGCACGAGATCTGGTTTTCTTTCAAAAAGAAATACGTTATATAAATTAGTGATAATATTAATTTGCATCAAGTCCAATAGTGTTAACAAAGTAGTGATTTTTATTGAGAGAATAAAACTAAATAAACATGAAATCAGTGTGTTCAATTTTCGGCAGCGGTTCCTGGGTGTGGGTTATTAATGTGTTTTCCTTCCCGCCGGTGACGTGCAGTTTTCGTTCGGTGTTTTAGTGGCGAACGTTTTATGGTGGAGGAGGAAGGTGAACCGAGTGCCCATGCCTGGCACAATACGCTTCCTCCCCACACTTACCCCTGTGGAGCCACCCTCAAACAATAATCGTGTTAGACGCAGATCCACCCACTTAAATTATATAGTGCTCTGCAGACTCTTTTTACGGCCACAATCACCCAACCCAATAAAAAACTAGCCTCTTTGGAGCCAACCACCACCACTAACGGTGATACACGCCAAGAACATCCACTTAAAGGATGTGACATTAAAGAAAGCTAAAACAGACATCAGGAATTGAACTGCACGTTCACCTGAAACAAAAACAAAGCAGTATCCCATTCACCCAATGGTCCCGCATAAATTGATAGCAAGCCAATCAAGCTAAAAAACATGCAATTTGCGCTAATCAATTAAATGCCAAGTAAATTGAGCTGAACGCTAAATTTACTCACATAAAAGCCGAAATATAATCGTTGAACCAATGGTTCAACGAAAAACCCGAAAAGGCATATGTGCAGACCAGATGGCATCGTTCAAACCTAACCGAAGGGAACTATAGAGATACTCACAAACATTTTTATGACCCTTTCAGGAAAATGATTATCTAAAACCATTAAAACCACCAGCACCAGTTTCCGTTTTAACAAAACTAAGTTAAAACAAACAACAGGCAATAACACATAATGAACGTTCGCCTGGGCGCTATTGATCTTTTCTTTCAATCGATTTCCCACGGAAAAATCTTTGCCCATTCGGTTAAAGATAACAACAGGCCCAATAAACACACTATTGATTTTTCTTTGTGTTTAATACCGAAAAAGGGTTCAGGCGGGAAAATGGAAGTATCCTTTGATCTGGCGAAAGGAACCAGATTTTGAAAAAAGAAATGAAAAAGGAGAAAAAACTAGACACGGTGGTTTTTCGAGTTTTTGGCGGAGACGGCGATTAAGGGAATTGGTTATAAGACACATTCCAGAACGGACGCGAGTTGAATTTTGAATCTCGACCGAGACGGTGAGATAACAAAGAGTTGGTTTTTGAGATTTGACCGAGTTGGTCTGAAAGTGGTGTGGGGAGTTAATTTTAAAAGTATGTCCGAAACAAAAATGATTAAGTAAAAGTGGTGCGTGGAATTAAGTTGAAATAGTGTCCGGACCGATATTAGTAGGTTCAAGTTGTGCCCATAGATGGGAATTAAGAATAAAAATTAGTTTAAATATTTATAAAACAAACAAATGAGTGTTTTATTTAAAGTGTGTGGTATTTAAAGTGAGTGAAAAAGAAAACCACTACACTCTACCATTACCTCCATAACCTAATCCCAAATCAACATTGAATCAAAAGTCAAACAAATTGAACAAAACGTTCAATTGTAGCAATCAGTTCTTAAATCCAACACGGGGTAAACGAACCAAATATTCATTTGGTTCACATACACGTAAAATTCCCTACATCCAGATGCCCCACTCTCAAACAAATATTGTTGAGAATTATAAATGCCCGTCTGCAATTTTATAATCCTTTAAGAATTTGATTGCACGAAATCCTGCCCCCAATGAACATCGTTTTCCTAAACCGAGTTTAAAACAAACAAATTGCGCATTAAAACGAACCACGTGCTCATTTATCGCCCACCAACATCTAGGATCATAAATTCGCACCCACAAGATCTTTTGTTTATTGTTCTGTGGTTAAGTGCTAGTAAAACCATGGTTCCTTTTTGTTTCTCCTTCTAAGACAAAGAAAAGTAGGTGAATGGCGGGTGGCCAAAGAATAGTGAAAAGAAAAGATGTATCGTCCGATCTGCATCGAGACTTTTCTTTTTTATCGGACGATCGAAAAAGGCAACTAACGTTTCCGGCTTTCCACGTGGTTCATCTTCGAGGCTAAAATCTCCCGAACGGAACTTCCCCAACCAACATCATATAGTGCGTTCCTTTACAGCTATGTCCTCAAATGCGTCATTAATGTTTTTCATTGCCAATGACGCATTATGATCCGTTTTAAATTCATAAAGGAAGAGGGTTCGATTCGAACTGTCGACATCATGGTAAACAATTCTTAGGAAAAAAAGTGTACCTTTAATCAAACCTAAAATTCTCGCAAGTCAAGTACACGTACCAATTTAACGTTCTGCCACAGACGTTCACTGGCGAACTTCTTATTTCCGACTGAGCGAAAATCGGACATTTCATGTGGTACAACCCAATATATACGAGCAGCAGTTGTATAAGAAACAATTGACAGCAACCCATACTTCATTCACTTTATTTTTAGCTGAAGACAATAAAGGAAATAAATTAAGCTGTCGCAATAGTAATTCGGAAGAAAAACATTACTTCGAAAGGACCAAACTTCACTTCATCCAACGAATGCCGTCGATATAAAATCTTAACCACCGCCTCTCGCGATTTATGTGTCGAGCTTATTTTATCAACCTTTACCAAGATGTTGGTATTGCCTTTTGCAAGTAACTTTCTTGATACACAACATGAAATCACGCACCGGAAACTCCTAAATCCTGCGACAACCGTTTCGCCTACAATATTTCTCACTTAACCTCGTCCTGTAAATTTTAATTAAGTGTCGTCTCAACTCGACATTACTCAATATAAAGGTGTGTACCGTTCAAGTTACTAAAGCTAATTTATATCTTCAAATCACAAAGATAAATGTTTTCTTGCGGTCGTGAACTTCAGGTGCTGCTGATGTTTCGTATACACCAAGTACGTGATACGCCGGCATCTGACAATAAAGCAGATCCAAGAACATTAGTGACACTGAACGGTGACATTATCTGCAGACGTTCACGTTTGGATTTATTACAATGACTACGATGAAAGTCCTTAAATGCGTCGGCAAACTTTCTGGAAGCTGGATTTATCCTTTAAAAGCGAAAATTGCGAACGGGTTCATGTAAAATGGGAACGAAAATAAAAAAAATGGCATTTGAGTATTGGGAGCCTAAAAGCCTTTGTATTGCGCCGGAGGGAACGACATAGATCAGAACAAGCTCGTATAACTGCTTGTAACGTGGTTAGCTAATGGAGTTTTATTGGTGTAGTAACTTGAGGACATAGAAATGTTCATAGCCATTGAAAGGATTTATTTTGTGTTGTTAATCCTCTTCGAATTTCTTTTTTTTTTAAATTACGAACTAAATTGGGACGAGATTGAAGAATAAGCGGGAAGAGTGTTTTTTTATGTCACATAATAATAACCATAAACCATTCAAAAAAAATGATAAAGTGAATAAAAATTGGAATTGCAAGATGTCCGGTCCAGGTATACCACTTTGCGATGGTAGAGAAGAACCATGAATCGAATTCGCGCTATGAAAAAATTAGAACCAATGTATCTTGCGAACTTGTCTCAAGTCGCTTTAATAGCTGTAATTGCTACATTAATGACGTGATCTTTGGCTCTAATGATTTTCTTGCAAACATCTTTTGGTGTTGTGTTCTTCTTTATGGTTAGAACATAAAAACAAGTATTCGGGTGTTTGAATCAAGTCACCAGTCAGATTGTTACCTGGATCGTGATACTTGTACTTTGACTAACAGTCGCAGATTCCGATTGATTTTAACTGGCAACAGCCAAATAGAGTATTTTTTATAATGTTTCATATATTCACATGTACACACATATCGTAGAAATTGTCAAATGCCCAATGAAAACTACTAAAATAAAAACGGGGGAAGCTAAACACTTTGCTTTTAAGAAGCTTTCTTAGTCGCTAGTTTGATTCCTGATTCCCTCCCTTATTGGCAACATTTCCGTAAAGGAAAACCCACTCGGTGTTGGATTAATAAAGATCGCAAAACCTGCTTATGTTTGTGGCCTTTTTGCACTTTTATCCCCTGGAATTTTGAAAAAAAAACAGTCGAATAGTCAAAGAGCATTTATCGACACATAGCCTTGCCGTCGTGGGACACATGGAAGATGTGGACAACGTGTCGTTTGGCTGTACGACGGTGACATGCATAAGGCCCCTTTTCTTGACCGAAGAATTCGGAGCTTTGCCGAGCACAGATCACACACGCACAAGTGGGCAGATATCTTATCTCGTTACATAGGGTGTGATTGTTAGGTTAACACTACACTCACAATAGGCTCCGTGAAATGGTAGGGAGAAATCCCTGACCATTTTTAGGAGCTTAGCTGGTGGACCGGTTTGAGAAATGGTTGGATCACCCCGGCAAGCTGCACATTCCGCGACACTGTCGAGGAAAATTTTTGACTATAATTTGGATGCTAATGACCCGGACTGACACGGGGATAAGTCCTGGTGGTACCTTCTAAGGTAAAGAATTCGGGATGTAAACTAGTTTCCCATTCAGATCTCCGCGAGGGACTATGTCAGGGGAAACATCATGCAGATATTTTGATAAATAACCGAACTTTAAGAAATTCGTTATCGCAAAATCGGGGTCTTTTTCCAGGCTCTGTCGACGTTCGACTGATAACGGCATTTTGTAACATCAGGGGCCTCACCAATGTAAACGCCGTCCACCAATATTTGCACACAGTGAAACCTGATATCCTAACCAAGACCACGTCGATTCGTCAACTGATTCAACATATCTCCGTTGCTCAGGATACGACTTGCATTCAAGATTCCGTTTTAAGGGCGTACTCTCCACATGCATACATTCCGATCTGGGTTACCAGATGATGGAGGTGTTGGAACCCAATAAGATGGACATCACGTGTTATAGGTCGTGCTGAGGAATTCTGTTATATTTTTTATGGTTTTACTGCTCCGCGAATGACGATTGATCGGCGACATTTTCCAAACATCTTTCATGTACAGTAGACTGGGTACAGATCAACCACCTAGCTTCTGAAATTGTCATCATTCGCGATTTTAATGTGCAAAATTCCAGTTGGCTGGTGCACTTTCACAGAACCGACAAGGCTGGGAGACTGGCGGAGATGTTCCCCGTTAGCCGCAATTTAACTCAACTCGTGGAGGGACCTACGCGAGTGTCGGATACCCGATGTGATTATCTGAACACCCTGGATTTTGAAATCCGCGTCGAGCGTTTATACCGTGGAAGTTGCTACGCCACTGGGAAACTCAGATCACTCCTTGGTATCCGTCGCACAACCACTTGCATTTCAAATGAATAACCGACCTAGGGAGCTTCGCCATGTAAGGAGGTATGGGGCTGCTAACTGGGACGATTTGGGAGATTTCTTCGCATCATTTCCATAGTCGGAGGTGTGCATTGGAGACTCTTATGATAACGCATGCGCGGAGTCGGTCACAGAGATTATTCTTCTCGGCATGGACTCTACATTCCGCATTCCACTAAACGAAGTTCATCTGACAATCTTGGTTTGCTAAAAAATTCTGGGAGAATACAGCGGAAAAAAATAGAGATTTTAAACAATGGCGCTCTAAACCCACCGAGGTGAACAGAACGATTTTTGTTGAAATCAGAAACGCGTGCAACCAGACGATTGATACCATGAAGAAGGCTTACAGAGACAGGGTGACTGTCTGACTGATGGGTTGCCAACCAAGTCAGCGGCCACTTGCTCCAAACACGGGACGACAACGTTTATTTGTGGGTTTCAACGCGATTAGCTGGACAAACAAACAATCACTACGTTTGTGGAACAATGTTCAAGAAGTTCGGCCCCGCTAACAACAGACCTCACGGAACCTGACATCGCCATCATTCAACAACCGGCATTTACGTCGAAGCACCTTCAACTACAGCTCCAGTTGCCACTGCCAGGCCAACGTTTTCAGCATCTTCGTTTTCGCGTCTCTTATCATCTTGGATGAAGATCCACGAGATAAGGCGAACATAGATATGTAGTACAGTATCGTTAAAAAGTAATAAAACATTTTTAGCTTCAGATATGGACTCGTTGCTTACTTCTGGGATTTTCGATCAGCTCATAATCGACAAAGAAATACACTCCACTAACAACACACGGCGCATCACAGAAATAACAACTAACATTTGCTTCTACAACTCCTCCTACGTAATTAATATTGATGATTACCACCCAAATTAGCAAGTTCACGTCCTTAATCCCCTAATTACACACGTCTATCATACCCAAAAAACATTTCCCCACACCTCAATAGCACATTTTCATTTTACATTCAATTCATATTCACTCTATTTTTCCCTGACATAATCCTACCCCAAAATCCGTTTATGGCCAAACTTCCCATCCTACATAACATGTACAAGCTTTTCAAAAGGAATAGTCGTAATTCAAATGGAAAAAGTACGCATAAACTTTTCCCACCCTTTTCATCCCCTATCTCGCAAGGGTCCTAATTTCTACCTTAAGGAATTACAAAATTCTATCAACGAGGATCAAAAATAATGTTCACACATATGTTTAGGTACATTGAGACTTCCCAGCAAATTTGGTGTACCTGGCCATTATCCACTCGTACACCTGACATTTCCTTGGAAGGGGGTTCAGGCCAGCGAGAGCCAGAACCAAATGCCAATGAATTAATAAATGGTGAAGTCAGAGCGGGGCTAATAATCTTGCCGGGAAAAACAAATTATTATGGACAATTTAACAAGTCTCGCATAAGTACCGGATACCGGGGGAGAGACTTGCTTAGTAAGGCGAAGACCAGACCCCGGTTGTAGTGCCGATGATGATGATGATGAAGGTGGGAGCAAATTTGTGTCTTCGTATAAAAGGACGCCATTGAGCGATTTTCTCTCTAATGTGGAATTTTAATGTCGAAAGCCTTTTAAGTTTTGAATAGGTAATGAACTTTCGTCATTTAAAATCATTGTGCGGCGTATGGGTTTTTGAAGTTTGCGATAAGATCGTTTTATAATTCGTCGTGCGACGGGTGTATTTTGTTCTGTGAATGTGATGTGTTTTGATTTTGTCCGAAAGATTGTGTAAAAAAATGTCATATGCATTGCAAACCAATTTGAACCCAAAAAAGGGTAGAATTGTCACATTTTTAACTACTATGCATAACAGTAAAATAGTTGACACTACTAGTCGCAAATCAAAAATCAGAAACAATTTTGAACTACAATAAAACAAAAGGAGGTGTGGATAGCATGGATCAAATGGTGAAAACATATAGCGTGAAACGCATGACACGGGGACCATGGTCGTTTTTTACAATATGATTGTAATGTCAATAATGCACGTGGTTATATATAATACAGTGTGGTTATCTTTGAATTTTTATTCTGACCAGAACTAAAAAAAAGGGAGAAATGTTATTATATTGGAAAAAATTGGCTGGTTATAGATATGAGGTAGAAATCACTGCGTCAACGAGCACTGCAACATTAGTTCGATCTAAAGATCTTGAGCCCCCAAGCATAAAACCCAGATGTAATATACGAGGGCGGGCTGAAGAGTTTCCGATCTCAACGTGAAGATAGCGGCACTCGTGAAGCTATTGAATATTGTGCATCTATTGACAGTTCCACACCAAAATTGCAGCCATTTTGGTTGGGTAGTTTTTATTTGACAGTCGTTTGAGTGAGTCGAAATTGTTTGCTTTTTTTGGGGCCGATTCCCCTTTGCAGTTCACTGTTTTGACTGTATTTTTATTTCGGGCGTATAATAGTGTATCCAAGTTTCATCAACAGTAATTAATCGGCCCCAAAACTCGGATTTATTGTGCCTGAACTGTCCCAAAAGAGCGTTGGTAATGTTCATTCGAACACGTTTTCGGTCTAGTGTGAGTAAACGGGCCACCGAACGCGCGAACAGATTTCTAATCCCTAAATCTTGATTTAATATGTGACAAACACGTTCTTTGGTAATTTTCATAGCCTCTGCTATCTTTCTCACTTTAACCCAGCGGTCGTCTAGTACCATTTGGTGAACTTTAGCGATGTTATCGTCAGCTGTTGCAGTTTTTGGACGTCCCGAAGGTTCAACGTCTCCCGAGCTCTCATGGTCACGTTTAAATTCAGCTGCCCAAAATATCACTGTGCTAAATTATGGTGCAGAGTCCCATACACAGAGCTCATCTTTGATTTGCGTAGGCGTATTGCCTTTCAAAAACAAAAATGTAATGACAGTTCGATACTCAATTTTGTCCATTTTCAGAAAAACACACATCCACTCACGACAGTCAAATAAAAATTACGTGTGCAAAATGGCTGAAATGTAGGTGAGTAACTGTCAAAAGATGTACAACTACATTCACTAGCTTTTATTGATGAGTGCTGCTACCTTCACGTTGAGGTGGGAAACTTCTCATCCCACCCATGTATGTCCAGATAAAAACACCGAAAAACCAGGACCAAATTTGAAAAGTGCAAAAATATTACTTGTGCAGAACATTCTCTATTTATTTGGGCTTCATATGAAGAAAGACAATAATATGACATAAAATTGTGTGTTGAATTTCCCCTAAAATATTAATATTATTGTATTCAATTATGTTACTGTGGCGTTTCCCATTAACGACACTGCTTTTCTTTTCCAGGTACGGCACAAATACGGCTACCTAAAACACATAAACCCTGGAAAACATTTACTCACCTTTCCATTGTCTACCCAAAGTGGTCTTCTAACCACCTAAAACAATTACCATTCGCTAATGCAATTGCATTACCATCAACAAACATTTCCCCCAGGGGCATGCTTGCATTCAACGCAGCATGTTCCTGAAATCCAATTCGATTACGACTTCACGTAACCGACATAAATCCCCGAACATGCCAATGCACATAACGAACAAAGTATTTTGCCGCACACCTGCATGGTATGTTCACCCTTGTTTTACTCCACAGACCCGTCGGTCGATCTTTCAAACACGTCGTGTAACATTTCCTTTTATGGAATTCGAATGTCCACTGTTCGCATGCTCATGGACACACAGCATGAGCGTGCGAAGCAACCATATCTGTGTGCGTGCACACCTTCACCGTGACCAATGTATGGAAGATCATCTCTTATTGGTCACCGAAACTGCGGATGGAAATTGGTGTTCTGTCGTTTCGAGAGCATTTCTTCAATCTCGGTTTAGATTCCGTGGAGGCGAGTCGGGCCCTCCATGTAAAAAGTAGAATATAGAGAGTCGAGTTTCATCCACCAGTAAGTACGCACGAGCCCAGTGTCAACGCATCAACGATTTAGAGGTGTCGCTTAAGCCGTAATCTATCTATTTTTTTTTCTTTTTTTTTTTTTTTTCAACGGCACTACAACCGGGAACCGGTCTTGGCCTTATTTAGCAAGTCCTGAGACTTGTTAAATTTTCCATAATGATTTGTTTTTTCCGGGTAAGGTCATTAATCTTGCGCCAAATCTATTTTATCTATATATAAAATGAAACTGAATGTATTGTTTAAGTTATAATCTATTTTGACTGAATATAAATGAACCCGAGTGTGTCGCTTAAGCTGTAATCTATTTTGTTAAATAGAAATGATTCTGAATGTGTTGTTTAAGCTGTAATTTATCATATCTAAATATAATTTTATTAGTTATTTTGTAAATTTAGTCGCGACGTGTGGGGACCAACCACAATGTCTCAGGGTCGACACCGTGATCAATGACTAGCACGTTAGGGTATCTTAGTGAACCAGTGCACCTGCCTGCACATAACTAGAACCCCACATTACTCTTAAACTCTAAAAAGCAGTAAATAAAATTATTTAGTTATAAAAAGCCAATTCTTTTACTTGTGCAAATGTATATTCAACCCATGGATACAATAGACCCGTGTGTTAAGTAATGCATGTATTTCATTTCAGTAGTCTAAGGGTTAAGCAAAAATGAAACTTGCCCAGAGCTTACAACATCACCTACATTTAGGTTCAGACTTCAATAAATTTAAGGCACCTTAAAGCAGAAAACAAAAAAATCAGGCGATTCGTCACTTTTTGATTACTTTTTGAGTAATCGTGATTGCCAATTTGAAAAACATGATTTTTCCGAAAACGCGTATAAAGAATTGATTAACTTTTGCTTCCAGTCAACTCCTTCTTATGGTATATCTTCTTTATAAAATTGTTTTCAGCTAATTCCTTTTGGGATTATATTCGACATATTTATATATTTATTTGGTGATGGGATGCCTTAAAGACCGAGATTCCATATGAAAGAATTCACCACTGTTTTGTAATGGTTGATTAAAAAAGAAAACATTCAATTGGTTGAAAATAAATAGGAGAAAAACCACCTGTCTTCATTTCCTTGATATAACAAAGTCTTTCTTATTGATTTTTTGCAAAATTGTAGTGATGTGGGGCATATTAATAAATAGAACATACCTAGATTTATTAAAATCTGTTGAAGGAAAACCTCGAGGCTACTGTATGTAGTTTGAAAAAAAAAACACCGTTTCGAAAAAAGCGTTTGAAATGTTCAGTTTTTAAGGTCTTTCTTTACGAAGCTTTTTTTTTTTTTTTGTACTGAGAATCTCCTTTATTTGCATGAGTTAATATAAAAGAAAGTATGCAAACAATTGTGCATTGAATTGAAGCTAATAAGGTCATCACATATTTATTTTTCGATTCAAGAAATCACAATTCATATTAAAAACATACACTGCTCTTTCCATTGTTAGCCCACAATAACTTCCAACACATTAGAAAACATTCGGTAAAGATTTTGCCAGTTTATTTTTATTCGCATCTGTTCACTTGATTGGTACCAAGAACCATAAACCAGTCTGCCAAAAACGTTCAATGGATATACTAGCTTGGTGCTCGTCATCAAGGACACCCGAATGTGGATGTGCAATCCAAACTCTGTTCTGCCCTTAATTTAGCTACGGTAAACTTGAACAATCAATGAGATAGGTCACGCCTCAAGTGGCCCAATCAATCAACTATAAAACCCAACATGTCTGCTTATCGGTCATGGTAATGCCGAGACACACCGCAGCCTGGAACCAGTGTAGATGAGACCAGTTGCGGGTGGGGCCATGAAAGTCAAGGTGGGGCCACGCAGTCAAGTGAATATGTTGATGTGCTACACGAGTACGCTTCGAAAGGGTATAAGAACGCATAATTGAGGCGTAGGATACACAGGAGCCGTAGACAAAGCACATGCGGCGCAGGATATTGTCAGGATAATTAGGGAAGTGCCGGTATGGAATTCAACAAATGCATCACTGCTGTGTTGGTTGAAGTGGAGACTCGTATCAGTAGAGGAAAGTCAATTTAACTCACAACAGGTAAGTCGAATAGCTGGAATCCTGAAATTTATTCGAAGAGCACATTAGGTTAGGTCTCCTTGTTATGATAACTATCCCAGTCTACCCTATAGAAGCATAGAGAAAACGAGATCATGCATGTGGAAGGAACTTCTTTATTAAAATACACATGCCATTGTTACCGCACTGCAATTGCAATGTTTTAATATGTTCATTATCTTGTTGCGTCTAGAAGACGAAGTTCTGTGAAATCGCATTCAATAAATTTGCGTAATCTTCCATTACATTAAAAATTATATAACATAAATGTGTACATTGAATAGATTCAATGAAATTTCAAATCAAATTTCACTTCATGAATGTCATAAGGAGGTTGAGATAATTATGAAACGCGATTTCATGATCCGATACATTCGCAATCGAATAAGCGGACTCGTGTTTGTGGCGTTTCTAGGCAAACACACACGATACACAAACCATAATGAAACACCAAATCCGTATACCAATAATATTGCAACCCACATCAGTAAGGACTAGTTCGGTATAACTATCCACCTACTACAGGTGTCAGTAGTATGACCGGTTAGTACTGTGGGGGTTCTTTAACCCACTTCCAAAGCACCACCCATTCCCTTTTACCCGTCTCCCACTTACCAGGCAAGTCTTTCTACTTACCTGCCAATGGGCAGCGTAAGCTACCCTGCAGCATCTTCCACCTGAAAGCAAACCTGGCATTAATATCATCGAATTTTTCTGATTCATAATACATGACCCAATTCATATCCTCTATCGGCTCAGCTTGTCACCAATAATCGATAAACACACGCTGGCCAGCGTATTGTGGACACAGCTGCAGCCGATATTCTTCCGACGGTCCATAACTGAACCATTGCTCCTATATCCTTAGGTTCGCAACACTTGCGACCAATTCCCTATTATCGGCTATCTACCGATCATGGGATTTGGGCACGAATATGATTGACGTTTAGACAATCATACCCATGATCATGCCTTATGATGCTCCGGCCTGTAAACCAAGCAAACACACAGTAGCATCACTGTGTTTATGCTATTTACCAACCGGTGGTCCATGACCACCCTGGGCGAGACGTACGCTTCCACATCTGCAAGGCCAATTCGTCGCCATTGTGCCCATGTATCAGCACTATCATGTAAACAAAAGCCAAATCTTCGGTTGACCTATCGTCACCGAAGAATGTATAGCCTACAATGGCATTACCATGAACACCTGAGTAAACACGATGACGACCCAATGTAACATCGGCAAAACTACGAACGATGTGCATCTCATCGTGACCCTTGAAATAGCGTTTCTGTTTACTTAGGATACAGAAACCTATTTCGATCTCAGGCGTGCAGCATCGAGGATTTATGACCGCAATGCCTGCAGCCCAATATGCTTGTTCATTTGTTTGAACAGGTGCGGGACTGATCGTTGTCTGTATTGCAGGCGAAGGGGCATCGTACTGTGGGGTATAATGGTATGGATGCCGACATACGGCAGGGGTTCACCAATATCCCGACAATCGCGTAGAAATTGTCCACAAGAACCCCGTTGTCCAGCGAAGAAACATAACAAGGCGCACGGATGAAATTACCCCAGCTATTTTGCTATGTTACAACAGCGTCGTTCTTTTAGACTTGTTGTTGCTAACCGACATTATGAGATTTCCGATGGGAAACTCATGATTGGCAAGAATGGAACCGTTCTTGGCCTTATTTAGCAAGTCCTGAGGGTTGTTAAATTTTCCATAATGATTTGTTTTTTTCCAGGCGAGGTCGCTAGTCTTGCGCTGTATATATATATATATATATATATATATATATATATATATATATATATAATATATACATATATATGCATATTAATTATTTATTCTAATTTGCACTTTCATTCAACTATATATATATATATATATATATATATATATATATATATATATGTATATATATTTATATATATATATATACATATATACATATATATATATATATATATATATATATATATATATGTATACATACATATACATATATATATATATATATATATATATATATATGTATATATATTTATATATATATATATATATACATATATATATATATATATATATATATATATATATATATATATATATATATATAGTTGAATGAAAGTGCAAATTAGAATACATAATTAATATGCATATATATGTATATATTATATATATATATATATATATATATATATATATATATAATATAGGTTTATTTATATATATATATATATATAATATATAAAAAAAATATATATATTTATATACATATATATAAATATATATATATATATATATATATATATATATATATATATATATATATATATATATATATATATGCATATTAATTATTTATTCTAATTTGCACTTTCATTCAACTTCTTTCTGGATTCCTTTTGTATTTTGAAAGGTCAACTTATTGAGTTCTTTGCGATTCTATTGCGCACATTTTCCATTATCGTATTTCATCTTCGTTTATATATAAATTGTATGTAATTTTTATATTTACATTCACTTCGTGTTACGATCGATTATTAACACTAATACGATCGATTATTAACACTAATTCTATGTTGCTTTTTTGTTTTTACTCGATTGGTTGAAAGGTTGAGGATAATGAAAATAATCGCCAAGCACTCGACCACTACTCAGACCTCTTCGCGGCTTTAATTTCAAAGTTCGTTTTAAAACTGCTTCACGTCGACTCCTTTTCACATTGCTACCCACAAGAGCTTGCACCATGATTTTAAACACCACACTATTGATTTATTATAAATACTTCCGTCTCAGCCAACCGATGAACGCTCGTTGAACGCCGTTGAACGCTCGCTACCAACTCCCACTCTTTTGTGTTCGATTGGTCCAACGAAACCTACCTCCATCGACCTTGCAGATCGAAGGATACATCCTTTATTTTCACTATTCCTTGGTCAGCCGGCGTTCATTCAGTTTTCTTTATCTTTTCCGGCTTGGAATCACCAAAGTGAAAAAAAGGAACAATAACCAAAGGAACTTGCGCATGCGTTTTATGATCCTAGATGTTGGTGCGCGATAAAATGAACATGTGGTTCGTTTTTTGGCGCAATTTGATTGTCTTGAAATTGTTTTTTTGTCTTGGGTTTTAATGATGGATATGGAGTTTGTAGGACCGAATTTGTAGAAACAAATTCTTAGAGGATCATAAAATTGGAGACACGCATTTTATTATTCTCAGCAGTATTGGTTTGAGGTATGCACAATTAGTTTTAGGGAATTTTGCACGTATGCGAACCAAATGAACATTGGTTTACTTTACCACGTCTTGGATTTAGGAATTGTATTTAATGTGTGACAATTAAATATTTTGTTCAATTTGTTTGATATTGGATTCAACGTGGATTTGGGGATATATTCTGAAAGTATATGGGGTGCGAAATGTATGGGGCTGTGGCATTTCTAACAGATACACACACAATACACAAGCAAATAATGAAGAACATCGAACGAAAATCGAATAATAAAATGCATTAGAGCCGTATAAAATAGCGATAACATAACAATTCCACATCAGTTGAAGGTACTCGAGTTTAAAAATCAAATTCGTGCACGCGGTCAGTAGCCTGATGCTTCATTGCTTCGCTTCTCAACCGTTTCATCGTGTGTTCAATTCACTTTCTTCACTATCCTTGCTTAACGCAACAACCCCGACGTGATCTATGTACACACACACATACTTTTCCATAGTAAACATAACTTTATCACTACGATCACGACTTCCGCATAGAGCACGGGCACACTCGCTTGCTCCGATGTTCTCTCACTCGCTCGATCCTGGCTGCGACGATCGCACACGAATTCGATTGTAACAAAGTTACTGAGGGGGAAATAGTGTGGCGTTTCTAACAGATACACACCCAATATACAAGCAAATAGTGAAGAACACCGAACGAAAATCGAATAAGAAAATGCATCAGAGCGGTATACCATAGCGATAACATAACAAATCCACATCAGTTGAGTGTACTTCAGTTTAGAAATTGAATTCGCACACGCGGGCAGTAGCCTGATGTGTTAAGCATTGGTTCAATTTTTGGTGATTCTAACTATCATAGCGTCAGTTCGAATCACACGTTCTTCACTATCATCGCAAACACTAATTGTAGGGCTTGCAGAGAACTTCATCCTTCAAATCCATAGTTCTGTGTGTAACCCGGTTAATGGTGGATGATGGCTCCAAGGGGGTAAGTATCAGGGGGTGAAAGGTTTTGCGTGTAACAGTAGTAAGTTGAACGTTCTGGCATAGCGCATTCCCGTTGGCCGATCTGTCCGTCGCTTTTCTCACATTTTTTTTGTGCAGATTCCACGTGTTCCATGCTTCGCAAAACACTACATGATATAAATTTCCTAAATCTTTTACTTTCGATCGTTCACAATGTTATCTCCTTTGTAATCGGTGGTGATTTCAATGCATACTATAATGCCCCCTCGATCATAATGGTTAGATCATTGGTGCCAAACTGGATGTTCTTTCTTCTTAGTTTCTAGTAAGCTCTTGTTTCCACACAGGCATTTCAAAAATCTTAGTTGCACTAGATTAGATGCAATCTCAGATCATTTTTCCATGTGGTTAACAATTCAAATGATCGATCTCTCTGCTCTACTCACGAATTCGCTTTCCGCCTCAAGCCATTGTTGTCTTTTTCACTTCAACTTGCAGAAACACATCTTTACTAAATATCCTCGAATACAGAATTATTTCTAATACCAGAATTGATGAACTTGTTAGTTCCCTCAGAAATATCATTCATTGCTACATTGAGAGGCATTAATAAATTAAAGATGATATAAGGCGGATAGCCCTGATAATTGTCAAAACACTGCCTTAATCGAATTCGGAAATTTCGTTTAAACCTTTACCACATATATTGCCAACAGCCTGGCGAATGTAGTTCTCTAGGTGAACGAAGGTTCTGGTATTATCGTTGTAAGACACTAAGTCGGGATACATCCACAGAAAACGTCGCATACCACCGTGCTGGTCACAATTCGAGAGCGAACGTGAGCTCCACCTCCATCCATTCCATTACAGGAACTGAACCGCACAGAAAAAAAATGTTATGCACCGCATTCTTGAAGCTGTTCATCGCAACCACAGCATCAGAGATCCCTATTTAAATCAATAAGTTCATCTGCCCCATCCTGCTACACATTTTTTCTTCACTTCAGTATTATTTTGACAACGGTTAGTGTAGTTCTAGAATAGAAGCACGCTTGGTGCCTATTGAATATTACACTATATTTTGGCCAATTCAATAAATTTCGTATAACGCATATAAATAGGTGAACATCAGATGCTAGCGAATAATACAACATCGTGTTGATATATAATACGTCGCCAGCTTATAATTCAATGGAATATAATAAACAGTGCAACATATTTCAAAATTGCCTACCAAACACTGCCTGTAAATCTATAAATGGGAAAATCTCCAATTTTCCAAAAGTGTATGCGCTTCTTCACCATCTACTTCTCCGAGGGACACATGCTTAATAGTACATCGACATACATAAATGCGTACTTCCAAGGTGAACATGCACTCACGAGCATATCCTGTTAGACAAAATTATTCATTCCACTCGACTCTTTTATGAAAATTTATCACTGACTTAATTGCGTCCTCAATTTATGTCGCCGAAACCAGGAAGAGCAGTCAGAACTCCAGTTGCCGGTGCAAAGGATAGTAGGCCTGTGTGGGCGGCGAATTCGAAGCATACATGTGTGAGACTAATAGACGACAGGAGGTTAGTTGCTGGGAGATTTATCGATGCAATTATTTACTTGGCAACTTTTCTTCATTCAGGGACGAATAAATTCGATTAAGTCAGGAAAAGGTGAAGCAGCAGTTTTGTCAAGTTCTTCATTTTTCTCATAATAACTTCTTATAGTGAAACGGGTGAACGAGAGTATGAATAATACTGTTCACAGGAGGAAATCGGCTTCACTTGATATCTAAAGGTCGTGGTAATGTGGATTTATAGTATGTCTGTCATTCTTGCTCCCAAAAGAATTTACGAATACACATTGAAAGGTATAGATAGAATTTGCTAGTGTGGGGACAGGTGGGCAAACAGACACAAAGAGTACTTCTACATACTAGGTGAGCATTTCTACCGGTTTAAGTAGGAAGGAAACACATGGTGGGACATTCTGAAGCCTGTTTTGGACGTAATGCTCTATTTTCAATCGGAAAGGGAAATCAATACTCTTGTGGAAGTAGTGTGGAATCACTGGAAATCAATATATTTTGACAATCAGACAAAGCATAGTCTTCTAGATGGTATCTCATAGTTTTATGGTTAGGATATGGAGCTTTATCATTATGGAAAATTTAACAAGCCTCAGGACTTGCTAAATAAGGCCAAGACCGGCTCCCGGTTGTAGTGCCGATGATGATGATATGGAGCTTTAAAAATCCAGGTAAGAGTTTTTTTCTTGTGTACCCTTCTTTCGGTGTCGTTATTCACTTTATTTGAATTTTCTGTGTATACTAGTGAAACGAGTTCTGTCTAAACCTAACAACAATATTTTTTTGCTTCCTTAAATTGAATGCTCTTAGTCACTAAGTCGAGTTACTTGCAATCTAAACCTAATATCTAAAGTTGTTTTTCTTTGATATATATATTTTCTTTACAAAAAAAAAAAAAATAAAACCTGCCGAACTTCCAAAATCGTCACTTGTATTCAGCTCCTTAAAAACGTATCCTATGTTGTATGATGGACATTTGGGGAATTGGTAGTATACTTGTGAGCGCCAATCAATTTGGGGATTTGCTCAAGTAGCTTTACAGTTTAACCAGTGAAGAAAAATTGTATCTTCAAAAGCCATTTGACATTTAACGGGCTCGTTATCAGTCCGATGAATCTGCTGGTTGTCATTGGCAGCATTCAGTGCCAATGGTGTTTTTTCCGTAATGGTATAATGTATAATACATGTTGCGGAACTGCAACATCTTCCCGGGCCGCGACAATGGACCCAGTAGTCCTCCTTAGTTGGCGTCACCAACGTTTCGTGTCAGCGCCGTGGGAAATGGAGGTTGGTATTTGTGGTTGAGCTCAGAGACCTTAATGCTCGTGTTGCTCATAAACCGGTACGGTGCAGAGGTAGGGTGGCAATAATTAATTATGTTGACTAGAACTAACTATTAATGGAATTATTTTTTGTTATAAAATATACTTAGTTATTGTTTCAATTTCTAGTCAATTCTCAGTGTTAGTGTGTGTGTGTGTGTGTGTGTGTGTGTGTGTGTATATATGTATGTGTGTGACCGAAGGTCCAGTTGGCCATTGATTGCTAACGTTGTAGCTTGAGATAAGGCCGTCGTTGTTTGTTGTTGACTTATTGTTTTAATGTTGAATGTTGGTTGGATCGTAAATCCCCGGTGTCATCGATGATCTTCTTGGACGTAGTCCTCTCGTTGTATCGTGGATCCCTCTGTGTCATCGATGACCTTTTTGGACGTGGTCCTCTCTTTGGATCGTGAATCCGTAAGTAGTAATTAATAAGTTGGACGTAGTCCCATGTTGGATCGTAAATCCATAAGTAGTAATTAATAAGTTGGACGTAGTCCCATGTTGGATCGTGGATCCATGAATAGTAATCAATAAGTTGGACGTAGTCCCATGTTGGATCGTGGATCCATGAATGGTACTTAAGCGCTGTGGTCGCCAATATGTTGAAGGTGGTGGGTTGTAATTCCACCATCTTCTCAATATGTCCAGCCTGTGCCGCTACCAGAAATGTTAGGTATACCGCCAACTGCATAGAATCATCTGCGACTCGAATCCAAGTTGATTGCTCTGGCTGATGCTGTTGCAGTTGGGGATATGTCCCATCCTTTGGGCATTATTTATTGAATTAGACTGGCACTTAAATGAGCCAGAGAGGTTGCGCATGCAGGTTGCTATTAAGAAGATTACTCTGTTGTTCAATAGAAGCCTGCGTTTAATTGTGTTGCAGGATAAAATAGTCCCAAAGCTAGGCGCTTTTCTTCGTTGACTGGTGGCTGGACCTTGTGTACACCGTTCGCCTTCCGTTGGTCCGACTTCCTGAAGGGTGCCGGCATCTTTCCTGTTCTTCTCCTTCTGTATTCCCTAATCTTGGCACCGAAAGCCTATCTTAGACACCGACTCCGCTGGAGTGGTGCCCCCGTGACAGCTACGTGCAATGGGCTGTGTTAAGAGGGTGCCCCCAGAGCATTTCGTCCAGGCGGCGAAAGCGAAGAACCCCAGACACCTAACAGCGATGTGCGTGGGTGGCGAGAAGCGACAAATTCAGGCTGCTCGAACGATGAGTCCAGGTGACGAGATGCGGTGGACTCCAAATCAGCGACAGCTTTCCGATGACATGATTTTCTGATGGTTGCCGGCATCTTTCCTGTTCCTCGTTTTCTTTGTCCCTTCATCTTATTTCCGAAAGCTTGTCTTTGACCCCGACTCCGTTGGAGTGGTGCCCCCGTGGCAGCTATGTGCAATGGGCGATATTAAGAGTCAGTCGGTAAATGATAGTCTTCCAATTTGTTGATGTCTTCTTGCGGATGTCAGAATCCGGACCACTGCACACTTCGAGCCATCTGGCTCGAAGGACGAAAATATTTCGCCAGCTGGGAACCACAACTCCGATGTTGCCGATGCGTCGCCAACTAGGAAACAGCACAAGGTGTCTCTGCGTCGATTAATTGCACGGTGACACAACAAAAATGATTGCCGCATTGGGCACAAACGAAACACATTTTTTAACATTATACTTTTAACTTTTATTGGACGAAAGTTAATGTCACATTAAATAAAAGCACAGGTGCTGACGGCACCGTAAACAATTTCAATCGTTGCAACGTTAAAAAAACATACAGGTGCTGCAAACACCGTATACAAAACAAATCAAAACTGTGTGAGAACCGCACAGTAGTCAAAGATCACACCTCTTTGGTCTCCTTCATGTTATTTTACTGATAACGGGCTCGTTATCAGTCCGATGAATCTGCTGGTTGTCATTGGCAGCGTTCAGTGCCAATGGTGTTTTTTCCGTAATAGTATAATGTATAATACATGTTGCGGAACTGCAACACATACCACACGGAACGCCACCTATTGCTGAATAGAGAAAAGCAAAATTGTCTATTCATGTGACGTTTTACATGTTACTGTTTTCACACAGTGCTTGTTTTTACTGTTTTTTTACACAGTATGTTGTTTAACGTGGTATCTTTTTCCGACTGGTATAATGTAATACATGTTGCGGAACTGCAACGGTCTTCAATGGGCTTAAGCGAAGATTATGTTATGAAACGTAGGAAGATGTTTACATTTGTTGGATTCGGCTAATTCCTACACAATCTTCATCGCATACTTAAGGGAACAGCATGTTTCTTAAAGGGTGTGTTGTGGTTCTTTAATACGTTCCCAAAGAACCGCCCATCCTCTTTAAATTAACCGCCTTCCTCTTACCATTCAAAGCCATGGTACTTACCTGCAATTAGGGGCAGCGTAAGCTCCCCTGGCGCATCATACCTGAAAGGAAAACCTACCCGACGGCTCCCACGCATTTTGAACTTTCCTGGTTCATACTCCATGAACCAGTTCATCTCCTATCGGCTCATCTTGTCTTCAATTACCGATATACAAACGCTGGCCAGCGTATTGTTAACACAGCTGTAGCCGATATTCTTTCCATAGTCCACAATTGTATATCGCGCCTATACCCTTAGGTCCGCGAAGATGCGACAATTCCCCGTAATCGGCTATCAACCGTTCATGGAATTTGGGCAAGGATAATATCATTGTTTAGGCAATCTTACCCATGCCATGCCTATTATGACCCGCCTGAAAACTATATTAAACATACAGTATCTCACTGTGTTCGTTTACTTACCCGCACATTAACCCAAACATATAGCCATCCAGCCTGACCCTTTGCCGCCGTCGACGAGGTTTTTGCTGACTTATGTCAACAAAATAATTGTCCTCCTTGGGCACCGGAGCCATACGGCTAGATTAGATATAGCCTACATCGGTATTTCCAAGGAATCTTAGGCAAATACAATGACGACCCCTTGGTAACATAGGCGCATCATGTACATCATGCGTGCCACCATTTGACCTGCGAAATAGCGTTTTTGTTTACTTTGAAACAAAAATCTATTTCGATCCGTGGCATACATCACCAACGATGTATGGGCACATCGCCGCAGCCCCCGATGTTCGTACGTCTGTTTAAGCAGGTGTCCACCGATCATCCTTTTCATCGCAAGTCATCATACTTGTCCTATACGGACACATATAGAATCATCGCACACCGATGTAATCCACCACCGTTGAATCTGACGGATATGGATTGCATCGGGGAGTCAGATGCCAATGGCCATAGCGGACGGTCGCGTCTTTTAAACCTTAATTTTCATCTCTACCCGCGTTACATGAAGAACCAAATCTTAGCCATCGCTGCGTGCACATGTGAGAAAGTCGAGTTTTAAACAATCAATCGCGAAGGGTCGAAATACGCCGTCGAGGAAGTCGGTGTAACAAATTCGTTAAATAACGTGTGGTGTAAAAGTTATTCTGTAAAAGGTTTAAATTACCTCAAGTAGGTCTTACGGTGTCTCCTTAAATGTAAATTCGTGTGGACAAAGAAACACAAAAAAAAAAAAAAAGAAATAGATAAATAAAATTGGAAGATTAGACTAGTTCTCCTTGTAATGTGCCAATCAATCTGTAATGTATCCGCAGAATTTTTAGAACAATAAACATCTACACTCAAATCATCGGCACTACAACCGGGAACCGGTCTTGGCCTTATTTAGCAAGTCCTGAGGCTTGTTAAATTTTCCATAATGATTTATTTTTTCTGGGCAAGGTCATTAGTCTTGCGCCAGGGGCTCCCCGACGGGGAATCGAACCCCGGTCTCCCGGGTGACAACACTCAAATCAAGTGTCTTTTATTTTCCGCTTCGAGTAGTGCATTTTGTTTTTTTTCTTCGCTGGACATCGGTGTTTTGGAAACAATTTGAGAGAGGAATTCGTTCGTGGGTGATAGGTGTTAACCCGTGTCCATGTCAGGCACACTACACCTACGCCACAGGTGTATTTTCAAATATTTTTAATCGTTGCATGTTGGATGGGATCTTCCCTCACAGTTTTAAATTTGCAGACGTGAAGAAAGGTGATAACAACAAGCCTATCTCACTTCTTTCTGTTTTTATTAATATTGTTGAAAAACCTATGAATATCAAAATGAAATCTTTCGAAAAAAATGTATTTTTCAATCCAGCACAGTTTGGTTTTCTTATAGATTAATCCACTGAGGATACTCTCCTGCAGAGTCGTTCCCAAATAACGTCCGACCTTGATGGGACTAAACGTATGGCTTAGTTAGCCACGATGAAAGAATTCTTAACCTGGGCGTTCCACAGACTGCCGTTTTGGGTCTTGTTATTTCTTTGATAAGCATTAATTCACTCTTGCCTCTTGATTTCAAGGGCTCACTAACCGTTTTTGCTGAACATATTTCGCGTATAAGCGTATGCTATATGAGATTTGAATTTGTCGAAATCAAGGTTTGCTAAACATAATATAATGCTCAATTCGAAAGCGAAATTAATGTTCTCCAACTTATCTTTTTCACATAACCAGAAAACCAATTTATATTTCCATGCACCTAAGTGTCGTAGACTTAAGCTAGACGAAATTCTGCTGGTCAAAAGTGGTTGCTCTTTGCGCTCTTTCTGTTGCAACCTATAGTGATAATTTTTTTTTAATTCAAAGTGTAAACAAATTAGATATCTGGAGCTTACTCTTGATTCAAGGATGAATTTTTTACATCACAGAAATACCTTGAACAATTTTTTCCGATGCCCTCTTCGTCGCTTCTATTTTTTACGTAACGTTTGCTCCATTAAGTTTTTGAAACATTTATCATAGTACGATTTGTCCTAAGTTACAAAATATAATTTAATGTTAGCTAGCTATAAAAATAAAATATAATCTCTTTTTGTCGAGCAAAATTAAGTCCTGAGAAGAATATTATCGAAAACCGTGTAGACGCCCTAGTTCTCCTTTGTTTGGCACCCTATAAAACATTTGTATTATTTTAAAGTATTAAAAATATCACGTTTGAAAACTACTAATCGTAATATGGTTAATATATGGTTATAACCTTGTGGGGGTTCTCTATATTACGCTGAGAACCAACCCACAATAGCAACTACAGTTTCGCCAGCAACCCGCACATAACGCCAACCACAGCCACTTTCGTTGGCTTAATACCACCCGCAGTGGATAACTTTCAAAAGGGCATACACCGGGGCATACGCCAGGTAAGGGAAGCATCACCTGAATTCATTATCCTATGCAGACAACGCATCATAGAATTCAGTTCACTATGCAATAGGTATCATTCAAATTCCGTAAAATCTAAAAACCCTGTACAAGCATTTACTGCACCACTATGGGGCAACAGCCAAAACTCCCTAAATGAAAAATCGTTCGCTTGTGGGTTGCATAACATGAATTCCTAGAAATGAATTATCAACATGCAACATACACCACGGAAACCAATCGACGCCACTTATTACCATACTTACCCTGCCATACACGTGCGCAGCGTATTTCCATAACTTATTCAAAGTCGCCCCAAATTTAGGCTAACCGACAAAACTTGTTCGACCATCTCGCGCCCATCAGCCGCGAAACTAATTCTTCAGGATGGGAACATGCACATAAGAATGCTACATTGGCCGCCGGCGTCGATACGACGCACAATCATCGTTGTGCAAGTATCCGATTCGCCGATGACCCAAGTCGCCCTGTCGATGGGCAAACAATCTGTGCAGCTGCAGCCACTCTGAATGATGCCCTTCTTCCCATTTCTTTCTGTTCGGTTTTCGTTGCCACAGCCAGGCAACACGAAACATGACGCACCCTCGCCGTGATCAACTCAGAGAGATCCTCTCTAATTGGTCAATGCATGAGTAACTTCATGTTGCTATCAAAAAAACGAAGACCCACCCTTAGAGGATGGCGGACTCTGTACGGGTCAGTTTTCGTCAGTCGTGTTTCAACCACCAAGGAGTAAGTCGTAACTCAACCACAGTGCGTGTATCAGTCCGCGTTATTACAAGTGAACATTTCAACCCTCGCCGAGCGCATGCCGAACCACGTTCGACCAACAGACGGAACACCACACAGAGTCGTTTATTAAAGAACAATTAATTATCACATGTTAAACAACACCACTAACGAGTGATCCCAGTGCTTACCAATACTTGCTTATTTTGTAACTTTTTATCATTTATCAAAGAACAATTAATTATTTACATGTTAAAGAACACTGTGGCGGTATTAGCAGTGTGCCTGTACGACACTGGTTCACTAAATCCCCTACACTTGTTCCGCCGACCACACTTCACAAAACTATCCAAGAAAGTAACGAAAGTAAAGAAATAAAATGCACTGGTTCGGTTTAGTTGTTCGTCATTTTTATTTAATTTAATTTCTTTATCAGTGGGTTTACAGTATTTGCTTATTAGTCCTTCAAGTATTTACCACCGATCTCTATTTCTAACTTAACATGGAAAGGTAACAGATAATTATCGTTCGATTTTTCTTTAATGTTTTTCAATATCACTTTCGGAAAAGTTTCCGAAGAGAGAAAACTGCGTTCTAAAATATTCTTATTATCGAGAATCAAAAGTTATGCAGATAAGAGAAATGATATGTTATAACGCGGGCAATGAAAACTGAACTCTAAAGCGTGTGTGTGCACGACGAGGGATGAATATGGACTCTCCGTTGCACTGCTCGATGCAGAGCCAACCCGCGATTGGGGTGGTTTTCCACTGGCGTGGTGAGAAGGAAATGACATTTTCCTTTCTCCCGGCGACCAATGAGAAATCACTTTGAGGTTTCGTTGAAAAGATTCTCTTGTTGATCGTACAGATCTTGTTGTCAACCCATACAGTGGAATGATGGATAAAAAAAATTGCATCGGCGATTGGATGCAAAGAAAAGAATCTTACCAGGCACCTGAGCAAACAAGTGGTACCTCAATATAGACCAAAAGTGATTGCTATGTTTACGGTAGAGATTTGTTTATAGGATCTCTGCCGGCGGACCAAATCGGATTCTTCTGTTTGTATATTATGTATGCAGAAGGATTCGATTTTCAGTAGCAAGCGCGGGAATGATCATTGTTTGTCAATTAGACAAACGGATCATGGGACGTGACCATTGGGATGATTGTTTATCGATTCGACAACGGATCATGCAATTGGTCTTGCAGCTGTGCAAGCAAGGTACTTGCCATGACTTGGTCGTTGGGCAAACGATTGATTGGCATGTGTACACAGGAAAATTACTGTGTGCTGTGGGACATAGATTGCCGGCAAGAAGGATCATTAAGACTCTAAATGGTTCATGAAGAATATGAACCGAAATGGTTTTTGAAGAAATGGTGATGTTGCTTGATGCCGGGGCAAGATGATGATCTTGCCATGGGTTATATTGCAGGTAGGGAATAGGGAGTTGGGTTGAGAAAGTGGGTGGTTCTTCGGTAAGCTTTTAAAGAACCCCCACAACACCACTAACGAGTGATCTCAGTGCCTACCAATCCTTGGTTATTTTGTAACTTTTTATTGTTTATCAAAGAACAATTAATTATTTACATGTTAAAGAACACCACTAACGAGTGATCTCAGTGCCTACCAATCCTTTGTTATTCTAACAATTAATTATTACATCTCAAAGAACACTGAGTTCCCTCAGCACAGATTAATTTAGTTATGTTACAACGTTCTACCTTACATTTCAAAATACCATAAATTAATACATTTCGAAGAACAGTAAATCAAAGAAAGATGACCGTGTAGATTAACCTTTATTATATTAAATTCTTCACTTCAAATAAATAAATAATCAATAGACCAGATCCAGAGAGTCTTATTTCTTTTTCTTGCGTGAACGAAATCCGAGGGAACACAACCACATGGGGACAGAAGTGAACTCGTGCCCGTGCCGGCACACCCCCACTTGAAACCCCACAACCTTACGATAAATTATTTAAATATGCTATCTGTCCCTAAATTCCGTACCACAGCCCATAGTGTTTTCTTTACATGTTGCCATTTCGACTGTTTGATGAGCTGCCTGCAAGACCTGATGCTTTCCTAAAAGGTGTAAATAAGTGGTCCTTCACCCTTGATTATGCTGCTTTCGATTCTCGTATTTTTGTTACCTTGGTCTAATTATAGTGTGTATCCTTTCATTTACCCTCAAGATATTTAACATATTGTAGTTATAAAACTGAAAAAATCGCAACTGCTATCACACAATATAAAGCTCCTTGTTTACAGAACCATACTCATCCCAATTTTTCTATACGGATAGGAGACCCGGGTGCTCACAAAACGGGGGAGAACAGATTCCGCGTATTCAAGAATAAAGTTTTAAGAAGTATCTTCGGAGGAAACTCCACAACCGCGAATTGAAAGAGCTACACCCCAAACCTACAATAGGGAAAACAAGAACCAATGGAATAAATGCAAGAACCAATGCACAGGAGCATGTCTGATCGACTTGAAAAAAGTTTTCGACACGGTTTGGATTGAAGGAATATACTACAAGATTGTCAGACAAGGCATGTATAAACATTCACTGTTGGTTAAATAACAGGACGTTCATGGTCAAAAGGCGCAAAGTGACCTACAATACAACGTATAACATGAAGAATGTTTTCCGACAGAGAGCTCGACTTTCTTCGAATCTCTTTAATAAACACATTAACGATATATAAGCGCACTTCCCCACGCGATTGCCTTTGCTCACGATCTTATAATTTATAATATAGCCCAGAAAACTGAGATCAAAAACAGTTTACTGCAGTGCCACTTCAATAATGTAAAGCGACATTGTTACATATTTAAGGCCCTCCTCCAAAACATTAACCTGATTTGGAACCCCTTTTCCCTAAAAAACACCATTCCCCAAAAACCCCCATAGCATTATTCTACATGAATAATCAAAATCCATCATTCTGTTTATCAACAGCAAAGCATGGGTTAACGACGCTGTTTCTACATAGCGTAACAGCTTGGTCTCTCTTCAAATTCCTTTTGCACATTCCAATGCTAAGGAAGATCCCAAGCCAATGTTACTCTGTTCCCTGTTTAAAAAGTACAAGCTATTTGATTGAGAACAATATCAATGTCCGGTGAAATGTACGCATAAGTATACTTTTTAGGCTTTTACACTCCCCTTCTCAGAATGCACTTGTGGTTCTGTGGTTATTCCGAGAATAACCCAAGCTTCAATAGAAGGTCACGAAGTTACCCAATTGATTTCGTTTTTCGTTGCGAGCGAAACCAAATCCACCCCTAACCAGGGTGCTCTCTTTAGCAATTTTCCCATTGGCCCTGAGTTTATTGACTGCTGAGTCAAATTCCGAGAGTTAATTCACCTTTAGTGGACGGGGAAATGGGAAAATAAGGATAAGTTAGCGATCGGAAATGGGTGAGCAGACAAAAGAGGGCGAATGGGGAGAGTACCTCATGGCAGTAGTCAGTGGTTGTTAGTCGTTATTGGTTGTTAGTCTGGAGTGTAATATGGAAAGCATCCGAGGCGCAAGCGTCAAACGTCGTCCGACGCAGTGTTTTCTTGTATTTTAAAACGCTACTGTGGTGTGACGTCGCGTCCTTTCTGAAAATCGTAGAAAAAATAAAATAAAGCTTAATAATAGAAAATCTATTGTAAATAGAAAACTAATGCTGAAACCAAACGTTTAGAATCAAAAGTAAAAATTGTAATTGAAATATGTAAATGAAAAACTAATGTTGCATCCAAACGTTTTAAATCAAAAGCGGGAATTAAAATTGACATTTGTAAATTAAAATAGAACCCAACATCTACATAAAAAAGGAAAACGTGGTGTGTATGTTAATGTTATTTTACATGTTCAAAAAGAATCTGTTTCTAAGACCTTCTCAAAGAGGGTTGTGGCGGTTCTTTAAAACCTAGCTAAAGAACCATCCATTTCCTTAAAACAACCTACTTTTCCCTCACTCCATAAACCACTGTACTTACCTACATTCGAGCAGTGTAAGCTTTCTTTCAAATAACTTTCACCTGAAAGTAAAACCCCAGCAGGCATGCACATCAAACAAGTTATTTCATTCGTATTACATGAACCGTGCCAGACAATCTGCTCGGCTTGTCAGTAATTATAAAAGAAAGATAAATACTCGCTGGCCAGCGTAATTGTTGACACAGCTGTAGCCGGTATTCTTGCTACGGTTCATGTGTGAATATTGCCCCAATCCCAAGGTTCGCTACGGTTGAGACCAATTTCCTCTATCGGTTATCTACCGATCATGGGATTTGGGCACTAATATGATTGACGTTAGACAATCATACCCCAGATCATGCCTAACGATGCTCCGGCCTGTTAAACAAACAAACACACAGTACCATCACTGTGTTTACCCTATTAACCGACTGCTGGTCCATGGCCACCCTGGGCGAGATGTACGCTTGCACATCTGCAAGGCTAATTCCTCGCCATTATACTCATGTACCGGCACCGTCTTGTAAACAAGACCCAAATTTTCGGCTGAACTATCGTCACCAGAATGTATAGCCTACAACGGCATTATCATGAACTGAGTAAACACGATGAGCATATCATCGCTACCCTTGAAATGACGTTTTTGTGTACCTTAAAGCAAAAACCAATTTCGTTCTCAGGCGCAGGTCATCAAAAATGCATGGCCCTCGAACTAGCGTTTCTTATTTAAGCCACAGAAACCTATTTCTCCCTTCGGCAATCTTCGCTATCGCGTATCTCTATAATGCCGCAATTCATTACACCAGCCCATGTTTATTCAGGTGCATTTTCGTCGTTGCCGATATGCAGGCTAAAGGGCATCGTACTTGTCCTATACGGACAGATAGAGAATCCTCCCACACCGATGTAATCCATCACCGTTGAATCTGACGGACATGGATTGAATCGGCGAGTCAGATTTTAACAGCCGAACCGTATACACGTGTCGCGAGTCGTTAGCACGGTTCATTTCATAGTCAGTTATACAAATTATCAATTTGGTTTCTCTTGGCACATCGGCCTAATAAATAGCGCGAATGAACAATTCCCTGTGGTACGGCCGGAAGTGCGAGTGTTTAATTAAATATAGCACCCAGTGGAAAACAAATTTTGAGTGCACGTTAAGCTAATGAAAACTATAGTCGTGGAACCATGTATTATTAAAACTAACTTAGTAGAAAAATTAAGCAACGAAGATCGAATAAAGAAAACCTTAAATAATAAAAATAGCTCATGAGTTTCGTTTTTTTCTTTCTCCTGCTGTGCTCAGTTTTGGTGAACTTTGGTGTGAAGAACAGTGTGCATTCGGAACAAGTGTCAGTGTAACCGCGATGGTGTTTTTATTGAATCTGCGTTCGTGCTGATGCACTAATAAAACACCCACAGGGTAACAAAAGAAGACAAATAAAGGAATCAAAGACAAAACCACCGAACGAAACTCCCTTTTGTAAGATTGGGGTAGAATAATAATAAGTTAAGTTAAGGATTTTTTAACCAATTAAAAAAAGAAAGTAATACAAATATATAAAAAAGATGTAAATTAAATTTAAATTTAAAAAAACACAATTCGCACAACGTTTTTTTTTTTTTACTTTTTCTCTGTTATTACATAATTAAAACCCAAACAAAGTTCTGTCGCCGTAAGGCAAATTGTACAATAGTCATGTAATGTTTAGCTTAGAGCGTCGGCGTAGGACCACTAAGTAATAATATAATTCAGCTAGTTTTTAAACATTTTTTGTCTAGCCTATAATTTGTAACCTAAAAAAAACAAATAAAAACTTTTGGAAACATGAAAAAATTGTAAAAATAATCAGATCGCGAAGATTAAGATGGGCCGGGTATGTAGCGGGAATGAGCAACGGCAGAACCCTACGTAGTAATCTTGACGGAAGACCAACGGGAAAGAGACTGGTGGAAAGACCGCGACGGAGATGGAAGGGCAATGAAAGGCGCGACCTTGAGATGGTCGGCTCAGAGGGAAAAGCGTGGAACGAGAGTCCACAGGTTAGGGAACAATAGCGCGGCCGAGTCAATGAGTTCAGGAGCTTCCAGGTTCCTACAGGACAATAATAGCAGTAAAAAAAAGTGTTTATAGATACTTTTGCTTTGCCGGTTTATAATGAATTATATTTAATCAATTTTCCTTCGAGTCTTTAATGATCACCTCACCTTAAAAACCGACACTGTTATTACTTCAGCGAATGTTAAAAGGTGAACATTGAATATCTTCTTTTTTATATATGTGTTAAGATGATAGTATTTGTCATATCATTTGTGAAATTTGAATCTATTTGAATATTTGCAAACAACGAAACCTGATATCCTTGCCCTAACTGAGACCCAGGTCGATTCGTCAACTGATTCGACATATCTTCGTTGCTCAGGATACGACTTACATTCGAGATTCCGTTTTAAGGGCGGAGTCTGCGTCTTCGCACGGTCCGATCTGGCTTGCCAGAGGATGGAGGCGTTGGAGCCCAATAATATGGACCTCATATGGTTGAGGGTCGTGCTGAGGAATTCCGTTAAATTTCTTTGTTGTCTTTACCGCTCCCCGAATGACGATCGACCGGCGACATTTTTCGAACATCTTTCATATACCGTCGACTGGATACAGATCAACCACCCAGTTTCTGAAATTATTGTCCTTGGCGATTTTAATGGGCACAGTTCCGACTGGTTGTTACATTCTAACAGAACCGACGAGGCTGGGAGGCTGGCGGAGATGTTTGCTGTAAGCCACAACTTGACTCAACTCGTGGGGGAGCCAACGCGAGTACCGGATGCCCGAGGCGATTATGCGAACACCCTGGATCTGTTTTTGACATCCGAACCGAGTAGTTATACCGTAAAGGTTTCTGCGCCACTGGGAAACTCAGATCACTGCTTGGTATCTGTCGCGCAAGCACTTGCATACCAAGCAAATAACCGACCTAGGCAGCTTCGCCATGTATGGAAGTATGGGGCTGCTAACTGGGACGATATGCGAGATTTCTTCGCATCCTTTCCATGGTCGGAGGAGTGCTTCGGAAACTCCTATGTTAACGCTTGCGCGAAGTCGGTATCAGAGATTATTCTCCTAGGGATGGAGATGTATATTCCACATTCCATCAAACGAAGTTCGTCTGATAAACCTTGGTTTGACAAAAAATGCGAGCTGATTACAGCGGCAAAAAATAGAGCTTTTAAGCAATGGCGCTCCAATCCCACCGATGTTAACAGAACGAATTTTGTTAGAATCAGAAACGCGTGCAAGCAGGCGATTGATACCGCGACAAAGGCTCACAATGACAGGGTGATCAATAAGCTTCTTCGGTGCCCAACTGGTTCGCGCTCCTTCTGGTCAATGGCAAAGGCTGTCAGCAGTAACTTTGCATCCTCCTCTTTCCCTCCGTTGGTGACAGACAGCGGGACGTTAGTCACGAATCCAAAGGATAAAGCTAATGTGTTCGCTAATTTATTTTCCGCGAATTCAAACCTCGATCCCGGCCTCTTGGAGCCATCTGTGATCTCGCCGGTACAGTCTTCCATGCGGGATGTGAGATTTCGTCCGCGCACTATTCAACGCATTCTACGTGAACTGGATTGTAGGAAGGCAACCGGCCCGGACGGAATACCAGCAATAGTCCTTAGGAACTGTGCTCCAGAACTATCGCCTGTTCTTGGCAGACTCTTCCGCTTATCTTATGCACGGAGGACCTTTCCTGCCTGCTGGAAAATCGCTCGAGTTCAGCCAATCCCAAAGACGGGAAAAAGGTATCTCCCACAAAATTACCGTCCGATAGCATTACTGTCTATTTTATCTAAGGTAATGGAAAAAGTCATCAATACAGAGTTGGTTAAGGATTTGGAGTGCAACGGTCTTCTGAATGATCGTCAATACGGATTCCGTGGCAGGCGGTCCACAGGAGACCTTTTGACACTTATAACCGATATATGGACATCTGCGATTGAACGGCATGGTGAGTCAAGGGCGGTCGCATTAGATATCTCCAAGGCTTTTGACCGCGTCTGGCACGGGGCATTGCTGAGCAAACTTCGTTCATATGGACTTTCCCAACAGCTTTGCGACTGGACGAGGAGCTTCCTCGAGAATCGATCGATCCGGGTTGTTGTGGACGGGGAGTGTTCGGATCTGTATCCTGTTAATTCGGGGGTGCCCCAGGGTTCTATTTTGGCTCCAACCTTGTTCTTGCTTCACATAAATGATTTGTTGGAGACAACGGATAACAAAGTGTTCAGTTTTGCAGATGATAGTACGTTTGTTTCCTCCTTTTCGAGTGATCGGCCGATTGGTGCATCAACGTCGCACCAGGTGAGATGTAGATAGATCGACTCTCTGAACCAGGATCTAGATAAAGTCCTGCAGTGGGGAAAGGCCAATCTTGTCGATTTCAACGCAACGAAGACCCAGTATACAACATTCACAAAGAAAACTGGATCATCGGTTCCACAGCTGATGATGAATGGCCGGGCCCTCGAGGCTGGGGAAAGTTTGAAATTGCTCGGCGTCACGGTCTGTGGGAATGTATCATGGCATAAACACGTATCGGGTATCGCCAGATCAGCCTCAGGAAACTGAGTTATCTTTTTAGAGCTAAGAACAATTTTACTCCGGCCCAACTTCTTCTCCTATATAAATCTCAAATTAGACCCGCGCTCGAATATTACTCTCATGTTTGGAGCTCGGCTCCTAAACATACCCTCGACCTACTTGAGAGCGTACAAAGACGAGCGATCCGCCTGATCGGGGACTCGGCGCTGACGTCGGGACTACAGTCGCTATCACATCGAAGGCGCGTGGACGACCTCTGTCTGTTTTACAGATATTATCACGGGTGCTGTTCTTCGGAGATTCTTGGCATTGTTCCACGCAATTCGGTCTATATGCGCTCCACAAGGCAATCCGACGGATCGCATCCGTTTGTGGTTCATCTCCCAACAGCGCGAACATCCCTGTATCAGAACTCGTTCCGTTACAGAGCGGGGAAGCTGTGGAACTCCCTTCCCACGCGAGTGTTCCCGGAGGGTTACAACCTGCAACTGTTCAAAAAGAACTGCAACAGTTATTTGATGGCATCTCGGGGCGCCCACTCGACGCTATAGGTTCGCCTCTCCCGAGAGAAGTCTAATAAAAACAAAAAAAAAAAAAAAAAAATATATATATATATATATATATATATATATATATATATATATATATATAAACAACAACTAAAAACTAAAAAAAGAGCTAAGACTAAATGTAAGTATAAATCGTATAACTAGTGTTAATTTTTCCAAAAAAATAAACGACATGTACGCACGGTTATTCCTGTTATATTTTCTCTCGAAAAGTAAATTTAACGCACTCACTGTTATAAGCAGCTGTTGGGGGGCGTCGAGGTCTTGAAGCCTCAGTTGACTGTTGTTTGGCACTGTTTTTCCATATTGATATTATTTAGTTACGTGACTGCACTATTTTTCTGCTTGCTATTACTCGGTGAATTTACGACTGTACGCTTCTGCCTTTTAACGTGGACTGATTTTTTATTTTTTCATCTTTTACTTTTAATATTTGTGTTTATTTCCAACGCCGGCTCGTTTTTATAGTACTCATTTATTTGGCAACTTGTGATTATATTTTTATTTTTTTATAGTTATTTGTAGGAGGGCGAACGGGTCTTGGTCTCTAACACCAGTGCGGGGGAAAATAAATCTATAGCGTTTGCGATGATAGTGAAGAACGCACGCGTGATTCGAACCGACGCTATGACGCTGAAAATCACTAAAAATTGAACCAATGTTCAACACATCAGGCCACTGCCGTGTGTACGAATTCGATTTTTAAACTCAAGTACACTCAACTGATGTGGAATTGATATGTTATTGTTTGGTATACGGCTGATGTTTTTGCTTATTCAATTTTCGTTCTCCGCTGCTCTTTACTATTTGCTTGTGTACTGTGTGTGTATCTGTTAGAAACGTCACAAATCTATTACATTAACGTTTTTTCAACACTTTATTTAACATGGGTTCGATTATTCGACGGGCCATATGAACACTGTTTTCTCCTATAATTTGTTGCTATTTTAAATGTAATTTCATAGAAGCCTTGATTGTTGTTAGAACTAAGTAATTCTCACAATATTCGTCGAATACCATTTTATTATCACCAAGTGAGTTTTGCAAGGTTAAAGAAATATCGCGAACTTCCTCAAAGTTTCGGCCGATCGATATACGCGCTCATAACTGTAGATATACCCTAACATGTCAAGGGACAGTACGAGCAGAAGAAGATTTAGAGAATAAGCAAATAAAGTATCGGTGTTCAGTGGTCTAAAATGACTGTATATCACAAAGGCCACGAAACACATAACAGAGTTGAGTATTAGACGTTCGTGACTCTCATCTAAAGAATGATTTTCTGTGTTTATTTACACGTAGGAAACTGACTTGTTAATACATTCCCAAAGAACCGCCAATCCTCTTAAATTAACCACCTTCCAAACCCATAATACTTACCTGCATTCGAGCAGCTTAAGCTGTCTTTCAAATAACTTCCACCTGAAAGTTAAACCTCATTAAGGCATGCATCACATTGAATTTTTCCGTTTATGAACCGTACCATATCTCCATCGGCTCGGCTTGTCAGCAATTATAATAGATAAATACTAGCTGGCCAGCGTAATTGTTGACATAGCTGTAGCCGATGGTTTCTTACTACGGTTCATATCCATTTATTGCCCCAGTCCCAATGTTCGCAATACTTGCGACCAATTTCCTTTGTCGGTTATCTACCGATCATGGGATTTGGGCAATAATATGATTGACGTTAGACAATCATACCCCAGATCATGCCTAACGATGCTCCGGCCTGTTAAATAAACAAACACGGTGTGCATATCATGGTGACCCCTGAAATAGCGTCTTAAAGCAAAAACCTATTTCGTTCTCAGGCGCAGGTCATCAAAGATTTATGGCCCTTGAAATATCGTTTCTGTTTATTTAGGACACAGGAACCTATTTCTCCCTCCGGCGACTTCGCTATCGCCTATCTAATAATGCCTCCTATTCATTACATGTGTATTCAGGTGTTTTTCGTCGTTGCCGATATCCAGGCTGAAGGGCAACGTACTTGTGCTACACGCACACATACACAATCCTCCCCTATCGATGAAATTCGCGGGCATCGAACTGATGGATGTAATTTACCAGGAGTCAGATTTGCATCGCCCAACAGCACAGATGTGCCCCACGATCGTGTCGTTAAAAAGTCAGTGTCGGTGTTGAGAGAAAATCCTCGCGTAGTTAAAGTCAAGTCAAACATTCACATAATTTATTTCGAAGCGTTTCACCTTTTTTTTTTATAACCATTTCGCGTCACCGAGCAGTACGTAAAATAGGATATTGCGCTAATTAATAATTAAAACTTATCGTAAGCAAACAAATAATAGTATACCAAAGCAAAATAATATACAACCTACAGCCAACATAAAGTCTTTTATTATTGTGACATTTTTTTATTCTGATCTTCATTCGTGTGTCTTGGAACTTTCTTCTGGAGATCATTCCTGCTTGTGGTGCTCTCTGGCGGAAGTTTTAGATTGTTTGGGGAGTGAAGTGAAACCGTGTCGTGTCAGGCACCTACTCCTACCCCACACGTGTACTTGTTGTGTTCACATTTTACACTGTAAAACATTTTACTTCAAGAAAATCTTCCAAAAACTGATGTGCACTCTTTTATTAATGAGTGTCGCGGGAGAAGATTCGGAGAGGTGTTATGCATGCAGCAAGTTCGGTTAAGTAATGGCGATGGTACGAGTAATACGTACAGAAAAAATTGTCAATTTACGTTGGGCTTATATTCTAATAAGGGAATTAAACGACTTACGCGTAGATAGTTATTTTAACTAATTTTTGTATCATATGGAGCACCCATTGCGGAGTTTTGAAATATTGCGGAAATAAATTCATTTTACGGCGAATATATGCCTTTTAAATTTACCCCAGGTTGGTGGAATGAAGCAAAGGATCTTTCAAATGGGACATTATAGTGCTTTGCCTATTTCTCATCACCCCCCATCGAGAAACTGAATGCATGCAATCAGCACCGTATCTCCTCTATCTAGATAGAAGAATGGTGATCGGAGTATAGGTTGATTAAAATGTTTAATGGCAATCTTTACAGAACTTATCTATAAAAATTTATTATCCTTTATTTAAATTGGATATTTTTAATTTAACTCCACATCCGCAACTGTCGGACACTCATCCAGAAACTGACATTCGAAACCAATATGCATTGACTATTTGTACAAATCACAGTTGGTATTTGTCCAAATAATGCAATTCAATTCAATTTTTATTAAGTAGATAATACATTTATATTTTACAACTAGTATTTCAGAGTTTTAGGACAGCAATTCCTTTACAACTATAATCTTAAATCTATGTAACGAAAATTGTCCAATTAGAATGCATAAAAAAATCCAAGAAGGGCCGACAAGATATTTCGTCATTGAATTCACATATTCCTTCAAAAAATTATCATGAAATTATTTGAAAGTGCGCGTTTCATAATCTTACAAATTCCGGGAATGAAATATAGGCGTGATAAACGAACATTTGGCTCAGTTTATTACACACTAAATTTGATTTCGAATTATTTCGACTTAATTGGTTTTGATTGGAATTTAAACATTCGCTATGAGATGTGGATATGGATATTATTTCGGAATAGCAGATTTTTCCAAACAACTATCACATAACAATCTTGTATTATAGTACGAACGATGCCTTAAATTTTTTAAAGCTATGTCAATGTCAAAACATCGGTTAAGGTTTACCTTTTTACCATGGAGAAATTCACGAAAGAGTACTGTTTAGTATTGTAGCGAGCTTAAGGTTCGCTGGATTAATTATTTTTAATAAATAAGAGCCGTTAAATCGATTTTGAATTAATGTAACACCTTATTAGTCCGTTAATAACAACCTTTACTTTTACCGTACACTTCACGATTTCTTGACTCGCCGCTTTCGTACTTATTGCGTCTTTGACTGCTTACTTCCTACTTCTTACTTATTTCCATGATCTGTGTGCGACGTATTTATACCGTTTCCTCATTCTGATTCGGCGCTTCGTTTTCGTCCATTCCATAGCCTTGAATGTTCTACTGTTCATAGTCTCCAGTTTTCCAGTACTTTCTAGAATATTCTAGTACTTTGTTTCGGACTTTCTCGAATATTCCAGTACTGATTGTCATATGCGTTGTTATGGTCCTTCTCTCAGGGAGCGTCTCCTTGTCCTGAAAAGGACGAGGAATCTCTTAAGACCGCTCCTGCGGGGAGCCGTTGCGGTCACCACCGTGCTTCCGGGGTCCCCGGGAAGAGTGACAACCGATTGCTGAATACGGACCTGATATTCGGCCGAATCCAATAAAACACAGGTATTTGAAATTGAAGCTATTTTTATTAATTTCAATATTTAGTTTATGTGATTGGCATTCTTAAACATCGGACGCCGACCTAGAGACTGGTCCTCGAATCTGAAATTCATCGCCCTTTTATACAAAATCTTATCGGGATTTTGTATTGCGGATGCATCGAAATGCAAGCAGAATTTCGAAATGTAGTTCGACTGGAGTCGAGTACTGGAGAAAAGGGATGTGAAATCTATTTTTAGAATATACACATCTGGCTGGATTTTAGGATTGTGTGTGTTGTAGTCCGGTGCCGTGCTTCCTCGGATGAGGGAAGAGCGTGGACCTTTTAATTTTTTTCTTTTACTTCTTTTGCGGGTCCTGTAGGCGCAACAGTCTTATTAGGACTTTTCCTCTCTGCTGATAGAAGGCAATCACATCCGCAAATAGTTAAACCAATGAAAGTCCAGTTACAACTGGCTGAGGCACCATTAACAAGAAAAACTCTTTATTAAATTTAACAGCTTTGTGGCGAGGAAGTATGTTGCGTCGGCGTACGGCGCGGATTCCCTTCCATCCCCATCCATCATTCACTGTGTAAAATTGCAAAAGAAACGTCACCAAAAGGTTCACCAAGAATCAAGTTCAAAACACAGGATCAACACTGCACAGCGAATAAAACACACCGGATTGATCGTCATTTAAAAGTTCTTCTTTATTTTGCGGATTTTCTTGATAACGGCACACGCATATAGTTCACTCTAAATTGGCTCGTAATATATATTTATTGACAAGATACTTTTATATTTGGTGTTGTTATAAGCTACACTCGACACGGTTTTAAACTGATTTGTGCTTTTAATTCGATGCACGTTACGGAGGATTGACGTGAAAATGGGGATCTAACTAGTTAGCTGAACTCGCGCGGAGACATGTGTGTACTCACCGTACCGGCGGGCGGTACGGTGGACGACGGAGGGCACGACCGACTCCTCCGGTGGGTGTAATAAGACTCAAACGATATCCTCTCCAATAAGGATATCGTTTTTTACCTACCACCAGGGAAACGTAAAGTCTCTCTTGGTGGTATAGGAAACCAGATCTTGTAATACAGGTCATGGTGGTATGTGTGGGATCGTTGAGATCAATGCTATTCACGCGTGCAGTGGAACAGTGAAACAGGCAGGCGGCAAAGACAAAAGAAAAGGCGACCAAATGGTTCGCTCTTTAATGAGGGTCATGTTTATTACGTTAGGAGAAAAAGGTGCTAAAAGCAAATTGGATGTTTATGGCATCTCTGGCTGCAATAGAAACCGGGTTCATATTTGCATTAGGAAATGCTGGAGAATTTGGTTTCAGCGTCTATTGCGCTAATTATATGCAGCTGCTTGGGTTGTTTGTTGGTAAGACAAACAAAAAAGGTTGCCAGGCAATGTATATGAAAAGGTATATGGCGCGGCTGGGAAAATAGACGGCGCGATATTTATGGTATTTGTCTGGTACCGAATTGGTTCAGAATACCAAATAAGCAAACAAAGAAATCTTATGAAAAATTGTATGCGAAGGGATGCATGAAGGTAAGTTTTCTTTATAGGGATTTTAGGGTTAAAATAATTGGGTCTGTTTGATGCGTGAAGCATCTAAGATGCTAATGCGAATTGCATTAGCGAAAGCTGGTGCAGACCCGGGTTATGGTTATGGGGGTTTTTTCAGGAAGGCGAGCCGTGGGATCTGGCGGAATCGCCACAGTACTCCCCTCCCAGTGACGTAGTCACGAAAAAAAGGTAGGGGTGAGGGAATGCTCGATGGTGGGTGCTGTGATGATAGGGAGGTTGCTTCGGAATGCGCTGTGGTAATGTTACGGGACTATCGTTGTGACCAGTTCCTGGTTATTGTTTGGGCCTTTATCGATAAGATGGACACAGTTGTTACCGCTTGATGCCATCAAGGGCAAATGTGTGCGGCGTGGTCCATCGGCCTGTTATGGGTCTCGTGGACCAACAGGCTTATCGCCCGAATAGGTCGGAACCTATCGGAAATCCGCTCACATCCGCAGTGACGAAATAGTGTGTGCGAGGTGGAGGGGGGTTTATCCCAGGGTAATTCCCATCCGCAGTGACGGGTTGTCGTGTGCGGAATGGAAAGGGACCAAGTCCAGAGCGGGTGTCTTTTGTCCATACGTTTGTATGGCAAATTGTTTGCCGCTGTGACTGGTAAAAAGGGGGCGGGCGCTCCAGTTGCGCGGCTTACCGATCGAGGGAGGTCCGATATATCGGCTCCGGTGTCGACCCCGGAGCTTGATAAACGGCGACCGCGACCTCGACCAAGCGGCGCTTTGTTGGGAGGGCCGGCCGTCGCGCTTGTTAAAAAAAAAATAGGGGACTTTGGTTAGGGGGCTCCTGGTGGGTGGTTGATTGTGTCCAACCACAAGGCGGCCTAGAGTAACTGCTGCACTCTCCGAAGTATTATGCACCTAGGTATTTGAGGCGGCGTAGAGGGGCGTGTATAGCCTTTAGTTGCCGCTAAAGGGGAACCAGGGTGGCTAAAGGATTGGGGAACCAGGTATAATGTCTCAGTCCGGTGGTATCGGTTTGATTTGAGGACCGGTGTTGCTGAGACATTTGGGAGACGTAGGAGATCTAAGGACGAATGTCCTGAAATTTAAACAAAGGGGCAAAACCAGGTGCCCTGATAGATGCTACGCGTAGTAGCTGTGGTAACGAGGGAAGCTGGCTTGCTGAAATCGGGTAGAAGGTCGAGCATTGATGAACAGTTTCGCGTGATAACTGTTTTTGGCGTAGATGGGCGCCAATATATGAACAGAGACAGAAAAAGGTGTTAGAGGTCAAGCAGAGTCGAGAAGGGATGCATGGGGTTGCGTGAAGGCTGTGGTTGGCGAGCGTGAGCGCCAACCTTCAGAAAAGAGACAGAAAAGGGTGAGGGTGTTTCACACGAGACAAAACCGGCGTCCTATAGATTATATGCTACGCGTAGTAGCTGTTGTTACTTAAGGAGCCGGCTTGCAGAAATGTATATAGACGAGAGTAGGCGGACAGGGTCGCATAGAGGCGAGCGAAGTTGCATGAAGACTGCGCTTGGCGCATGTGCACCAATATGTTGAGAAGGCGTCGGGATTGAATAAACCCGAGCGAAGTTGATAAGGGTGAAAAGAAGTCGGGTGTGAGGTGGCGTGAAGCCGAAGGACGTTGAAAATGAGTCGAAGGAGTTTGATGACGTCGAAAAGGAGGTGTCGAGTGAAGTCAAAAGGGTTGAACATGATGCCAATGGGGTCGGTTGAGTGAAAAATGTCGAAACAGTTGTATGGAGTCTAAGGTGGTCGAGTGGAGTTAAAAGGAGTCGCAATGAAGTTGGGTGGAGTGGAAGAGAGTCGGGAGGAGTTGTGTATACTAGCGAAAAGGTTGTGCGTGTTTAATCAGTGTGACTTGTCGGTCTGTGTAATTTGTGTTACGTATTTTTAATATATTTAGTATGTCTCTTTTCTAGGATTAATATATCATTTTACTCTTTTTACAAATTCTTTGTTGATATAACATAATTAGCAAAAAAAAAAAAAACAAGAAACAATAATATCGTTTTTTTAAAAATTAGCCATGGTTAATCAGCACTACTGCAAGCAACAATGGATGGTTTTTCATGAGTATGTGATGAGTTTTGGACACTTAAGGACATATAGATGTATATAATCAATATGTACGTGTACTATGATTTTTTTCACGAAGAAGAATTCTTGCAGTGGTGATCTGTACCCAGAAGGGGTTTACAATGTTTGTTATTTTTAAAAAGAAAAAAAAAAAATTATTAAAAGGGTATTTCTTATTTTAATTTTACAATGGTTCTAGCTTCTAACAAAATTAATACGGTTTTTGCATTGGGCTGGTGATTAATAGTGTGTGTAACGATTCAATTTGCATACGGTTTTAATTTGCTAACCCAAACTGTGGTAAAATATACATCCCGTGATTGTTAGTTTGACATTGCAATAACATGGTTAGCTGATATTTAACAATTTGCTTTTAAGATTATACTGTATAAGTTTGTCAAATTTACAAAACTTTATCAAGTATGTGTTTGTTTGGATGTTATTACAATACAATAATTTTCACTTAACAATCCATAACAATAACCATATTGTACAAATATAGAAAGTGAGTAAAGATTTTGCAATTTGTATTATTTTCTTATGAAAATCTTTATATGTGCTTCCGAATAGAAACAATCTCGCTTCATTTGTTTTTGTAAATGGCCGTGTACATATTTCGTATTTAACAGAAAAATGAAAAGATAAATGAGGTAAGTCTCGGGTTACAAAAAATGTAAACGAATGACAATGCCCATGTAAAATTAGGAATTTATCCTGGCTATTTTTTGCTATAAGGTAAATTCAACGCGACTCTGAAGGAGTTTACACCTATTCATTTTCATTTTTCTGTGTTTCTTAATAATTGGGCATTTCCTTGGTTAATCAGATTTATTGCCTTTACGTAACGGATGGATTTGTGAGAATACATGAAATAACCTTAAAAAAAAATAAGTTCACATGATATTTCTTATTCTTTACTTTTAGGTAGTTGTTTAACTTATTTTTGTTGTTGGTTGCCTTTAAGTTAATTTAAATTGTTTACTGTCGTTTTATTTATTAATATGTATGTAAAGAGAAAAAAAATTAAGGGACTTTAAAACGATGCCATGCACTGACGACTCATGGCAACGCGTAATTTACCAATTAAGAGGCATGAATACTGATAGTTGTGTATAAAAAAAGAAGGTCAATAACAGCTTAAGCATAATTTTCCATGGGAAATGTGGATAAACAGTTTTATGTTGGGTTCTTGTTCGATTGACTATGTTACCTTATGTTTAGAATCCTTTTAATGTTCCATATTTATATGTTAATAAAAAAATTAAAAAAAATAAAAAGGATTTACTTTTGCACAAGCACCACCTTAGAATACCGAAGTATAATAATAAAAATATATTTGGAAGGCTGACGAATGTTTTTCGTCGTTTATAGATTAAACAAAAAAAGGAAAAGCAAAAAGTAAAAACAAAGAAAAACACCTACACAAATGCATATATTTCCGGACATATATGCATCTGTATAAATATCAATTTCTTTTATAAGTGCTTTATGAATTTATAGGAAAATTTAAATGATTTTAAGGCGGTGCGATGCAATGACAATTAAAGTCAACATTTAACTTCACTTTGTATGTAGTTGGGCAGGAAAGAAGAGAAACGCAGGTTGTTTATTTGGGTTATGGTGAATTTTGAGAGTTATTGAGGGAGAAATATTTCTCCAAATAATTGCTACTTTAACTAAAAAAAAAAAATTGCCCAATAATTTATTTAAACAAGCGTCAACGCGCACAAACGTTTTTTTTTCTTTTTTTTCGGATACAGATGTTACATTTAATTTCGCTCAGAAGGAGCTTACAATAAAAATGGAACATTTTTTTTAAAAAAAAGTGAAAAAAAAACCAAACCTGTGATGTTGATGTTGTTGGATGGTTGCTGGTCGGTGATGGTTACTGGTACTGATGTTATGCCAGGTGCTGTTGTTGGGCTGGCGTTGGGGCGATGCTTTTGCCCATTGAGGTTTTTCGCCAATTGCCGCCACAATTGCCCACTGATTGTATATTTATTCTGGTGATGGCGTGTCGACTGGTGTTATTGGACGATGGTTATTTTTGAGGTTGTTACACCCTTTAATTGTCTTTTGTTTATTGCCGCCACAATTGTTCACTGAATTTATATTAAGCGATAGATAATTTTGTCGAACAAAACTCCAAGATATTTGACCGATGTTAACAACAAAAGGACGTCCAGCTATGATCAACTATACGAACGTATTCCTGTTCTAGATCGAAGTGAGAGTTGATGAAACAGGAGTCGAAATTTTTGTTTTCAGCACTAAAAAGTCACTGTTCGAGAAAAAAAAACTATTTTCACCATTAACAAAACGCGAATGTTCGAAGGTTGTGGTGTTCAACCTGAGGTCACCAATGTGGGGAGGAAGTATGTTGCGTCGGCGTACGGCGCGGATTCCCTTCCATCCCCATCCATCATTCACTGTGTAAAATTGCAAAAGAAACGTCACCAAAACGTTCACCAAGAATCAAGTTCAAAACACAGGATCAACACTGCACAGCGAATAAAACACACCGGATTGATCGTCATTTAAAAGTTCTTCTTTATTTTGCGGATTTTCTTGATAACGGCACACGCATATAGTTCACTCTAAATTGGCTCGTAATATATATATATTGACAAGATACTTTTATAGTTGGTGTTGTTATAAGCTACACTCGACACGGTTTTAAACTGATTTGTGCTTTTAATTCGATGCACGTTACGGAGGATTGACGTGGAAATGGGGATCTAACTAGTTAGCTGCACTCGCGCGGAGACATGTGTGTACTCACCGTACCGACGGGCGGTACGGTGGACGACGGAGGGCACGACCGACTCCTCCGGTGGGTGTAATAAGACTCAAACGATATCCTCTCCAATAAGGATATCGTTTTTTACCTACCACCAGGGAAACGTAAAGTCTCTCTTGGTGGTATAGGAAACCAGATCTTGTAATACAGGTCATGGTGGTATGTGTGGGATCGTTGAGATCAATGCTATTCACACGTGCAGTGGAACAGTGAAACAGGCAGGCGGCAAAGACAAAAGAAAAGGCGACCAAATGGTTCGCTCTTTAATGAGGGTCATGTTTATACGATGCCTCGTCGCTATTTTCGACGTTAGGAGAAAAAGGTGCTAAAAGCAAATTGGATGTTTATGGCATCTCTGGCTGCAATAGAAACCGGGTTCATATTTGCATTAGGAAATGCTGGAGAATTTGGTTTCAGCGTCTATTGCGCTAATTATATGCAGCTGCTTGGGTTGTTTGTTGGTAAGACAAACAAAAAAGGTTGCCAGGCAATGTATATGAAAAGGTATATGGCGCGGCTGGGAAAATAGGCGGCGCGATATTTATGGTATTTGTCTGGTACCGAATTGGCTCAGAATACCAAATAAGCAAACAAAGAAATCTTATGAAAAATTGTATGCGAAGGGATGCATGAAGGTAAGTTTTCTTTATAGGGATTTTAGGGTTAAAATAATTGGGTCTGTTTGATGCGTGAAGCATCTAAGATGCTAATGCGAATTGCATTAGCGAAAGCTGGTGCAGACCCGGGTTATGGTTATGGGGGTTTTTTCAGGAAGGCGAGCCGTGGGATCTGGCGGAATCGCCACAGCTTTATATATCAACTCAAAAGTTCTTAAATTGCTAAACTCAAACTGTACTAACTGACTTCCAATCTCAAACTTACAACTCAAACTGATTTTACAATTGAATTTTTTCTCTACTTATAGAACATTGTGTTCAAATTTACTGTAAATTATAATATGAACAAAACAAATTTTCTCAAAGTATTCCTTTAGTTTCTGTGACTTTTAAATTGAATAAAATTTGAACGAAAATCAAAGTGCTCTGTTTTGAAATAAAAAGGGGCAAGTTATGAAAAGGGACAAATAAAAAGGGGCAATTTATGAAAAGGGGCATGTTATTAAATGTGCTGTAACTGGCAATATTGTGAATATTTATGAATGGTATGTAGTAAGTGAGAATGTAATATATGTTAAGGGAAGTTTGTAAGGATGTGTAAGAAGATTCAGTGTTAAATTTAATAAAGGGTAGTATTCTGGAATACAACATGTGTATGGGAATGAAATTGATATGTTTTAATATGGGTTTGTTTGAATATGGAAATGTGCATTGTGGTGTTTAGTATTTAGGAAGGATTTGATATTTAAACATTGGAATGTTATAGTTTGAGGATATGGATGCATGACATAGTAGGTGGGTAGAAATGGTAGGGCTTCTTGGAGCACTACAGCGTCACAGTATTTTAACTTTTTAAATACTCACCGAAATTCGTCGGTGGTCGCAGTTTTAAAAGCGGTTACTCCATATTTCAATCGTAATAACCGTTCCACAAGAGAAGCTGTGTGAGCTATAGTAGATAAATTTGGGTAAAAATAATAAATAGGGGTGTTTTTATGTCAGTAAGACATCTCATCGGAAAAGTACCGAAAATATTCTACCCGTAAGTGCTACAATTCAGTTCAATCAAATCAGTCGATCTCAGCCCATTTGTATAAATTGGAAATCTCTCAAAATAGTGGCGAATTTTGAAAAATTGTCTTCGGGACTTAAAAGTAACATGTGTTTTGCACGTAGAATAAATATTAGCCTAATTTCTCAATAATTCTGTTTTTAATTTAACTACAAATTCATTATCTCCCTATTCAAACATCCAGTGGCTTTTGCATCTTTTAAGGGGGTATTCTGGTCTAGAAATTTGAAAAAAAATCATATTTTTTTCATATTTTCAAAGCTTAACCCCCTAAGAATATGTCTTTACGAGGATTTTAGAAAATTCAAATTATTTCCGGAGGTATGGCTGTTTTGCTGACGCACCGTCTAAACCGGCCCGGATTGACCGCTCAGAGATACGAGCGTCGAACGCATCAAACGAGGCCAGAACTGCTCGGTTGGAAGAGAGAAGCGCGAAAGATGCTTATTTCGAAGTCAAGGAAGGTCCAATGTATGCAGCAGGAATGGCAGATTGAATGAATGTAAGCCTAAAATATCATTTCATGACTTAGACCGCGAAAAACTTTACGCGAAACTTTAAACGCGTTTTTCTCGAAACTGTCGTTTTTAAAACAATACCCACGATTTTTCAAGTTCTCCTGAACCGATTTACTTCAAATTTAGTATATGTCGTCTTTATAGGCTTTTCTATTGTATGAACTATCCTCATCCCCAAATTTCAATGTTAACAATTTTTTAAAAATTCGAAAACCTAAAAAAAAGTGGTACAAACATAATTTTTTTTTCAAGCAGTCGCCATTTTGTAAAAAAAATTTTTTTCAACTTTTTTTTAGTTCCAACGATAAAGGCATTTCTGTAAATGAATAATCTTTTTTTTTTCAATTTGCGAGGAGTGTTGAATCGTGGGTATGGTCGCGTGCCAACTTTTTAAGATCCGCCACTTCATCAGTTGCTAACTTTTTGAATTTTGAATTTTTTGCTTTCAATTTTTTTTACTGTATTCTTGAAATGTTAATAATCATCCTATAAAAAATGAATAGTAAAAATATTGATTGCTTTTTTTATATCACTTCAAAAATTGCGTGAAATTCGTGCGTCTAGACAAGAATACCCCCTTAAGAAAGCTCATACATTTGGCCGCAGTTTTCACAACTTCAATTGCGGTGCAATTGATATCTGCTTTCAAATCCCATTCGTTGACACTGTATTTAATGTAGTTAATTTTTGTTAACAAGAGGTAGAAGGATTTTCAGGGCATTGAATTCTACTCGGTTACACAATCCTCATTGGTGTACGAGGTCGGAATACAATGAATTCAGCACATCCTGTCGATTGATAATAGCGTTTGAAGAGCTTGGTCGGGAATGTTCTCATGGGGTTGAGAAACCCAATATTCGCTAAGCGAGTGTTGTGAATTGTGGGTAATGGACAATAGATCGTTTATAAAAATCAGGAAGAGGGTGTCTGGGAATACAATGCCCGACAAACAAAGATTAATTCGGTGGGGGAAGTATATTGGAGACCATCCAGAACTACTTGGATTTTGCGGCCAGAAGAATAGTCTCTTATCCATTGAATCAGGATATCGTCAACAACGTAGGAATACAATTCCGACAATAGCGTTGGGTGCTAAAATCTCTCGAATGCTTCTTATGTATTCCATGCGACAAATTTGCTTTCAACGAAGTAGTGGATCTCCTGATGGAACGCAATACTTTCCTTGTTGATTTATTCTGTCTGGTTTTGGACAACCGCTAGCTTCAAACTACCAAATGGTTGCAATAAAAGTCCAAATTTAGTAGTTTACCATATGTAAGAAGTTTATAGCAGATGATTTCTTTCCAATCCTACCAAATGTACACCATGATCTTACTCGAGGTCTGTCCAGTTTAGCCACTAACATTTCTATCGCCCTGTTTTGACCATGACAGTTTCCCCATAATATCGTCGTATGTGAGCCGTTTCTCATGCTTGGTTACTATAAACATTAGAAATACGTCGCTTTTGTTATATTTGGCTAAAACTTCGCAGAGGAATATTCAATCCATCATGTTTTTTTTCTTGTCTGTGTTCGTGGGGCACTTAAATATCGGACGTCTTCTTGAGTCCAGCTTTATCCAGATAACTTGCAAGTGTTTTGTGATCGAGCTTCTGGTCCACTTCGACCATTTCCATGATTTGATCGGCATTTTTAACGATGGGCCTGTGGGGGTAGAAAGTATTTTTGCGAACGTATGGCACGGCTTCACTTTATTACCCGACACTTGATCAAAGAAATTGTCACCAAGAGAAGAGTAAAATAAAATTCACGGTTGTTGATATGTTCCTTTTTTTTTTGATTCAATTTTTTTTACTTAAAATAGTTTATAATATCAATTCACAGAAGTTGCTTATAAATTACATTCACGGAAATTGTTTATAACTTAAATGCTGGTGATTTATTATAATTTGTCCGAATGGATAAGTAACACCGATATTTATTATTGATTTTCCTTGGTGGTTTCGTTATCACTTTTGGAAAAGTTTCCGTAAAGAAAAAAAAAAAATCTACGTTCCAAATTCACATATATGTATATAAATGAAATAATATATTACAAACGGACAACAAAACTGTACACGACATCTAACAGAATGTAGAATGGAAATCTGGTGGGCAAGCGACGTGACCAATCTCAAGGAAGATTGAATAGCGACTGACTCAAATCAGGGGTGAAATTCGTATTTCATTCCACACACAGGACAACCAAAACAGACCACGCCTCTGCTCTCTCAACCCCACGCCCGGCGAAGTGTGGGTAACTTTTGTTAATAGGGTAATTGCCGGACATGGAGAATGAGAGAACAGAAACATCATGTGCTGTGATCTCGGGGTAGCTTTGGTTGTGTGGGTTGGTATCAAATGCAGCTACTGCCATGACGTACTGACCCAGTGGTACGGCTATGGTGTAGTCAGAGCGCATTGAACGGTGGAAAGACAGAACTGCGAAGGAGAGGAGGACCTAGCTGGTGTTATTTACCTGCAATAAGAGATCATTGATCCCAAGCGAATGGGTGATCTGGGAAAAGTCAATAGGACGCCGCGTCGACTGGGGATATAATACCATGGGAAAAACTCTGTGAAATGTTGGTAAATACCCAAGTCAATGGATGATGATGCAACCGCGTCGCTTTGTTTGACTTGGTTGTTCCTAACCAACACGAATGGAATTTCCGGTGGAAATACCATGGTTAGAGCAATAGTGTTGCCGTATGGCGAAGATAGTAGCTAAACACAATTATGCATTATCTGCATAGGATAATGAGTTTAGCTATGCGTCCTTAGGGAAATTATGTAGTTCAGGTGAATAACTTATAAGGAAAATGGGTATGTATGACGCGCTGAAAGCGGTCGAAATAAGGTGGAAATTGTGGTTGAGATTGTGGGTTGATTCTCATATAGAATTGAGCAACCCCACAGGCCTGTAGCGGTTCCGCCAAACCCTACGGTCTACTTACCTGAAAAACGCCCATAACTACTACCCTACTCCCTTTAGTTTGCTAATGCAACAGTATTAGTACCTAAAAATGCTGCACGCATTTAAGAGATCAAATCTATGATCTTTAAGTCCCTGTAAAGAAAACTGACCTTCATGCATTCTCTTCGCATACCATTGCGCCTTAAGATTTCTGTATTAACTTACCAGGAATTTCCAATCAATTTCGGCATCTACGTCGCCAGTCAAATTCCTGTAAACAAATAATTCGGATTGCATTCAATGTAACCGTCATGACAGGGACCATAAATACTGCACCGTCTATTTTCCCAGCCGCGTCCTGTACCTTTTCATACATATTGCCTGGCAACCTTTTGTTTTTGTCTTATCAATAAACAACTCAAGCACCTGCATATAATTAGCGCAATAGACGCCGAAACCAAATTCCCTCAGCATTTCCTAATGCAAATATGAACCCGGTTTCTACTGCAGCCAGAGATGCCATAAACATCCAATTTGCTTTTAGCACCTTTTTCTCCCAACATCGAAAATAGCGACGAGGCTTCGTGTAAACAATGACCCGCATTACCAACGGCGCATTTGGTCATTTTTCCGTACTGTCCTTGCCGCCTGCCTGCTTTCGAACACGTGCAACAACATCGAATCTGTTCGATCGCGCACATATACCACTGCACCAAAAAGATCGCATTTTCTTATTGGTCACACCCTTAAGAGAAAAGTTTTTCTCTCTCTTCCTTTTTTTCTTAGCGAAATCATCTCTGCATGAGATGACGATTGTTGAGTCTTCTTCCATCCGTCGACTACGCTGGTCGCATGCGCAGCACTCCCGCTCTCCGCCGGCAGCGGAGAAGCGTAATTAAAAATATTCCCCGAGTCGTGGCTATAGTTGAGTCGAATACGGTAATTTTAAATTATAATCGATTAGTGTAATTCTTCACCAGTTGCCTGTAATTGAGTGTACTTAGAATCGGTCTTCTGTAATCACCAAATTCAATAAATAATAAACTAACTCGAGCGTTTCATTTAACTGTCTTGTGGCGGAGTTTTACTTCTTGTGTGTGACAATTTTCAATTTGTTAACCGTTGGAACTTTGTTTCGGTGAGGATGGGGAGTGAAGTGAACCGTGTGCCCGTGTCCGACACAATACTTCCCCTCCCTACAGGCCTACCTTCAAAATCGCAAGCATCGGAACGAAATCGAAATTGTGAGTAATTCCCTATGACAGCATTGGAACTATAGACAGCATTAAACATTTCAGTTGCCTGGTTGGCATTTGCGCCTCTATCAAAGCAAACCTGAAAAATATAACGAGTTCTTGTTTTTGTTAACTTCCATATTTGACATCCTATAACTGACAACAGATTCGAGCAATCAAAATTCTGTCAAGAAATGTCTTTAGTACGGAATGTTACTTTTCCTGTGAGTCTGAATTTGTTAATATATTACGAGATGTACATATATCACTCCGAATTTGCGAAAAAAGGATCGTTTTTTTTATTCCCAAAATAATATATATAGAGTAATTAGACAGTGTTTCATCAAAAAATAAGTATTTCAGTGTTATTTCTCTAGAATTTCTGCCATACAATTCGTCTTATTTTTGAAGAATCTGTTCTACATCAATTCACGAGCCTGTAGAATATACAACTCAAGAATGAAACCCTTGACATCTTGAAATCTTATATACCGCCCAAACAGGCGTTTTTCTATCTCGTCATTGGAATGTAGAGTGTATTTTACCTACTACTTTCCTGTAATCAAGGCCATGACTCGTTGCTTGACTGAAATTGTTAAATGTACTATAAATCATTTTTCAAATGTTTGCCCGCGACATCCGCCATTCCGAGAATGCGCTTCGATACACTTTGTGAAGTCACTACAAATTCTGTTTTTCTTTTTTTGATATTATAAAGGGCTTACCCCAAAGGGATTATTACAACCCTTATAATATAAGAAGACATAGGTCGGGTATGAAAGTGGAGAAAGGATGGTGCACATAGGTAGGTTAGAAAATGTAAGAAAAGAGTAAATGGCAATGTTCAACACAATTCCAGACATTATAGATCTCATTCGGCGTCATTATTTTATAAGAATCGATTTTGAATTCTCAATGGACTTTTGAGAATAAGAATCGATTTCGGAATTCCAATTTAATAATGAGTGAGATACCCGTTTGGAATGCATAGGGCGTACATTGAGAACGAGCAGGGATTCGGGAGCATCCAATTGGATACAAACACACTTGTGAAGTCCGAAAAATACGCAATTGGAAAAATTATTAAAACAACGTCATACATTCGAACATGAAGGTATCTCAACGGTTTATTCACGTTCCCATTTTTTTTATTTCATTACTTTCAAAGCAGAAGAAAAATCTCCGTAGAACCTGTTTAACCGTTAACCGAATCATAAAGCGGATATGTTATGTTGTTTACGTCTATTAAATGCATGAAAGTTCCCATTACAAGGATACTAAAATTCCCGAAATCGAAGGTGGCGAGCCACACATCATGGCAAGCAGACTCCGTAAAGAAAAATTCCTTGGTTAGACGCTAAACCGAAATGATCCGGAAAATCTGTTGAATAATTAATACAGTCTATCCGAACTAAGTTAGCATTAGCTGGATAAAGAGGGGAATTAGTGAGTCTTCTTAGAAATAAGAGTTGTAATTTAATTCAGTTACAGTTAAGTACATTAGATGGCTTTCCTGTTCAAGCTCTTAGGCTCATCAGTAGTAGTTTGAGAAACCGAAAGCAATGATCCGAAATTCGAAGGAGTATTTTGCTAGGGGATGTGTACGTTGAATGGAGAGAGGATTTAGCGGAAAAGCTTATAACATGGAATTGATAAGTTGGTGGAAGTCAATAAGAAGTGGGTAATAGGAGACCGACAACTAATTATTATGAAATCAAACTCTTAACAATGATTTCTCTGCTGAAATATCTTCCCTTATTTGGAGTAATTAGAATTCTCTTACTTCAATAAATAAGTTGCATAAACAGTCATAGCTGCGTTCGATTTCCATTGTTAGCAACGGCATGATTTGATTTTGATTTTGAATAGTACATAATTGTTTCTAGGGGCAGTCATTTTAGCAACTGACACCAGTTCTAGGTTTAGTTTGTTTTGTTATTTTACCATGAAAAGACTCGCAACGGAACAACGCTTGTAAACTGTGTAAATTTATTTTGAAGATAATGGTTTAATTTACGAAACTTCCTCACGCTAATATGGTTCATCACATTTGTTACTCTTCGTTCCGTAAGTTTACAATATTTGCTATATAAAAACGGTTTGTTTTGATAGATTTAAATGTATTCTCTCCTCGCGGACCTCAATGCGAAAATTGGAAAGGAAGGTATCTTCCAACCAACTATAGGTAAAGAAAACCTGTTGTGATAGTAGGCCTGTGGGGAGGAAGTATTGCAACATTGGCACCGTTAATTTCATCCGCCATCATATATATGTTCATTCGTCGTTCCGCTGGACACAAAAAAGGCAAAGCACCAACAGAAATCGGCAACGCAGCGTACACAACAGAAAAAGGAGTAAAACACACGCGATTCTTAATTAATTTTTTATTTTATTTCACTTCAGATAGAACACCGAACTCATTAATTTACACTTGACAGTCAATTTTTTTAATTATTAAAAGAAAAGTTCGCATCCAGTTTATTTAATTCCGAACACTCTCGACTACGGCTTTAACGCATGTCTGCATCGCTGCAGACCGCGGAAGTCCGCACGACTGATGTTGTCGGCAGATGGAAAAGGACTCCACGATATTTTGCTCGTTCAGAGCTCACTCGTTCACCGTGATCATGGTGGTATGTGTGCCTAGAACAAAGAAAGACATAAAGTGCATTCCTAGGATACGATTTCGGTAAAGCAAATAAAACCGAAATCGTCGGATGCCAATGGAATCTTTGTTGGAACATGTGCGGCTAAACAAAGAGACGATGATCCGATGTGAAAATGTGCTAATTGCTTTTAGCTAGGTTGCTGGGATATGGTGTTTATGGCATCGCTAAAAAGGGTACGTATTGAATACCCATTTGCATTGATTATGCTTGGATTTCAATTGATGCCAAGGGACGCGAAATGCGTATTTGCTTTGGGTTGCACATTGTGCGAGTCAGGGAATTTTATTGTTGGGAGAAAAACGTCTCCAGCCAATGTATACATAAAGAAATTTATCGTATACATGAATGAAGGTAGGAATAGGCGACGCCATGATAATTATCTCTGGCTGGAATGGTTACATGATATGTGAACCGAGGGTATTTCTTTTCAGGAATTTGTCTGGTAACGAATTGGTTTAGAATACCGAATAAGCAAACAAAGAAATCTTACGGAAAATTGTATGCGTAGGGATGCATGAAAAGGTAAGTTTTCTTTATAGGGATTTTAAGATTATAGATGGTGATCTATATAATGCGTGAAGCATTTACAGGCACTAATACTGTTGCATTAGCAAACTAAAGGGAGTTGGGTAGTAGTTATGGGGGTTTTTCAGGTAAGTAGACCGTAGGGTTTGGCGGAACCGCTACAGGCCCGCTCCCAAGTAGCGTGTCTCCTGGTCCTGAAAAGAAAGAGGGATCTATTAGACCGCTCCTGAGGGGACCCGTTGCGGTCACCGCCGTGCTTGCTCAAACCTTGAGGGAAGAGTAGCAACCGATCGTCGATGGGTGATGTCTTCCTTGAATTGACTGTCACCAGCCTCTGCATGGGTTGCTCGCCACCAGGTATCTGCAACTTCAAGTATGGAAGGCAATCCATTCTCTACAAAACTCAAAAAAACGCGCGGCGTATCTACTTTTGTATTTTGTATTTTATTACCGTCGAAAATTATAATTTGTTCCTTTCCTGGGGTACTTCCTCCAGGGACAATGGCTTGTTAGATACTGCGGCCCGGAGATCTTTTTTTTTTTTTTTTTTTTTTAAACTGTATTTATTAACCATAATTAAAATTTGTACATTTAAGTAATACAGTGACTTAAAATTAAATTCGTGACAATTGCTTACATGTAATTATTATTATAATACATTTTCCAAACAATGTTTTAAGAGTTATAGGCTATATGTGTGTTTATACATTTAGTAGGGTTTCGTCTTCCTGGAAAAGGTCAGAAAACCAGGAATTTCTTATTTTTATTTTACTTAATCTAAACTTAACCCTAAATATAAATATAAATATAACTTAACCTAACTTAGTCTGATTATTATAAAATGAGCTATAAACAAAACAGAGTTTTATAATTAATGGGATTTATGAATTAAAGGATGTGGAATGAGGTCAGTTATGGGTTAGAGGTAGAGTATTTCTCTCCGGTTGTTCGTTGGAAAAGCGTAGGATGTTGGAGAATGGTTGGACGTTACAGTATTTGAACTGGTTAGGGGTAACTTCGGTGTTGTGGTATATGATCTCGTTTGAATCATTTACCAGTCTGCCTGAGACGAAGATAGCTCTGGTGTGGAGACAGTTGGGATAGTTAGTTCTGATATCTAGAGGGGTCTCTAAGAGCGAGGTTATTATGGGATTGGGATTATTTTGTAGGTTGTCGATAAATTTGATAGACAGTTCGAGGAATCGTCTATCGAGGCGCTCAATACCAGCGGTATTGTAGAGTTCGACGTTACTATAGTACTTATAGGAGTTAGGACGACGATGTAACCCAGAGACATACCTAAAGCATTTTCTTTCGAATACTCGTAATTTCTGCATTTGGGAGGGAGTGATATGGTACCACAATGGGCACGCGTACGTGAGTGTGGGCCTGATAATTTGTTTGTAAATGAGCAGTTTGACTTTGTGAGAGAGACTATTAGGTTTCCACATTATTCTTCTACAGAGATTAAGCTGAATTGTGGCTTTTTGAAGGGAATTTTTAATGTGGGAGGAAAAAGACCAGTTATTAGAAAAAGTGATTCCCAGATATTTTAGGGTTTTGGAGGGTTTTATCAGAGTATTGTTCAGTTGAATCTTAATTTTGTTGTGGCAACGTCTAGTGTTGTTTGTACAGTGCTCGTTTTTGCCCTTGAACACTATGAGCTGCGTTTTATTTGGATTAAGGTGAATTTTCCACTTATTAAAGTATGTTGATAGGTTAGGGAGGAAGTTGTTAATGCGGTTTCTTGCAGCCTTAACAAATTTGCTGCTAGAGTAAATTAATGTATCATCAGCATAATTCAGCATCACAACATTAGGAGATACGGGTTGAGGAATATCTGAGGTATATAACAGATATAAAATTGGCCCTAAAATGGAGCCTTGGGGAACACCCGCGGTTATGGTGTGGGTTTCTGAGACAGAAGAATTTATTCTCACAACGAATTTTCTGGCAGAAAGATATGAGGCTAAGAGCTTTGTTGTGTGAGAGTTTAGATTAAATATGGAGTGCAGTTTGTACAGAAGTCCTGAGATCCAGACGCAATCAAACGCCTTAGAAATATCGAGAGATATACACACAGTAGGGCTTTGGTTTTGGAGACCAGTTGTAACATCGTGTGTAAGTTTTAGTAGAGCATGACATGTGGATTGTCGCTTACGAAATCCGAACTGGCAGTTAGGGATGAGTGCATTCTCATTGGCAAATGAGAGAAGATTTTGGTAGATCTTGCGTTCCAGTATCTTACTTAATGTACTTAATAGGGATATTGGACGATAATTGCAAGGACTATTACTACTACCGGGCTTCTTAATAGGAATTACTACCGCAGTTTTCCAGTTCTCTGGGAAGTGCGATGCATTAATTATATGATTAAGAAGAATGAGGATGGGAAGTAGATTCGGTGGGCGCAGCCTTTTAAATAGAAGACGTGGGATTCCATCTAATCCAGTTGACTTTCTGTTATTTCCTGATCTTACGATCTCGGATAATTCGTCCGCAGTTAGAAAATTTGTAGTGTCTAAGGGGTGTGAAGCTATGTTTGTGTTGTTGAATTCACCGATGAAAGGAGTAAAAGATGGGAATAATCTGTTTGAGATGTATTCGTTTACTGTGTTCTCGAAGCCAGGAGTTGAGAGAGAATTATTTTGCTCATGGATCTTTGCAAAGTGTTCTGCGAGGCAATTTGCTATGTCCGAATCGGACTGGTCAATATTATTGCTGATCGGGTTAATGAGATGGTCAATTCGGGGTTTATATTTACGACCAGTTAATTGGTTGATGTTTTTGAAAAGATCCCGATTTGGCTTGATATTTTTAAGTGTGGAGATGTAGTTTTCATCTGCGAACTTTTTCAACTGCTCATTTATCAGAGTGGATAGGAGTTGGATTTGGCTTTTAATAAAGGGGCAGTATCTTGTATGAAGTTTACGGCGGAGCTGCTTTTTAAGGCGCAATAATTTGGTTAGGACGCTGGGCAAAGGCTTTCCTAAATAGTTATGAGGAATGGTTGTCGGGGTGTTTTTGCTGAGAGCCTCCTTAAGAATTTGCTCTATTCTTAATGCCCGGAGATCGCGATGCATCTTCCTTTTAAATGAAAACAAATCGAGATTTTGTATCTTGAAACGAACGTTTCAGATGGAAAATCTCGATTCCGGGTGTGGTGCTCATTAGGATAATCGTTTTTAAATTGGTGTATATTAGGATCAACAACATCGGCACTACAACCGGGAACCGGTCTTGGCCTTATTTAGCAAGTCCTGAGGCTTGTTAGTATATTAGGATATGCATTGGAATTTCGGGTTCTCCCTCAAAACAGAATCCATTTACTCTAATATTCCTAAGCAACACCTCCGGTTGTTTGTTGAAAAGTTTTCCCCAGATATCCTCTTCCTTTCAGAGACCTGGCGCAAACCAAATTCTCGAGTTTCCATTCCCAATTATACTTTAGTTTCTAACCGCAGTACTAATGGATTTCACGGAGGTACCGGCATCCTAATTCACAAAAAATTTCAATTCAGTGCAATTAGATTCACCAATATATTCAGCATTGAATACACAGCAGTTAAGTTTTTTCATGAGAACAATAAAGTGCTCGTCTTACCATCCATTTATATTCACCCTTCACGACAACCAAATTTCCCATATGCTGACATTTCTCAGATAATCCAACAGTCTCTTCCCGCTCCATTTATAATCGGGGGAGACTGGAATGCTCGTCATACAGCATTCAATGATAATAAATGCAACAAATATGGTCGTCAGTTGCTAGCCCCCCTCCCGTCTTATCCATATACATACATTGACTCCCCATTACAGCCAACTCGTGTCACTAGCACAGCCAAGTCAACAATCGACTTCTTCCTAAAGTCCGATGATGTTCACTCAGCGGGCCCACCTACAGTCTCCTTTATATTTCCTTCTGATCATGGTTCCGTTCACACCACGATCCAAATCCCCTCTCTCGACCCACTCTACTCGTCAAACTCTGTCCCAAACTTCACCAAAACAAATTGGAGAAAAGTCAATAGGGACATAGCGATAAGTTTCTCTGAGTTTTATATCCCGGAAGCATCTAACCTACTCCCTACTGAAATTGATCAAGTATCTATAAGAATAGAGCAAATTCTAAAGGAGGCTCTCAGCAATAACACCCCGATAACCATTCCTCACAACTATTTAGGAAAGCCTTTGCCCAGCATCCTAACCAAATTATTGTGCCTTCAAAACCAGCTCCGCCGAAAGCTTCATACAATATACTGCCCCTTTATTAAAAGCCAGATCCAACTCCTATCCACTCTGATAAATGAGCAGTTGAACAAGTTCGCAGATGAAAAGTACATCTCCACACTTAAAAATATCAAACCAAATCGGTATCTTTTCAAAAACATCAACCAATTAACTGGTCGTAAATATAAACCCCGAATTGATCATCTCATCAACCCAATCAGCATTAATATTGCCCAATCCGATATGGACATAGCAAATTGCCTCGCAGAACACTGCTCGAAGATTCATCAGCAAAATAATTCCCTCTCGACTCCTGGCTTCGAGGAGACCGTAAACGAATACATCTCAAACAGATTATTCCCACCTTTTACTCCTTCCATCGGTGAATTTAACAACACAAACATAGCTCCACACCCCTTAGACACCACAACTTTTCTAACTGCGGATGAATTATTCGAGATCGTAAGATCAGGAAATAACAAAAAGTCAGCTGGATTAGATGGAATCCCACACCTTCTATTTAAAAACCTATGCCCACCGAATCTACTTCCCATCCTCGTTCTTCTTAATCATATGATTAATGCATCACTCTTCCCAGCGAACTGTAAAACTGCGGTAGTAATTCCTATTAAGAAGCCCGGTCGTAGTGTAGCGATTCCGCCAAACCCCACGGTACGCTTCCCTTAAAAACCCCCATAACACCCATCTTCCCATGTAATTTCGCCAATGCAATCGCATTAGGCACCTGAAAATGCTACACGCATTAAATGGAGCAAAGCTATAGTCGTAAAGCTTCTGCAAGAGAATTCTTACCTTTTCAAGCATTCCGTCGGTTACAAATCCCCTGTAAGAGCTCTTACTTTCCTTATCATAAATTATCCTGAAAAGAAAAACCCCGGTTCACATATCATGTAACCATTCCAGCCAGAGATAATTATCATGGCGTCGCCTATTCCTACCTTCATTCATGTATACGATAAATTTCTTTATGTATACATTGGCTGGCGACGTTTTTCTCCCAGCAATAAAATTACCTGACTCGCACAATGTGCAACCCAAAGCAAATACGCATTCCGCGTCCCTTGGCATCAATTGAAATCCAAGCATAAACAATGCAAATAGGTATTCAATACGTACCCTTACTAGCGATGCCATAAACACCATTTCCCAGTAACCTAGCTAAAACTAATTAGCACATTTGCACATCGCATCGTGGTCTCTTTGTTTAGCTGCTACGCACATGCATCCGACGATTTCGGTTTTATTTGCTTTACCGAAATCGTATCCTAGTGTTATATAATTAATGTCAATTAATTATCACTCCCCCTTGAATTATTAACATCTCGTGTCTTTACGCACATATCCTTCATCCTTCCCATAACCTTCCCTTCCCTACAAAGTATGAATTGCCTATTCCCTTTACAATAGAATCTAATTTAAATAAACGTAAAACCAATTTAAAACCCCATTCACATTGCAATAGTCATCTTCTTTGTATTAGCCATAGTCGCCCCGTATTTGCCAATAGCCAATTGTTGCGCTTCATAGAAATAATTCGTGGAAGCGGAACAAAAGAGGATATGTGCCGTGAAGCCACGAGAGAGTCCTTCTTGTGAATTGTGTCATCAAAGTGTGCGGTCGTGGGGGCAGTTCCTGAAATATTTAAATTAGCTTGAAAATTGTGATTGAATCGATTCGTGTGTTGTGCTTGGAAATTTAGAAAAAGAATTAAATTAGATGAGAAAAAATTAATAGAGTAAATAAAACAAAATAAAAACAAAACGAAAACTACAAAATGTGTTGTTCTTGTGTGTGTTCTACATCCCCGTACAGCAGTTCCAACATCAACTGAAGGAGATCCGGGGTAAGTTCTGTGAGAACTAAATTATATTCAATTGTTGTAGAAATAAAATACAACACTAGGAATGTACTTTATGTCTTTCTTTGTTCTAGGCACACATACCACCATGATCACGATGAGCGAGTGAGCTCTGAACGAGCAAGATATCGTTGAGTCATATTCCATCCTCCGACCACGCTGGTCGCATGCACGAGCTCTCGCCCTCGGTATCGCGGCGGAGGAGCGTAGATGTTTACGGTAGAGTCGTAGGAGTTTTGTCGAACTTGTCGTTTTCAAATTTTTTTGGCGAGTTTGTGCCACAGTTAATTCTAGTAGTGACAAAGAAATTATAAGTGAGTAAAGTGATGTTATTTTGAAACAACAAAATGTAGCCAAGTTCAACGAAATAACTTTACGATAAATAAAATCCAATAGCAATTAACATTAACACAAATCAGTGCGTGTAGCATATACAGCCACGCAAGATTTTATTAAAGTAGTAATAGTTTGGTTACCTTGAGTTTCCTGCCGTTTTCAAGTACTTTGCCGGGGAGAGTTGGAGGTCGGTGCAGCAGCTTCCATCCGACTCAGTCCAGGTTCTTCTTCTTTTGGGCCAACACTTTAGCAGAAATTTCTTCAGTCGCAACCTCCTTGGGTGTCGCTTAACGTTTCTTCCTCACTGCAAGACGTCTTCGTTTCCTTTGAGGGACAATTGGGGTTACCAATCGTTGGATTTTTGGAGCCTTCGATATGGCTGCGACTGGCCAGTTCGATCCCTTTTTCACTTGCGTTTCCACTTTTAAATCAAATAAGAAGAACTTTTTGTCCACGAACACTTTTAGTGTTTTATAATTTTTTATTTCCAGTCTAGTTTTTCTCTTTTGTTTTCTTTACAATCATTACTATTATTCATTTTACGTTTTTAAGACAAAAAAGGAACAAAAATCAAAGGGAACCGGCTCTTCTTCTATATTCTCTTCCTCTTCAGCCCACGGAACACCGAACCGTATTCTTCTTATCGTTCTGTCGACAACTGTCAACAACGGGACCACAACAAACCGAATTCTTACATCCTCCTGTCTCCCTCATTTCGCTCTCCATTCACGTCCACTTCGAAAAACAAATTCGAACTCGAAGAACTGCACGATCCACACCCGAATCAGGGTGGGTTCAGAAACTCACTTCAGGATCATGCAATTCTTCCACCACCTTACCATCATACTATGTTGAAACAAAGTATTCAATTCAATTATTATTATTATTATTAAGTGTAAATTATTAAATGATGGTGGTGGCCGACGTACGTAACACACCTCCCCCCCGCACAAGACTGCGTGGCATTCTTGGGAGAGGAATGTCACGCCGGAGAGTGGACGGCGGAGAGCAAACAAACAAACAGACAGCAGACCAATCAACAAATAAATAAATAACTAAATAAATAAATTAGTCTACATGCTTAAGTGCTAATGTTAGTAGGGATTATACTACTTATATATGAGGGTTAGTACAAATAAATAAATAAATAAATAAATTAACTAATCTACATGCTTAAGTGCTAATGTTAGTAGGGATTATACTACTTATATATGAGGGTTAGTACAAATAAATAAATAAATAAATAAATTAACCAATCCACATGCTTAAGTGCTAATGTTAGTAGGGATTATACTACTTGTATATGAGGGTTAGTACAAATAAATAAATAAATAAATAAATTAACTAACACGTAGTTATTAATATAAGAGGGGGGAACAACAGACTAGCGCTCCACAGAAACAATGACAACACACACGTCCACGGCGGGTCCGACACTCCATCCGATGGTTCGACCAACAGCTCGACCGCCCACACGATCCGGTTAGGACTCCCCCGCTAAGGCGAGGCGATCCCCTCTCGTCCAACCTCCGAAATGTCACCCGGCCGGCGAAAGCGTCCCGCTCTTATACGTCTTCCAAACTTCGAGCTCACGACTCCCCTACTCCCAGTAGGGCTTCAGACGGTTGTTGTGCACAACCACCGTCCTCTTGCCTAGCCTCACCGCGCTGTTGACCGCACTTTTCACCTCCACCACGTCATAAGGACCTCTCCATAGGGGCGCCAATTTTCCTTTTTTGTTTTCTTCCCGCATCAAGACCTTATCGCCCACATGGAACGTGAACGGGCGTAACTGGCGGTCATGATACCCTTTGGACCTCCTTTTCGAGATCAACAGATTGCGCCTAGCTATTTCGTACGTTTTCTGAAGCTTGTACTTCAATAGCTTATGGAAGCTCTCGTGGTTGTAAACCGGTTCCGGAGGTAATTTGATGTTCGAGGGAACCTCCGGAGTAAAACCAAAGAGACAGTCCATTGGCGTCAATCGGGTACTCTCGTGCACGCTGGTGTTGTACACGAAAGTGGCCGCCCTCAGGTACTGATCCCAGGTTTGGGGATTTGTGCCCACAATGCTGCGTAGGTATTCTACCAGCGGTCGATGGGCTCGCTCCAAGGCACCATTCGATTGTGGGTGGTACGCTGAGGTTTGCAGTTTTTTGATGCGGAGCAGCCTGCACACGCTTTTAAACAGGCTGCTCAGGAAATTGCTGCCCTGATCGGTGACCAGTTGTGTAGGTACACCATACCTTGCAACTATTTGGTCGAAAAAGACCGAAGCCACCGTCTCAGCCTCTGCATTGGGCAGGGCATAGCAATCTATATACTTCGATAAATTATCTTGGAACGTAAGTATATATAGATTGCCTTCAGGAGTACGGTCCAGGGGGCCCACGATATCTAAATAAACCTTTTCGAAGGGCCTCGTGGCAATGTCGGTGATTACCATCGGCATTCGTAAATTTGGGGAAGACTTCATGCGCTGACAAATCTTGCATACTTTAATATATTGCTTGATATCGCGCATCATATTCTTCCACCAATAGTGCCTGCGTATCTTCTTATACGTCTTGATCACCCCTTGGTGCCCACCTAAAGGGTGATCATGGTAATCCCGTAATAAGTGTTGGATCTCCTCGGGATTAGTTATTTCCATTCCTTTTTCCGTGCAGGAAGGAATGGCGTCCTCTTCAGAAGGTGACTCCTCGTCACTTGGACGTCCCGGGGATCCCTCGCTGTCCCGTTGGGTCTTTGCCTGGGAGCGAGTGACTACATTGCATCGCGGTGGTGAAGGGGTTTCGTCTACAGAATGGGGAATACGGCTTAACGCATCCGCATTGGTGTTGTATTTACCGGGTTTGTACTCGATTGAGTAGTCAAACTCCGATAGCTTATGACGAAATCTGGTAAGGCGTGAGGTGGGTTCTTTCACGCCGAACACTCCCTTCAACGGTTTGTGGTCCGTGTACACGGTGAAGCGTCTACCCAACAAATAGCACCGAAAATTCGTCGCCGCCCATACAATGGCCAACAACTCCTTCTCGATTGTGCTATATCTACGTTCGGCCCCATTCAGGGTGCGGCTGGCATAAGCAATAGGCTGGTCTTTGCCTATCTCACCTTGGGATAATACCGCTCCAAGCGCCTCATTACTCGCATCCGTGGTTAGATTAAAGGGTTTAGTGAAGTCGGGGTAAACCAATAGTGGTGGCGAAATTAACTTCCCCTTTATCTCTTCAAATGCCTGTTGACATTTGGACGACCACGTGAACTTCACGTCCTTCCTCAATAAGTTCGTTAAGGGGCGCACTATCCGGGAAAAACTTGGCACAAATTTCCGGTAATAGTTCGCCAACCCTACGAATGATTGGACGTGACGTACCGTCTTTGGAATGGGGAAATCTCTGACACTAGCTGTCGTGTCAGGATTTGGCGAAGCCCCTTTTTCTGAACAAACATGTCCCAGGTAGACCACTTCCCTTTGCAGGAATCTACATTTTTCCGGCTGAAGTTTGAGGTTGTGGTATCTCAACCGGTCGAACACCCTCCGGAGCTTGTCATTATGGTCAGCCAGGTTCTTACCATATATGACGATGTCATCCAGATACACAAAGCATTCGACCCCTTGCAGACCAGTAAGGACATGGTTCATTAGTCTCTGAAACGTAGCCGGGGCTCCTTTTAACCCGAACGGCATACGTCGAAACTCATAATGCCCATAGTTGGTGCTAAAGGCGGTTTTATTCCGATCGTTTAGATCTACCAAAACTTGGTGATAGCCACTGGCCAAATCGAGCGTGGAGAAGTAACGCGAGCGACCGAGCTGGTCTAAAATGTCCTCTATACGGGGAATAGGATACGCGTCCCCGATGGTTTTTTCGTTTAGTTTGCGAAAGTCCACCACAACTCTCCATCGGGCTTCTCCGTCGGGGCCCGCCTTCTTGGGAACCACTAGAAGGGGTGAATTCCACGGGCTCTTGCTTGGTTGGATAATGTCGTTATCCAACATTTCCCGAATTTGCTCGTTTATAACCTGCCTTTTGCTTTCGGGCAATCGGTACATTCTTTGGTTAATGGGTGCCTGATCCCGTACCAAAGGTATTTCGTGCGAGATTGCACTGGTGTACGTCAGGTAGTCGCCCTGTAAATGAAATATGTCGTTGAACTCTCGACATAACTCCGTTATCGATTGGCACTCGGGTGTGTTCAGGGTATCCCCTAAACGAAGTTCCCCGTGCAATTGTGCCAACCTGGAGCTCAAATCGGGTTCATCAGGCGACTGACCATCCGAGAACAGGTGTCGAATGAAGTGGAGGGATCGTCCCTCCGAAGATTGGTTCTCGGGCACGGGCCTGCTTGACTCGTCGTCAGAGTCAGTTCCCGGCGACGTATCTTTACGCTTGACCAAGGGGATGGTGTTATAGTCCTTGGTAGGGTATACCTTCACCGTGAGCTGTTCAATCCTCTGAGGGCCACTCTGGGTATTAAGTGCCAATAACCTGGCACTCCTTGCCCTACTAGAAACGCAGTGCGAGAATAAAATCTTCCCTCGCGCGTCTTGCGGCACCAGAATGGCCTTTTCCCGGATGTCAATGGGGATAGCCACCTCCATTTGGGAGCGTGCCGGCACTTCCACCGGCCTACTCAGGGCTACTTCGATCCTCGGCGGCCCACGTTCATCCATCCACGATGTTTCCTCGCGCTGGGGTGACCTGGCTGAGCATTTTTTCGTATCCCTTCCCCGTGTGGGTGGGGTCTCCGGTGAAGTGTGGACCTCGGTATCGACCCTGACAGGTCCCCGTGTCCCAACTCCCCGTTTGGTTACCTTATGCTTCAGCCCCTTTGTCCCACCATTAACAAAACCAACGGAGAAGAATTCGGGGTTTATGGTTGTTCGGGGAAATTCCAAGCATCCACCCGGTCCGTTGATGTTGCAATGTCTGGACAGGAAGTCATTACCCAACAAGCCATCTGCTTCCAACCCCGGCATGGAGTCGACCACGTGGAAACTGCAGGGAATCTCATGGTGCAACTTGAGAGTCCCATGGCAGGACCCACTCGACCTGCCGTTGCCAAATATGGTTTGCAATGGTGTGGATTGCCGAACGTCCACCGCCTGGCCCCGGTGAAGGGCCCCTCGCTTCAAGAGACTGACCTCAGCGCCAGTGTCCACCATGAGACGCGTAGTATTCCTACGGCCAATGTCCAAAGGAAGCTGGACCATGGGGACTTCTACTGGCAAAAGCTGAGGGCAGTATTGGCCAATCAACGTGTTCAGTGCGGTCGGGTTACGGTCTCCCGACCCGACCTCTGGGAGTTTTCCGACCTCTGATTAGATGTCTCCCGCCGACGCACCGTCGCCGCATAAGTGCGTCGGCTGCAAGATTCGCACCGTGCCCTGTCCTTCCGTTCAGGACTATCCCGCTTGGAAGTCTCAATAGACTCCGAACCAGCGGGACTGGACTGGCCTTGGCCCAACCTGGGCCCACGGTGCTGAGGTCGCTCCCTCGTATTTCTTTTATCCCTTGGTGAGGTGCCATGCCTCGCACCCGCTTCTGAGGACTCCGAGTCTACGGAGTCGGCTCGTCTCTCGTCATCGACCGACGCGGGCGATATTCGCCCATCAACTCCTTCCACCCCCCGGCAAATCACACTCTCCGCGCGACTATTACCGGCTTTCCGATTTCGCCGACGCTGTCTGCGTCTATTACTCGCGCCCGCCCTACTCTCCACACGGGTGTCCTGCTCTCGACTCGCAGCAGGTGCTGTTCCGGCGCGCCGCTTGTGGGGAGAACCCTGGGAACCCTGTTGTTGTTCCCACCTTAGCCTGTATTCGCACCCGCGCAAGCTATGACCTTGTCGGCCACAAAACTCGCAACAGCACCGGACGCTGAATACTCTTGGGCCTGATGTCGCCGGCCCACCGCCCGTAGACGGGGGCTGCGGCTCTGGTAGGGCTCTCCGCTGAGCCTGCGGCCGCTGATGTTGTGGCCCATGCCGCGCGGTCCCGCTCTGCTGACCACCACCCCTGTATGGAGCCTGGGCTTGGCGCGTCTGTCTCGGACGATCCGGGCAGTCCACTATGTCGTGGCCATACCGCCAGCACTCGCGACAGAAAGGAGTGTTCCTCCTCCTCAGGCACTCGTCGTACACGTGACCCCTCACTTTGCAGAAACTGCATGTTGCCTGGGATTCCAGGGGGCGAGCCGATCGACCAACCGAATCCCGGACCGAATTGTCCCGACCCGATCGATCTCCAGGCACATGCGCCCCCTGAACCAAACCCTGCGACCCTTCACTCCGACCCGGGGGAGACGCGGTATTTGACCACGCTCCCTCGCTAGAGGAGGCCGGAGCATAGGCACCAGCATCCCGTCCATAATTGAGAGGCCCGCACGACTGCTCCCGAACGAAACCATCCTCCCCCCGTCGACGACTATCAGGCTCCTCGGCCGGCAACACGAATGACACCGCCCGGGGATTTAAGTTCGTCAAAACCGGCGCCGGCGCCGCGGTACAATCCCTAAAAGTGGAGTATGTGTCTTCCATAAAAGTTGAAGAGCTTCCCAGTCCTACACCTAATGATTCTGACGCCGTTGGCCGCGCATCCACAAACAGGTCGTCCTGCCTCAACATTTCCTTTCGAGCTCGCTCAAACCCGGTCAGGTGGTCCACCAGGCTGCGAAAAGGGACATTACCCAACGTGAGAAGGAAGTGCTTTAGTCCTTCCTCCCTCAGACCCCTTACCAACACCGGTTTGGCCATGCCCTCAAGCTGGCTGGCGAAGACGGACCTACCCTGGCGACCATAAAAGCGCTCAGCTGCCTCCTCGCACCGTACCACGGCCCGCTTCACTCGGGAAACAAAGCCTGTGGCATCCTCGGAAGGAAGTTGTCGCATTTTGGAAAGTTGTGCACACAACTCCTCATACGACACCCGGGGTTCGTAGGCCTCTCTAAGACGCTGTTCCGCTTCAAGGAATGTCGTGGGTGGTCTCTCCTCGAACATTCGATAGGCCTCGCCGCTCAGCCTAGAGGGCAGCCACCGGAGGAAGGTATGTTCCTCCTCCACCGCCAGCCCATCCAAGGTCCTTCTACAGCCTTTGAGAAACGAAGAGAGTCTCTCGGCCGTATCCGGTCCTTCCTGTCCCGAAAACATGGGGACCGCCTTCGACACAAGGTCGAAAACCCTATCTGTGCCCAGCATGGTCCGTATAGGACATGGTTGTGGGCCCAGTTTAAAATACGAGGGCATCGGCGTGTCCTCCATGCTCCCGACAGGCTGTTTACCGACGGTGGGAGGGGGGCGTGTTGGCGATCGGTCGTCCACAAATTCGTCCCTCGAATCATGGAACGCCTCCGGATCCACCTCGTCAACCGGCGGCTCGGGAAATGCCTCGGGTCGTGCCCGGGCAGGAGTGCCCTCTCGGACATCTCTCTGACGTTGCCTTGTCTGCATTGTCGGCCGTCTAACCAGATCTCAAGGTCACCTACACCAAAGCTACTCCCGGATACCCCGCGGAGAAAAGAAAAAACAACCTCGTCACCGACAGTATCCACCAACAGGAAGGGGTTCGAAAAACAAAACAAGCACGCTCCCAATATACAACAAGACGTCGACGAACCTTCCTCCCTCGCAATCACTATAGTGGCTTGATGCGTATCAAGGAAGCCCGGAACATCAGAGGAGGTCAGCCCGTAATCAAAAACTCACCAATGTTTGGGACCGTAAAACGGTGCACTAATCTACAAAACAAACGGTCTCGCAACGAGAAAAAGAAACACACACCACACCCGTCGGTCACAATAAACAAACAAAAACACTACTCTATTAACCAACGCAGTCCTCAGTGGGAGCGAATTGGAGAGAGAGAAAGGGGTATGCAAATATAATGACCACTTTTGGGTCACTTTTGTAACACAACAAAAAAAATCCACGCGAAAAACAAACGCGCAGCCGAAAAGGAAGAAAAACAGAATCACATTAAAAAATTTCAAAAGATCGATCAAGGTCGACAATAAATAATAATGAACAATTTAAATATCACAAATTTCACCGGAAGGAGCTTCCAACAAATGTCTTTCACACAAGACAGACAAATAGATAAATAAATAAATAAATAAATTTTTTTTTTTTTAAATAAATAAAAAGAGCTATTAAGAAGCTTCCAACAAATGTCTTTCACACAAGACAGACAAATAAATTAATTAATAAATAAATAAATTTTTAAATAAACAACGAGAGAGAAAAAAAATTATTCTTTCTTTTTGCGCCTGCTCCCTCTGCCAGTCTCCGCTCACGACCGTGTGGTTATCTCCAATATCATACCAATCAAACCTGCCGTGGTCACTCGAGAAGGTTTGTCCGCAGCGCCAGTTTGTAGTGGCGCAGCCGGTAGGATTTTATTAAAGTAGTAATAGTTTGGTTACCTTGAGTTTCCTGCCGTTTTCAAGTACTTTGCCGGGGAGAGTTGGAGGTCGGTGCAGCAGCTTCCATCCGACTCAGTCCAGGTTCTTCTTCTTTTGGGCCAACACTTTAGCAGAAATTTCTTCAGTCGCAACCTCCTTGGGTGTCGCTTAACGTTTCTTCCTCACTGCAAGACGTCTTCGTTTCCTTTGAGGGACAATTGGGGTTACCAATCGTTGGATTTTTGGAGCCTTCGATATGGCTGCGACTGGCCAGTTCGATCCCTTTTTCACTTGCGTTTCCACTTTTAAATCAAATAAGAAGAACTTTTTGTCCACGAACACTTTTAGTGTTTTATAATTTTTTATTTCCAGTCTAGTTTTTCTCTTTTGTTTTCTTTACAATCATTACTATTATTCATTTTACGTTTTTAAGACAAAAAAGGAACAAAAATCAAAGGGAACCGGCTCTTCTTCTATATTCTCTTCCTCTTCAGCCCACGGAACACCGAACCGTATTCTTCTTATCGTTCTGTCGACAACTGTCAACAACGGGACCACAACAAACCGAATTCTTACATCCTCCTGTCTCCCTCATTTCGCTCTCCATTCACGTCCACTTCGAAAAACAAATTCGAACTCGAAGAACTGCACGATCCACACCCGAATCAGGGTGGGTTCAGAAACTCACTTCAGGATCATGCAATTCTTCCACCACCTTACCATCATACTATGTTGAAACAAAGTATTCAATTCAATTATTATTATTATTATTAAGTGTAAATTATTAAATGATGGTGGTGGCCGACGTACGTAACATGCGTTTCATTTATTCGGTGATGAACATTCGTGGAACTTTTAGTGGAAGTGATGGGGAAGAAGTGAACCGTGTGCCCGTGTCTGGCACTATACTTCTCCTGCCCTCAGTAGTAATAACCCTGGCAATTATCGTCCAATATGCCTATTAAATACACTAAGTAAGAGACTTGAACGCAAGATCTATCAAAATCTTCTCTGATTTGCCAATGAGAACGCTCTCATCCCTAACTGTCAGTTCGGATTCCGTAAACGGCAATCCACATGTCATGCTCTACTAAAACTTACACACGATGTTACAAACGGTCTCCAAAAGCAAAGCCTTACTGTGCGCATCATCATCATCATCGGCACTACAACCGGAAACCGGTCTTGGCCTTATTTAGCAAGTCCTGGGGCTTGTTTAATTTTCCATGATAATTTGTTTTTCCGGGCAATTTGTTTTTCCGGATATTTCAAAGGCGTTTGATTGCGTCTGGATCTCAGGGCTTTTGTATAAACTGCACTCCATATTTAGTCTAAACTCTCACACAACAAAGCTCTTAGCCTCTTATCTTTCTGACAGAAAATTCGTTGTGAGAATAAATTCTTCAGTCTCAAAAGCTCGCAACATAACCGCGGGTGTTCCCCAAGGCTCCATTTTAGGGCCAATCTTATATCTGCTATATACCTCAGATATTCCCCAACCCGTATCTCCTAATGTTGTAATGCTGAATTATGCTGATGATACATTAATTTACTCTAGCAGCAAATTTGTTAAGGCTGCAAGAAACTGCATTAACAACTTCCTCCCTAACCTATCAACATACTTTAATAAGTGGAAAATCCACCTTAATCAAGATAAAACGCAGCTCATAGTGTTCAAGGGCAAAAACGAGCACTGTACAAACAACACTAGACGCCGCCACAACAAAATTAAACTTAACCTAAACAACACTCTGATAAAACCCTCCAAAACCCTAAAATATCTGGGAATCACTTTTTCTAATAACTGGTCTTTTTCCTCCCACATTAAAAATTCCCTTCAAAAAGCCACAATTCAGCTTAATCTCTGTAGAAGGGTTATGTGGAAAACTAATAGTCTCTCTCATAAAGTCAAACTGCTCATCTTCAAATAAATTATCAGACCCACACTCACGTACGCGTGCCCATTTTGATACCATATCACTCCCTCCCAAATGGAGAAGTTGCGAGCATTCGAAAGAAAATTCCTTAGGTATGTCTCTGGATTACATCGTCGTTCTAACTCCTATAAGTACAATAGTAACGTCCAACTCTACAATGCCGCTGGTACAGAACGCCTCGATAGACGATTCCTCGAGCTGTCTATCAAATTTATCGAAAACCTACAAAATAACCCCAATCCCATAATATCCTCACTCTTAGCGAACCCTCTAGATATCAGCACTAACTATTCTAACTGTCTCCACACAAGAGTTATGTTCACCTCAGTCAGACTGGTAAATGATTCAAACGAGATCATATACCACACCACTGAACTTACCCCCAACCAGTTTAAATACTGTAATGTCAAACCATTTTCCAACATTCTATGTTTTTCCAACGAACAACCGGAAAGAAATACTATACCTCTAACCCATAACTGACTTCACCCCACATCCTGCAATTCCTATATCCCCTTAATTATAAAACTTTGTTTTGTTTATAGCTCATTTTATAATAATCAGACTAAGTTAGGTTAAGTTATATTTATATTTAGGGTTAGGTTTAGAATAAGTATAGTAAAAATAAGAAATTCCTGGTTTTCTGACCTTTTCCAGGAAGACGAAACCCTACTAAATGTATAAACACACATCTATCCTGTAACTCTTAAAACATTGTTTCGAAAATGTATTATAATAATAATTACATGTAAACAGTTGTTACCAAATTAATTTTAAGTCACTGTATCACTTAAATGTACAAATTAAAAATACGGTTAATAAATACAGTTTAAAAAAAAAAAAATTTGGGGTTGTTGCTTTTGTTATCCGAGTGGCTTATACAGACAAGAGTTTGTGTGTCCTTCGGATGGGTAACACAAGATCCGTGGGATTTAGGTGATGGGTTTTGAATTGGTGCATTTGCAAGTCATAAAACATCTGCCATGTGAAGATATGGATTAGGATGTTTATGATTGCTTGAATTGTGTGTCGGCGGAAAATGGATATGCCTTTGTGTAGACACATGCACATTTTGGGCTTTGGATTTTGTACGAATTTGAATTTAATTGAATTCAATGTTTCAGTTTGAACGTTTAGTTCGATTTGGTTGACATTGAATTCAATGTTGATTTGGGTGTAGGGACTTCAGTGTGGGGGAAGGAGATTGTTTCTATGGGGTAAGGAAATTGTAGGGTTCTCTGGATCACTACAAACCTACACAACGTTTCAAATGGCTATGGAATTCGAATTATTACGTTCGCAGAGTCAAAAGACCTGGGAGTGAAAAGCAGGACGTTCAAGCACAATCAAATCCATAAAGTCACATGGATAACACCCGACGGTGTAACGCGTAACAAAATAGACCATTGTCTCATATACAAAAGACACCACTCGAATGTCCTTGACGTAAGATCATATAGAGGAGCAGATTGCGACTCCGATCACCTTCCAGTGATGAGCAAAATTAGAAGTCGGCTCGCAGCAAACCCACATGGACAATCACGGGAGACGAGCAAAAAGTTCGACATTGATAAACTAAAAGACTGTTCCAAAACACCTGAATATCAAGACAAACTAACGAATAGATATAGCATCATAGAGAATGGGAGTACTGAGGAAGAGGAAACCAATAATGTGGGTACTAAATGGGCATCGATCAGAGACACAATCAAACAAACAGCCCAAAAGGTATTAGGATTTAAGAAACCAACTATGTCCAATGCTTGGTTTAACGATGAGTGCAGGGCGAAGATCGAAGAACGTAAACGCCTCACAGTGATCCACTTAGAAAGATATGATGAAGTCAACGCAGAAAGATACCTGACAATTCGGAAAGAGGCAATGACACTTTTCAAACGCAAAAAAACGCGAATGGGAGAAGATTCGGATCGAAAAAATCATACAAAATTCTAGAGCAAAGAACAGCAGAGGTATGTATGCCGGCATAAAATCAATTAGAAACGGCTACCGAGGGAGAGCCAAAATAACCCGAGACACAAACGGCTGTCTGGTCAGAGAAACAAACAATATCGTGACAAGATGGAAGCAGTACTTTGAAAACGTGCTCAATGTGGGCAGCCATCAACGATAAATAAACGCACCAGACGTACATACAGCCAAGCCTCAGATCCCAGAGCCCTCTTTCGACGAAGTTTTAGACGCAATAAATCGATTGAAAATCAACAAGGCTATCGGAGTCGACTGCTTACCGACAGAGCTTAAAAAGTATGGAGGAGAGGTAACCGCTCGAAAGATCCACCAACTGATTAAAACGATATGGGAGAAGCATATCACTCCAGAAGAATGGAAAACCTCAATAGTCGTCCCCATTTTCAAACAAAGGTGGCAGATCTGACTGCGAAAACTGCCGAGGAATATCATTGCTCTCATCATCATCATCATCGGCACTACAACCTGGAACCGGTCTTGGCCTTATTTAGCAAGTCCTGAGGCTTGTTAAATTTTCCATAATGATTTGTTTTTTCCGGGTAAGGTCATCAGTCTTGCGCCAATCATTGCTCTCAACCACATACAAAAATATTAACAAATGTCATACTGGCGAGAATCACACGGTACGCAGAAGAAATACTGGGAGACTACTAGTGCGGATTCTGTAGGAACCGGTCAACAAGCGACAAAATGGTCACAGTAAAGCAACTGATGGAAAAGAAGTGGGAAGACGGTTCACCAACTGTTCGCTGACTTAAAAAAAGCCTACGACTCAGTCGCCAAGCAAAAACTTTACCATATTGTAGTTGAGCTGGGAATTCCGAAAAAATATGCCGTCCTTATTCAAATCTGCAAACGAGAATAGAGGGCGAGTTAGAATAGAAAACCACCTCTCAGAACAATTTTAAATCCGAGACGGACTAAAACAAGGGGATGACCTCTCACCATGTCACTTTAACCTTGCCCTCGAGTATGTCATCAAAAAGGTACAAGACGACAACATGACCGAATCATTCCTGAACGTGGCCACACCAGTGCTCGCATATGCGGATGACATCGCCGTTCTGGGCGATAATCCAGAAACTGTAAGTAAAAACAGTGGAATCATCATGTAAGCGGCAGAAAAGGCGGCCTAGAAATAAATGAAGACAAAACAAAATACATGATTACGGAGAGAGCAGGTGGACCTCAGGGAACACATGTAAACGTCAGAGGTAAGATATTTGAAAATGTCAAAGAATTTAAATATCTGGGAACGATACTGACGGCCAGTATTGAAATGTCGAAGGAAATTAACAAGAGACTGCATTCCGGCAACGCGAGTTGGCATGCAGTCAGTAAACTGCTGAAATCCAGACTGCTATCACGTAACATAAAGCTCCGTGTCTATAGAACAATAATCATGCCGATTGTTCTATACGGATGCGAAACATGGACACCCACAAAACGGGAAGAAAACAAATTCCGCGTATTCGAGAATAAAGTTTTAAGGTGTATCTTTGGCGGTAAATATGACGAGGAGGCAGGACAATGGAGGAAACTCCACAACCACGAATTGGAAGAGCTATACCGCAAACCTACAATAGTGAGGGCAAACAAGTCGGGATGATTAAGATGGGCCGGACAAGTAGCGCGAATGGGCAACGATAGGACCGTGCGTAGAATTCTTGACGGTAGACCAACGGGAAAGAGACTTGTAGAATGGCCGCCACGGAGATGGGAGGATGTTGTATCCAACAAGCGTGGAATACAACGCGGTCAAGAACACGATGGTGTCTCCTGGCCAAAGAGATTGGTGTGTCAGGCAAGCGCTGATCACCCTCGGTGGGAACACGATGGTGTCCCTGGTATGTAAATTATCTTGATTGTGTACGGCAACATAGCAAGGGCGGCAGCAATTTGATTCCTGAAACCAACTTGATATTAAACGAAAAAAGTGACGGGAATACCTGATCAATTCGACTAAGAAACGATCCAAAAACCCCAACAGTGAAACGCGGTGAAGTGATGGTTTTACTTTTAAGATTTATTCAGCGGATGGACTATATTTAATTGGATTATAAATCGTCGCAGCGATAGTTGATTGACATCCGTTCGTAATGAGAAAATTAACAAGAAGAAGTAAACAAACATAAAAATGGTTGTCAAGTGACAACCAACAGAATTCATAAATGTCAGCTGATTGCTGTAATTATTTTGGGCGATAGGTCGAGGCCGACAGTACCTCCTCTTGGTCGTCTTATGTGAGTTGTCATCCACAGGGATATCCTCGACCAGGTCCTCTGGGTCGGAGTTGTAAAGTCGCAACCCCTGAGGACCGGTCAATTGGTGATGTGCCACACAGATCATGCATTGCGATTGTCTCCGTGGGTGCTCGGGCGCTGCTCCATGCATCAGGACATGATTCGGGTCGTTCTCTGGGCAGGCGGCAAGTCGGTCAGCGGCTTGTCGATTATCCCTCACTGGGGACTGGTGCGGCTCCGTTTCCGCTGCCTTGGTGGTGACTGCTCGTAGCTGCATTCGGCAATCATTGGCGAAGCCGTTGTTTCCAGGGGACGGAGGCGCAGGGCCTCGGAATTCGATTGATTTAGAGGCCTGGCAAGAGCCGCCCTGAATTGGTGATGACCAGGGGCAGTGATAAATGGTGCGTCCATTGGCGCCCGTCCGAGGGTAGCTGCCGACGGGATGCGGCCTTGTGGTGTGCGGCCGCAATGTTTAGTCTGGTGCGACTTCTTCCATGGCACCGTCCGCGGGTCCTGGTGGAATGACTGGTACGGACTCAGTGCCTACTGGGTTGGTCGATGTACCGCCTATGCTGGACTACGTAGAGGCGTGCTGGTTGATTCTTGAATGCGCGCCGCCCGCCAAGCGGGGCATTGTTCTCTTCTATCTCTATGGGGGTGGCTACATATGGTAGCGGTTTTTGACCATTGATGGAAGGTGTACCCATTCTTCTGGGTCGGAGTTGTAAGTTCCGAGTATCGGAACAGGAGCCGGGTTGAACTTTGGGCAGGCGGCACTCTGGTCGGCGGCCTGCTGGTGCAAATTCCCTGGACTGGAATGCGGTTCACTAATTGCGCAGGCATCGCTCCGTTCGGCGGCATGCTGACTGTTACTCACCGGGGTTGTGTGCAGTTCTGTCACCGCTTGGTTGATTGTGACTTTTGGCAGCTGCACTGGGGGCAGCTTGCTAATGTCGAGTTGATCGGCGTGATCCATCGTGGTTGGACAGACTCGGTCGAGCGCGAAGTGGGGCTCGAGCAGTCACGGCAGTGGGTCATCAGTTCGGCGGGTTTCTCTGCAGCAGTCTCTTTTCGTGGGCTGGGTGCCTCAAATACCGTTGGATGATGGCCGTCCGTGGAGTGATCACGCATATGAGTTCTTCATGCCGATTCAGCATCTCATTCCATTTCATCTGGAGGTCGCGCTCTTGCGCCTTCACTGTGGCCAGCGTCGGTGGCCCTCTCTTGTGGAACTTATTGAAAGTTCCCTTCATCCTTTCATGTGCGGCGAACTGGGCCGCCATGACGTTTTCGGCCAATGCAGCTGTTGTCATCGTCGACTTCGCTGTCATTGCTGATTTCTGGGCGTTGACGTAATTGTTCTCACGAACTTGACAACGATGGGTCTTTACGTCTGGACTCTGGTGTCCCGCGACCTTGACGTCGGTCGGTCCTTAAGTCTGCACCTTCTAGTATGCCGCGAACTTGAGGTGGTTGATCCTTACGTCTGTATCCGGTGATAGCGCCGCGAATTTGGTCGCGGTGTGGTTATAATGTAGCTGCGATGGGGGCAGCTTCTATTGGCGCCACGCATTTGGCGGCGGTAATGTATTGGTAATTGAAAGCTTCTTATCTGTGAACCTTGCCGCGGTTGATCCTTACGTCTGGATCCGGGGCTGTACCGCGAACTGGGCGGTGGTGGCCGATCCACAGGTCTAGAAGATGGGGCTGCGAACTGGGTAGCGGTAAATGATACACAGATGGATCCCTGGTGGTCAATGATTTAGGAACTGGGACATCTGCACAAACTGGGGCACCTTTGGTCGAAGAATACTGCACAGGAGACGCTCTTCGGTGAACACTACCGGAATTACTGCTTGCGGACGTTAGATCTCCGTCGCAATAATTAAACGCAATGGGATTCCACGTTTCCGTTTGACTTAATTAACAATGGCAAATTGAAGAACGTCCTCGATGGTGCCGCGAACTGGTCGGTTGATTTTTATATGTCCGGTGAACTTCGATTTATCATCATCATCGGCACTACAACCGGGAGCCGGTCTTGGCCTTATTTAGCAAGTCCTGAGGCTTGTTAAATTTTCCATAATGATTTATTGTGTCTGGGCAAGGTCATTAGTCTTGCGCCAGGGGCTCCCCGACGGGGAATCGAACCCCGGTCTCCCGGGTGACAGGCGGGTATACTAACCGCTATACTATCGAGGAGCCCGAACTTCGATTTATGGCTGCTAGTAATTGCGATTGGATGGAAATTAGTGATTCTATTCGGTTGGACCGCGAACTTGTGCACTTTAACAAACTCGTTGTTCCACTACGAACGGACAGCAGTGGATTGGATCCACAGACTGGATCCGGCTCGAAGGACCAAATAATGTTGTATCCAACAAGCGTGGAATACAACGTGGTCAAGAACACGAAGGTGTCTCCTGGCCAAAGAGATTGGTGTGTCAGGCAAGCGCTGATCACCCTCGGTGGGAACACGATGGTGTCTCCTGGTATGTAAATTATCTTGATTGTGTACGGCAACACAGCAAGGGCGGCAGCAATTTGATTCCTGAAACCAACTTGATATTAAATGAAAAAAGTGACCGGAATACCTGATCAATTCGACTAAGAAACGATCCAAAAACCCCAACAGTGAAACGCGGTGAAGTGATGGTTTTACTTTTAAGATTTATTCAGCGGATGGACTATATTTAATTGGATTATAAATCGTCGCAGCGATAGTTGATTGACATCCGTTCGTAATGAGAAAATTAACAAGAAGAAGTAAACAAACATAAAAATGGTTGTCAAGTGACAACCAACAGAATTCATAAATGTCAGCTGATTGCTGACATTGTTAAAGGTGATGCCACAAATTTAAATATTGCGAATTCGCCGGTTGTTTCGAATGCGAATGCGCAACAGAGGATAATGTAAGGTTTGACCTTGAGGAGATCGGGTCGGATGGTCTAACGTAGAAGGAGAGCGCACAGGACAGGGAACAGTGGCGAAGTTGAGTAAGTCTAATGCAGTCTCAATGAATACTATAAAAAAGATGCGTTGTGTCTTTCGTTTCCAAAGATAATTTAAATTTTTTTAACCTTCTCAAAGAGCTTCTCCGCAAAGTGGTTAAGGAATGTCTCTGGTCTTACTTATCGCCTTTCTATTGTAAGTTGGATGTTTACGCAAACCTGATAAATGTTTAACATACTTCATAATCACGTGTTACTATTCAGCTTTTCCCTTTTTTGAACAAATTTGGATTTCGCATCTGCCTTCTACTTGAACAAAGGGCAGCGCTTTAAAGATGTTTCAGACACTGTCTAGTCATGTCAATTAGAACGTAAATGTTGATTTTGAAGAGTTCCTTCCCTGAAGGTAAAAATGGCTATTCAAACTTCAATTTGAAAAGAAGTGAATAACTAAATTACTAAATAATAACGCAACTCGTCGACTTAATTATGTAAAAACCAAAACAATACCCGAATCACATTGTCCTTTGTTCTAGGAACATGATTGTTCACAAGCGTCCCTAGAGGAACACCCGAAGAGCACTTACATCAATTAATCAAGTACATAACCGACAATATGTCCGCAAGCAGGGCACTCCATCTAACATAACTCTATCAATGAAGTATGACTAGGTTCTTGTGCTCCGCATACCAGAAATACACATCCTTAGCCTCGATTGTCTATCAACGCCCAGTGTGATGTAATCACGAACTCTGGTGTGAACTATTAAGTTTGTTGGTTAGGTGGCCGGCGTTGGGTCATCACCATTGACTGGATGACTGTGCGGCAATGGAGTAGACGTAATTGAATTGGGGATTAACGCATGAACCAGAGAAATCTACTTTGGTCACTTTGTTAATTAAACGTCATCAGTCAGTTGGTTTCGTTAGAATTAGCCTATGTGGGAATGCGGACTTCAACCTCAAGGCACACGAATCGCTTGACTAGGCGTTGACTTAAAGAATATTAATGATTTAGCACATGTTGACGAAGGACTTTACGTTTAAGGTCACGGGGCTTATTGAGTGAATTCGCTGCAGAACAATATTTGTGTGGGAGGGATATGGGTTACAATAACATCGTCTTCGTTTCAGTTGAAAATGAATTAAATAATTAAGATTCAATTAGCGTCTTAATAGGAACAGAGGAAACATAGAGTTGAGTCTTCTAATGGGTTTCCCTATCAGAACGATATGATTTTTAAAACGTCATGGTAGCCACATTTGGTATTGTAGAAATGTCATTAGCCGCCTATAGCGTTGTCCAAACATTTTGTAAAAATAATAATAAATCATCTTTTTATACGAAGCTCACATCTGGTCAAAAGGCTTCATAAACAAACAAAATTCTCTTGTTTTATGTGAAACTAATACACAACAGACTTTCGCATCCAGAATAATTCACTGTTTAGTGGCACAGTATGTGTGTGGTGGCAACATCGGAGGTTTTTTTTTTAATGCAAGCGCAGTATCAGATAAACACGTTCTTCCAACAAGATCCTGCAACATCGCATTTTGCCAATGCCACTGAAGTTATTGGGGTAAAATTTGTTGAGAATGTAATCTACAGAAATGGAACTGTTAACCGGCCTCGAAGAAGTTGTAATTTAACACCTTTGGATTTTTTATTTATGGGTATATATAAAGCTATTAGGCTAGGCGAGCAAACTTCGAACGACGCTTTGGAATTAAAGATTGAATGCTACATTAATGAAATTATACCAGGTTTCTTGCTAAAAATCATCTAAAATCATTGAATTCGATGTTCTAAACCAAGCCGCGGTGAACAATTGAATGATGTGTTATTCAAAACATACATTTTCAAGAACGTGCTTTAAAACAGAAAGAAAATCCCTGTTTTTACTTAAAATATTTCGTATTTTATTTTATTTTAAGAACATATTGGGAAACAAAAGCTCTATTTGTTTATCACAGTGTGCAACCGCTTTTAGCGCCCAGACTTTTGTAGTGCTCCACGAAGCCCTACTACTATTTCCCTCCCCCATACATTATGCACCTTCTTCCTATAACATTGAATCCAACGTTGAACAACTTGAATCAAACGTTCAATTGTTGCACTGATTCAATTTCCAGAAATTCTTAAAGCATATGCAATCATGTGCACTGTATATTCAGTTATAGATGTCCAAAATCCCTAAACTAAATGTGCGGACCACAAGTAACAAGTTTTGTAAATCAAAAAGTTTCAGTTGTGTGTAGCCCATTCTTCCCGGAGAACCTGAAGCGCGGTCCCCAGTATTAAGTGAGACGCGATCGTGTATCCATGGCTACTAATAAAGTCTATTTACGTCCCTCCAATGCGTGTATCTCTGAACTAAATAAGTGCTAAATTAAAAGCTGAATAAAAATTCATTCTGGCGCAAGACTAATGACCTTGCCCGGAAAAAACAAATCATTATGGAAAATTTAACAAGCCTCAGGACTTGCTAAATAAGGCCAAGACCGGTTCCAGGTTGTAGTGCCGATGATGATGATAAAAATTCATTGACCCTAAGAGATATTGTGTAAATAGTAACTCTCTAATTTATGTACGGCTTGTTTGCATATTAAACGAAACCCACTCCGCCGACGACGTCAATACAAATACCCGACACAGAAGATGCATATCAAATTAGCATAATATTGCACAAATCAAAACTGTATTCATATAATTAATCCAATTCATAAACAAGAACGAAGCCACGAAATAGAAAAACAGTGACGTGACGTGTGTGACAATTAAAACAAAGTGCAACAACAACAAACAAACAAAACAAGTGCTAATAGAGAAAAAAAACGTGCTCACAAAATCACTTCAGTGAGGTGCAAAAACAACGTCAGACAATTAAATTATATTACCTCAGTCGTAAAAGTGAAAATTAAAATACACAATATATTGCTAGTTAAGCAAAGAGTTTGCAATCTTTATTAGAAAAGGGATCCCTCATAAAGTTATATATAGTGGAGAAGTGCGCAGGTTCCGGGTGCTGGAAGCCTGTATCGTACGCATACCCCTTCAGCAAGGAAGGGGTTTGTATGCGATTGCGGTCTACGCACCTGAGGAGCACCAACATAATCTATTTATAGCAGAGCTCGAGACTCTCTTCCGATGCTTACAATTGCACCTGAGCAAAAATTACTTTATTCTAGGGGGAGATATGAACGCCAAGCATAGAAATAGGGGAAATTATTTATCTAATGCCAGAGGAAATCAGTTGGCTGGCTGGTTAGATCAGTTTCATATTGAATATAGAACTGACCTGCTAGCTACCGAATATCCATCGTTCCCTAGAGGTAGATCGTTCTTAGATATCTTGCTAATCGACTCACGACTGAGATTACTTAACACCAATAGACGAAACACAAACTGTTTACGGACAATTGAATACGACAGTGACCACTGTGCATTCACGGCAGTAATAGAACTTCCGAACGAGCTCGCAGATCTGGAGGAATTCGTGATCCCGCAACCCTATAACTAGGGGGCAATGCGATGTCCGCGGTTCACCAGATCATTAACAAGAGAACTTCGTTCGAATGACTTTAATCTGCCAGTAAACAGAAACCTGACTAATGTCGAAATCGACAAATACATTCAACAAATGGACGAAACCGTAAAACGAACAATGGACAAAACAATTCCCAAAACAACAGTTACAGATCACACTAACATGTACAGAAACGCAACAATAAACGCACTCCACAGGCAAAAGAGCAAACTGCTATCGAAATTAAAACAATTACACAGACAGTTTACAGACAGACAAGACCAGGAGATAATATCACTGAAATCCCGATTAAAAAACCTCCAACAATTACTTAAAGCTAATTATAGATTAGCAACAAATTTGTATTGGAACAACAGAATTCGAGCTATAAAAACTAATAACCCGAATATGTTCCCACAAATAAATAAAATATTCAGGAGAAATAATCAAAATGAGATTCAGTGTCTCCAAATCCCACGTACTCAGGTAAACAAGCAGCTGCTAACCAACATTGGCATAGATGCAGAGAACGCTATCCTCAATAGTGAGCTCTTCGTGATCGAAGATCCTTTGGAAAAGGCGAACGCTTTGGGAGCTGCCTTTCAGGAAATGTACAAGGTGAATGAAAGCATTCACCGAAATCACGACCTGGAGGACAGAGTTCTACTGAATCACCTGCACCTCCGGAATGAAATTTCACTTTGGCAATCGGGGAATCCGGGTTTTACCGAATTCAGTGAAGATAATCTGTCAATTGACATTAATGCCAATGGTGTAGTGGCTAATAGCCTTCTAATAACAAGGGAAGGAATCCAGAGTATCTTCGACTCATTAAGAAGCAAAAAGTCAGTGGGAATAGATGGAGTACCTAACATCGTACTCAAGAACCTGCCCCCAATGGCAATAGATATATACACGGTCCTGTTTAACAACGCGTTGAATAATGCATATTATCCCGTGCGTTGGAAAACGGCAATCATTCAGCCCATCGCAAAAAAGGGCAAAGACTGCACAAACCCAATGAACATGCGTTCTATAAGTTTACTCCCAAGCATCAGTAAAGTATTTGAAAAAACCATTAGCAAAGCTCTGGTAAAATGGGTAGACGACAACAGCATTCCAAATAACCAGTTTGGCTTTAAGGCGGGTCATGAAACCACACATGCCGCAGCTAAACTGGTCTCCGACATACAATGGAATAAATGTAGAAACCAATGCACAGGTGCCTGTCTGATCGACTTGGAAAAAGCCTTTGATACCGTCTGGATCGAAGGGTTGTATTACAAACTGGTCAGACATGGCATACATAAGCCTTTACTATATGTACTTTACGATATGTTAAAGAACAGGAGGTTCGTGGTCAAAAGTGGTAATGTGACCTCTAATAAAACGTATAATATCAAGAATGGCTTGCAACAGGGCGCGGTACTCTCTCCGATTCTTTTTAACATTTACATTAGCGACTTATTAGATGCACTTCCGCAGGCTATTGCGTACGCAGACGATCTCATAATTTACAGAACAGCTCCGAAAGTTGCGATTATAAATAGGTTAATACAGCGAGACTTCAACAAAGTGCAGCGCTATTGCAATGACTGGAAACTTAAGATCAACTTCCAGAAATGTGAAGCCATCCTATTCAGAACCCCATTATATAAAGCCACGAACGACACAAGGAAAAACTGGCGAAAGCTAGTTATCATGGGACCGCATGGAGATAAACTGGAAACCAAGAGTTTAGTTAAATACCTGGGCATCTGGCTAGACCAATATCTGTATTTCAACAGACATGTAGAGGCTGCTCTGGTCAAGGCTAGAAAAACGTTTGCTATGACAAGGAGGCTATTTCACAGTAGCCAACTTGACAGCAGGGTAAAGGTCATATGCTACATGACGCTAATCAGGCCCATGCTCATATATGGTTGTCCAGTATGGTTTAACATAGGTCCAAATTTGATGGAAAAGATTCGGGTGTTCGAAAGAAAGTATCTCAGAAGTTGTCTCAGATTATATCGGACACCGGAATCGGACTATAAAAAGTATTACTCAAATGAGACTTTATATAATGAAGCGTACATAAATAGGGTGGATAATTTTATGATTAAATTAATCAGAGGACATATTGCGAGAGCAATAAGCTCGTCCAATGACCTAATTTTCGGGGCTTATTATCCAAATACCCTGTACTATAAGAACGTGCGTCGCAACGGTTTTGTTCCACCAGAGGCGTTCCTTGATTTGGACATGAAAGGGCTTATACAGGATAGATCCGGAATTCCGCTGATTTATCATGTAAGTAGATCATCCGTAGACGGGCGATTGTGCTACGACCGGGAAGTAGCGCGCACCGAAGAAGAGCTCCTGCACTTCAGTAGGGCTATCTCCCACAGAGACCGGGACGATAGTATTAGACAGCGTCAACAGTTCTGGTGGTTGAATGGCATATAAAGACCTGGATACCAAAGTCGGTATAGAATCACAGTATCATCAGCCAGCTTACATAGACTTAGCTTTTCTAGAATTAGGGTAGTATAAGATTTAAGTTAAGTTAAGCTAAGTGATTTTACATAAAATATAAAAAAAAAAAAAAAAAAAAGATAGGTAAGTAAGTAAGTAAGTTAAATTTTAAGAAAAAAAAAAAAAAACAAAAAAAATTGACAAAGTTTTTCAAATTTTTCTTTGTCTTTCAAATAATGATAAGTATTGCCACAAAGTTTTGTCGCCGAAAGGCAAATTATACAAATATTAAGTAATGTTTAGCTTAGAGCGTCTGCGAAGGACCAGTAAGTTATTATATAAGATATATAAGCTAGAATTTAAGCATTTTTTGTCTAGCCTTTAATTTAGAAACTAAGAATATAGAAAGAAAATAAAAAAATGTTTAAAAAATGAAAAAACTATCGAGGAGCTAATATCACTTTAATATCATCCCTTAAATAAAGTACATACAGATGTATCTATCCATACAAAACTGAAAGGAAAGGTTACGTCACCTGAAAATAGAACGAGCATTGAAAATTGTACATCATCGCCGCCAAACGAGCGCCAAAACCACAACACACTACAGATAGTGCACCATCAGTTGTAGACACTGTAACTAGATCGACAACTGTCAGCCACCTCGACCTAAATCAAGGAACTGAAGCTGCAACATTCATGAAATCATAATATTTGTAGGATCTGAAGATATTACCAAACGTTTTGTATCTGTTATTCATAATCAAGCAAGCAGCAACATTTGCTGAAGTATCAATTTAATTTCAGTCCAATCGTCTGTGAAACAAACACAAGATGTCTGACTGGGACACAGTTACGGTTTTACGTAAACGGGCTCCGAAATCACCTGCCCTCAAAATGAAAAGTGCTATTAATCAGGCACGTCGTCAGGGTGTTCAAGCGGATACTCAACAGAAATTTGGTGCCGGTACTAATAAGCAGCACATCAACACTTAAAACACGGCTAAATTGGACAGGGAAACTGAAGAACTTAAAGAAAAAAAAAAAAAAATCTTTAGAAGTCGGCAAGATCATTCAACAGGGACGTCAGGGGAAAGGATTGAGTCAAAAGGACTTGGCAACAAAAATATGTGAAAGGAAACCACAGGCAAAGGTAGAGGCCGATCTACCGAAGCTGCGCCCAGTGCAGCAGCGAATGCTGGCAATATCCGGACGAAATGCTGGTGAATCCCTGAGGGGAACGGAGAGTGCTCAAAGGAAATGGGGAAAGGAACAGGACCCTAAGCCCAACCACAGTGAGAGTGATAAGCAGGAAGAAAGTGATACATCGAGTGGAACCGGTGACGGGGAAAGTGATTCGAAGCCGAAACCTGGTAACGATGCTCCTCGGACTGGTGCACCGGCCATCTCCCCTTCAGCAAGTCTTTCGCAGCCAATGATGTCCCGGCCACCTCTACGGCGCCCGGAAACTCCACCAACACCTGACATGCGCATGTCGCCCGACCCCCCACCCGGATCGTCATCACGGATGATGCACCCGGAAAATTCCCCCCGTAGGGACACCGAAGCCGTGACGACAACCATTGCGGAACCACCCCAGAAGGGTAATGAACCGAACCAACCTATCAATGAACAAATCACGATTGAGGAACTCATCGCCGCTCAGTTCGCGGCACAGACTACCATCGCTCGCACCTTCCCCAACATGCAGGAATAGGGGCAACTAACGACTACCAGCATAGAAACCACAAAACGAGACCTCCACACCGAATGGGAAGCCCTCGCCAGGCGGCATAACCAAATCATTTACATGGCACCCTCTGAGTACCAACAGCATCACTACTTCGTGGAGGACTTCATCGGCGAGAGCGAAGAAATATACCTCGAGGAACAGACGAAGCTCCTCGAGGCCGAGCACGCTCTCGATTCAGCCTCCCCAACCATGGCCAACGGCGCCAATCGCCGCCACCCTAGCGAGCTGCCCCCAGTGCAGCTGCCAATGGTCGCCACCAAGCCAGCGGAAAAGGAACCGCACCCCAGACCAGTGACTCCCGACCAAGAAACAGACTAGAATGCCGCCGGCCCAATGATCAACCAGACCCGTGTCCCGATACACAGACTACCGCCGGAACCCCTAATACAACAGGCTCCATGCACATTCTGCGGGGCTTCACACCCTATCTACGCTTGCAAGGAGTTTCGGCCACACACACCTGGCCGTCGGAAGTCCTTCGCACACAAAAGAAACCTGTGCACCAACTGTTTGGGTCGCCACCGCCTACGCGACTGCCATTCCAGCAAGACGTGCCGTCGATGCCAGCGGAGACATCACACTCTGCTGTATGTCTTGACTACCGCCATCGACGGGACGATCTCACCGCCGCTCCGGGCCAAAGGACCCGCCCCCCGGATCGACCGTCATGAAGGGGCCTGCGCGTATACAATCAGCACCCCTTCACAGCATTCCGCGTTGCTACCGACAGCGAAAGTCATCGTGACGTCGGAGAACGAACAAAGGATTGAAGTCCGTGCTCTGCTGGACCCCTGCTCCAGCGGCACTTTCATTACGTCGTCACTAGCCTGAAGGTTGCAACTCCGACGCCAAGCAGCAACCGTCCCCACCTACGGTGTTGGGGGCACTCGTTGCCTTGCCACCAGAACACACGCTACCATCAGCATCACTCCTCGCCTCCACGGCTCCAAACAATAGACACTGAGGCCCTTCATCCTGTCAGGCCTATCAGCGTATGAGCCACCACCACAATCAACGACGAGGGATCTCTCGTTCGTGGCGGATCTGGAACTTTCAGATCCAAAAATCGCCTCCGCCGATAAGTTGGACATGATCATTGGGGGAGACATGTACCCCACTCTCATCCTAGAGGGCCTAAGGAAGGACCCACGTCCCGGCCTCGTCGCGCAGGCCACTGAAATGGGGTGGTGCTAAGAGGCGCGGCACCCACCACGGCATCCAGCATAAAGGTGACAACGCCTGTCACCAGCCATCATATGGCCATTCCTCGTGGGTTGCGAACTTACAACTCCGACCCAGAGGAACTGGTCGACCTTCCGACTGACGGTCGCAGCTCCTACCAGAAAACCAAACGGAGGTATCGTCTGCATCGGCCCCAGGGGCAATCTACGAGGACCATGAAACCACCATCCACCGACCATTTGGGTAGCCCAGCTACCAGACATGCCCCTCGCCCGCCGAACCACCGCAAGGGCGACAGGCAACCGAAGAACTAGCAGCCGACCCACCCAAGGGATTCAAGGCACCACATCAGAACAGAGATAGGAGCGTGCAATGCCCCGCTTGGCGGGCGGCGCTCCCCAGCATCCAGGGATAAACAGAATCCCAGCGAACCAGCACTCCTCTCAGTGCATCAACACAGGTTGCACTCCAACAACCCCGGGAGGCACTTGGCCCGTGACTGCCATTCCGCCAGGACACGCGGACAGTGCCAGAGACCACACCGCAACCGACTCCACGCTACAGCGTCACACAGCAACGGCCGCATCCCACCGGCTACTTACTCCAGACGGGCGCCAACGTGCGCAGAACCAACCACTACCGGTCTCGATGCAGCGAGACACATCACAAGCCATCACATGGTTATTGATCGTGGGTTGCGACTTTACGACTCCGACCCAGATCAATTGGCCGGTTCCGTGACCTCAAAGGTTAGCGGACTCCAGGGATGGAAAATACCATCACGTCGCCATCTACCCTGCAGGCCATCTCATACCGCGAGGCCTTCAGCGCTCCTCAGGGGGGCGGCCCCATCCCAACTGACCATCCATGTGACAGTGGACAGCAACATCCGACCACTATAGACTCAACGACCAAGACCAACCGCCAGCAGCAGACCGCACACTCCCGGCCCCTAGCCACTGTCCCCTGGAACAAAATGATTCGCCAATGATTGGCGAAGGCGGGCGGAATGTTGCGGATTGGCAATTGAATGTGCTGGAATGTACTGGAGAAATCTAGTATATTCGCAGTGTATACCAGTTACGCAGCAGCTGGCCGATTGTCACCATCGATGAGGTCAAAGCGTCCCTTTTTGAGTTGGCAGTTATGCCCAATGAGTCAGTCTGCAATCAACCTTCGCGGCGCTCACACAGCCAGACGGAACAGTAAACCATTCCCAGTCGTTGCCATCCGCAAAATACCATTCATTGTGCATAATAGCGTTCCTTAAGTAATAAAGAACAACTTGACATTACAATAGAGAACAACGTGTTATTATTAATTGGTCCCAGTTGAATTGGTACCGTGCTCTTCTACATTGACCGCGCTGCTCTCTCTCCTTTGCGACAACCATTGTTCGTTGTGACTGTCCATCGGCGGCCAACGAAACGCGTACCACTTCACCGAACACACTGTTTTATTCAACAATGCTCTAAATAATGCATGTCATCCAATTCGTTGGAAAACTGCAGTAGTCCTTTGGGGGATATCTTTAATTGAGGGTGTTCTGCCGAACACTGTCTACAAACTAAAAATCGCTTATTGTTTTTTTTTCTCCACTGATTTTTTTTTTTTTAAAACTCGCGGCGATACACTTTTACTTCTTTGTATTCTATCACGGACCCTACACGACCGATGTTATTACCGGACTAGCTTTTAAAAAATGTTCTTTGAATGAAGGGAAACTCACCCAGTTGCACTTTCTTTCTCTTAAATAAAACTTTCCCTTGGATATCTTCTCTTTTTCAAGGGGTTTATCTTTTCCAGGAGATCGCACCCTCTCTTGTCCTATGATGCCGTTTTGTTCGTAGCGAATATGTGGATGCAGCCACAAAAACAGACGCGAACGTTGCTGTCCATGTGGCCGAGGATCGTCAAGCTTTTCACACATCTGCGGTATCCCTTTGTGTACTTTACCCGCATGCGGTTTATGGCCCTGGTGATTTCCTCGGCCGAAGTCGTTAACTTCGGCTGCGATATTTACAAGGTGTGTATCTCCTTGTAGGAACAGTGTCGGTTGGTTTATTGTTTACCTTCCGTTCCCACAATAGTCCTTCCGATAAGGATAAACCAAATTGCGGTTGGCTCAAGAGCTGATCATAAATTTGTTTATTTCTAGGCCATACTTTTATCGCATGGGGTTTTGATGACTGTCGGCTTCTGGCGCTGCCGCAAGAGTCACTTGTGTTTGCCCGGCTAATGGGTCATCAAACAATTTCGTTTCTGGGTAGTTCAGGCATGAGGAATCGGTCGAGGAATTGGGTCCACGTGTCTGTGGACATGCGGTGTTGTGGACGCCAGTATGCATGCCCCCTTTAGCTAGGCGAAAAGTTATATTGGGCCTACCTGTCTGTGGATACGTGGGGTTGAGGACACCTGTATGTATGTGCCCTTTAGCTGGGCGAAACGGTATTTAACCCCACAGTGGTTTGTGAGATTGGCCGGGCCCCACAGTCCACCCCACCTCACAAAAGGGCAAGGATAAAAACAACGCCGCCAATCTTGCGAGATTAGCTCACTTCCAAACATTGGTAAGATATTCAAGATAATTAGATATAGGGCATTGATGAACTGGTGTGACGAAAATGGTATTATTTCGAGCAACCAGTTCCATCTATCCACACTCCATAATACATATCTACCGACACTTCTTGTTAATGTTTTCGCACCGACATAAAAGATGGCGCACCCGTATAATACAATATGTACATAAACATGTGACTTAGTATATATGTGTTGCTTGGTCATCATAATCTCTAGACAGGATATTTTTTCGTTTTCGCTTTACTTTCTCAACCCCTTTACATTCTCACAAAACGGTGTGAAAAATTCATACTTTGAACGTCCATATTACAATACAAAAATTATCGCGTTAAAATCGGGAAATTATGTATGACCACATACTACTGCCAAAGTGTTATAAAAATCTCTTGGTGCACCACCGCGCTTCAGGTTTCATTTTCATTTTTACAAATTTTTTATTTTTCTTTTTATATTCTTAATTTCTAAATTAAAGACTAGACAAAAAATGCTTAAATTCTAGCTTAAATATCTTATATAATAACTTACTGGTCCTTCGCAGACGCTCTAAGCTAAACATTACTTAATATTTGTATAATTTGCCTTTCGGCGACAGAGCTTTGTGGCAGTACTGATAATTAGTTGAAATACAAAGAAAAATTTGAAAAACTTTGTCAATTTTTTTTTTTTTTTTTTTTTTTTTTTTTTTTTTTTTTTTTTTTTTTTTTTTTATATGTAAAAGCACAACCTAACTTAACTTAAATCTTATACTACCCTAATTCTAGAAAAGCTAAGTCTATGTAAGCTAGCTGATGATAGTATGATTCTATACCGACTTTGGTATCCAGGTCTTTATATGCCATTCAACCACCAGAACTGTTGACGCTGTCTAATACTATCGTCCCGGTCTCTGTGGGAGATAGCCCTACTGAAGTGCAGGAGCTCTTCTTCGGTGCGCGCTACTTCCCGGTCGTAGCACAATCGCCCGTCTACGGATGATCTACTTACATGATAGATCAGCGGAATTCCGGATCTATCCTGTATAAGCCCTTTCATGTCCAAATCAAGGAACGCCTCTGGTGGAACAAAACCGTTGCGACGCACGTTCTTATAGTACAGGGTATTTGGATAATAAGCCCCGAAAATTAGGTCATTGGACGAGCTTATTGCTCTCGCAATATGTCCTCTGATTAATTTAATCATAAAATTATCCACCCTATTTATGTACGCTTCATTATATAAAGTCTCATTTGAGTAATACTTTTTATAGTCCGATTCCGGTGTCCGATATAATCTGAGACAACTTCTGAGATACTTTCTTTCGAACACCCGAATCTTTTCCATCAAATTTGGACCTATGTTAAACCATACTGGACAACCATATATGAGCATGGGCCTGATTAGCGTCATGTAGCATATGACCTTTACCCTGCTGTCAAGTTGGCTACTGTGAAATAGCCTCCTTGTCATAGCAAACGTTTTTCTAGCCTTGACCAGAGCAGCCTCTACATGTCTGTTGAAATACAGATATTGGTCTAGCCAGATGCCCAGGTATTTAACTAAACTCTTGGTTTCCAGTTTATCTCCATGCGGTCCCATGATAACTAGCTTTCGCCAGTTTTTCCTTGTGTCGTTCGTGGCTTTATATAATGGGGTTCTAAATAGGATGGCTTCACATTTCTGGAAGTTGATCTTAAGTTTCCAGTTGTCGCAATAGCGCTGCACGTTGTTGAAATCTCTCTGTATTAAACTATTTATGATCTCAACTTTCGGAGCTGTTCTGTAAATTATGAGATCGTCTGCGTACGCAATAGCCTGCGGAAGTGCATCTAATAAGTCGCTAATGTAAATGTTAAAAAGAATCGGAGAGAGTACCGCACCCTGTTGCAAGCCATTCTTGATATTATACGTTTTATTAGAGGTCACATTACCATTTTTGACCACGAACCTCCTGTCCTTTGACATATCGTAAAGTAGATATAGTAAAGGCTTATGTATGCCATATCTGACCAGTTTGTAATACAACCCTTCGATCCAGACGGTTACAAATCGATCAGACAGGCACCTGTGCATTGGTTCCTACATTTATTCCATTGTATGTCGGAGACCAGTTTAGCTGCGGCATGTGTGGTTTCATGACCCGCCCTAAAGCCAAACTGGTTATTTGGAATAATGCTATTGTCGTCTACCCATTTTAGCAGAGCTTTGTTAATGAGTTTTTCAAATACTTTACTGATGCTTGGGAGTAAACTTATCGAACGCATGTTCATTGGGTTTGTACAGTCTTTGCCCTTTTTTGCGATGGGCTGAATGATTGCCGTTTTCCAACGCGCCGGATAATATGCGTTATTCACCGCTCCTCGATAATATAGTGGTTAGTATACCCGCCTGTCACGCGGGAGACCGGGGTTCGATTCCCCGTCGGGGAGCCTCTGGCACAAGACTAATGACCTTGCCCGGAAAAAACAAATCATTATGGAAAATTTAACAAGCCTCAGGACTTGCTAAATAAGGCCAAGACCAGTTCCCGGTTGTAGTGCCGATGATGATGATGATTAAAGTGGTCACACTTTAAGGGCACTTTGAAGTTTTAATGATCTTCTGACGTATGTACCTGTCACAGGTATGTTGTGCCGCGAACTGGGTGGCGATGGTGTAGATCCAAATAGGCACTGGATCCGGCTCGAAGGACCAGTAAATGTTAGTTGAAGTGGTACGCGTTTCGTTGGCCGCCGATGGACGCTCACAACGAACAATGGCTGTCGCAAAGGAGAGAGAGCAGCGCGGTCAATGTAGAAGAGCACGTCACCAATTGAACTGGAACCAATTAATAATAACACGTTGTTCTCTATTGTAATGTCAAGTTGTTCTTTATTACTTAAGGAACGCTATTATGCACAATGAATGGTATTTTGCGGATGGCAACGACTGGGAATGGTTTACTGTTCCGTCTGGCTGTGTGAGCGCCGCGAAGGTTGATTGCAGACTGACTCATTGGGCATAACTGCCAATTCAAAAAGGGACGCTATGACCTCATCGATGGTGACAATCGGCCAGCTGCTGCGTAACTGGTATACACTGCGAATGTACTAGATTTCTGCAGTACATTCCAGCACATTCAATTGCCAATCTGCAACACAGTGTAAACCTTTACTGGTTCAAGAGGCAAGTGCGTTAAAACCGTGTTTGGGATCCCATCTATTCCATAAGATTTCTTGTTCTTAATAGATCTAAGGATGTCCGTATGTTCATTCTTCTGCACAAATATACTCGCGTCTAGATTTCTAAGAGGAGAATCCGCTCTATTGTTAACGCTAAATGTAGTAAAATTTCGACTTTTAAGATGCCAATTATTACGTTCATGGCCAATCGAACCGTCCCTTCCATCGTAAAATACAAGTTTCAAGAAACGCATCGTGTTTTCTTTTGTTTCGGTCTAGCTAAGATAAAAACATGAAAGGCATACAGATTTGTTCCACCAGCAGATGATATCTGAACAGAATATCTACAAATTCATCTGATTTTCGGTAATATAACACGACATATGACATGTAATGACAACTTCATGCGATCAAGAAGGCAACAACCAACAAACGTCCGTATACGATGACCATCTTATGCTCCATTTTATTACCCAACCATTCGGTGTATATCTCAATGAAGCCCATGCATGTGACAAAAATTTCCAGCGACATTTCGAAGTGTGTAATTACTCAGTAAGTCTTCTTCCTTCAAGCACATGTCATACTCGCCAAGGATATCTACACAGTTTGTTCGGAGTTCTAGGCGAAACCCAAAACGTGTCTATACGCATGATGAATGAAATCGATAAAGAATCCTTTTCCTACACTAATGACCATGTTGAAATCCTTGCGGTCCCTGAAGCGTGTCCGTCAGCATAATTTCACCTCTTAATGGTGTTCTCATTTGGTGAAGCTTTCCAGAAAATCAAAACAGTTGATCCGTTTGCAATTGCCTGATAAATAAGAAACTAAAACTTAACGACGAATTGCGGTTCATAAAATGATTTTCGTAAACAATATCCTGGATATGGATATAAGGATACATACATATTTTCTTACTTTGGTGATGGGTGGGAATGTAATTCGCTGTTATATGATATTATTATATGATTTTATTATGTAACACAAATTAAAGATCCACAAGAGCTATTAACTAACGAGGGTTCAAGGCTCGCCATACATGATAGTACAATCATTCTGATTTTTCATCAGATAAATTGGATAAAATCCTTGGAATCAATTGTATATTTCATTTTACCAGCATACATAGGGATATAAGCAAAGTAGCTCCTCGTACGTCATTTCTAAATTAGACTAATTGGTGCCCACCGCCCTTTGAGCATAAATGATTAAATGTAAATAAAATGTGTTATGGGTAGCCTCTCTTTGCTATGCGAACGCTTTTCAAGGACGACCGCCGCAAGAGAACTTCTTTTTGAGACAACCGAAATTATCCTCTTCTTCTCTTACTTGTACAGGCTTACATTTTGGACTAAAAAACGAGCGTGCAGCCGATGACTAGGGTCATGAATAATTTCGCCGCGATGAGATACCCGAATGAATCTTATGAATAATTCATTACTTGGAATCCTTGCAGGGTTCGACATAGATTTGATTTGTTGAGAAGTCTCAGTTCGATTGGTTTGGAAGACATGCTGGAAAATCAATTAATCAGCAAATCCTTACCAGACTACGATGTACAAATAATAAGGGAGTAGTGATCGTTCATTTGAATAAGGACTTATTCTGTAACAATTTTAAGAGAAGGGCAGGTGATTAGACGTCAATACAAGAGGCAAGTACAAAACACCGGCTGAAAACTGCACATCAAAAACCAGCACTCCAGTTCAGTGACGGCTTTAGAGAATGACCAATTTTGATACAGCGTAATATAACGACAACGGATGGAAAGAGATAGCGGCTGTTTGCATCGACATCTTCAAAATATAAAAATATGTCCTGCATGCGATTTTATTTTATTTAACCTTTAAATTTTAAATCAATTAGTCGGCTGCTTTCCGCTCAATTTAGTATATGGAACCCAGGTAAATTATGAGGCAAGAGGAACAGATATTGGGAAATGAAGATGAACATGAGAGTTGAAGGGGGAGATGGAAAAAGGCAGAGAGAGAAAGATAAAAGGGTATACAGGCCTTTTTTTCTTATAAGCACCCATTCTATAAAAAAAAATCTCCGGGTGGCAAAAGCCTCAATTCACTATGGTAGGGTAGGAACAAGCCTATTATTAAGGCGTTAGTCATTCACTTTGTATCAACTATTGTAGCTCTGAAATTGTTAGTGATTGATTGCCTTTCCCTTGGTTGGGATCCGTTGTTGGCTTGGGTGGACGACACAACGCGTGTATGAGAGCAAAGGCCGCTAGCGTTTTTGGGAAGGAAGTGCGGGGGTTCGTTATGGCGCCCGAAGAACCACTCATCGTATTAACCCAACCAACCGAAAAATACCTGCACCAATTTTAAGCAGCTTACCTGAATATGAGCTGTTCCAAGCTCTTCTTTGAACGGTCATTCCTGAAACATAAATTCATGACAAGATTACCATCTTGCCATGACATCAAACCAATATCATCAACTGAACCACCTCGGTGCATCCGTCATGAACCGATCGGTTCCTATGGACGGTCACATGCCCACCAAACACACGCCAACCTTTCTGGTTGTTATCGTTCCATTAATCCGGTGTCCAAAGAAGACATGCCGGGCTACTTGCTGGCTTGCAACCTAGATTCCCAATGTGCATGCCCTACAATCTATTTTTCGAAAAAGAAAAGAGAACAAATAAACCTTTATCCTAGCCCTCGCCATGGCGAGCAATCTCCTGTTGAACTAACACCACAGAAGAATCCATTTCCGTCGCCTGTAATATTCCCTATTACTCTCGACATCATGGCTTTTGCCTTGATGTACGCATATTTATTTACATACCAGCAAGCCCGATTTTACGATCCGTTGCCGTATGGAGGAACGATCACCAGCATCGATCGTGTCTAAGGATACGTTGTCCAAGCAACGAGCAGCCACGATTCTCACGCTGGCTATCAAATCGAAATGCTTCTGTGTACTCAATGTAAACAGAAGAAACTATCTTCGCCTGAACGGCAACATTCTCTTGTTTTAATAAACGCTTAAATAAATATACTCCAAAGCATCGTAGCCGCGATCATTGCAGAGAAGTTCGGTTACATATTATCAACAGAAAAGGAAACCCTATTCCCAATGGTTTACGACGGCATAGTCAGCCAGCCTCGGTATTCGATCTTTTATTTAATCAGCCGGCGTATCTGAACTTCCTTTTGTGCACCCTTTGCGACTGCGTTGTTATGGCGTTCGAGGAATACATTTTCAGCTTGATCTGTACGGTCGCCATAGAAACCTGCCAACAAAACTTAAGTCGATCGTCCATTGGCCGACGCCAATGAAAGGATCGAAGTAGCTCCTCCCAGATCGACGGAAATTCACAACTACCGCAGCTAGTGGATGTTGGCGGCGAACACATCATGGAGTCAAATTTTACCGGTCAAGCTGAGAAGTCGAGGTCGTTGCGTTGTCAGAGTCGGGAAAATACGATAACGTATGTGTTCGATTTATGTGCAAATATACCTCTTGTGAGAAGTCCGTGTAGTATTTTCCGTTTGTTATTGTTCGCCGCGTCATTTTGCACTGAATTTGCCAGTTGTTTTAACGTGATTACAACGCAAATCGGTTGTGACATTAGTGAGAAAACTTATTTATACCATAATAAATAAAGAAAAACATAAAATAAAACAAAAAGCTATTTTCGACAAGACAGTGTGTTTTATTTATGTTCTCCTTCCTTGGCGGACTATTTTAGTGAAGGATTCATCGATGGTGTTTTGTGCTTAACCCGCGTGCGTGCTGAGACATCAGCAAAATACCCACAGAAGTATTACGAACAACACGTGGATGGAGGACTGGTGGAGACGATCATTTATTTGCTATTGCACAGTGGTTATGTATTCAAATCCAACCGATTTGCTCCAAATTACGGGAGGAGTGGTGAGGAGGCAGGAATACAACTACTGTTGGTCGCGAGGATTTTGATCTTCCCGGCGATGCGCACGCGTTAGCGGTTGATGACAGACTGATCAAAAAACGTTGGTCATATTTGAATCTGGGTGACAGCTCGATGGCGTCCCTAGGCGGGTGTCGCATTGTCAGCTGGCGGCTCACAGCCGTGGTGAGTATGCTGGTTGGGGAATGTACTATACGGTGAACGTACTAGATTCTCTCCGCTGTATTTAGTTGCTAATCCGCAACAGAAATATAAACCAAGAAAAAAAATCACGCGTCTGACAGCTGGTTGGGTGTAAGAACTATGGAAATAGAGGGATGTGCGTGCGTATATACCTACATTAATTGACTGAAGTTTCTAATAATATTCATATGAAATAGGAATGCAATTTAAAAAAAGGCATTAGGTCAAGAGATCGCGGTGGAGCGCGGCGATATCTTTGTATACGTTCTGTCTCAAGACAGACCGGAATCGTTTTCAACGGATGGTACCATCGATGCTATCTGTCGGCTAGTATAGTAATAAGCTTTAAAACTTCTAAATTAAACTCTAGATTTTAGTTAATTTATAGAGGATACGATGAAGCTACACGCAGTTAGCTCAGCTATACTAATTCTGTATGCAATACTGCTTCAGTTTCAAATGATTTCGTAGTTTGTTATTTTATTCCATTTAATTCAACAGTTTCTTTCTTAACTCTAAACTCCGCACCAAGAGTGGAAGCATGTTGTTTCGCCTTGGAAACCGGCAAGAAAGAAAATTTTTAATTTCGAAGCGTACGTATCTTAATTTACCGGATCAAACCACCAGAGGAAGAAAAACGCCCATTTCGATTTTGTTTTATATGTCTTATTATTTTTATTTGCACCTTTTCAGATTGTATACGATTCGCCTATTTCTTAGCTTCAAGAAAAAATGCCGACGAATGAATATTGTCAACCGACTGGTTGCGAATGCCTTGTTTCGGTTACCTTGTCGATTGTAAAAACAACAGTTACACCATGGCCTTGCTTTTTTCTCGGTCACTGACCTTAAATTCATTAAGGATTACCGTTCAATCACACATCTATATCGTTGACCTCAAATTCTAGTCGAATGTTTAATTGGCTGCTCTGTGGAAGCCATGTGAACGTGTGGATCGTGATTTTCTTCATGTTGCTTCACACGTTCCTTTGGCCTCCGACTCTTTTTAGTTGTTGTTAAGGTGAGGCGTGTTTTGTGGTAGATGTACAGGTCACTCGAAATGAAATGCATTTGCCGACGGCAATTTGTGGTTTGGTGGTGTGTCATGTTGCGTTTTGCGACACATGTTAACATTGTAATAATTATAAAACCTAAACGCCCCCTATCGGCGCAAGGCTGATAACCTTGCCCGGAAAAACAAATTATTATGGGCAATTTAACAAGTGTCGGATAGGCACCGGAAACCGGTGGAGAGACTTACTAAATGAGGCCAAGACCGGATCCCGGTTGTAGGGCCGATGATGGTGAAACGTCCCCTATGTATTTAATTGCTCCGCTTTCCTTAACGATTTGTCGTCCAAAAGTTGCACTAACTACTTATTATGGCCTAATTTAAATTGTGAATACTCCAAAAATGCTCGTCCGCAATAAGTAATGCTCTCAAATGTATCTTTGTAAAATAGGTGAAAATATTACTCAGTCACCAGCTGTTCTCATTTCTTTACTTAAAATACAGTTAGTTGAGACAAAATATGTTGTATACCGGTGCGAATTCTTTATCAGCTTCACATTTCTGAGAGCCCACCAACAGATTTAGCAGATGTCTTGATGATTGGTTTGCTTTATCTCTGTCGTTGAATATAGAGTTAGTCGTTGCCCGGAGAAAATTTTAATCTATCATTATTTTGATGACCCTTTTCTAAACGTAACGCAACATTTTCGAGAACTCTCGTTCAAGTGTTTTCTATCGTCGCTTTCATTTTTGTCCTATGGTTTGCGCTTAATTGATTCAGAAAGCAGGGTCTGTTGCTTTACACCTTGGATTTCAAGTAACCAAAGAGAAAATAGGTACATTGGTGTGAATTCGGAGTTACGTACAGGTCACTTTCTATTACGTCATCGGAAAGGCAACTTCACGAGCAAATGGTAAAGCCATATCAGGCAAAATCATGTAGAGCTGAAGTGAAATAAAATTGTCAATCATCACAACATACTGCTACAATAAAACTTTCCTTTCGAAAACGGAGAGATTCGATGTCTTACAAACTGACTGGCGCACGCCTTTAAAAAATCGCCTGGTTTCTTGTCGACCTTGATCGCCCCGTCTATATTTCCTACAGCGTCGCAGGAGTCTCTCCGTTTATTCAAAGAAAAGAAAATATGAAAACTTATGGGTCACCCTGCACAATATACCTAACGCAGACATAGCAATAGAATTAAGCGAAACATAGCAATATCAATCCTAAGCTGAGTACATAACACCAAAGTGGCCATCAGAGTAGTCATCTGTGTTAGCCTTTGCGTAGACATTAGTGTTTAACTATGAAGCCCTATTATAACCCTAACTTGTGTGAAGCTAATTTATTTATTCCTTACAGTCCAAGTTGAAGCCCCCAAAATACTGGTTATCAATTAGTGACCAACATTTTCAAAAACCGGATCGCTACTCCTCGTGTTGGTAGTCACGCACGAATGCAATTTGTCCCTTAATCCTGTGCTTACATGCGTAAATGTTGTAATTAACTCCTCGTTAACCCACTTCCACCGTCGAAGTGTAATCATAAAAAGCTACAGTCCTGAAAACACTGTTGTCTCCCGCTAGGTTATTATTTTGATTACTTTGTATTGTGTACACAGAATTGTAAACCCTAGCCGTCCTGGTTCAATATTTCTTAATAGAATTCAATTGGATGGTTTCATGGTCGATCGGGCAGAATTTTGTTCCCAGGGCAGGCAAATTGGATTTACAGTACGTCAATCAATTTAAATTATAAATAGACAGAAGTAAAAAACAAAACCGGGCATCTATTTTAATTGAAATTAATATCTTTTTAATGATACTATTCATCTTGGTTCGTTATTTATTTAGGAATATAATAATCGCGCGTGAAATGGAATTATTGTGCTCACGAAAAGAGTCTTCACGAAGTTCAATAAATTATTAGTTGTCGCATTTTGTGCCTGACTAAGTTTATGACTCTGAAAAATAAAATATCGGGGGTAGAGCAAAAAGAAAAAAGAAAAGGAAGAATCTGGGAATAAGGAAAGGATGTATTTACACATTGGCTTTAAATAGATTGTTTTAACGCCCAACACATGGGTAGACGATAAAATTCCATATCCAGATAGTTCAGAGGAAGAACGGCTCCCTCTTATTATTTGTCCATACATGCTGTATCCGTCAAAAACTGACCACTAATTGATGGTTTTTGCGGATACAGATAGTTCTCTGGAAAAATATTTACAATAATATCTCTGGATTAGCGAAGGGCAGGATACGCTCCATCATGTGACTGTCGCTCAATAAATCCTTAGAAAAACATTTTTAAATGCGGACACTTTTTTGATTTCTTCGTTTAACTGGTTTAATAATGGCTCATAATAATCACCAGTTATTTTTTACAAGTATTCGAAGTATTCCATACGGACGGTTCCGGATGCACTTCAAAACCCCATCCACACATCCTTCGCCTTCTTCATATTAAGAACCCACTGCATTCAGTGTTCCGTTGTATCTGCAGTGTGGTAATCCATGTTTCGTACATACTTGTGTATCGATGCAGAAACTTGTGGCGGTTCCGCAAACTCCACGGTTCGCTTACCTAAAAAACCCCCATAACTTCCATCCAGTCTGTATCAACTTTCTGCTAATGCAATCGCATTAAGCACCCGTAAAAGCTTCACGCAATAAATTTCACCAAATGTATGTACCTAAAAGCTCCTGGAAGAGAATTCTTACCTGCATTCATTTATTCGAATTCAAAATTCCTCTTTAGAATTCTGTTCCAAACAGAATATTCCTGAAAAGAAAACTTATCGGTTCACATATAATGTAACCGCATATCAGGGAATCTTACCCTTGAGTTCGCTAATCCCAGCCTCAATGTGTGTACATAAGAACTATCTATGCACACATCGGCTGTCGACCCTTTTAGCCAGCGATAAATAGTTCCTTAATGTGCATATGCACCATAAATACAAACCATTCGGCACCCGTTGTTGTCAATTGAAGCCCAATGTCGGACGGCTTGTTTTTACAGCTGTAGCAAGCCGACCAGCGATTCGTTGTTCAATAGACGAATAATTATCTGTTTCGTACGTCGCCACAAACGAATTACCCTGCATATACAAATGCAAGCAAGGGATTCGTTTTGGCAACCGACCTAAGATACGATATACAATTCTCGTTGTATAAAGTATTGTAATACATTAGCACCTCTTTCGAATGGCTATTCGTGTATTTACACAAGGGCACCACTCATCTAAGACTTTTATGATGCCCTCGTCCCATATTTGCTTTTAGCACATCTCTTCGATACATTAGGTCGCTTCTTTCTTTATCTGTATCCCTTGTCTAGGTTTCGTTTCGCTTTCGACCTGCAAGCGTAATGTAAACAACACAGATCTGAACGATCTCACACACGCCATCATGATCCCCATTACGAGATCTGGTTGTCTGTTCTACCAAGGGAGACTTTACTTTTCTCTGGTGGTAGGAAATTCTTTTCCCTAGTGAAGGGGAATTGCACCCAACACTTTCCCTTGTTAAGCGAATCTTCTCTGCACGAGATGATTATGGTTGAGTCGAATTTCATCCACTGACCGAGACGGTCGCTCCGCCATCCACCGTACCGGCGCCGGTACAGTGTGAAACGAAGAGTAGTGTTAGAGTCGAGCGCGTTAAAAATAAAAAATAATTTCTCTTGTGCCCCCCAGTATAAGGTCATCCAAGCAAAATAATTGTAAACGTATAACAACTAGCAGACGTGTTGGCAATCGTGTTAAATGTAACGAAGGACTTATAAATAAAAATTATTAACAACTAACAATATCCTGTGCGTTTTTATTTCTGGCGACTACTACCTGTGTGTGTTTTTTTTTTCGTGCCTTGGTGACAATTTCTCGTGAACAATTTGCGGCTGAACGTCCGATGAACTTATCGTGACGTCGGTGAGGACGAAGTAGAACCTAGTGCCCATGTTTGGTACAATACTTCGTCCGCCACAAACTCGTCAGAACTCCGACGAGAAGGCGCCAAAATAGCCTCAGAGCCCATCAAACGATTGAGTTTATTCTCCACCGAGAGTAAACGTGGCTCCCATTTTGCCGAGCTTTAATTCACACCCAATTTTTAATATCTAGTGATACTTGAAGGTATTCTAAGGATTTATTGAACGAAAATCAGTATTTTTTTCTATTACATAATGTAAATTTATTGTCTTTGAGTGACTAAAATCTTTTTTCTCCATGTATAGATAGAAGGAGAAAAACTCCCCCGGACGACAGCATTCTCTTTGAATTTCAATGAAGGTCTCAAAGATGTATGGGTTATTATTGTCTTGGTAGGTGCCGGACCGACACAGGTTCACCAAGACGTCCCAAACTCCGTAACCGTCCGTCGACTTGTGCTTTAGCTTGTTCACTGATGTCCTGTCGATCAGGGAAAAAAACATCGGTATCTTTTTTTATCCTTAATCGAAACTTATTTTATTGTAGAATAATTGTATTTCTTATCCTTAATCAAGAGTTATTTCATTGTAGAACTTTGGTATTTTTTATCCTTAATCGAAGCTTATTTTATTGTTGAACATTGGTATTTTTTTATCCTTAATCAAAACTTATTTTATTGTAGAACAATGGTATTTATTAACCTTAATCAAAACTTATTTCATAGTAGAACTTTGGTATTTTTTATCCTTAATCGAAGCTTATTTTATTGTAGAACAATGGTATTTATTAACCTTAATCAAAACTTATTCTATTGTAGAACAATTGTATTTCTTATCCTTAATCAAGACTTATTTCATTGTAGAACATTGGTATTTTTTATCCCTAATCGAAGCTTATTTTATTGTAGAACATTGGTATTTTTTATCCTTAATCAAAACTTATTTTATTGTAAAACAATGGTATTTGTTAACCTGAATCAATACTTATTGACACTAAAAAGGTTCAAAATACAATGTGAATGTGGCACTGGATTAACAAATTTAATTTGGTGTAGTTGCCGTAACTTTACTTCAAAACTATTGACACTAAAATGTTCAACATACAATGGTGAATGTGGCACTGGATTAACAAATTTAATTTGGTGTAGTTGCCGTAACTTTACTTCAAAACTATTGACACTAAAAACGTTCAACATACAATGGTGAAAGTGGCACTGAATTAACAAATTTAATTTACTTTACAACAGAAGTATGCCGTCTCTAAACACCGTGGTAATCACTCGCCAACTTGGTTTAACGTAAGGGCACTGCTTGCCCTCACGGAATCTGAAATACGATTAACTAAGTTCATCGAAGCGATAGAATACCACGTACTCGATCATAGCTTCGATGACCATATTTGGTCATTTTCCTTTCGAATTTGTCCCACCAAAGAAGGGTTGAAACACACACACGATGATCCCCTTTGCTGCTCATCGCATGTGTCGCCCAGCATGCGAACCATAGACTTTGAATCAAATAAAAATAAACACATTCGCAGCTGGGGCAAGTCGTTCTGAAAAGTTAATGTGCTTACACGATCAGTAGCATGATTGCTGATCGTGCGAATGTTGTTGTTGGCGTCAACAGAGGACGAACCGTCGTGTGTGTGTGGCTCAAGCTGAACCCCTCCGATTAATCCTCCACCTCAGAACCACTACACCTTGGCAAAAGACACATTTGACGGGGTAAACAGGTGTAACCAAAGGGGCATAAGTTAACCTGTAAAAAAAGCCACATTAACAGGTGCGTACTTCAAAACAATTCGACGGCCGCCTTGTACAGTTTCCCTTGCAAGTAATTGCAATCCTATTTGGGGTGGCAAACACACCAACATATAACATGCAGGCGACATCATCAAAATACAAAAAGCATAACATAAGTTTCAACGGGCAACGTAGTTGCGAACGCGTGAAACTCAATAACATTAGGCAAGAGTAGGACACCTTCAAGACGCCCCAATGAAGATAACATGCAGAGATCCGACAACTCAGAACCGCCAACGAACATATCGTTCTGTTGCACAAGCTTGCGAAACATCTCAGAAATTACACAGACATGCGAGATACAACGCATGCCCATAAAAGGACACATCAGGTCGCGCGAATGGGCTATACGGGCGACCGCTTATAATCAAATAAGTATCTATGATCGAACCACACACATAGCGCCCACCACTGTGTAATAACGAGCAAAGTACACACAGGCAAGGGTACGGTGTGGCGACCAACATTGATACCGTACTCTGCGATGGCATACCAACTGGCGGCATGGTGTATCGCCCCGTGTGATGACTTACACAGCCCAAGGCAACGGTGCGATCACATCCTTGGCTGTGTGAGACGTGTACACCAAGAAATGATCCCCGCATGAACTGGCCTGCCGAGGTATGGCTGTTGATGTGTTGGTGTGCACAAATCAACCCTTAAGGGACAAGTGCACACTGAGCGAACAAGGGCAGTTGACGAGTGATTTTCACGGAGTTCAGTTACGGCAACTACAGTAAATCAAATTTGTTAATACAGTGCCACTTTTACCACCTATGTTGAACCTTTTTAGTGTCAGTAAGCTTTGATTAAGACTAATAAATACTACGTTCAATAAAATACTGTGTACAGCATAAAATAAGTTTTACGTAAGCTCATTAAATATAACTTTCATTTAAGAATATAAAATACAATTTTTACTTATAAGTTTTACGTAAGCTCATAAAATATAACTTTCACTTAAGAATATAAAATACTATTTTTACTTAAAGATTAAAATACTATATCCAATAAAATACTCTGTACAATAGTAAAATAGGTCTTATTTAAGAATAAAAACATTAGACGAAGGTGAACGGATGGTTTTTTTTTTCCTGAGCAACAAGACACCATTGAACACAGTTTAGTCACGATTCGACGAACGTTTATGAAGTTTGGGACGTCTTGGTGAACCTGTGTCGGGCCGGCACATACCAAGCCCAATATACCCATATGTGTATTTACACTGACGAGTTCTCGATCCCTTTTTGCGGCCAGGTGCGAGTTTCCATTTGAAGAACCCTAACGCCTGGGTTGACCGCCATATGCCACGATGTATTTGTCGTTCGTGTGTCCAACCGATGTGGGCATGCATAAGAGAACCAAAAGGAAGAAATATCTCCTGTGGCATTGTAGCCGACTTCTTTAGGAGACATTTCGTTGGTAGGAACTAATGCAATGTTGGTTGCTAGATGTGCGACCAATTTGCCCTTCCTATAGAAACGCTTGTGTTGCTGATGGTGTTTTACCTCAGCGCGGTTAAGCATTGCAGCGGTGGTTGGTCGTTAAAAGCAGGTAAGTCATGCTTTTCAGGTTTCTATATGCGTAGAAATGGTTACCTGGTGGTAGCTGAGCAGGTAAGTAGTGGCGTTTGCAAGAACCGCCACAGATGTCTCCGGGTGACAAAATATTCTGTACTCCATCTATTCTCAGAGAATAAAAGAAACAGAAAGAGAATTCGTTGGTCGATAGTATATTTTTTGTACTCTGCCTATGTCCGGTGGGAAAAGAGATTCGTCAACATCATCACATTTGTACGCTGATCGTACATGCCAGACGCTTATGCATTTGATACCTTATGAAGATTACATATCCTTCGGAGGAACCAAAAATATGTCCAGTGGTCATGAGATTCCTCAAATGTGAATCTGACCAACCATGCCCATCGGTATTAATACACTTTATAGCAAATAATAATGAATTGTAATCAATGACTAAAATGTGAACGAATAAAAGCGACAACTTTCTCTCGACGTTTTATGGACTAGTATTTGACTTGGAAAGTATCGCTTATTGAATAATATTTTTGTCGGCTGGTTTATGTATTGAATAGCATCAATTAGTGAAGAATAGAATCCTTACAGAAACCATCCGTACAGTTGTAATTATTGAGTGTAATTTGGAGTGACATATTTCTGAGAAGAGTGGAGTAAATAAATATGTAAAGAACGCAGTATAATGATTGAAAATTTAGCATGTTTTCCCAATTGGTGCGGAGGTTACAATTTAAAAGGTAACTGTCGAATTAACAGTCAAACCGGATTCAGTGGGTAGGAATTAAATAGAGGAATTTCAAAAAAAACCTTGACAAATATCTCTTGAAATGGCGTTGATTTCCTGTAGAATGTATTGTTGTAGTTAGTCTATTTTACTTGGATTATTTTCATACGCTTTGATTTTAAGAATCCTCAGAGAAAGTAATTGCTCGCCGTATTTTCTGGGCTCTACGAGGAGTCGTTACAACTCTACCTCCGCAGAGAAATTTCGTTCAATAGGTCCTATTGGACACTGTGGCTGTGTGACAGGGGGCGGGATCCTGTTGAAACCATGCCCTAGAATTGTAACCTTCAAATTGGTGAAGAAGAATTGAAGAACTTTTGAAGCATCTGATAATAATTCTCACCTCTCACCATCATGGCAACTCCATTTTCAAAAAGCGATGGATAGTTCAACTTGAACTTCACCTAACAAACTTGAGTTTATGAATAGGACATTTTTTAATCTGGGACCAATGTGGTAATTTTGTTTGTTGATGTGGTTTCTGGCATCAAAATTGGCGGCATCGCTGCTCATTATTTTGGAAAAAATTCGGAAGCGCTCCAAAAAAAAGAAAAATTAAGTAAGAACTTAACGTCATTCGGCTTCAATTCATGTGTTAGTTGAATTTTGTTCGCTTTCAGATGTAAACGTGATATAAAATCCTTCGTAAAGCGGTCTTCATAATGTTTAAGGCTTGTCTTCGATTCTGAGACAATTCTTTCCGTTACAGAATAATTATTTACCAAATACACATGAAAACAAGATGGACGTGGCACTCATATAAACAATTCCATGGCGACTAAAAATGGTCAGTCTATTGATCCCAGTAGCACCCCAACACACCTGCGTAGTCTAGTGTAACAATATAGAATCACCAAATGACCATGTAAAGTAGATCAGCGAAATGAATTGCCCAAGTTACAGTTTGCAAGTGTCACATAACATGCACTCGGTTCCGGCAGTGGTACAATGATGTGACGATCAACTCTTGTCATTGAGTCGTGGAAAGGAATTGCCCAACATACAACGATACACAGTGACCGAGTGCAGACGTGTTTTTTCAGTTCGACGATGGAGTTAAATGAAAAAGTTGCTTTCATCAGTCGCGAGTGGTTGAAATATAAAGACTATTTATAAATAAATAAATTCCACTGATAAAAAGAGTCAAAACAATGTTAATATATATAAAAATAATCAAATAAAAGAGAACGAACCCACGTGTTCTGACAGTCAAAACAATAAACACCGTTTAATACTAACCAACGTGAGAGTGCACTTGTGCACGTGTTTAGCAAACAAACAGTTAAAGTGAAAAAAAACCAAAACAAAAATAATAAATATAAATAAAAAAGAAACAAAAGGAACTAAATTATATAGTGAAATTACAAAATGAAGCCAACCTAATAACTGGTTTACGATCAAGACTGGCCTGCTATCTTGGATACAACAAGTGGGTGTACTGACACCCATGCAAAATGCCAGAGAAAAAACAAATAATTAAAAAATTAAAACCAAACTCCGCGATAATAACACGACCTGCGAGCTCCCCACTCACACTTTCGACGACAAAAATCAACAAGCCAAACAAGACAATAACAGACTTGCTCTGAAAGGGGCAAAATATTGAAGAGGACAATACATTCCCCCGGGTTCCACATAGTGACGGCAATATGACCAATAATTGGTTTGCAAGTTTAGCGACTACTGAGACTGAGGACGAAGAGAAAGACATTAGCGACCTTGAAGCAAGGCTATCCCGAAAAAGGGCACAATTAGCTGGGAAGCTTCGCAACAAGTAGGAATGGCTGAAAAGGAACAGCTAATGGTGTAACAGCAGCAGAAAAAACAACAACAATGTGCACAACAAAAGCCTAACCAACAAAAAGGATGACCACCGCAACAGATTACACAACAACAACCACAACAAGAGCGACATGCAGCAAAAAGGAAAGCGAAGATGCCGCCCATCAACATTACAGATATGGACTGTAACGAACTGGTAAGTCTATGTAAGCTTTCTATTGGGGAGGATTTTTCAATTAAGAGACTGACAGGGAACAGGTTTGCCATACAGACAAATTCGGTTGAAGTTCGAAAAAATGAAAAATTTGGTAAAAAGACCCGCCGTGCAACTTTACACGTATACCCCGAAAGCGATAAAGAATATAACGGTTCTACTAAATGGCGTCGACCCTAAAACAGAACCAGAAGTTCTATTACAAACGCAGTGAGAGCTTAACTGTAATGATCTTGAGTTTATCGCGGTAAAACCCTTCAATACAGTTAGGGCTAGGCGGGAGAATCGTAAACTACCATTCTACTTGGTGCAGCAGGGCCCCGGTAGCAAAATTGGTGGACTTAGGGAAATCACTACCCTGAACCATCAGATTGTCACATGGGACAAATTGAAAAAAGCCAGAGATATAATCCAGTGTCTTCGCTGCCAAAGGTTCGGGCACTCAGCAGCAAACTGCAAAATGCAGTATCGATGCGTAAGATGCGGACAGAACCACAACGCAGAACTATGCACGATAGGTAAAGAAAGAGTAGACGACAGATCTCTTCTAAAATGTGCAGTTTGTAAGATAGAGGGACACCCCGCTAATTATCGAGGCTGTCCTAAATTCCGCGAACTACAGGAAAAAAAGTTTTCACAACAACGCAAAATAGAACGCCCAATAGTACATGCTCGACCAGCACTAAACATAACACCCCAGTTTTCGTATGCTCAAGTAACATCTGGTAGGAGAAAGACGCCACAAACCACCACACGGGTACCGCCGCGACATACTGTGCCTCCAGAAACAGTAATACTAGCAGATGTGCTCACAACTTTGCTCGCTATTCAGACGCAGATGACACAAATGCAAAAACAAATAAAGGACCAGGACACTAGACTAGACTGGTTCGCAGGTGTCTAGACAGCCGTCAATATAAACTCCCGAACAGAAAGCACAATTAAGGCTCGAGTCGTGAATGTAAATTCACTTATCAGAATCGAGAGAAGAGCCACTCTCTTTAAACTGTTGCAAGACGAAAGTCCTGGCGTGCTTCTGGCTAGCGAAACTAAGCTGAATCAGAGGCATTAACTACGTCACAAAAACTACAACATTATACGAAGAGGCCGACCTAACGCCACACAAGGAGGAGGGGTGCCAATCTTTGTTAATAAAGGAGTTCAAAATAAGGTGATATATGAGGCTGGGCTGAAAAGTTTCCAACCTAAAATTATTTTTATTTTCCTATATAGTCTGCTTGTAACTCTACACACTTCTCTCAGTGATGCTCCCATCTCCCTAACCCGTCCAAATAGTATTCTGCGTTTTTCTCTGCAAAATAATGAAGGTGATTGCCTCCACATTTGACCAAAATCACTATCCTACGATCGCAATTTTTAGATTAGGGAACGAAAAGAAGTCGCTTGGGGCTAGATCTGGTGAGTAAGGCGGATTGTCAAGCAGTTCAAACCGTAATTCGTGGATTTTCGCCATGGCAACCGCTGAGATGTGAGACGACGCGTTGTCTTGGTGAAACCGGATTTTCTTTTTCTGTTAATGTTGCCATTTTACCACAATTTCTGCCTTCAGTTGGTCAAGTAATGATGCGTAGTATGCTCCTATAATTGGTTTTCCTTTTTGAAGATAATCGATTAAGATAACTCCATGACTATCACAAAAACAGTCGTTATCAATTTCCTAGCCTAAAAGACAGTTTTCGTATTTTTGGAGCCGATTCCCCATTTGCAGTCCACTGTTTTGACTGTATTTTTGTTTCGGGAGTATAATGGTGTAACCAAGTACTATCGACAGTAATTAATCGGCCCCAATACTCAGATTTATTGGGCCTAACCTGCGCCAACAGAGCGTTGAAAATGTTCATTCGAACACGTTTTATGGTCTAACCTGACCCAACGCGCGGACAGATTTCTCACGCCTAAATCATGATTTAATATGTGACAAACACGTTATTTGGACATTTTTATATCCTCTGCTATCCCTATCACTTTAATTCGGCGGTCGTCTAGCACCATTTAGTGAACTTTAGCGATGTTATCGTCAGTTGTTGCAGTTTTAGGACGTCCCGAACGTTCGTCGTGTCCCAAGCTCTCACGGCCACGTTTAAATTTAGCTGCCAAAAATTTTACTGTGGTAAATGATGGTGCAGAGTCCCCATATACAGATTTCTACTCATCTTTGATTTACGTAGGCATATTGCCTTTCAAAAACAATAATTTAATGATGGCTCGGTACTCAATTTTCACAAAAACACTCACATCGACTCACTCAAACGAATGTCAAATAAAATCTACGCGTCCAAAATGGCTGACATTTTTGTGAGTAACTGTCAGAGGATATACAACTACATTCACTAGCTTTTATTGACGACTGCTGCTATCTTCCCGTTGAGGTCGGAAACGTTTCAGGCCACCCATGTAAAGTGGTGCGATACGCAGGTTGCGGGTGCTTGAATTGTGCATCATCCGCATGTCCCTTCGACAAGGAAGGGGTATGTATGTGATATCTGCATACGCACCAGAAGCACCTCAGCGAAATCTATTTATAGTGGAACTAGAGACTATTTTCCGATGCTAACAACTGCAATCTGAAGGGAACTATTACATCGTAGGTGGCGATTTGAATGCTAAACACTCAGATTTGGGGAATAGCATGTCCAACGCGAGAGGAGATGAACTAGCTGGTTGGCTAGATCAACATCAACATGAATATAAGGTTAACCTGCTAGATACAGGATATCTTTCCTTCCCCAGAAGGAGATCGTTCCTAGATATTATGGTTATTGACACACGACTTAAACATACACATACTAACAGAGAAAATAGAAACTGTTTACGCACAATTGAGTATGACAGCGACCATTGTGCATTATCAATCGTGATAAAAACACCAGGCGAAGTTGTGGAACTCGGTGAATGTATGATAACGCAACCCTATAACTATGGGGGTATGCGATGGATGCCTTTCACGAGAACCTTAACAAGAGAAATTTGATTAAAAGATATTAATCCTCCTACCAACAGAAACATATCCAGCGATGACATCGACAAATACATACAAAAAATTGACGAAACCATAAAACAAACTATGGACAAAACAATACTAAAAACCACACCTACGCACAACATTAAATTGTACCGAAACGCCACAAGCAACGCACTACACAGAAAAAAAAAGACACTTCTTTCCCAACTGAAACTACGGTACAGAAGGTTTAGTAACAGGCACGATCAGGAGACAATATCACTGAAGTCTAGATTAAAAAATCTCCAACAGCTGATAAAAGCCCCTATAGTTGGATTATAAGCAAATTTGTATTGAAACAACAAAGTTCGGGCGGTAGAATCCAACAACCATACTAGGGAATTCCCGCAAATTAATAAAATATTTAAACGAAGTAATGAAAACGCGATTCAGTGTCTCCAAATACCACGAACTGACGAAAACCAACGAATGCTGACAAATATAGGCATAACGCCATCCTAATTGATGAACTTTTTGTGTTTGAAGATCCCTTGGAAAAGTGAATGTTGTAGGGACCGTCTCTCAACAAATGTACAAGGCAAATGAAGTAATTCGCGGCAACCATGACTTGGAGGATAAAGTTCTACTGAATTATCGTCATCTTCGAAACGACATTTCACAGTGGCGATCAGAAAACCATGGTTTTACCGAATTCAGTAATGAAAATACGGCAAACGCCGAGATCACTCCCGAAAGCGCTAACAGCCCTTTTTTGGCGTTTTTATACGTTGTTCAAGTGTTCCGCCGAACACTGCTTGCCGCAGAGAAAACATACATACACAGAGCGAACGCGGTTACAAATGAAACACCAACAAATTTGTTTTTAATTTTTATTTTAATCGTAGTTGTCTATCATTATTTGGAATTATAATTTTCGCTGCTTTTCTTACGAAATAAGTGCTGAGTAAGTTACCGAAAAGAACGTTCTTATCCTATCTAAATAAACATATTGTAGGCGAAAACAAATCGACTCACACTTAATATGACACATTTTTACTTTTAATGACACGAGAAGTATCAAGGATTCTTGGAGCGGATTAACCACCTCGGCGGGGTTCTCTGGTCTCCTCACTGTACGGATATTCGATATATCCTTCTCGTCCCGGTGACGATCAGAATTAGACTGCCTGTCTGCACACACAGATATCCAGATTCCAAACTGGTATCTGTATCTATCCGGAAAATATTCCCTATTTGCTCTGCTAACAGAACTTCCGAATTTCTGTTAGCAGCATGTTATCACATCCCCCGGGATATTTTGTAGTTTCCTGAAAGGGGAAAGTCATTTTTGCATACATCATTATTATCGCTGATAGAATTTCATTTCCACGGCCTTCTGTTTGCACAGAACATCTGGCGCCCAGACCAGAGATATTCGGCGATTGTTTTGACGTGCAGTCCGTGGGTCTTATTTGAACTTGGTACCCGGAATCGAAATCCATTAGATCTTTATAACGGTGCGAAATTCTAGCGTGGCCGTGGGACCGGAGTATTGCCTCTGTTGGCTTAACTCCTCATAAATTATCGGATACCTCGTTGAGATATATTCGATTGCGATAGGTCGTGGCTGCCTTCTGTTGTTCAACGGATTTGGGTGGTCCTTGCATTAGATTACCCGCACGTGCATCCGTTGATCGGTTCATTCTTTGATGATAGCAATTCTTTTGTATCGAATTTCGGAATTGCCGGTTCGATGAGATGTTCCTGGGCGCAGGCAGCATGTATGCCATTTTGGGAATCGTTTTTTTTTTTTTGTTCTTTTAGGAATAGAACGCATGGATGTTTATACCTTTGTTTCAGGCATGATGAGTTATAATTGTTGAGCTTGACCTAAAAAGCTTTGGGGACGTTCAGTTCCTTGCTTTTTGGTGTCGGTCTCAACGTTGGCTGCGAGTTGCAGGCCCTATGGTGGGACTTTGGGACACGCGTCTGTGGGCACGTGCGCTGCGTTATCAGGTAAGTAAGTTCTTTGAAGGTAGGAACCTTACCTGCGCGGAATTGTGCGTTCGTAGAACGCTACACTTTCATCACTAGTGAAGAAATCCATGGCGTCTTTGCATCATTAAGAAACAAAAAATCAGTTGGTAACGATGGATTACCCAATATGGTACTCAAATATCTTCCTCCAATCGCAATGGACATATATGCAGTATTGTTTAACAACGCGCTGAACAACGCACACTATCCACTTCGTTAGAAACCGGCCATCATCCAATCGTTTCCAAAAAAAGCAAAGACAGAACAAACCCAAAAAATCTGCGATCGATCAGTCTGTTACCGAGTATCAGTAAAGTATTCGAGAAGGTTCTAAACAAGGCTCTACTTAAATGGGTTGAGGACAATAATATTATTCCAAATAACTAGTTTGGTTTTAAAGCTGGTCATGAAACCACACATGCCGCAGCGAAACTGGTTTCAGACAGTCAGTGGAATAAAATTCAGAAACAGTGCGCAGGTGCCTGTTTGATTGATTTGGGGAGGGGCTTCGACACCCTTTGGCTAGAAGGGTTATACTACAAGCTAATGAGACTTGGCATTCATAAACAACTACTGTATATACTATACGACATGTTGATTGAAAGGAAATTCATCGTCAAAAATGGCAATGTGATTTCGACATTACCTACAAAATAAAAAAACGGTCTGCAACAGGGAGCGATTGATAGGGTCTCTTCATCAGGCCATTGCGTATGCAGACGATCTGATGATATATAGAACAGCACAAAAAATTGAAATCATTAACGGATTATTACAAAGGGCTTTCAATGATGTTCAGCGATACTGCGACAACAAAATGAACGTCCAGAAGTGTAAAACCACCCTCTTTAGAACACCCCTGGCTGGACCTACCAGAGACACTAGGGAAAACAGGCGAAAGCTAACTATTATGGGACCACACGGAAAAACACTGGAAACCAAAGATGTAGTCCTATACTTGGGCATGTGGCTGGAGCTGTATCTATATTTTAAAAAACATGTGGAGGCTGTGCTGGCCAGGGCAAAGAAAACGTATACTATGACAAGTAGACTGACAACTTGACAGCAGAGTTCAAGTTGTATGCAACATGCAACATTGTGTGCATGATCGGTAGTATAAATACTCCGATAATTTGTAAATAAAGTCAGTCAATCTTACTCAAACCTTGGTTTTTATTTAAATAACTGTGACATCCTTGCCATTATCTTTTAGCAGACTGCGCTGTGTACCGCAATAGTAGGGAAGTCTGGTTTTAGACGTGAGGTGATCTTTACATCCTCCATACCGTACATGGGGATCCCTCCAGATCTACCAACCCTAATCCAGAGTATTACGTGTCACCGTCCCTATTGGATGGTTTGCAGCCAGGGGTATACCGGCTGTATTATAACGGCCCCTCTCTGACACCGGGCCGAATCATGGCAGTAAGCAGACCTTACCATGTCAAAGAGGGGCTCTGATATGGCGGACTATTTGAAAACCCAAGCCTCGTGGGAACAAATATTATTAATCAATGTACATAAAACAATGCCACGAAAAACCCGGTAGGGGTAGGTGTGATGAGCCGACACTACCATAAGGGAACAAATCATCAAGAAAACACGCATCGGGACGTGGAATGTTCGAAAGCTATGTAAACCAAGCGCGATACAGACGGTCGTAGAAAACGCGAAACAATATAAAATGGACATCTCACTCTTCAGGAAGTCCGACTCCCACATCAAGTAATCGAAACCAACGGGGTTACGCTGGCGTGTGAACTTACCGATACATATAACCGCATAACTGGCTTCATCTAAGCAAGAAGATTACACCCCGTTTAAAAGATGTGAAATTTATTAATGACCGGATTTCGGTGCGAGAAATACAGGGTCCATGGTACAATTATCTACTTATATACGTACACGCCCCAAAAAAATCGACCGACGAAGAAACGAAGGACACGTTCTAGGAGTCCCTAGAGAAGGTATCTGATGGGATTTCATCATTCGATGTTAAAATCTTCCTCGGGGACCTCAACGCAAAAATTGGAAAGAAAGATATCTTTCAACTAACTATAGGTAAAGAAGCCCTACACCATATTTCAAAGATAATGGAGTTCGAATTATCACATTCGCAGCTTCAAGAGATCTGGTGGTGAAAAGCACGATGTTCAAGCACAAGCAAATCCATAAAACCACATGGATACCACCCGACAACGTAACGCGTAACCAAATAGAACATAGACAAAAAACACCGCTCGAATATCCCTGACGTAAGTTTATACAGAGGAGCAGATTGCGACTCCGATCATCTCATCTTCTAGAGATGAGCAAAGTCATGAGCCAACCCACGAATAGATTTAGCGTCCTAGAGAATGAGAGTAGTGAGGAAGAGGAAGCCAATAATGTGGATACTAAACGGGCATCGATCAGAGACACAATCAAACAAACAGCCCAAAAGGTATTAGGATTTAAAAAAAAAACAATTAAGTCCAAACCTTGGTTTGATGATGAATGCAGGGCGAAGATCGAAGAACGTAAACGCCTCACATTGATCCACTTAGAAAGATGTGATGTAGTCAATGTAGAAAGATACGCGACAATTCGGAAAAAGCAATGAAACTTTTTAAACGCAAAAACCGCGAATTGGATAAGACCCGAAACGAACAAATCGTAGAAAATGCCAGAACAAAGAACATCAGAGGTATGTGTGACGGCATAAGCTCAATTAGAAATGACTACCGAGGGAGAGCCAAAATAATTCGAGACACAAACGGCTGTCTGTTCACAGAAATTAACAATATCGTTCCAAGATTGAAGCAGTACTTTGACAACCTACTCATTGTGCACACCCGTCAACCGTAAATAAACGCACTAACATATACAGCCGAGCTTCAGATCCCAGAGACATCTTTCAACGAACAATAAATCGATTGAAAAACAACAAGGCTCCCGGAGTCTACTGCATACCGGCAGAGTTTGTGAAGCACGGAGGAGAGGCAACCGCTCGAAAGATCCACTAACTCTTCAAAACAATATGGGATAAGGAAGTCACTCCGGAAGAATGGAAAACCTTAATAGTCGTCCCTATTTTCAAAAAAAGGCGACAGATCTGACTATGAAAACTACAGAGGAATAACATTGCTCCAAACCACATACAAAATATTAACAAATTTCATACTGGCGAGAATCACACCATACGCAGGAGAAATACTGGGAGACTATCAATGCGGATTCAATCAACAGGCGTCCAAATGTTCACAATAAGGCAACTGCTGGAAAAGAAGTGGGAATACGGAGACACGGTTCACCAACTGTTCGTTGACGACTCAGTCGCAAGGCAAAGACTCTACCATATTTTATTTGACCTGGGAATCCCGAAAAAATATGCCGTCCTCTTACAAATCTGCATGAGCGAAAACAAAGGGCGAGTTAGAATGGAAAACCACCTTTCAGAACCATTTGAAATCCGCGACGGACTAAAACAGGGCGATCGCCTCTCACCATGTCTTTTTAACCTTGTGCTCGAGTACGTCAACAGAAAGGTACAAGACGACAACATGGCCGGATCATTTCTGAACGGGGTCACAAGTGCTCGCAAATTCGGATGACATCGCCGTTCTCGGCGATAATCTAGAAACTGTAGATAAAAACAGTGAAATCATCATGCAAGCGACAGAAGAGGTGGGCCTAGAAATAAATGAAGACAAAACAAAATACAGGATTACGGCTAGAGAAGGTGGGCCTCAGGGAACACATATAAACGCCAGAGGCAAGATCAAATATCAAATATAAAATATATATAATAAAAAGTTAAAGAATTTAAATATCTGAAAACGATACTAATGGCCAGTAACGAAATGTCGAAGGAAATTAACAAAAGACTGCACTCCGGCGACGCTAGTTGGCATGTGGTCAGTAAACTGCTGAAATCCTAGCAACATAAAGCTTCGTGTCTATAGAACCATTATCATGCCGATTGTTCTATGCCGATGCGTAACATGGGCTCTCACAAAACGGGAAGAAAACAATTTCCGCGTATTCGAGAATACAGAGTTAAGGTGTATCTTTGGCGGTAAATATGATGAAGCGGCAGGACAATGGAGGAATTGGAAGAGCTATACCGCAAACCTACAATAGTGAGAATATTCAAGTCGCGAAGATTAAGATAAGCCGGGCATGTAGCGTGAATGCGCAGCGATAGGACCGTGCGTAGAATTCTTGACGGTACGCCAACGGGAAAGACACTTGTAGAACGGCCGCGACGGAGATGGGAGGACAATGCTAGGTTTGACCTTGAGGAGATCGGATCGGATGGTCAAGTGTGGAAGGAGAGTGCACAGGACAGCGAACGATGGCAGAGTCGAGTCGGTGAGATTGTGGTGTTAATTAGTCAGTGCGTCGACACGGACGCGGGTTTAACTAATTTCCACTACTTCACGCCGCGAAAAGGAAACAAAGTTCTTCGAAAGAGGAAAATAAACTCCGGAAGTAAAACACTGTGGAGGTTTGGTGAACTTTATTGTTAATGAACTCTATTTAATTTAACATAGTTTTTCTCCACCACATCTATTCAGTTCCACGACTACTGGTACTTTATTAATTTTCTTAATAACTCTTACATACAACTTTAATGATTGATTATGACTACGACATTTATTTTTGAACCGTTTAGTAGCACTTTAGGTCTTAAATTCAGCGACAATCTTTTATTTTCGCAAAACTGTTTAGTAGCTCTTTAGATCTTAAATTCAACGACAATCTTTTATTTTTGCAAACTGTTTAGTAGCACTTTAGGTCTTAAATTCGGCGACAATCTTTTACTTTTGAATCTCGAACCTTTGTACGAACACGAATAGGCATTTCAAGAATTACTAGACACAACTTATTAACATTATGACACCGATGTATCAACACTCCCGAACCGCTAGGTAGCTAAAATCTGACTAATTCCATTGGAAAATGTTAAAATGAAAGAATCCCGAAAGAAACTGGGAAGAAGGCGGAGTTACACGATTAACTCGATGTAGTTAATCGTGATTGGACCTGACGGAATAGGCATACATTACGCATGTGTGCGTATGCCATGCATACGATCGTTCAGCGACCGTGGATGGCGGGCAACATCGCTAGTGCATTTTCTAGGAATGTAAATACTAGCATCTGGGGTGTGAAAAACCGAAACCGATGATTTGGTCATCCTAATGGAAGGCCATAAATCATCATTTCTGTTGCCGATGATTAAACATTGCAACGAACATAGGGTGCAGCCATTGCCAGATGTTGTAAGTAAACATTTTCTGGCTGCTGGTGATCGTTGTTTGAATGCTATCTCTGAACATGGGGAACGCTAATTGTGGTGCCAGCGATTGCTGGTAAACAGGGACATGTTTGATTTGCGTCAACAGAAACCTTGTCGGCGGTAGTAAATCAATAGGGGCAATAGCCGTATGCATGTTATGCCGGGGGTAAACAAATACAACGAGTCACTAGGAACTCTTGTTGATTGTTGTTTCCATAGCTTAAGGCTATGGAAACGAGATACCCTGGCAGAATGTATGCCTAAAGATAAGATTTCAGATGCCATGGCAATGTGATGATTTTGCCATGGACTTATGTTCTTTTCAGGAAATGATGTACGCCTCGGGGGTAAATTTTCGATGCCACGGCAAGGTGATAAGCTTTGCCGTGGGCTTAATGTTTTTTAGGGAATATGGTCTGGCCGAGGGTGAGTTTTCGATGCCACGGCAAGGTGATAAGCTTTGCCGTGGGCTTAATGTTCTTTTAGGAAATAATGTCTGACCGAGGGTGAGTTTTCGATGCCACGGCAAGGTGATAAGCTTTGCCGTGGATTTAATGTTTTCAGTGGTGATGCTGGAGAAAAAGGGGTCTGAAAGGAAATCCCCTACAATGGTAAGCTGCCTAACAGAATTCAAAACGGTTATCCGATTGGGTAACCGTATTAGTTCCGGCGATTTGGCTGGGGGTAAATGCCGTAGCAAGGTTACGCAACCTTGCTGAAGTTCGACCGAGAGGTAAGTCGTTCGCCTGGAATAGTGGGGATCGAGCGATGCGTGGCTCTTCGGGCCCTGAAAAGCCCCACATCACTCCCTCCCCAGTGACGTAGTCACGAAACAGATAAGGCAGTCTAGGGGGTGGTAAGTTGGTTATGGGCGCGCGTATGAGCGCGAGTACGGGGGGGTTGTGCCGGTGGAGTAGGAGTGGTATTTGAAGACGGAGGTGATTCTGGAGCGGAAGCTTCCAGAAAACAGGGCTTAAGCCTTTCGACGCTGACCGTGGATCGCTTGCCTCTAATGTCGATCTCGAAGACGCGGTCACTGATGCGGCGGAAGACTTTGAATGGGCCATCATAAGGTGGGTCGAGGGGCTTTTTGACCTTATCCACCCTGACAAAGACGTGCGTGCAGCTGTGCAGTTCAGGGTGGACGAAAAGTTTTTTGGAGCCGTGCCTGGTTACAGGGGTTGCCCTAACCTTACGTAGCAGGTCACGGAGATGTCCCAATTCGCGAAGTTGGTCACGCGGTGTTTCGCCATTTAGGAAAAGTTCTCCTGGAAGAAGGAGGTTGGTACCATAGGTAAGCTCTGCTGCCGAAGCACCTAGGTCCTCCTTAATACTTGTCCTCAGGCCGAGGAGGACAGTTGGAAGGGCGTCAAACCATTGTGTGTCATTATGACACATGAGTGAGGCTTTAAGAGATCTATGCCAGCGCTCTATCATCCCATTTGATTGCGGATGGTAGGCGGTGGTACGACTTCTTTGGCAGCCGAGAAGATCTGTTAGCTGCCTAAAAATTGTCGCCTCAAATTGTGGACCTCGGTCCGAAGTAATGGTGGTTGGTACACCGAAGCGTGTGACCCAAGTTGAATAAAAGGCCTTGGCGACTGATTCGGCAGTAACTGCCCGGAGAGGTGTCGCCTCTGGCCATCGCGTGCAGCGATCCATCATAGTGAGGATATAAGAAAATCCTCTTGATGGAGTAAGCGGTCCCACTATGTCTATGTGGACATGGGCGAAGCGTGCCGTGGGAAGCTTGAATTGCGCTGGCTCCAGTACATTATGTCGCGCTACTTTGCAGCGCTGGCACTGGAGACAAGCACGGGCCCAACCGGTGAGGTCTTTGTTCATCCGGGGCCAAATAAATTTGCGACGGACAGCAGCGGCTGTTGCTCGGCCGCTGGGGTGGGCAGGGTTGTGGTAAACCTGGAACACGCCCTTACGAAGTTTCTCGGGAATGTAAGGTCTAGCGGTTCCAGTGGAGACATCACACCAGATTTCGCCCAAGGGGTCGCGAAGGGTAATTTTCTTAAGCTCTAGTGCCGTATCGGCAGTTAGGAGGGACTTGAGCTGTTCGTCCTCCTCTTGAGCTAGGGCAAGATCAGCGTTATTCAAGGCGGTACGCAAATGAATCGTATCGATTCGAGAAAGGGCGTCCGCCGTGACATTCTGTTTACCGGAGATATGCCTTATCTCCGTAGAATATTGCCCAATGAGGTCTAATTGACGCTCTTGTCGGGGGGAGGCATTTCCCGACTTCTTCCGGAACGCATAGACCAATGGCTTGTGGTCTGTTAAAATAGAGAGCGAACGTCCTTCTATCATATGACGGAAGTACTTAACAGCGCTGTAGATCGCGAGCAATTCACGGTCGTAGGCGCTGTAACGTCGCTCAGTGGGACTCAGCTTCCTTGAAAAGAAACCAAGTGGTTCCGGGCGGCCTTCAATGTCCTGTTCAAGGACGGCTCCGATTGCGGTATCCGATGCGTCGCATTGGATAGAAAGTGCCGCTCCCTCGAGAGGGTATCGGAGTAAGGTGGCATTTGCCAATTGTTCTTTGGACAGTCGGAATGCTCGATCTGAGACTTCTGTCCAATTAATGGGGCGCTTATCATTGCGCTTAGCTCCTTTCAAAAATTCATTTAAGGGAGCTTGAATCTGAGCGGCATTCTTCAGGGTTGGGCGGTAAAAGTTAAGCATGCCCAAAAATCGACGCAGCTCACTTACGTTAGTAGGCCTGGGATACTTCATGAGGGCCTCCACACGGTCTGGTAGTGGGCGAATGCCCTGGTTGTCAACGACATAACCCAGATAGGTGATTTGCTCCTTGGCGTATTGACACTTATCTGGGTTGATGACAAGACCGAATTCACGGAGGCGCTCTAGGACCTGACGTAAGTGGCGTTTATGTTCGGCGAGGTCTTTGGAGGCGATGAGGATGTCATCAAGGTATGCATGGCAGCAATTAAGACCACGTAAAGCCGTGTCGATATACCGCTGGAATGTCTGTGCGGCATTCCTGAGACCGAAAGTCATCACTTTGAACTCGAAGAGTCCGAAAGGTGTAATGACTGCGGTCTTGGGGATGTCTTCAGGTGCCACCGGAATTTGGTGGTATGCCCTGGTGAGATCCAGGGTTGTGAAGACATTGCACCCTCGTAACTTGTACGAAAAATCGTAGAGGTGTGCAATTGGGTATCTGTCCGGGACAGTTGCTGCGTTCAACAGCCTGTAATCGCCACATGGGCGCCACTCACCAGAACGTTTCTTCACTAAGTGGAGTGGGCTTGCCCAGGGACTGTCCGACGGTTGGCAGATACCTAGTTCGATCATATGCTCGAACTCCGCGCGCGCCGCACGTAATTTTTCCGGAGCCAGTCGACGTGGACGCTGGCTCACCGGGGGACCACGTGTTTCTATATGATGAAACACCGTGGCTTTATGTCGGCGCTGGTTAGGCAGAGGAATTGTTGTACTCACAAATTCCTGTACCATAACCTGGAATGGGTCTATGCACTCTGTGGCCCCTGAAGTTGCCGCGGATGATGCCGTCATGGGCAAGGGGGGTGCGGTTGGAGCCACAAGTCTGTTATGGGTCGAATCGACCAACAGATTATGTGCACCTAATAGGTCGGAACCTATCAGGGGTTCATTCACGTCCGCAATGACGAAACGCCAAGTGATCGGACGACAAAGACCCAATTGCAGTGTCAGCTTTTTACGTCCGTACGTAAGTATCGGCGTATTATTTGCAGCTGACAATTTAAGTGCGGCTGGCACGCGGTTACGCGGAGCAAACGATCGCGGGAGGACTGAAATATCGGCGCCGGTGTCGACAGTAAAAGCGATATTCAGTTTCGAATCCCGGATGGTTAAGCGACTTATCGTAGGGGTGCCGGCCGATTGCGCGAGGGTGTCGGTCGGCAATATTAGTTTAAAGAGCGCCTTTGGTTGGTGGAAGGTTGTGTCCAACCACAAGGCGCTTTGCAGTTAAATGCGCGATCACCATATCGTTGGTGATTGGCGCACCAAGGCAGAGTAACGGCATTATCAGGTATATTCTGCCTATTAGTATTGCCGTTACGGGGAGGTCGAGCCGGAGCTCGCTGGGAATTGGCCCGGTGAGGGCCATTTTGAGAGGAGTTGGCCCTCTGTGGGGCGTTTTGAGGCATATAGGCCCTCTGAGGGGCAGTTTGGTAGGAATTTTGCCGATTGAGAGGACGGCTCGGCATGGCTCGGTTCTGGGCGCTTCGAGGATTGTTCCTCACCTCCGCGCGCAATTGCGTTATCTCGCGGAGGAGTGAGGTTTGAAGCGCCCGAAGGTCAGCAGTGGTTAATTGAGGTGGCGAATTTCTTTGGTTAAGGTTGGGGCCTGCCTCTGGATTCCCCTGAGGGAAATTGGTTGAGGCGGGCCTTCTATGAGGCAATTGAGCTTGAGGAGAATTGGGAGTTGAGACCAATTGATGGGCTGAGAAAGGCAGACGAGGGTGCCGTGCAGGCTGGGCGGCGTGTTGAGAAACCGCCGCTACCTGGTACGCTGGAGGCTCAGAATACTGATCTGAGCTTTCCATTATTGCGTCCGCAATTTTGGATAAATAGCCCAAACTCTGATTGGGTTGGGCTATAAGTGCCGAACGGGCATGCTGGGGAAGACACCTCAAAAAGTGAGGCTTTATTAGGTCGTCCCCAATCCTGGTCCCCGCTATAGAGCGTAAATGGGTCAGGAAAAGAGATGGTCTCATCCCAGAAAGGTTGGATACAGCGGCTAAACGTTGTTGCCGCACACTTCCTGGCTCGTCCAATGCGTCGAGCAGAGCTTCACGCATGTTGCTATACGGGTTGCGGCCGGCCGACCTTATTATGTGGGCAACATGCGGTCGCTGAGTGCGGTCAAGCACTTTCAACAGCTCGACTGCACGAAGTTGTTCGTCGTGCAAGGCCGAGGCCTGGAAGATGCGGTCTGCCACTGCAAACCACAGGTCTGGGTCCTCCTCATCGAAGGGGGGAAGTCCTATATTTAAATGACGAGTCCCGTTCCCGAGGCTGGAAGCATCGCGGAATTCTTGGGACTCTGGGTGCCTATGAGCTTGCTGTGAGGTACCGGCACTAGTTGTGGGCATAAAAATGCCGGAATCTACCAAAGGGCCGGTACCAGGGGCGTTAGGAGCAGTCGGGAGTGTGTCTGTAGAAGTAGGCTGTGGTCGGTTCACGACGCTGGGGGCAACGGGTGGTGCCAGGGGAGTAGCTTGTCCGGGCAAGTCTAAGTCAGTATCGACTTGCTCGGTTGGGAAATCGACGCTGGATGCGTCGTGAAATTCAAGAGGCTCGGATTGTTCCAGAGCCTTTTTGGCCATGGTGTTCCGCGTGCTGACCATTGTGGGTTGTATGACGCGAAACTAAAGTTAAAAGCGTAAGAGGACGCGAAGAAAGGTGAAAGGAGGCCAAGTAAAAGAGTCAAAAGAGGACGCGAGGAGCTGGTCGAGTGGAGTCGAGAGTGGTCGTGCGGAGGCGAATGGAGTTAAACGGTGGTCGAGAGGTCGCGAATAACGGATAGGACTGTAATATCATACAGCTTAATCCTAAAATAATTAAACTTTATTTTAAATCTTTGAAGCCGAAAAAAACTTAATTACGCGGACCTGTGTGTGACTGCAAGTGAGTGGGTGAACGTTTATTTAGGACAAACACTGATTCCAATGTTACTATGTACCCTGAAGGGGTTTACAAATATAAGAGAGTGCGTTTACAATTTCAATCGAGTTTTTGGTATGGTAATTTTACTGGTTTTTAATTTTAACAATTATGTTTGTGTATTTGTTTCTGAGTTATTGATTGTTGTTTAGTTATATTTGGTTTGCAAATACCTTAAAAGGTTGTTATTTCGACACAATAAACTACCGAATAGTTAGCATACTGGTTTCTGTTTTTTTTTTAATCTTTATTATATAAAGGTATACACTGCCTTTTCGTGTATTATAATATGAGATGTGACGACGTAGAAAATATATTTTATTCTTATATAAAATTGGAATTACTTATAAATTGTAAGTGCGTTTGTACAATACGCTTAGTGAATAAAATAAATATTTGCCAGAATCTTTAGCTTCACATAATTTACTGGCTAGCTTCGCGATTAGGAAATTATAATCTTTGTTTATCGTTTTTGTATCTCGTCTCTATTAAATTGTTTCGTGATATAAGTTAGTTCACAATTAATTTTTAATTAAAAAGTAGTTATAGAGATGTACTATTGTTGTTGAAACGGTTAGGCACTGCTAAATACCCTGAAGGGGCTTACAATGATAAGTGCCTTTATTATTTTGTTTTGTTTAAAGTATAATATTTTTCTGCTTCGAACACACGCTATTTTGACACGATTAAAAACAATAAAAAGAAATGAACTGCAACTGATGTTTAGTATATTTAAAGTGGCGCTAATTTGATAGAGTCGCATGAAACTCTGTTACTTTTCGTTCATAGATTCAATTAAGTTATTAGCGATAAATATTTAAAAAGTTGTGTTTTGATATTTGGACAGTAAATGTTTGTTCAATGTACGCTACACTAAATTAAGCAAAAGGAAAACAGAAATTTAGGAGAACCTAGAATCACGTCGGGGTCACCAATGTGGTGTTAATTAGTCAGTGCGTCGACACGGACGCGGGTTTAACTAATTTCCACTACTTCACGCCGCGAAAAGGAAACAAAGTTCTTCGAAAGAGGAAAATAAACTCCGGAAGTAAAACACTGTGGAGGTTTGGTGAACTTTATTGTTAATGAACTCTATTTAATTTAACATAGTTTTTCTCCACCACATCTATTCAGTTCCACGACTACTGGTACTTTATTAATTTTCTTAATAACTCTTACATACAACTTTAATGATTGATTATGACTACGACATTTATTTTTGAACCGTTTAGTAGCACTTTAGGTCTTAAATTCAGCGACAATCTTTTATTTTCGCAAAACTGTTTAGTAGCTCTTTAGATCTTAAATTCAACGACAATCTTTTATTTTTGCAAACTGTTTAGTAGCACTTTAGGTCTTAAATTCGGCGACAATCTTTTACTTTTGAATCTCGAACCTTTGTACGAACACGAATAGGCATTTCAAGAATTACTAGACACAACTTATTAACATTATGACACCGATGTATCAACACTCCCGAACCGCTAGGTAGCTAAAATCTGACTAATTCCATTGGGAAATGTTAAAATGAAAGAATCCCGAAAGAAACTGGGAAGAAGGCGGAGTTACACGATTAACTCGATGTAGTTAATCGTGATTGGACCTGACGGAATAGGCATACATTACGCATGTGTGCGTATGCCATGCATACGATCGTTCAGCGACCGTGGATGGCGGGCAACATCGCTAGTGCATTTTCTAGGAATGTAAATACTAGCATCTGGGGTGTGAAAAACCGAAACCGATGATTTGGTCATCCTAATGGAAGGCCATAAATCATCATTTCTGTTGCCGATGATTAAACATTGCAACGAACATAGGGTGCAGCCATTGCCAGATGTTGTAAGTAAACATTTTCTGGCTGCTGGTGATCGTTGTTTGAATGCTATCTCTGAACATGGGGAACGCTAATTGTGGTGCCAGCGATTGCTGGTAAACAGGGACATGTTTGATTTGCGTCAACAGAAACCTTGTCGGCGGTAGTAAATCAATAGGGGCAATAGCCGTATGCATGTTATGCCGGGGGTAAACAAATACAACGAGTCACTAGGAACTCTTGTTGATTGTTGTTTCCATAGCTTAAGGCTATGGAAACGAGATACCCTGGCAGAATGTATGCCTAAAGATAAGATTTCAGATGCCATGGCAATGTGATGATTTTGCCATGGACTTATGTTCTTTTCAGGAAATGATGTACGCCTCGGGGGTAAATTTTCGATGCCACGGCAAGGTGATAAGCTTTGCCGTGGGCTTAATGTTTTTTAGGGAATATGGTCTGGCCGAGGGTGAGTTTTCGATGCCACGGCAAGGTGATAAGCTTTGCCGTGGGCTTAATGTTCTTTTAGGAAATAATGTCTGACCGAGGGTGAGTTTTCGATGCCACGGCAAGGTGATAAGCTTTGCCGTGGATTTAATGTTTTCAGTGGTGATGCTGGAGAAAAAGGGGTCTGAAAGGAAATCCCCTACAATGGTAAGCTGCCTAACAGAATTCAAAACGGTTATCCGATTGGGTAACCGTATTAGTTCCGGCGATTTGGCTGGGGGTAAATGCCGTAGCAAGGTTACGCAACCTTGCTGAAGTTCGACCGAGAGGTAAGTCGTTCGCCTGGAATAGTGGGGATCGAGCGATGCGTGGCTCTTCGGGCCCTGAAAAGCCCCACAAGATCATGAACTTCCGGGTTCCTACAGGGCAATAAACAGTAATGGGTATGGCACGATGGAGATATAACACAATGACAAGGTTTTTTTTCAATGAAATGAAAATGAAAGAAGGAAATCCGAAATGTCAGTTTAGTCAGTGCAATATACATCAATACCTTATTTTCTTTTTCTCTGTTGTACTTTCTATTTTGTCATTTGAAGATATTCCAAAACCCTATATAGTGTATGCGGATGGCTTGGAAAAACCGACGTTCTTTGTGATTGCCAGCAATTTTTCATCAATGGCAATAAATGATTAATATGGGAATACGAAGGTGTATATGCTCAACAACATACCAAATAACTACAAAAAAGTAGAGATGAACATCACTCTGTAAATTCAAATGGTATTTTCCAGTTGAGGCTGTTCCCTTGATTTCACATAGCTTTTCTGTTTCCAGAGTAAATATTTTGGGATTAAGAATGCTTTTATTTTGATATCCTACAATAATTGAAATTCATTTCCTGGGTTACAGATGTAGCTACCATTTTTGGACTATTATCTTGTAAAATATCAGAAAGTTAGATTTACAAATTCTTTTATTTGCAACCGATGTTGGTTTCTTTGTTTTCATATTAACATACACTGTTACTTATTGATTCGCGTTACTTATTCAAATGTGTTTTATTTAGTCGCACACGTTCCCTACTTAAAAATAAAACAAGATCTGCCAGTATTATTTGCCCGACCAACAAGTTACAAGATAGCGGTGGTAAACATATCCCATCACCACAAGGAATATATAACTTGCATTGCATTTCCCACGTAAAAGAGCTCCGTGCAGTAAAATATAGCAGCAAGACACATCTAGAAGAAGATGCATTTTCAAATTAAGAGATTCCTTTCAACACAAAAATAGTTCAAAATTGAATGCATCTATAATAAATGTATTTGAATCTCGGCGAGACATATGGTTAGTATGCGACCGGGTAATGCCACATCATAAGCAGACATAGAAGTCTCCATGACGAGGCAGTAAATCATTTTTCAAGAATATACGACTACACTACACGGGTGTACAAGGATACATCCGGCATTGTCGACCTTCGAAGAAGCCCCTGGCTTGCTCTTATTCCTGCGAAGGATTTATGTGTGATAGTATATCACTTCGTCCTGTCGCCGAAGCTATTTTATTCGAGCTGTTTTATTATTCAACATTATTTATATGCATTTAAATTCATCGTCTTATGAAGAAAATTGAAAAGTGAAATTCGATTAACATTAGCGGATTATAATAAATTAAAGGGTGGTTCTACTTCATTTATAATTTGGGCGTATTCGATTTGCTAAGATATGAAGGAGAGGGAAAATAAAAGTGGTTACGTTGATTTACTCGTAGTGAACTCTATATGCGCAATCATGGGTTATGGTATGATGGTGGGGTACTGCTGTCGGATCAAATTTCTGTTGGAAATGTTTAAATTGCTGCCTCTCCAACCCATAGCCGAAATTAACATTTTCATAAAAATAAGTTCTCACTTTAGTTTTGTGCACACAATAATTCAAAAACATATGAATGGTGCGTCCGTTTGGAAGAAGTTAAATATCATTAAAACTAAAGTGTTTTATGTTAAAAACGGCGCTGTTTTCATATGTGGGCCAATAATCGCTTGTTCAAGATAAACTATCTGTTTATATCGGATGCCTGCTTTGATTTCGTTTCCTATCCTCAACTAGATTAACAGAACAAGTATAATCAAAATAATAAGAGTTGTGAATAATAATGCCCGCGACGATAATATTAAGAACTAATATAATTTTAAATGAGTGTTGAAATACGCGAAAATGAGAACTTTGTGTTCTCCAAAATCGGAGAAAACCATTTAGTTTAGTTTAGTGGGGCTACCAACCCATTTATTGGCTTAATTCAAGCAATATAAGTACATATAAGCTAAAGTATTTATAACTTTACAAACTAAAGAACTTAAGAACTAACTTAATTAAGCTTAGCCTACCGTAAACAGGACATATTATGAAGGCAAGAGTAGAGGTGGGAGGTGGGAACAGGTTAGAGATAAGAGTGTAGATAGCGCCGCTTAAGATTGGTGTGGGAATGATTTAGAAGGTGGTGCATGAGAGTATGGGTAGAGAGTTCGAAGTCGAACAAGGTGGCGTTGAAGTTGACATTTCTCGGCATCCACGAAAGGGGTTCATTGAAACCATGAGATGTCAGGTGAGGGGGAATATAGAGAAGGCGGGAATTACGCGTATTTGGGGTTTGTGTTCAGAGGAATTAAAATAATGAGGTAGGTGTGTGGGGGTGTGGTTGATGCCAGCGTATGGCACGGGGTTCACTCTCACCCACCGACAGAAATCCGGGTCGACTTCTTCTGTTCTATCTTTTCAAACACAAAACTATGTTTATTATTTATTCATTCCGCCATACAATTTTCCACAGGGTTAGTTGTAACGTATGCACAATAGAGGAGCCTTGGCTATCACTGTGTGCGTATATCCTTCACTTGCATTAAATAAAAGTCACTCAATTTTTCCTTTGTTAAACATTAGTTTTAATCCGTAAGTAAGTAAGTAATTATTCCTCGTTCTCTGCCTTATGTTTGTATCTTCTCTATCTGTTCACATGCGTCCCTACTCGTAACATGCTATTGTATATATGTAACTATAACTCCAACTACAATCGACCGTAGTTCGGTGATTGCAACCTGCCCTCCGCGATTCAGTTATTATTCAAAAGCGACTATATCCACTAAACGCGACCCGAAGAGATCAATGTTCGTTCGTTTCCGGCTTGGGAATCGGCCACGGCTTTTCACTCTCGACACCGTATATTCCGCAACGAATGATATTTTGCTATATCGACCGGTCCCGGTGGCGGTTAAATTGCGACTGGCTCGAGACTCGACGCGCGCTTGATAGCGGTTGGCTAGTGACTCTCGATAGAGGCTTGGCTCTGGGAATGACAAAGGGGCGCACACCTGACCGGCGAAAAAGCCACATAAACCGGTACGTACTACGAAGCATTTCGAGGGTCGCCTGGCACAGTTTTCCTTGCAGGTAATTGCAAACCAATTAAGGTGGAAAACTCTCAAACATATAATAATGCAGGCGACATCACTGAAATTCAAAGAGCATAACATCGGTTTCAAGGGGCAACGTAGTTGCACACGTTTGAAACTGATGACATACTCAAGCGCAGGACACCTGCGCTACGCTCTGGTAAAAACAACATGCAGTGATCTGACGACACAGAATCGCCAACCAACATATCATTCGGTTGCACAAGCCTGCGACAAATTTCAAGAATTACCAAGCAGACGCGCAAACATGCGAGATATAACGCATGTCCTTATAAGGACACATCAAGTCGCACGTATGGGTATACGGGCGACCTCTGATATTAAATAAATATCTATGGAAAAAGCCGCACACATAGCGCCCACCACTGTAAACATAATATTCAAACTACACACTGGCAGGGGTGCGATGTGGTGACCAACACCATTGGCAGCACAATGTGTCACTCCGGCGACGACTTACGCGGCACCGGGCAACGGTGCGATCGTCTTTGCCTGTGTGAGACACATCCACCGAAGAGATGACCTCCGTGTGAACTGACCGTCGGGCCGATGGTTGCGGATGCGCTGGTGTGTGTGCACTAATCAACCCTTGAGGGATAAGTGCACGCCCAGCGAGAAGACACCAGTTTGCTGATTAGTGCCGAGGAGCTCAGGCGTTTCGTTCACCAGGAAAGAAAAGAAACACTGTGTGTCCGTTGTGATCGACAACATAAATGCACTGAATAGAATACCTTAAATACCAGTGCAAGTTAATTCATGAAGTGCTGAACATTTAAATCTTAACTACTATTATAGAATACTTTAAATACCAGTTGCAAGTTAATTCATGAAGTGCTGAACATTTAAATCTTAAATACTATTATAGAATACGTTAAATTCCAGTGTAAGTTTAGATTAAATAAGTTTTAGTTAAAAGAATAAAAATATCTAACCACGACACCGATTGTTTTCCGGACCTGCAAGACAGTGGTAAACCAGTTTACCCTGACGATATCGAGATTGGGACGTCTTGGTGAACCTTTGTCGGACCGGCACCCTACCAAGACGCACATGAATCCCATAAGTTCACGTTGAAAGTGAAATTCAGGCGCACAAATAAACATACAGAGTCATTCTTTAGCCGAACTACTTGAAGGCGGAATGTTATACCTGATCATGTGTTCCTTCGCCGTTGTGATGTCCAGGCATTTAAGACCAATATACAACGACACCTCCTTTCCTTATCCGCTTTCTCTCCATCCGCTTATACTATGCACTGATATTTAAGGGTACTTCAAATAGTGAAGCGCGTTAGTGTAAAAAAAGAAAATTAGTAACATATTTCAGTATAATATCTGATATTTGAACCATAAAAAAAATAATAAAAAAGCTGCGAAAAACCTTCATTCCAGCTCTCCAACTATTTTCCCGAGATCCACATCGCCTGAAGACGTACAGATAAAAGCAGAGGTACCCAGGTATGGAGTGCACTGCGTGGTCATGTGGTCATTGTAATATACAGATGTTCAAACCCCATTTATATCGATGTCGCACTGTGTTTCGACATTTAGTGATACTGAAAAATCACTATATTTCGCGTGAAAAAAAGGTACACTTCGGAAGAAAGCAGTAAATTAAATTAAAAAATATTCCATGTTATATTCCATGTTATATCCAATCAAAAAATTGGAGTAAACCTATTTGAATGGCCGTAACTTAAACAATTTCGGGATGCCTTTTTATTTCTATGATGCAATTAAACACTCAAAATGACATTTTTGGGGTTTGTTATACATTTATTGAAGTGTACAAAACCATTTTTTTAAATATTTTCTTCCAAAATTACGGCAGTATAGACCTTCAAAGCAACACGTATTTTTTGAGGCGGTCTGCGCAATGGTAAATAACTTTTTTTCATCTGCCTCCTGTCTACCTTAGGACTGGTAGGCTGTAAATATTTAACAGCAACCTCGACCAATCTACCAAGGACCTGGCTCCCTTTCCTACATCCGTAATACGTGATCATAGACAGACGCCCCAATACAAAATAGCTCCCCATGTCCCCTTCTATCCAAACCAAACAAGACCAGATCCACAAAACCCTGTGGGTAGTATTTACCAAGGGCGTCAGCACGGACGCAGGTTAAGCGAAATACCCCACAACAATAAATGGTGCCTTAAATTGTTCCGCAAGGAAAATGAGAAAAACCAAACACACTGTCACAAAAGCAGACCAAAGTAAGACGCTGGAGTTATTGTTTTTTAAAACTTTATTAACACTGATGTTCTGAGGCTATAAATTGTGACCTGGATCTGGTCTTATTTCTGTTCTTAATTATTTAGCACACTTAAGTTTACACTTCATTTTAAGCAACAACACAAGCGTAAAAATGACAATTTCCCCGACTCTGATAACGCAACGGACTCGAATTCTCTATGGCACGTGCGCTCACCAGGAATAATGAAATCTGAGTCCTTGAGGTGTTAAATTTGACTCCGTTGAAAAGGCGCGACCGTCCGCTATGGAGATTGACATCTGACTTCACGATGCAATTCACATCCAACAGATTCGATGGCCGCGAATTGCATCGATAGGGGAGGATTCCATAAGTGTCCGTATAGGACAAGTATGTTGCCCTTCGATGAAAACGATGATCGGTGGACACCTGATTAAAAAGACGTACGACGATCGGGGGCTGCGGCGATATACCCATACATCGTTGATGATGTATGCCAGGGATCGAAATAGATTTTTGTTTCAAAGTAAACAAAAACGCCATTTCAGAGATCAAATGGTGGCACACATGATGTAAATGATGTGCCTATGATACAAGGGGTCGTCATGGAATTTGCCTAAGATTCATTGGAAACGTCGATGTAAGGAATATCCAATCTAGCCGTATGGCTCCGGTGCACAAGGAGGCAAATTATTTTGTTGACATAAGTCAGCAGAAACCTCGTCGACGGCGGCAAAGGGTCAGGCTGGATGGCTATATGTTTGATTAATATGCGGGTAAGTAAAACGCACACAGTGAGGTACTGTATGTTTAATTTAGGTTTTCAGGCGGGTCATCATAGGCATGGCATGGGTAAGGGCACCTAAACAATGATCATATCCATGCCCAAATTCATGATCGATTGGTAGTCGATAACGGGAAATTATCGCAACTGTCGCCGATGTAAGGGTATAGGCGCGATACACAATTGCGTACTATGGAAAGAATATCGGCTACAGCTATGTCAACAATACGCTGGCCAGCGTTTGTTTATCGTAATTGAAGACAGGCTGAGTCGATAGGAGATGAACTGGTTCATGGGGTATGAACCAGGGAAATTCAAAATGTATAGATGCCGTCGGGTAGGTTTTCATTTCAGGTAAGATACTGCAGGGGAGCTTATGCTGCCCCCAAATTGCATGCAAGTACCATGGCTTGGTATGGTAAGAGGAAGTGGTTAATTTAAAGAGGGTAGGCGGTTCTTTGGGAATGTATTAAAGAACCGCCACAACCCTATCTTAAACCATTCTATAATCTAACTCCTCTCCCATTTCCCAACCGCTTTAGCACCCTTCATACTAAACCCTCCTCCCCGGCCACCCGTAAGGAAGCCCTACCCCACACTTAGTAAACTAGAGCCTTGCTCCTCCCCCATATTCCAACCACTTAAACACCTTTAACCCTAAACCCTCCTCCTTATCCGCCCAAAAAAACTCCTCCTGATCATAACAAAACTGGCGCCCCCTAAAAACTCCGCCCTTAGTTCTAACCCCTTCCACCCTTTCGACCTCAAAACTTGCGCGAAATATCCCAACCTCCACAGATCACACACTCTCAATCGCACTTACTTATGTTCATTGTCAATGTCCCTATTCCACATGCCGTGGGGTGCTGCTTGCCATTCATAACAGACTCACCTCATCTTTAATTACTATCACTCACTCTCCCAACCTTGATTATGTCATAATAAAAATTGACCAGCGCCCAAAGTCTTTATATGTTATTTGCTTCTATATACCCCCTTCACGTCCTATCATACCATATGAACCCGCAATAGAAGCGAGAGATCGTCGAACGGAGTTAAGCTCCTTCCTAGACGATTTTAGCCTCCCCCATCTCCAATGGTCACTAGCAGACGATCAATCCCTCTACTTCTCTAACCACACAAGTACCAACGTTTTTTTATGGACAGTTTCACCGATTCTAGCCTCCGTCAAATAAGCAATGTCCTAAATCATATGAGTAGACAACAGGACCTCGCGTTCACAACGGACTCCGATAATTCCTCCGTTGCCCCTAGTCCACACGCCCACTCATACATTGACAATTTCTACCCCCCCCCCCCCCCCCCCCCCCGCCCTCCCAAAATCAATAAATCGTATTTCCCTTTGATCATCTGGAGGTAGAAGCAGCTACAAGGAGATCTACTATGCCACTTTCTTATACCATATGTCTCCCAATTTCGATTTAGGTCATCGGTTTCGCGCCCACGGTACAACCGCACACTTCCCACTCTTCGTAAGAAGAGGAATAACTTGTGGAACATTTTCCTAAGAACGCGTTCCCCCCTAGACTACTTCAACTATCTCGGTTCCGTTTGTAAATTCACCAAGCTTTACAACTCCATCTAGTTCAATCACATCTTAAAAACACCAACCGACCTGATCAACGACCCCAAATCCTTTTTCGGCTTTATTAATTACAAACGGAAATCCGACGCCTATCCCAACTCCCTTTTCTATGGCACAATTACCCCAACCGATCCCCAAACTATTGCCAACCTATTTGCTACTTTCTTCAAAAATCTGTCACAGACATGTCTTTCGATCCGAGCCCGTTTTACTTCAAAGACCTGCCCGAACTCTCCATTTGCCCTTTCATCTCTCAACTTATCCAGTCTCACCTAGTTGAAGAAAAGCTAAACCTTTTTAAAGACGAGCTCGGCCCCGGCCCAGATGGTCTTCCCGTTCTCCTGTTAAACTTTTTTTTTTGACTACAGTTAGTATTTATCATCATTTTTGGGATGTTCTACATCATTTAAGCCAATAAACAAATGAAGAAAAACTCTCGAATATCTGTAACCCCGTAATTACTGATTGATTAATGAATGATTATTTGTGTACCTGTGGAACGATAACCAATTCTTTTTATAAGGCAACTCGAGACTTTTTTTTTCCCCTACTTACGAATACAGTTGGAGCAGAATTATAATATGATAAATGGAGATTTGTCAAATATTAAACAAAAAGACAGCGATGCGAGTGTTCCCGGAGCGTTATAACCTGCAACTGTTCAAAAAGAACTACAACCGTTATTTGATGGCATATCGGCGCTAAAAAAAAAAAAAAAAAAATATTTATATATATATATATATATATATATATATATATATATATATATATATATATATATATATTCAAAATCCACAGTGTTAGAGAAATGGATATGTGGCAATTCCAAAAAATTATGCACACGTAACCGTAGTGAAGAATACAAATATGGAGAAGTGAAATCAGCACCGCCATACACCAGAACATTAATGCAGCTTTGACAGCTTAAATAGCAAGTTGAATAAGTCAAAGCGCGTTGGTGTTTTGGTTCTAAACTGTTCTTAGTGCCGGTCCGAATCACGTACTTTACTACAATCCCCAAATGCTCTAGGTCCTTTTTTATATCGTACTTAATAGACATTAACAAACGGAGTTAAGCTGCTTGATGAATTAGTCCCCCGGCCCAAATGTGAGCCCTCCAATTCTTCGTAGCTCTTCTTCTACCATTTCCGTGTAATACAGTTTTGTGCCTATTCTGACTCCCGTCCACTCTCGTATTTACATTTTTCGCCCATATTCCCTTCGCCACACACAGAAAACTACCACGTTAACTTGGGGACATTCAAAAGCGCTTCATTAACGGCAAATTATAATTCAAATCCTGTCTTTGAATTAATTTTAATTTAAACAGGGAAGAAGATAAATTGGACAAAAATCCACTGCATGGGAAATTCTCTCACATTCCTAGCGAATTCACATTCCGCACTGATTCTTGACTCCTATCTAAAGTCAGCCTGAACTGGGGTGCACTAACCATCGATACTAGACACCGATACCGTGCCAATTAAACATCTGCAACCCGTACTCCTCTGCAAGTTTAAATTATAGACAGAATGATGTATCAGCATTTAAAGTCGCATTACGGGTAGATGGAGAGTTCCGGCTGATTGCATACAGTCCTATTTTCACAGTGTACTCGCGCAGGAGTGTATTCTGCAGGCATACATGCGCATGGTGGAGATTGAGCTGGAGCATGAAACGTTGGCTGGCATCCTGTATACCATGCTTGGGATGAGATTATTTTTGAATAGAATTACGCTTACATGTGCATGTAATCGAATTAAATGGAAATCTGCATGAGGGTCTTATTACCTTAGTAGCCGGACTATGAGTGTGAACCCTGCTGGCCTTCAAACGATACTGTGGGAAAAAGATCAGAAACGTCAGTTGCAAAACAGAAGAAAATAAAATGGTGTAAAGGCCATGGAACATTTTTAACATAATCCAAAAGAACACATAAGTAAATAACAGCAGTTAAACACAAATATACAAAACTAACAGGAAAGCTAGGGCGTATGACTGTGTGCGTGAGTACTATATTAATATTTTATTGACACCGGAAACAAGAGCAAAACCGCGAGGAATGTCAAAGGCCCGTTAAAAGGAAGTGTGGGTGCTCTTTGAAATAACATTAACACATACGGCGTGTCCCAATAAGAATGATTTTTTAATATCTTGTCAACCATATTTAAAATGGTAGACCTGTCACTAGCTGTCATTTGTCTTTAGTATAGTTTGAGTTTAAAATAATTGGACTTTAAAACGCAAGTAACGGTTCGCTTTTATCTCAAATAATTTGTATTTTATTTAACTTTACCAACATATCGCCCATATTGGAAAAACCATTACATTTATTCTTATAAACGTCCACTGCAAAAGCCCTTATCAACACAAACAATTAGTCCTAGAACACACGCTAAGCAAAGCTGAAAATGAACGTTTCCAAATACGATTGCCGTAGGTGTTCTAATTTTAGAATAAAGTAAGTAGTCGTGTGCGTGTAGGTGTTTCACAGCAGAATGTAATTGATTCAGGACTTCAAAGAAGAATCAGTCTGCCAGAAAATGAACGTTTTGATCTTGGTTACTTGGCAAGAGGTTCAATTATCATCCTTGAATTTAAGAAAACGCAAAGCGTGGTTGTTGATCCTCCACCCCACTAATAACGATTTGAAGTGGTTAATGAGAGGTATTTCTTCGAAAACAACCACTGGTGGCATGAACAGCTTCCACCTTCGTATCATCAACGAACTTTCCGGGACGGCGCCCGCAGGTATATATGAACGATGTCTATTAAGGGCCAGACTGTACTTTGTGCGGCACAACTGAGAGGGCATTATTTTTCTGAATAAGTTTCCTTTTCCATCTTCATAATTTGTATCCTACTTTCTCCCTTGAATGCGCCTGATCTAACGCTTACGATTATTCCTTTATGGGTGCGTAGAACAGCAAATGAATAATGTAAAGTAGGCAAGAGGAATCTACGAAATGGGGTTAATCTTGTTTTCTGATAATGGCAAAATGTTAGGTCGGGTATGATTAATCGCATTAATGTTAAAACGATCAATTATCAGAGATCCAGGATTCGAGTGTTTCCTGTGAAGGTCGGCGGCAATTCTAGATAATACTAGGACGTGTGTTCAACTTGTTCGACTTCAGGTAACAAGGACTTTACTGATGACAAATTGTAATCGTTTTTGAACAAATAATCACGTGATATAACAAATAAAAATGTTTTAAGTTACATGACTTAAAATGAAATCATGAACCTTCTAGGGAAAATCTGTAAATGAGACTAAATGAGACTAAAGGCCGCCTCGCGAATTCGACGTGACTGGGACTTAGCGTTGCTGGTAGTATTGCGTTTTCAATTAGGCGGATTACTCATTTCTGAACTCTATCGAGTGGGTCAAGGGTAAGATTAGGAGCAAACATCTGCACAGCATTCGAATGCGGCTCTAATTTGGGATTTGTTGAGGAGAAGAAATTAGATAAGAGTGAAATCACTTTTAGCTTTTAGGATCCGAGAGGCGATTGTGTTACACGCCACTAGCAACATCGGGGTCACCTTACAGAATTAAAAGTGCTTGTTTATTTTATATTCTCTTACTGTTCCTCTAGTCGTCGAACTTTACTTGGAAACCGAACATTTCTATCATCGTCAAAACTTACTTCGGAAGAACACAATTTTATATAATCAGAGAAATTGTTGGTGTTGAATAAAGAAAGTCCCGAGGATATTTCAAATAAATTCTCGTGGTTATCCCGTTTGTTACAAAAAAAAAAAAAACTATTCAAGTAAATAAAACATGGTTTTAATTGTGGCGTATGAGGGTTTAAAAAGCCCCAAGGACTTCGCGATAATCGGCACGTATTCATATACGTTGCATTCCCCCCGACCCTGCCAGTAATTAAATGTATGCTTTTCTAAGATTTAATAACTTAGCGATTGATCACAAGTTGTCGGTTTTTTTTTAAATAAACGTATATTACCATTTTCTTCTTCTTGTTAAAATCGGAAACATATTTGAATTTGCGAAAACTCCCTTTTGGTGAATCACAGTATAATATTGGGTGTGATATGTCAAAAAATTTGTCTGGCCATAATGTTACATAATTAAAATCCCCAAAACTGATTCGCATTCGTTTTTCAAAGAGAAACGCCATTCCCTGAGCTCAGGATATAAGAAATTAAAACCTTCATACTGGTTAGCAACAGCAAACCATGGGTGGACGACACTGTTTCTACATAGCGAAACACTTTAGTCTATCACCAAATTCCTCAGTTTTCATTTTCATGTTTGCAACATTTTTTATTTTCTTTTTATATTCTTAGTTGCTAAATTATATGCTAGACAAAAAATGCTTAAATTCTAGCTCAATTATCTTATATTATAACTTACTGGTTGTAAACACCAAATTTGTTTGTGGTCTTTGCCGTTGACTGAAAACAATGGCAAATCCGAATGTGTTTAAAACCGAAAAGAATTGCCTCTATTTGTTGGATCGAACAACTCCTTGTTCGATCGTAGTCCCTCAGTTCTTGGACACTCTGGGTTTCTTGATGTTGCTCGTCACGAGGAAAAAGCTGTTACGTCGCTAACTAAAGGACCGACAATTAACAACAACCACAATAGTAAGAAACAAACACTGAATGAATATAAATGAGTAGTTGGTTTGTTTATTGCCTTGATATATTATTTACTCTACACGAAAATAGAAAAGGTTTCAGCAATGACAGCTCGAAATTTAATAATTGAAATGTCAGCTGTTTGCTGACATTTGTTATTCGGGTTGTCATGACAGCATATCAAGTAGTGCCTGCGCCATCGTGTGCTGCTCCGTCTCCAACACTGGTCCTATGCAGACGCTTTAAGCTAAACATTACATAGCTCTTGTGTAGTTTGCCTTTCGGCGACAGAACTTGGTTTGTGGCTGTGTTGTGATCCTTCTCTCAGGGAGCGTCTCTCCTTTTCCTGAAAAGGATGAGGGATCTCTTTGGGCCGCTACTGAGGGGTCGCCACCGTGCTTCCGGGGCCTCCGGGAAGAGTGACAACCGATGGTTGAAAATGGGTCCTGGGAATCTGCCAGGCCCAATAAAAACTACTTTTTATTTTATGATATTTGATGATATTTTATTATATTATATTAAGATTAATTTATTGTAATTGATTGGCGACCTTAAACGTCGGACGCCAACCTAGAGACTGATCCTCGAATCAAAAAAAAAAAAAAAAAAATTGTGGCGAGAAGGCCGAATTTAGCGAGACAAGGACAGATGTGTCCTTCATCTTGTCTCTGACTTCTGGTCATCTTGCGATAACCAGAATCACCCACATCCGTGGGGATGTTGGGCTCGGTCTCGTGATCTCTCAAAAGAAAAGAGAAAACGGGGGGTATCCAAGGATAGTGTGGACAATGTTAGTCCAGGTGTTCTCTAACTACTTTTATAGAGGGATGGTGGGAAAGAAATCGTACAAGACCGGTAGGTCTTGGGTGCAGTAGTGAACGCAGATCACGTCTTTGGCGTCTGATAATCTGCGCTTTGGTCGGTTTGTATCCTTGTGTTTGTGCCGTCTTGTACTGTGCGTTCGTGTGTGTGGTTTGTTAATAGTAGACCCTATGGGATGGGTCCAGGAATCCTCTATTAAAGAGGGGAATGTTGTTGTGAAGGGTGCTTTTTTCAGTTTTGTACTGAAGAAGAAATTGTGGGGGTTTGATCCGAAGGGATCGAGAGAGAGAAGGGTCAAGAACGCAAGAGTCCCGTACAAGTAGGTTCTCGCTGTTCTGAATGTTTTCGAGGTACTTATATGCTAATTGAAGCAAGTACTCGTCGATAGGGGTAATGGAGGCGCCTTCGTATAGGTGAGAGTTGGGGTAATGACGACCGTCAGGCCTTCTAGAATGATTGGTGCATTTTCTGAGGAGTTTCCTTTCGAAAACCCGGTCTTTCCATTTGAGCCGAAGATATGCAGGACCATATGGGAAAGGCGTACGATATTCCAAATCGGATTAGCTGTTTATAGCAGAGAAGCTTAACTTTGGTGTCAACTTTGTTCCTCCACTTCAAGATGTTGTGCAGTTGCTTAGACCGACCGAGGCCCCTTTGGAGAATGTGGGTCACATGTTTAATGAAATTCAGTTTTGGGGTATAAGTGACCCCAAGATATTTCATCCTGTCCTGTGGTCTAATCGTAGTATCTCCCATTTTTATTCGAATATTCTGTGAATATCGAGAAGCAGGTTGGGAGTGTTTACTACTCAGAATTATAGCTACTGCTTTGGATGGATTAAGTCGAATATTCCATCGACTGTAATACTGATACAGTTCGTCCAAGTGACGATTGAGTCGATTTGTTGCGAGGTTAGGGCCTTTGGTTGACGTGTACACCAGGACGTCATCCGCATAGCATATCTGGTTTACTCTCCCGTCCACAGGGCGGGAAATATCGGAGGTGTAAATATTGCCTAGTATGGAGCTCTGTGGTACACCTGCAGCAGCGTGAAAAGTTCGGGAAAGGTTTCCGTTCATTCTAACTTGGAAGATTCCGTTTCGACCGAACTGGTAGATGATGCTACACTGATCCTCGAATCTGAAATTCCTCGCCCTTTTATATAAATCTTCATTGAGATTTGAAACTGGAGAAAAGGAATGGGATATCTATTTTTAGAATATACACATCTAGGTGCAATCCAGATGGAGATAAGGATTTTAGAATTGTGTGTATGTTTGCATATGAAGATATGCATTATGGTGTTTAGTTTTCAGGAAGGATTCGGAAATATGTGTATGGTAATTGAAAAATTCAATATGTCTAACATTGGATTGAATGTTAGTTTGGGGATATGGATTAATGATAATGTAGGTGGGTAGAAGTGCAGCAATCTTTCGGTGCTTACAATTGCACCTGGAAAAAAATATTTTATCGTATCTGGAGACATGAACGCCAAACATAGAGATTGGGGAAGTTATATATCTAATACCAGAGGAAAGGTTCCTCGATAGTATAGTGGTTAGTATGCCCGACTGTCACGCGGGAAACCAGGGTTCGATTCCCCGTCGGGGAGTCTCTGGCGCAAGACTAATGACTTTGCCCGGAAACAAAACAAATCATTATGGAAAATTTAACAGCCTCAGAACTTCCTAAATAAGGCCAAGACCGGCTCCCAGTTGTAGTGTGGGGGTAAAAGTATAATTACTGACTACGCGCAATGATGAATGAGATGTGACTGACTCTACTTAGGGGTTGAAACATGAGCAATTGGATTTGCATGCCAAACAACCAATCGAGATCATCCTTACATCTGTGCTCTCTCATTCTCTCCGCCTATCGAGGTAGATAAACGCTTCAGTTAATTCGATAGCTGACGGACAAGAGAGGATGAGAGAACCGGAACACGAAGTGCAATGCTCTCGAGGTGAAATTAGCTTTAGCATGCATGTCGCAATGCTATCCTGAAGCTGACGTAGTGACACAATTAGGTTATTATGGTGATGTCAGCGTACGTTGGACTCTGGTAAGGGGAAATGAGATGAGTATGGAAGTTGGTTTGTAGCTATTCACCTGTTAAAAGAGATCATTGATCCCAAGCGAATAGACTGGCTGGGGGAAGTCATAAATGACGCTTAATCGGCTAGGGATATATTAACGTGTGAACCAAATTCGAAGAATTTGGAATTTCCCCAGCCGATGCATGATTATGTAACCGCGTCGTTTGGTCTGGTCTTGGTTGTTGCTAACCGAAATGACTTTGAAATTTCCGGTGGAAATCTCATGGGTTAATGCAATAGTGTTGCCGTATGGCAAGAAAACACTGAATGCAATTGTGCATTAACCGAATAGATTAATGACTTCCGGCCAGTCTTCTTTTATGGATTTATCTATTGCAGGTGAAATAGCCGACGGTAGGAATTGGGATTGGGTTGACGCGCTGTTAGCAGTCGAAATAAAGCGGACATTGGGGTTGGAATTGTGGGTTGGTTCTCCATGTAATATAAAGAAACCCCCCAGTAGTGCCGATGATGATGATGATGAATATCAGAGGAAATCAGTTAGCTAGTTGGTTGGATCTGTATCATGTAGAATATAAAACTGATCTGCTAGCTACGGAATATACATCGTTCCCTAGAGGTAGATCGTTCTTAGATATCTGGCTAATTGACTCACGAATGAGACTACTTAACACCAACAGACGAAACAGAAACTGTTTACGGGCAATTGAATACGACAGTGACCACTGTGCATTCACGGCAGTAATAGAGCTTGCGAGCGATCTCGCAGATCTGGAGGAATTCCTGATCCCGCAACACTACAACTACGGACCAATGCGATGGCCGCGGTTCACCAGCTCATTAACAAGAGAACTTCGTTCGAACGACTTTAATCTGCCAGTAAACAGAAACCTGACAAATGAAGAAATCGACAAATACATTCAACAAATGGACGAAACCGTAAAACGAACAATGGACAAAACAATCCCCAAAACAACAGTTACAGATCACATAAACATGTCATCATCATCATTATCGGCACCACAACCGGCATCCGGTCTTGGCCTTATTTAGCAAGTTTCGAGGCTTGTTAAATTTTTCATAATAATTTATTTTTACGGGCAAGGTTATTAGCCTTACGCCGACATAAACATGTACAGAAACACAACAATAAACGCACTCCACAAGAAAAAGAGCAGACTGCTATCGAAACTAAAACAATTACACAGACAGTTTACAGACAGACAAGACCAGGAGATAATATTGTAGTGATCCTAAATCACTACTCTCACCCACTTACCTATAATCCCAATCCAAGTGAATCATATGCACGATAGATTTAAACCACAAGTTAATTTGTTGCGCATTGATTCAATTTCCTCGACCTCTGGATCCCAACTGTTCCCGAATCCAAAAGGTACTGCCCTTTTATACTCTGTGGCAACAGAGATTTGTTAAAGATTTTATTTAAAAATTCCAAGAAGCACAAGCAAGATTTTGTGGGCTTCAATTGGAGTTAAGCATTTCATGATGTTAGGATGAAAAAACGGCAAAGACTGTACAAACCTGTGTGGAGTGCGTATATGTACCAGACGTGGGCACTAGATCCTCTCAACTCCCTAACACTTACCGTTTGTTTCACTGTCAATTGTCCACCAATAAAACGGACTCCAAGCAAACAGCAAAAAGATAAGTCACGTAAGTTATTTAGCTGATTAAGTGTTCTTTATTTTATTTATATTATGGCATCGGCACATGCGCATAGAATCAGAAATTGTTCACTGTTCACAATATAGGGTGATCGGCTTTAAAAAAAAAAAAAGGTTGACTACAAAACTCTAGAAAGTCTTAATTGATTCTAGTGTTAAAGCTCAGAACTGTTCACAACAAAGTTCGCATAATCCGCTAGCGATGAAGGCCGGCAACTCCTTCAGGACCGCCAAGAGTATCGTACAAATTTCACTTTAAAAAGAAACTAAACGGATTTATCGGCTCAATAACTAAACACACCAGGCGCTAACTCACACTCTGAACTCGAGTATCCTGACCTTGGTTAAAACTGACTCCTTGTAACGCGGCGAGGGATGAAAATTAACGTTAAAAGGCGCGACCGTCCGCTATGGGGATTGACATCTGACTCCCTGATGACCGTTGCACTCAACATCCACTAGCGGCAATCGTGTTGCAATATCATCGATATGGGAGGAGCCAATCCGATCTTTTCTTTGGGGATGACCAATGAGCGATCGAATTGGAGTTTAATAGGAGAATTTCCCATACGACCGTACAGGTCAAGTACAATGCCCTTTCGCTGGAAGTGCGGCAACGATGGATCCTGCAACTGTACAAACAAAGGAACGAGCATTAGGGGCTGCAGGCATCGTTGTGATAACCGATAGTGAGAATTTCCGGGGGAGGAAATAGGTTTCTGCGTGTTTTGTAAATAGAGACGCTATTTCGGAGGGTCATACGCTGAGATGCGCAATTGTTCGGTTTAACCAATGCTACATGGGAACGTCGGCTGTTTACATAATCGCCCAAAAGCATGCCGTTGCAGGCAATCGATTCTCCTGTGACGATAAGTAAACCGAAGATTTGTTCGCCTATGGCAAAGGCTAGGGTGGCTATTGTTTGGTTAAGAAAACTGTACGTGGGACACGATCATTGGTATGATTGTTTAAATAGCAATCAATACATGTCCTATTCAATGGATGTTAGTTTTCAGAAAACTGTATCATAGGACATGATCATTAGGATGATTATTTGAACAACGATCGCGGTCATGTCATATTCGATGATCGGGTGTCGCTTGAGCGATCAATGGTCGGAAAAATCGGCTGCAGCTGTGTCAACAAGTACGTTGCCCGACGTGCCTTCTTCGTCCAACGGATTGTTGGAACAAAAACACGCTGAAAGATTGGCGTGTGTTTACCAACCATGAATGCCGACGAGCTGAGCCGATTGGGTTGGTATAGTTCATGTATTACTTTCCAGGTGCACGGTAATGAAGATAGCATACGGTGCTCGATTGCAGGTAAGTAAAATGGCTTTGTAGAATGAGGGAAATGCAGATTGATATAGGGAAGTGGGTGGTTCTTAGGGAAGGCTTTAAAGAACCTCCACAAACCCAATGAACATGCGTTCGATAAGTTTACTCCCAAGCATCAGTAAAGTATTTGAAAAGACTATTAACAAAGCTCTGCTAAAATGGGAGGACGACAATAACTTTATTCCGAATAACCAATTAGGCTTTAAGGTGGGTCATGAAACCACACATGATGCAGCTAATCTGGTCTCCGACATACAATGGATTAAATGTAGGAACCAATGCACAGGTGCCTGTCTGATCGATTTGGAAAAAGCCTTTGTAACCGTCTGGATCGAAGGGTTATATTACAAACTGGTCAGACATGGCATACATAAGCCTTTACCATATGTATTTTACGATATGTTAAAGGACAGGAGGTTCGTTGTCAAAAGTGGTAATGTGACCTCTAATAAAACGTATATCGAAAATGGCTTGCAAGAGGGAGCGGTACTCTCTCCGATTCTTTTTAACATTTACATTAGCGACTTATTAGATACACTTCCGCAGGCTTTTGCATACGCAGACGATCTCATAATTTACAGAACAGTTCCGGAAGTTGAAATCATAAATAGTTGACTACAGCGAGTCAAAGTGCAGCGCTATTGCGACGACTGGAAACTTAAAATCAACTTCCAGAAATGAGAAGCCATGCTATTTAGAATCCCATTATATAAAGCCACGAACAACACGAGAAAAAACTGGCGAAAGTAAGTTATCGTGGGCCCGCATGGAGATAACCTGGAAACCAAGAGTTTAGTTAAATACCATGGTATCTGGCTAGATCAATAACCGTATTTCAACAGACATGTAGAGGCTGCTTTGGCCAAAGCGAGGAAAACTTTGCTATGAAAAGGAGGCTATTTCACAGTAGCCAACTTGACAGTCGAGCAAAAGGCATATCCTACATGACGCTAATCAAGCCAATGCTCATATATGGTTTAACATAGGTCCAAATTTGATGGAAAAGATTCGGGTGTTCGAAAGGAAGTGTCTCAGAAGTTGTCTCAGATTATATCGAACACCGGAATCGGACTATAAAAAGTATTATTCAAATGAGTCGTTATATAATGAAGCATACATAAATAGGGTGGATAATTTTATAATTAAATTAATCAGAGGACATATTGCGAGAGCAATAAGCTCGTCCAATGACCTAATTTGCGGGGCTTGTTATCCAAACACTCTGTACTATGAGAACGTGCGTCGCAACGGTTTTGTTCCACCAGAGGCGTACCCTGATTTGGACATGAAAGGGCTTATTCAGGATAGATCCGGAATTCCGCTGACCTATCATGTAAGTACATCATCCGTAGATAGGCGATTGTGCTACGATCGGAAAGTCACACGCACCCAAGAAGAGCTTGCGCTTCCGTAGGGGTATATCCCACAGAGACCGGGACGATAATATTAAACAGCGTCAACAGTTCTGGTGGTTGAATGGGAAATAAAGACCTGGATATCAATGTCGGTATAATAACAGTATCATCAGCCATCTTACCCCTACTTAGTTTCTCTAGAATTAGGGCAGTAGAAGATATAAGTTAAGTTCTTTTAAATAAGATTAAAAAAACAAAACAAATATCGTTTTCCAAATTTTTCTTTGTCGTACAAATAGTCATAAGTACAGCTGTATTGCTCCAAGAAGCTACCATTTTCCTCCCACATACATTTCTACCCACCTACTTTATCATTAATCCATATCCCCAAACTAACATTCAATCCAATGCTAGACAAATTGAATTGTTCAATTATCATACTCATATTTCCAAATCCTTTCTAAAAACTAAACACCATAATGCATATCTTCATATGCAAACATACACACAATTCTAAAATCCTTATCTCCATCTGGATTGCACCCAGATGTGTATATTCTAAAAATAGATATCCCATTCCTTTTCTCCAGTTTCACACATACAAATCTCAATGAAGATTTGTATAAAAGGGAGATGAATTTCAGATTCGAGGATCAGTGTAGCATCATCTACCAGTTCGGTCGAAACAGAACCTTCCAAGTTAGAATGAAAGGAAAGCTTTCCCGAACTTTTCACGCTTCTGCAGGTGTACCACAGAGCTCCATTCTAGGCCCCATCTTATTCAATATTTACACCTCCGATATTCCCCGCCCTGTGGACGGAAGAGTAAACCAGATATGCTATGCGGATGACGTCCTGGTGTACACGTCAACCAAAGGCCCTAACCTCGCAACAAATCGACTCAACCGTCACTTGGACGAACTGTATCAGTATTACAGTCGATGGAATATTCGACTTAATCCATCCAAAGCAGTAGCTATAATTCTGAGTAGTAAACACTCCCAACCTGCTTCTCGATATTCACAGAATATTCGAATAAAAATGGGAGATACTACGATTAGACCACAGGACAGGATGAAATATCTTGGGGTCACTTATACCCCAAAAATGAATTTCATTAAACATGTGACCCACATTCTCCAAAGGGGCCTCGGTCGGTCTAAGCAACTGCACAACATCTTGAAGTGGAGGAACAAAGTTGACACCAAAGTTAAGCTTCTCTGCTATAAGCAGCTAATCCGATCTGGAATATCGTACGCCTTTCCCATATGGTCCTGCATATCTTCGGCTCAAATGGAAAGACTTCGGGTTTTCGAAAGGAAACTCCTCAGAAAATGCACCAATCATTCTAGAAGGCCTGACGGTCGTCATTACCCCAACTCTCACCTATACGAAGGCGCCTCCATTACCCCTATCGACGAGTACTTGCTTCAATTAGCATATAAGTGCCTCGAAATCATTCAGAACAGCGAGAACCTACTTGTACGGGACTCTTGCGTTCTTGACCCTTCTCTCTCTCGATCTCTTCGGATCAAACCCCCACAATTTCTTCTTCAGTACAAAACTGAAGAAAGCACCCCTCCCAACAACATTCCCCTCTATAATAGAGGATTCCTGAACCCATCCCATAGGGTCTACTATTAACAAACCAAACACACGACGGCACGAACACAAACATACACACCGACCAAAGAGGAGATTATCAGACGCCAAAGACGTGATCTGCGTTTACTACCGCACCCAAGACCCACCGGTCTTGTATGATTTTTTTCCCACCATCCCTCTATAAAAGTAGTTAGAGAACACTTGGACTAATACTGTCCACACTATCCTTGGATACGCCCCCTTTTTTCTTCTCTTTTCAGATGCCGCGAGACCGAGCCCAACATCCTCACGGATGTGGGTGATTCTGGTTATCGCAAGATGACCAGAAGTCAGAGACAAGACGAAGGACACATATGTCCTGTCTCGCTAAATTCGGCCTTCTCGCCACAATTTTTTTTTTTTTGTTTGATTCGAGGATCAGTCTCTAGGTTGGCGTCCGACGTTTAAGGTCGCCAATCAATTACAATAAATTAATCTTAATATAATAAAAAAAATGTCATCAAATATAAAATAAAAAGTAGTTTTTATTGGGCCTGGCAGATTCCCAGGACCCATATTCAACAATCGGTTGTCACTCTCTCGGAGGCCCCGTGGTGCACGGTGGTGATCGCAACGGGTCCCCTCAAGAGCGGTCTAAAGAGATCCCTCATCCCTTTCAGGACAAGGAGACACACTCCCTGAGAGAAGGATCACAAAGTGTCACAATCGCATACACACTCTTTCCTTGCTGAAGGGGTATGCGCACGATGCAGGCTTCCAGCGCCCGGAATCAGCGCACTTCTTCACTATATATCACCTTATGTTGGACTCCATTTCTAATAAAAAATGCGACTCCTCCCCTTTGTGAGGAGTTAGATCGATTTCTTCGTATTGTTATTGTTCTTTTTTACCAGTTACTCTATTTACCTCACACTTATTATTCCTTGGTAAATAGGAGGTCAGGTTTGCTATTTAATCCACCGAGGAGAAACAGGAAACTTCACCGTATTGTTTTAAAACTTTAGTCATAAGCACTTTTTTATACTCAATAAATAGTAATTGTCACTTATTGTTACAAACATTTCACCGCTTAATTATAGTCAAGTTTACTTTATTATTTGGAGATTTATTAGTTAGCACTTACTTACAGTCATATTTACTATCCACCTTATTATTTCAACATTTATTAGGTAGCACTTAATTATTTTCAAATTTTACTAATCTCACTTATTATTACAAATCTTTAATTAGGAATTCTCCTTAAATTACTTTATTTTGTAGTAACGCTTTAAATTTTAATAACGAACACCGATAAATCGAACACTTACTTTACTTTATTTTACGACTTAAACCACCGACTTAAACCACCGACATTTTACCTAGCTATCACCCACGTAAGGACCGTTCCGGTCAAAACTCCAAAACCAACTCCTTGGCCGTCTCGGTCAAGTATTCAAACGCCAACTCGTCTCTATTTTCTTTATTATTTATTTTCCCTCTTCTCGATTTCATTTTCCCATCGGATGGAAATCTTATCTTTTGTCCAGCAGATAAAAGGATATCTCCTTTGTTCTGCCTGACCCAATGTCCCTTCTTTATCTTTCCCAAAATGGGATCGATAGAGGAAACACAAAGGAAAAATCAATAGGGAATCGTGCTAATGCACATTTATGATTATCTATGTTGTTAAACGCTTAGGCGAACGTGCAGTTCGTTTTATGGTGCCTGCTGTTTGTTTTAACTTGGTTTGTTTAAAACGAAAACCGACGCTGATTGTGTTAATGGTTTTAGGCAACCATTTTTCTAGGGGATCATAAAATTGCTGACGCGCATTTTATGATTCCCAACGATTTAGTTTGATGAAGGACATCTGGTCCGCACATTTGGATCTTAGGGGATTTTTGTGGCGAATCTGTGGTTCAATTATCCTGTCTAAGTTTTCAATGTGAGCAAATTGAACGTTTAGTTCAATTTGTTTGAAATTGAATTGATTAGCGCAAATTGAACGTTTAGCAAATTCAACGTTGCATTTTATGGGATTTTTGTGGCGAACCTGGGGTTCGATTATCCTGTCTAAGTTTTCAATGTGAGTAAATTGAACTTTTAGTTCAATTTGTTTGAAATTGAATTGGTTAGCGCAAATTGAACGTTTAGTTCGATTTGTTTGGTATCAATTGATGTGTGACCATTTGATGTATGGGGTAATGCTCTGGCTGGGTAGTGGCTCATCCTTTAAGCGGATGATTTTGGCGTGTATCGACTGCCTCCAAAGGGGTTAGTATTATGGGAAGGGTGGTTGTGGCCGTAAAAGTATAATAAGCTGTTTTATGCGCTATTTTATGCCTCTGGTTTAACTTTGTTTCCTCAGCCAGAAGCACATCAGGGTTTTCATCTTGCAACAGGTTAAAAAGAGTTGTTCTTCTCTCGGGCCTTATGAATGAATTTACATTCACGACAAGAGCTTTGATTGATGTTTTGGTTAGAGGGTTAAATTGACTTTTTATTTAGACTGGGCAAGTCTGTGTCTGTAGATTGAGCAAGATTGTAAACATGTCTGCTTGTGGTGTGGTTTCAAGCTGATTCGGATTATTTGTGGCTACCAGTGTTGTTGTTTAGTTGTTCTCCCTCCCGACACAATTTGCGCATACGACCGCTGCAGGCTTACGGGCATTGTTGTTGTTCGACTAGTCTCTGTATTATTTTGCTAAATCACACTTCTCGACATTAATTCTCGGAATTTAGGAGATCCTCGATAATTAGCGGGGTGTCCCTCATTCCGACATACTGCGGCCTTTAGAAGGGTTTGCTCTTATACCCTATCTTTCCCCAGAGGGCTTTCTTCTGCCTTATGATTAACTCCACATTTTAAATATCATATACATTACAACTGACGCTGTGGACTGCGGCGGATAACACAAACGTAAATTGAGATAATCATTACGAAACAAAAAGGTCTTTATATGGTTGGTCATCACATCATCCCATGACAATTTGATCCCATTACAAACATGACAAAGGGTTGGTTATGAAGAGTATAGGAACATGAGGATGAGTGAATACACTTACAGGAAAAGGTTATACATTGGCATTTGGCGATGTTAAGTACAAAGTAATTTTTGTCCCACGAAGTTGAGAAGCTGTCAAGGTCTGATTGCAGCAGTGCAGAATCAAGAGGTGGGGATTAAATCATAAACTCGTCTTTGAGATCCAGTATCTCGGATTCAATTAAGGTCGGATCAAAGAAGTTGCAGAGAAGGGGCCTGAGGGAAAAGATAGGTAGGTAGTTGAAGTATGACGGGTCAGGCACAAAGGAGTCATTATTGATTGAAGTGAGTGGCGAGGAACTTAGCAATAGTAATAGGATCAGATGAGGAATGCGAGTTTAAGGTAAGCGATATGGGGTAACCATCGGATCTAAGTTTATGATTGACGAACTGGAAGAAGGTTTTGAGCCGGTGGCGAGTGGACTCGGAAGAGGGTCACGAAAAGATAGATATGGTGTTGGTCTATAGTTCAACGGATGAAGCGGCTGGGTGAGACAGATGTATTGATAGGGTACGTTCTAAAGATGAGGTCTAGCTGCCTACCCAACAGGTTTCGAACATTGCTGACTGACAGAGGCAAGAATCATCTAGTCGATCAATCAAGAGACATTCCCTGCCGAGATGGGGTGTGAGGTGAAGTGTGAATAATCGTCAGATAGGGCACAATTGAGTTGTGGAGCATTGAGATCTCCGAAGATGATGTCGTCCTCGCAATTACACAACTCAATATATATGGTCGATAGCATCAAGAGCTAATTCGTAAATTTCAATTGGGTGGGATAGATTGATTTCCAAGGAAGAGTACTTTCGACGGCCACAAAGTCCAGCTTGAAGGAGATAGGAAAAGCGAGGAGTGGCGACTCGAGGCATATATGGTCAGCGATGAGCACTCCTCGGCTGTGGGAAAAGTCAGTAGTATGGTTGAGAAGGTCATCGCGGTAGATGGTGAACGTGGGGGGAAACTGTGGCGAGTGATGATGATAGTATTGTCGTCTTACGACACAGGAGCTTTCTCACCCACCAACGATTTCATCACAAAAATTTTCACCAAACCAGGTTCCGAGAGGAAAGATAAATAAGATGCACTGTTGGAGCTAGGTTGGATAAAGTTTTCTTTATTTTGATTTATTCATTACACAGTATTTCCTCCGGTCACACTTTATAAATATCCGATTGTTCTGCAATTTTGCTTATTAGATTAAGGTTTAGAAATATTCCGTATCTCGTTTTTTTTACACTATTTTAGTGGATTCTAGTCCAATAAATGACATAACACTGTTATTCTTTAGTTCTTCTGGCGCACACACATTTAATTCGAATCTAACCGATTACGAGCCACTGGCACCAATCACTTTTTGTGAAACGTCCCAAGTGTTTAAGGGATAATTTGGCATATGAATGGACAGCAATAAACTACACCTCGGACACGCGTGTTCCCTTTAATGGAGAGAAAGACTTGATTCTCAGGACAAGTACTCGCGACAAAGGATGCAATCTGACTCAACGATGCAACTTACATCCATCAGATTCAATGGCCGCGAATTGCATCGATAGGGGAGGATTCTATATGTGTCCGTATAGGACAAGTACGATGCCCTGCGATGAGGACGATGATCGGGGGCTGCGGCGATGTACCCATACATCGTTGATGATGTATGCCAGGGATCGAAATAGATTTTTGTTTCAAAGTAAACAAAAACGATATTTTTCATTTTTTTTTAAAACATTTTTTATTTTTCTTTTTATATTCTTAATTTCTAAATTAAAGGCTAGACAAAAAATGCTTAAATTCTAGCTTAATTATCTTATATAATAACTTACTGGTCCTTCGCAGACGCTCTAAGCTAAACATTACTTAACATTTGTATAATTTTCCTTTCGGCGAACAAAAACGCTATTTCGCAGGTCAAATGGTGGCACGCATGATGTACATGATGTGGCTATGTTACCAAGTGGTCGTCATCATATTTGCCTAAGATTCCTTGGAAATACCGAGGTAGGCAATATCTAATCTAGCCGTTAACATAAGTCAGCAGAAACCTCGTCGACTGCAGCAAAGGGTCATGCTGGATAGCTATATGTTTGGTTTAAAGTGCGGGTAAGTAAAACGAGCACAGTGAGATACTGTATGTTTAATTTGGGTTCTCAGGCGGGTCATCATAGGCATGACATGGGTAAGGCTACCTAAACAATGATCATATACATGCCAAATTCAAGATCGGTTGATAGCCGATGACGGGGAATTGTCGCAACTGTCGCGGACCTAAGGGTATAGGTGCGATATACAATTGTGAACTGTGGAAAGAACATCGGCTACAGCTATGTCAACAATACGCTGGCCAGCGTTTGTTTATCGTAATTGAAGACATGCTGAGCCGATAGGAGATGAACTGGTTCATGGAAATTCCGAATGTGTGGATGCCGTCGGGTAGGTTTTCCTTTCAGATATGATGCTGCAGGGGAGTTACGCTGCCCCTAATTGCAGGTAAGTACAATGGCTTTGCATGGAAAGAGGAAGGTGGTTAATTTAGGAGGATGGGCGGTTCTTTGGGAATGTATTAAAGAACCGCCACAAAACAGTTCCAGGTTATGAATGCTGGAGATTAAGTTCGTTTCACTTAAAGCGAAAATATCGACAAGTTGGTGTTGTTTATAGTTGATTATTATTTTATTTTTCGCACTTCACTGAGTTTTGCACATTTGTTTTTCGGTTTTATTTTATTTTATGCAATGTGTTTTTAATTCACTTTGTTTCTAGAAATAAGTTTTTATGTTTATTATTTGCTTTGTTTTGTTTTTTTTTTTAATTTCTCTGTTTCGACTGTCTTAACTGTTTTGATTTTGGTCACCAAATATCTATTGAATTTCAACTTTTGGCGTGAACATTAATATTTATATTATTTATTTTTGGTAATATATGACCCACTGTATCCGTTAACACTACAAAAGACTGGTAACTACTTCCGCTTGCCGTACTGAACACACGTCCGTACTCTAGTGCTTATCTATGATGAGTGCATTGAATAGGTTTAATATTACAAATATGCATGTCGTGGTATGGTGTAAGCAACGTCCATAATGGTAAATATGAAGTGGAGCCTGACGTTGCTATTGCTGCCGCCGCGATTCTTGTTGGATTTATTATATGCATAATTTTTTATTTACTCCATATGTAACACATTCTTTGCAATTATAATAGTTATATGTTCCATAGAGCATTGCCAAATTGTTGTTATTGGTTTTGTTCTCCTCACTCTGGTGTACTAGGGACGAATTTCCATAGACACTATGCGATTGCATTGGCACCTGAAAATATTTCCTTCTCCAAGGACATTAATGCATACAAGCATTACAAAGAATTCCTAAAAAGAATTGCGTCTACAAGGGCATTCATACATTACCAAGCATCTCTGCATTAGCGACCCAAAAACCGAATTTCCAATTAGTGTAGATATTCACACTATAATTCGATCCAGCCGTCGCCATAGATGCCATGCATAATTGACGCAGATGGTATACACAACCGTCATTGTGTACCTGTGGGGTAAGTAGTCGTGGCGTCAGCATGGACGAGCGTTTTACTACCAACCCACCATTCACTTAATGTTCCACCGAATACAAACCGAACAAAAGTCCGCCGCTTTTCGATCGCAACAAGGAAAGCCAAACACACGATTTTTGTAAGGTATTTTTATTGTTCTCGATAATAATTCAACTTGATGAAATTAATACTTAACGAAGTTACTTTTACTCGATTACTTGCAATTAATCACTTAAACCTGAATTAAAATAGGTACTCCACGGTGCATCAACTCGACTTACACCCCCGTGTGATCGCGGTGGTTACTGGGCGAATTCCAGTGTGCGCACGCTGAAGGTTGTGATAAGACTCAGCGATAATTATCTCATGCAGAGATCACTCGCTAATCTTAAAATGGTCCTTTCATGGATGAAAAACGAACCTAGAACAAGGAAAGGGAATAAAGAGCATTCATGGGATACGATTTCGGTAAAGCAAACAAAACCGAAATCGTCGGATGCATGTGCGTCGCAGCTAAACAAAGAGACAACATTTTAGCTAGGTTACTGGGAAATGGTGTTTATGGCATCGCTAGTAAGGGTACGTATTGAATTCCTATTTGCATTGTTTATGCAGTAGGATTTAATTAATGCCAAGAGACGCGGGATGCGTATTTGCTTTGGTTTGCACATTGTGCGAGTCAGAGAATTTTATTGCTGGGAGAAAAACGTCGCCAGCTAAATGTATACATAAAGAAATTTATCGTATAAATGAATGAAGCTGGGAATAGGCGACGCAATGCTAAGTATCCCTGGCTGGAATGGTTACATGATATGTGAACCGAGGGTTTTTCTTTTCAGGGTATTTATGATGAGGAAATTAAGAACTCTTACAGGGGATTTGTAAGCGAAGGAATGCTTGAAAAGGTAAGAATTCTTTTGCAGGTACTTTTGGGTTATACGAATTGGATCTATTTGACGCGTGAAGCATTTAAGCTGCTAATGCGAATTGGACTAGCGAAAGCTTATGCAGACTGGGTTGTGATTTTGGGGGTTTTTTCAGGAAGGCGAACCGTGGGATCTGGCGGAACCGCCACATACCCATCTAAATTGCTTTCCGAAGACTTGCAACTATGGATTCAATTGCAAGCACTTCTCGCGGAAATATTGCTTTGTTTGAATTTTCGAACAATCACCGACGCCAAGTTTCGCCGTCAGTTTGGATTCCATAGCATAAACCTATGCAAAACAAAAGAATCCGGTTCTCCCAGTCGGCAGAGATAATATGCGATCTCTATAGTTTGAATTATCGCAATCCCTTTTAGCATCTAATGAGTGGCTGCTATTTAGACAGCTGACCCTCATTACCGAAAGATGCCTTAGGTCGTTTCACCATTGTTTTTTTTTTCTCGTTTCAGGCAAAACGCATCAATGAACACGGTGATGTGTACGAACACACACATATACCACCGCGTCCCTGAAATCGCTTTCCATTGGTCACTGGTCAAAGGAAATTTCATTTCCTTTTCACCACATCACCAAACTCACCCCTAAACGAGGATTGAATCACGGAGTCTCATTTCAACCACTAACGGTTGCACATCGTGGATTGGTTTTCTCCCTTAATAGAGTGAGTATGGGGTGCATACCGGAGTGCACCCCCAGAGTCGAAGTCGGACGCGGACACGTGCATATTTAATGTAACAATAGTTTGTGTGAATTTAGAAACCATCTGTAAATGGCATTAACTGCCGAGTGTGTAAATTTATCGGTTTTATATTAAAATAAAAATCACCGATACAACATCGCACGTGCGTTTTAATGTGTTTTCCTTTCTTCCGGACGTACGGAGTTTGTCTTTCTTTTGCCTTCCAAGCCAGTTACTCGGCGAACAATTCCGTAGTGGACAATAGTGATGATGGGGAAGAAGTGAACCGTGTGCCCATGGCCGGCAAAATACTTCTCATCCCCACAATGTATTTAAAAATTATCCCGCTTACCAACTTTTAGGCTTTCTTCAATAGAGAATTGTCTTGTAAAGGTAATTGTATGATGACACTCTACTCAAATAAAAAAAAAAAGACAGCAGAAAGTTTTGATTTCTACATTGTCTTTATATTTCCGACTTTTTGTACTTGCCAACTTGTCACACTTGATTCTATGCGTTAGCGCATTTTCATTATAATCATGTGTCTTAATGATTACTAAATGTTTGCCTTTCATGTGCAACTTTTCCAATACCCATACTTAGTTTTAAGTTCCCACTCCCAGCTAACGAAAGGCTTACCATTATTCTTAGTTCCTTACAAACAAAGCAACTAATCTCACCAGCGTATTGCAGAACAAAAGTTGTTCCTTTATTGCTCACCATCCAAGTGCGCACATGATACTCGTATCATCCAGAGGATCTTCAGTTACTACCGTCTCACTACATTTGGCTTTTATGACCTTAATGACTTTATTGCTACAAGTAATTACGCGACAATAAATGAGATCTCAGAGCGTATTCTACCCCAGAGCATACTAATTCCCCATACTCCCAGTTACTATATTGCCCCAGTAAATAATACACGTTCACATGCTTATGTGCGCTTGATTACACACACGTGGGAAATTTATAATTCAATTTAGTACCGTACCCACGCACAGTCGTTATGATACCCATTTAAGTGGCTTATGTCAATATCAATAAAAGGATCGCTCGACTCCCAACAAAAATCGCTCCCTTTTTGGCTAACAAATTGCCTTGTTGTGGTTTCCTTCAAGACTGCCCTCCTGTCAAGTTTAAACTTTTCTTTTATTGTCACTCGGGAGAACTCAAACAAATTACCACAAATTTTGCGGAATTTTGCCAACACGACTCTTGGGTCATTCTTCGAGTATAAAGGTTTCGCTGGAAATTTGTAAAAGGGTTGATTTGTTTGTCCTCTTGGTGAGGGACTGTGCCAGGTGTAAAGTTTTTCCTTGGAAAAGTTTCGAATATCGTAACTTGAATCGAAACAATTTGAGGAAATTCCTAGATAGCTTAGTGGCCCGAAAAGTTTCTATTTCGCGAAAGATGTTTTGTTTGGAAGTGACCTCTTAAACTATTGCAATGTTTATTATTAGTGATCAATTCGCAAATGGCCACTAAAAGATTCTTTTCGTATTCGAATTGAAGTTCATGAAAAAAGATACTTTTCCTGTATATCTTTTGACAGCACGTATATTCAATAAATAGTTTAATATGTAAGATAACGTTACCAATAACTTTGACATTAAATGCATGATTGTCAACTACTCGTTCTCTTGAACCTGGTTGCATTGCTGATTTTGAAGGAGACATCCTTCTTTATATGATTTCGTGCAAAGGTAATTGATGTTGCCATATGAACGGAGGGATGTTCAATAAAGACTGCTGTCACTGTAAGCAATGATGTACTATTAGCGCAATTTTGTGATATACATCTGGTATAGGAAAACATATTCTGTAAACATGCTACATTTGGTTACCATAGCATGAACTGCCCCGCTTACATCGCACACGGAATTACATTTGTAAAATTTCACTTAAAATGTTAAGTGATTTCTGCGTTAGTCAATCGATGATATGTGTTAGCGAATTGTATTTTGTCAAGGTCAACATCTACCGCCAGTTGTGAAGAATTGCAGACGGCATTTAACAATGTCTCGAAGAGCAGGGAATCTTGTGAATTGGGTGGCTGCTATCGCGAAACCTGTGATGCCCTTACTCGTGTTTTACGAATGTAGCTTATTACGTCAGGCGTAGGTGTGATAAGCCGACACAACCATAAGGGAAGAATACATCAAGAAACCACCGGCTCGGCAAAAAGAAGACGTAGACGAGTCAGTGGGGTCATGAACTCTCGGGTTCCTAGAGGCCAATACATAATAATTTATTACATCACCATTACTGAATGATTACATCTCGTTAGTCTTTATCGAACACCGCTCGTAGGGCTGTACCAACCCGGTTTCTATTCAAAACATTGGAATGTATCCAATTGGACTATATTACTACTATTTATTGGCCTGTAGGAACCCGAAGTTCATGACTTCACCGACTCGACTCCGCCATTGTTTCATGTCCCGTGCGCGCTCTTTCCACGTTCGACCATCCGATCCGAACTCCTCGAGGTCCAACCTAACATTGTCCTCACATCTCTGTCGGTCTCTTTCCCGTGGGCTTGCCGTCGAGAATTCTATGGACTCTTTGCGACTTGATTACTCTCACCGTTGTAGGTTTGCGGTATAGCTCTTCCAATTCGTGGTTGTGGAGTTATAGCGTTTGGGATGATAGTGAAGAACGTGTGATTCGAACTGAAGCTATGACAGTTAGAATCACCAAAAATTGAACCAATACGTAACACATGAGGCTACTGGCCGTGTTTTGAATTCGATTTTTAAACTCAAGTATATTCAACTGATGTGAATTGTTATGTTATCGCTATCGTATATGGCTCTGATGCATTTTCTTATTCGATTTTCGTTCGGTGTTCTTCACTATTTGCTTGTGTATTGTGTGTGTGTATCTGTTAGAAACGCCACAGAGTTTCCTCCATTGTCCTGTCTCCTCATCATATTTGACTCCAAAGATGCCCCTTAAAACTTTATTCTCGAATACGCGGAATGTGTATTCTTCCCGTTTTGTGAGAGCCCATGTTTCGCATCCGAATAGAGCAATCGGCATGATTATGGTTCTATAGACACCGAGCTTTATATTACGTGATCGTAGTTTGGATTTCAGCAGTTTACTGACTGCATGCCAACTAGCGTTTACGGAATGTGGTCTTTTGTTAACTTCTTTCAACATTTCGTTACTGACCGACAGTATTGTTCCCAGATATTTAAATTCTTTGACATTTTCAAATATCTTGCCCCTGATGTTTATGTGTGTTCTCTGAGGTCCACCTGCTCCCGCCATAATTATGTATTTTGTATTGACTTCATTTATTTCTAGGCCCACCTCTTCTGTCGGTTGCATGATAATTTCACTGTTTTTACATACGGTTTCTAGATTATCGTCCAAAACGGCGATGTCGTCCGCATAAGCGAGCACTTGTATGACCCCGTTCAAAGATAATCCGGCCATTTTGTCGTCTTGTACCTTTCTGACGACGTATTCGAGGACAAGGACATGATGAGACGCCATCGCCCTGTTTTAGTCCGTCCCGGATTTCAAATGGTTCTGAGAGGTGGTTTTCCATTCTAACTCGCCCTTTGTTTTCGTTCATGCAGATTTGAATGAGGGCGGCATATTTTTTCGGGATTCCCAGGGCAACTACAATATGGTAGAGTCTTTGCTTTGCGACTGAGTCGTAGGGTTTTTTGAAGTCAACAAACAGTTGGTGAACCGTCTCTCCGTATCCCCACTTCTTTTCCAGCAGTTGCCTTATTATGAACATTTGGCCGCTTGTTGACCGGTTCCTAAGGAATCCGCATTGGTAGTCTCCCAATATGTCTTCTGCATACGGTGTGATTCTCGCCAGTATGGCATTTGTTAGTATTTTGTATGTGGCTGGGAGCAATGATATTCCTCTGTAATTTTCGCAGTCAGATCTGTCACTTTTTTTGAAAATGGGGACAACTGTTGAGGTTTTCCATTCTTCCGGAATGACTTCCTTATCCCATACTGTTTTAATCAGTTGGAGGATCTTTCGAGCGGTTGCCTCTCCTCCATGCTTCACAAGCTCTGCCGGTATGCAATCGACTCCGGGAGACTTGTTGTCTTTCAATCGGTTTATTGCGTGCACAACTTCGTCTAAAGAGGGCTCTGGGATCTGGAGCACGGCAGTATGTTGGTCTGGTGCGTTTATTTGTGGTTGATGGGTGCACGCATTGAGCAGGTTTTTAAAGTACTGCTTCCATCTTGTCACGATATAGTTTGTTTCTGTCACCAAACAGACGTTTGTGTCTCGGATTATTTTGGCTCTCCCTCCGTAGCCATTTGTAATTGAATTTATGCCGGCATACATACCTCTGATATTCTTTGCTCTGGAATTTTCTATGATTTTTGCGATCCTATTCTTCTCCCATTCGCGTTGTTTGCGTTTGAAGAGTCTCATTGTCTCTTTCCGATTTGTCGCGTATCTTTCTGCGTTGACTTCATCATATATTTCTAAGTGGATAACTCTGAGGCGTTTATGTTCTTCGATCTTCGCCTTGCACTCATCGTCAAACCAAGGTTTGGACTTAATTGTTTTCTTAAATCCTAATACGTCGTGGGCTGTTTATTTGATTGTGTCTCTGATCAATGCCCATTTAGTGCCCAGATTATTGGTTTCTTCTTCCTCACTACTCTTGTGGGGGTAAAAGTGGTGATGCCGACGTACGGCAAGTATCCCATTAACTTCCCCAAACACTTGTCCACAGCAAAGGGAAGAAAAAAATGAAAGCACTTAACTGAATTTGTTTGCTAGATGTCACTTATATTTTTTTTATTTTTATTTAATATTCTTTTAACAATTCGTGTTACCGTGTTTATTCGCTCCGATTGAAAATACGTTTTTTTTTTTTTTGCGGAATTTTATTGTAATTGATAATCAATCGATAATCATTGATATTCACTATTGGTGTTCGACGCGACGCGACCTTTTGCTCTCGGTTGGTGAATAGCGACTGAGGAGACGTTTGCTCCGTTTGGGTGATGGTTAGCGACTAGTGTGAATTGGGGTTGAAATTCAAATTTCTTTCTATACACAGAACAACCAAAAGAGACCACGCCTCTGCTCTCTCAACCTCACGCCCGTCAAAGTATGAGTAACTTTTGTTAATAGGGTAATTGACGGACATGAAGAATGAGAGAACAGAAAACATGATATGCTGTGATCTCGGGGTAGCTTTGGTTGTGTGTGTTGGTATCAGATGCAGCTACTGACACGACCTACTGACCCAGTGGTACGGCTATGGTGTAGTTAAAGCGCATTGAACCGTGGAAAGAAATGCGAATGAGAGAGAACCCTAGCGGATGTTACTCCCCTGCAAAGAGAGATCGTTGATCCCAAGCGAATGGGTGATCTGAGGGAAAGTCGATAGGACGCCGCTGATGTTTGGGAAATAATTCGCGTGAGAACCAGACTCTATGACGCTGAAATTACCCCAGCTATTTTGCTATGTTGCAACAGCGTCGTTCTTTTAGACTTGTTGTTGCTAACCGACATTATGAGATTTCCGATGGGAAACTCATGGTTAGCAAGAATAGAGTTGCCGTATGACATTTATGTAGCTAAACTCAATTATGCATTATCTGCAAAGGATGATGAGTTTAGCTATACGTCCGTTTGAAATATTTTACAGGGGAATACATATAAAGGAAATTGGTAAGTATGACGCGCTGAAAGCGGTCGAAATTAGGTGGAAATGTTGGTTGGAATTGTGGGTTGTTTCTCATGTAGAATAGAGAAACGCCCCACAGTACTCCCCCGCCAGTGACGTAGTCACGAAATAATGGTAGGGCGGAAGGAGTAGAATGGTTGGAGGAGCGCTAGGTGAAGTATCGGAAGGAGAGTCGTGTGTTTGGAGTATGGCTGGTTTGGATTAACCCAGTAGTTGCGGTGGTAAGGCTTGGCTCTGTCGTGTAGACGTGTTCCTGGGTCGTGGATGGGCTTGGGTCTGTAATGGAAGTGGACCTGGTTGGTACCGCGTGTGTTGCCGACGGGGACAAACGGGTTGCGGTGCGGTCCACTGGCCTGTTGTTGTTTGCATAGACCAACAGGTATGACATCCAAGTAGGTCGTGACCCATCGGTAGCTCGCTCGCATCCGAAGTGACGAAGTTACGTGTGCGGGATGGAGGAGCTTCACGTCCAGTGTTAATTTTTCTCCGCAGCGACGGGGTGCCGTGTGCGGGATGGAGAAGAACAGAGTCTAGGATCGGCATTTTTCGTCCATACGTCGGTATGGGGAGTTGTTTGCCGCCCTTGGTAGAAGTGCAGTTTTGTGGAGGCTGGCGTTGACGTACAGTCTTAGCCTTGCGCGTTTGTGTTGGAGTTGTAGACTTGTATGTCGTTAACCTTGTTGGTGACCCTTTGCTATCGAATCCGTGCCATCCCCTTTTTACCCTGTCTTTGCATATGTTCTGTGTGTGACCTGTACGGCCACACAACTCGCAGCAACTGCGAATGCTATAGACTCGGGGGTTTGATGTTGCTGGGGTGTTGGAGGCAGATGGTTGGTGTGGTCCCGGGTGTGTTCTATTCTGGGAGTCCCTCTGCTGGCACGGAGATTTGTTCTGTGGTAGTGTGGTACATCGCGTACGACATTCTACAATGTCGTGGCCATACTGCCAGCACTCCCGGCAGAAAGGTGTGTTTCGCCTTTTCCGGCACTCGTCGTATAGGTGGCCTAATTTATGGCAAAAACTGCACGTGATGCGTGCAGTCACCTGATATAAGCGACGAGCGCCGTGGTCCCTCGTGGTTTGATCCACAGGTGTGGTATTTTGAGGGGGCGAATGTCGACCTACCCGTTGGGTATGCGCATTTCGATGGTCGCTTCGAACCTTCGCGAGGATTTGATTTAACTCGCGGCGGAGTGTGGCCTGCAACGCTTGAAGGTCGGATCTAGTGGCGGGCGCAGGGGAGCTATCTGACGAAGACTCGTTCGGCCCGCGGTTGTGGGTTCGCTGGTGGAGACAGGTTGTGCAGAAAGGAGCGTGCCTTCTGGAGGATGAGGAGGGTGGCTGAGAAGATGACGCTGCTGGAGCAGTCCTGGGTGCTGCAAAAGAAGGTGATGTGTGCCGTGGATGCCGTGTAGGCAGTGTGACGTGTTGACTATCCGCCGCGTCGTGATATGGAGGGAACTCAGACTGTGGGTCTACGGTTTCCATAATCGAATCAGCCACCTTTGATAAATAGCCCAAACTTTGATTAGGTTGGGCCATTAATGCCGAGCGGGCATGTTGAGGTAAACTCCTCAGAAAATGTGGCCTAATTAGATCATCCGATATCCTGGTCCCCGCTATCGAGCGTAAATGAGTCAGGAAAAGGGATGGTCTAATACCTGAAAAATTTGTCTCGCTCGCCAATCGCTGTAGTCTGATGCTGGTGGGTTGGTCCAAAGCGTTAAGGAGACTCTCCCGCATGCTGCTGTAGGGATCAGGGCCCGGTGACCTGATCGCCTGCGCAACATGCATTCGCTGTGTCCCATCCAGAACCCGCAACAATTCTACAGCACGATGTTCTTCATCGTGGATGTTAGCGAAACGGAAAAAACGGTCGGCTATGGCGAACCAAAGCTCTGGATCCTCCTCGTCGAACGGAGGGAGCTTTACACTTTGTGTGTGGGATGGCAAATTGTCGCTAGAAGCGTCATGAAAAGCGGGGGATTGAGGTCGCACTTGCGCCTGCTGGGATGTACCGGCTCGCGTGGTGGGCATTGTGGTGCCGAAGGTGAAACGAGAAGCCGGAAATTTGAAAGGTTAAGAGGAGAAGAGGTGTGTCCGTTGATGAAGCCGAGAGGCTTAAAGCGGATTCGTGAGTCGAAAGGAAGCGAAAGGGTTCGCTAGTGGACGCGAGGAGTCGAGGGGAGTCAAACGTGGGAGTCGCGTCGAGTCGAATAATGTCGTGAAAAGTTCGGTGAAGACGTGAATATTGCCGTGTTGGACACTAATTATGCCCAGAAGGGGCTTACAATTGTTAAGTTTAAACTAAATTTTTTTAAAACCAACCGAAATAGCGATACGTTTTGAGGAGTAATAATATAAGCAAAAGTTGACGCAGCACGTCGTACAAAATTATAAATGAGTTATTCTCACAATTACTGAACTGAGGAGTCGCTTTTAGTTTAGACTTAAACACTTTTGATGCGATTGGCGAATCGTCTATACAACAAGTGTAACATTTATCTTTTCGTACTTAGCAAATTCAAAAACACTTGAATTTCTGTCTTATAACTCTCACTTAATATTAACCTATCTAGGAAAACACCTAGAAATTTGTTGCTTTTTTTTAGAAATATGGTAATGATGATAATTTTAATTACATATGATCATTTGTTTTCTTTTGCATTTAGTATGAATATCTACTTAAATTATTCTCTTTTAAAATATAATCCACTAAGTTATTATTACGATCAGGAATTTCCAGTGCACTTATGAGGTGCATACAGATTTTCAAAGTTCAATTGTTTATTTACAACTTATTTCCAGGTTTTAGTTTACAAGATTCTTAATTTTATCAAAAAATTTTTAAAATAACTTTCAAAATGTTAAGTCTGCTGGCTCAGAAGGAGCTCACCGTAAAAGAAATTACCACTTTAAAACAAAATAAAAACCTGGTTTTCCGGAACTGTTGTGGCGATGACGATGCGGCAGCTCCTGGTCCGGTGATGAAGTTGTCTAAGGTGGGCGGTATCGTTTGGCGTCGCCGTGGTGCTAAAGATGGGGTGGGGCTCTACTTGCCCTTTTAGCGTCTTTTAATTTTCGAAAATTTATGTTTTAGTTTTTCGTTGAGAAAACTTTTTCTTTTTTTTTGAATTTTCTTGATGAAATTTTATTAAATTGTCTTTTTGTTGGCGGTTTATTTTGGATATTTCCACTTTGTTGAAAATCACTGTATTGGTTAGTTTTTGAAATTTAGCTTTGTTTTTTGAAAATTTTTTATTTTTATATTTTTGTTGCAAAATTTCACTGAGTTTTTGTTGGAAATTTTATTTAACTGTTTTTTGATTGGAATTAAAACTTCATTTTAACCACCGTTTTTGATTTTTATTAAGTAGAATGTTTTTGATTGATTTTTATTTTGATTTTCTTTAGATTTTTCGTTTGAGCACTTTGGCTTTGAAATTGATTTAGCTTCTTTTTTTCTTTTTTGAACTCAATTATTCCAATGTTGAAGGTTGCGTGTTGTTTGTCGCGTCACCAATGTGGGGGTAAAAGTGGTGATGCCGACGTACGGCAAGTATCCCATTAACTTCCCCAAACACTTGTCCACAGCAAAGGGAAGAAAAAAATGAAAGCACTTAACTGAATTTGTTTGCTAGATGTCACTTATATTTTTTTTTTTTTTATTTAATATTCTTTTAACAATTCGTGTTACCGTGTTTATTCGCTCCGATTGAAAATACGTTTTTTTTTTTTTTGCGGAATTTTATTGTAATTGATAATCAATCGATAATCATTGATATTCACTATTGGTGTTCGACGCGACGCGACCTTTTGCTCTCGGTTGGTGAATAGCGACTGAGGAGACGTTTGCTCCGTTTGGGTGATGGTTAGCGACTAGTGTGAATTGGGGTTGAAATTCAAATTTCTTTCTATACACAGAACAACCAAAAGAGACCACGCCTCTGCTCTCTCAACCTCACGCCCGTCAAAGTATGAGTAACTTTTGTTAATAGGGTAATTGACGGACATGAAGAATGAGAGAACAGAAAACATGATATGCTGTGATCTCGGGGTAGCTTTGGTTGTGTGTGTTGGTATCAGATGCAGCTACTGACACGACCTACTGACCCAGTGGTACGGCTATGGTGTAGTTAAAGCGCATTGAACCGTGGAAAGAAATGCGAATGAGAGAGAACCCTAGCGGATGTTACTCCCCTGCAAAGAGAGATCGTTGATCCCAAGCGAATGGGTGATCTGAGGGAAAGTCGATAGGACGCCGCTGATGTTTGGGAAATAATTCGCGTGAGAACCAGACTCTATGACGCTGAAATTACCCCAGCTATTTTGCTATGTTGCAACAGCGTCGTTCTTTTAGACTTGTTGTTGCTAACCGACATTATGAGATTTCCGATGGGAAACTCATGGTTAGCAAGAATAGAGTTGCCGTATGACATTTATGTAGCTAAACTCAATTATGCATTATCTGCAAAGGATGATGAGTTTAGCTATACGTCCGTTTGAAATATTTTACAGGGGAATACATATAAAGGAAATTGGTAAGTATGACGCGCTGAAAGCGGTCGAAATTAGGTGGAAATGTTGGTTGGAATTGTGGGTTGTTTCTCATGTAGAATAGAGAAACCCCCCACACTCTCATTCTCTAGGATGTTAAATCTATTCGTTAGTTCGTCTTGATATTCAGCCCTTTTGCGTAGGTCATTTCGTTTATCAATGTCGAACTTTTTGCTCGTCTCCCGTGATTGCTCATGTGGGGCTGCACGACCCGACTTCTAATTTTGCCCATCACTAGAAGGTGATCGGAGTCGCAATCTGCTCCTCTATATGACTTTACGTCAAGTATATTCGAGTGGTGTCTTTTGTCTATGAGGAAATATTCTATGTGGTTACGCGTTACGTCGTCGGGTGATATCCATGTGACTTTATGGATTTGCTTGTGTTTGAACACCGTGCATTTCACTACCAGATCTTTTGACGCTGCGAACGTGATATCATTATCCATTATCATTTGAAACGTCGTGTAGACTTTCTTTACCTATATTTGGTTGGAAGATGCCTTTTTTTCCAATTTTCGCATTGAGGTCCCCGAGGAGGATTTTAACATCGAATGATGAGATCCCATCGAATACTTCCTCTGGTGTCTCGTAGAATGTGTCCTTTGTTTCTTCGTCGGTAGTTTCTGTTGGGGCGTGTACGTTTATAAATACATAATTGTATCATGGTCCCTGTATTTTTAGCACCGACGTTGGTCATTAATACATTGCACATTTTTCACATGGGGCGTAATCTTCTTGCTTATGATGAAGCCAGTCCCGAGGTTATGTGTATCGGTAGCACCACACGCCAGTGTAAATCCGCTGGTTTCGATTACCTGATGTGGGAGTCGCACTTCCTGAAGCGCGAGGATGTCCATTTTATACTGTTTCGCGTTTTCTATGACCGCCTGTATCGCGCCTGGTTTATATAACGATCGAACATTCCACGTCCCGACGCGTATATCCCGCTTTTTCAGTTTTTCCTTGCGTCTTCTTTTTGCCGAGTCGGTGTTTTCTTGATGATTTTTGCCCTTATGGTAGTGTCGGCTCATCACACCTACGCCTACCGGGTTTTTCGTGAGATGGTTTTTTGTATATTGATTATTCATTTTTGTTCCCACGAGTCTTGGGGTTGCAAATAGTCCGCCACATCAGAGCCCCTCTTTGATATGGCAAGGTCTTCTTACTGCACTGATTCGACCCGGTGTCAGAGATGTGCCGTTATTATTATAAGCCTTATAAAACTGTGGGTTTTGTGTTCTTAATTTTAGCCCACGCCTCGTCTCGATAGGGTGTCCGTCCGACACAGGTTCACCGAGACGTCCCCAACTGCTTGCTCGATTTTGTCGTACTGCGATGTTCAATACAAACCACGGGTGTTTTCTTAGCTCTATCTTTTATTTGTATTTTACACATTGATTAATAATTGTATTTCTAAAATTAATTCACACATGGATTAATAATTGTATTTCTAAATTTAATTCACACATAGATTAATAATTGTATTTCTAATATTAATTCACACATAGATTAATAATTGTATTTCTAATACTAATTTGATTTATCCAATGAAACATAGAAGGTAATTGGTATAACAATTGTATTTCTAAAATTAATTCACACATAGATTAATAATTGTATTTCTAATATTAATTCACACATAGATTAATAATTGTATTTCTAATATTAATTCACACATAGATTAATAATTGTATTTCTAATACTAATTCTAGTTGTCCAATGAAACATAGAAGGTAATTGGTATTTCACATATAGATTAATAATTGTATTTCTAATATTAATTCACACATAGATTAACAATTGTATTTCTAAAATTAATTCACACATGGATTAATAATTGTATTTCTAAATTAATTCACACATAGATTAATAATTGTATTTCTAATATTAATTCACACATAGATTAATAATTGTATTTCTAATACTAATTCTAGTTGTCCAATGAAACATAGAAGGTAATTGGTATTTCACATATAGATTAATAATTGTATTTCTAATATTAATTCACACATAGATTAACAATTGTATTTCTAAAATTAATTCACACATGGATTAATAATTGTATTTCTAAATTAATTCACACATAGATTAATGATGTAGTACACGTTGTATTTGATATAAATGATCAAGCTAAACGGTGTGATACACATGAGTTTAATTTAAAGTATTCACGCTTACTGATGTTGTACACGTTGTATTTGATATAAATGATCAAGCTAAACGGTGTGATACACATGAGTTTAATTTAAAATATTCACGCTTACTGATGTTGTACACGTTGTATTTGATATAAATGATCAAGCTAAACGGTGTGATACACATGAGTTTAATTTAAAGTATTCACGCTTACTGATGTTGTACACGTTGTATTTGATATAAATGATCAAGCTAAACGGTGTGATACACATGAGTTTAATTTAAAATATTCACGCTTACTGATGTTGTACACGTTGTATTTGATATAAATGATCAAGCTAAACGGTGTGATACACATGAGTTTAATTTAAAATATTCACGCTTACTGATGTTGTACACGTTGTATTTGATATATATGATCAATCTAAACGGTGTGATACACATGAGTTTAATTTAAAATATTCACGCTTACTGATGTTGTACACGTTGTATTTGATATAAATGATCAAGCTAAACGGTGTGATACACATGAGTTTAATTTAAAATATTCACGCTTACTGATGTTGTACACGTTGTATTTGATTATTATGATCAATCCGCTGGATTTCGCACTCGACCCTCACACACTGTGTCCGAAAACGTTCTGGTTTTTCTCTCGAGGCGACAGGATACCAAAAACCTATCTATCGCCTCGATGACCATATTTGGTCATTTTTTCTTCCTTGGTGATTCCCCATTCGCTAAGGGTTGAACACACAGCCTCTGGTGCTCATAGTTTGTGTCGCCCAGTATGCGGACCAATACATTGGGTAAACATACGAAACAACACTTTCGCAGCTGGGGCGAGTTGTTCTGTGGTTAATGTATTTGCATGATCAGCGCCTACATTGTAGCATTATTGCCGTTCTTGCACATTGCAGCCGTTGGCATTTACACAGTCGCGCCGGCGTGCGTGTATTTACGCTGGCAAGTTCTCTATTGCCCGTGTGTGGCATTTCGGGTACGTATCACGAGAAAATATAAACATTTCTCGTTGCATAGTCGCCGTTTCTTATGATCGCTTTCTTGATAGGGAATAATGCCATGTTGGTTGCTAGATGTGCGACCAATTTGTACTTCTTATAGCGTGTTTGGGTTTTGCTATCTTTGAACAGCGCAGTTAAGTATTGCAGCTGGTGGTTAGTCGTAAGGGCAGGTAGGTTGTACCTTTCCGGTCTTATTATGCCCCTGTTGGATTCTTATAAATGTTATTACAAAGTTTCTATTAGGGGACATGCCTGTTATTGCTGATACACTTTATGTATCAGCAGACATTGCTGTTGTTCTATATGCTAGTGCAGGTAAGTACATGCTTTATTGTCGCCGAAGGCTTAAAAACGAGGGTTTACCTGGTGGGTGGCTAGCAGGTGCGTAGTGTCGCTCGCGAGGGCCGCTACAGCACTCCCCCCCCAGTGACTCAGTCACGATAATAATAATAAAAAAAAAAAAATAAGGGGGTATTACGCGTGAGGCGTGCTCTTGGGCGTCTGTGGTTATTATCCGATTGGAAGTGCTTGTCGAGTGCGCAGTCGTTTCTGACTTCGCGTAAAGGGGCCTTTATATTGATTGGGCTCGCCCGCCGAGGTCGGTGGTGTCTCTTTCGGCACTTGGGTAGTGTGAGAAGTGCTCCCTTGGTCACTACCTTCTGAAAAACAAGGTTTTAACCGTTCCACGCTAATAGTGACTGTTTTACCGTGCCTGTCCAACTCGTAGACCCGCTCGCTGATTCTTTTAATCACTTTGAATGGGCCCTCATAAGGAGGGTCGAGTGGTTTCTTTACTTTGTCCACCCTAACGAACACGTGTGTACAGTTGTGCAACTCTGGGTGCACGAAAACTCTCTTAGTCCCGTGTCGATCCACCGGTCTTGGTCGTACTTTCCGCATCAAGTCACGTAGGTACCCCACGCTCTTCGTTTGCTCAGCTGTTGACTCGCCGTCGACAAAAAGCTCGCCGGGCAAAACGAGGCTGGTGCCGTAAGTGAGCTCAGCCGCTGAGGCTCCTAGGTCCTCCTTCATGCTGGTCCTTAAACCCAGGAGGACAGTGGGCAGGGCGTCGAACCACTGCGTGTCGTTATGGCACATTAAGGAGGCCTTCAACGACCTATGCCAACGTTCTATCATTCCGTTGGCAGCAGGATGATATGCTGTCGTACGATCCCTTTTACAACCCAGCAACGCCGTAAGCTGTCCGAAAATTGTGGCCTCGAACTGTGGTCCCCTGTCCGAGGTAAGTGTTGTGGGAACGCCGAAACGCGTTACCCACGTTGAGTAGAAAGCCCGAGCCACGCTCTCTGCGGTTATCACACGTAATGGGGTAGCCTCGGGCCATCGCGTAAAGCGATCTATCATCGTGAGCAGGTACGAGAATCCTCTGGAGGGAGTTAAAGGGCCGACTATGTCGATGTGTACGTGGGCGAAACGCGCCTCGGGCAGCTTGAATTGTGCCGGTTCCAGTACGTTGTGTCTGCTTATCTTACAACGTTGACACTTGAGACACGCCCTCGCCCACCTCGTGAGGTCCTTATTCATATGTGGCCAAACGAACTTACGTCGAATCGCCGCAGCCGTCGCGCGCCCGCTGGGATGAGCTGGGCTATGAAAGGTCTCATAAATGCCCCTACGCAACACCGCAGGAATGTATGGCCTGACTGTACCCGTTGAGACGTCACACCAAACGGTTTTCCCGTTGGTGTCGACAGCGAACCTACGCAGTTCCAGTGCTGTGTCTGCTGTTACCAGAGCTTTAAGTTGGCTGTCGTTTTTCTGGGCTTGCTCCAAGTCCGCGTCAGCTAAGGCTGCGCGCAATTGAATCACATCTATGCGAGATAGTGCGTCTGCTATTACGTTCTGATTACCAGGAACGTACTTTATCTCGGTGACGTATTGGCCTATGAGGTCCAGATGCCGCTCTTGTCGCGGCGATGCATTTCCGGATTTTTTTCGGAAGGCGTGGCTCAATGGTTTATGGTCCGTTCTGACGATCGCCTGACGACCCTCGACCATGTGTCGGAAGTATTTGATGGCGCTGTATATGGCTAATAACTCTCGGTCATAGGTGCTGTACTTTCGTTCTGCCGTACTGAGCTTTCTAGAGAAAAAACCCAGCGGCTCCCAGCTACCGTCGCTCTCCTGCTCCAATACCGCCCCAATAGCGGTGTCCGACGCGTCGCATTGTATTGCTAACTGTGCGCCCTCTGCCGGGTAACACAGCAGGGTGGCGTTTGAAAGTTGCGCTTTTGACTGCCGGAATGCATTACTTGCTGCTTCCGTCCAGACGATTGGACGTTTGTCGTTCTTTTTTGCCCCCTTCAAATATTCATTTAAAGGGGCCTGGACATGCGCGGCATTTTGTAATGTAGGCCGGTAAAAATTAAGCATGCCCAGGAAACGTCGTAATTCGCGAACGTTGGTAGGACGTGGGAATTCGTTGAGAGCTTTAACTCTGTCCGAGAGAGGCCGAATACCACGATTGTTGATATGATAACCCAAATAGCTCACCTGCTCTTTGGCAATTTGGCATTTGTCCGGGTTAATCATGAGTCCGTATCGGCGGAGGCGTTCTAACACCTGTTTAAGATGTTGCTGGTGCTCTGCTCGGTTTTGGGACGCAATCAGGATATCATCGATGTAGGCGTAACAAAAATCCAGTCCACGCAGAGCTGAATCGATGTACCTTTGAAATGTTTGTGCGGCGTTTCTAAGGCCAAAAGTCATTACCTTGAACTCATATAGTCCAAAAGGGGTAATGACCGCGGTTTTTGGGATGTCTTCGTGTGCCACTGGTATTTGGTGGTATGCCCTGGCGAGGTCCAGGGTCGTGAAGACTGTGCATCCGCGCAATTTGTATGAGTAATCATACAAGTGTGCGATGGGGTATCGGTCCGGGATTGTGACCGCGTTTAACTGTCGGTAGTCGCCACACGGGCGCCATTCGCCGCTTCGTTTCTTAACTAGGTGAAGCGGACTGGCCCATGGGCTTACTGAAGGTTGGCAGATTCCTTGCTCCAGCATGTAGTCGAATTCTTCGCGTGCTGCGCGCAATTTGTCTGGTGCTAGTCGACGCGGACGTTGGCTTACGGGTGGACCCCGTGTCTCGATGTGATGGTATACCCCGGACTCTAAGTGCTCCTGGTTGGGAAGTGGTACTGTCGAGTGTCTATACTCTTCCAGTAGAGCCGGAATCTCATCGCATGTAATGTTGGCCTCGTGTGGCGTCCGTGGGGCCTCCCCAGGCGGATGACCGAGTGGCCGTTGTTCCACTAATCTATTGTTCGCGGTATCGACTAGCAATTTGTGGCTCGATAGTAAGTCCGACCCTATTAATGGTTCGGAGACGTCCGCCACTATGAAGTGCCAACCTATGGGGTGCCGCAAACCTAGATCCAGTCGTAGGTACTTACGTCCGTAAGTAGCTATGGATGTGTTGTTCGCTGCAAGTAATTGGAGTCTGCTAGGCGTTTTATTTTGCGAAGCGTACGACTTAGGCAAGACTGATATGTCGGCGCCAGTGTCGACCGTAAAACTTATATCCAATTTCGCGTCTTTGATTGTTAAGCGGCTTACTTGGAGTGTGCCGACCGTTTGCGCTGAGGTTGCGGTCGGCCGTCCTAGTTTAAATTTGCGTTTGTTGTTGGTTTTACTGGCTTCCACCCGCAGGGTTGTGTGCATTTGCGGGCCTTTGCCCCAAACCGCCGATGATATGAACACCACGCGGGCGTTAATGCCCTTTGAGGGTTCGTTGTTGGCTGTGGCGCGGGTCTCCCGCGCGTGCCAGTGGCACCTCTCAGGTTATCGCGTAGCCCAGCTGTGGGCTGGGTCTGGGGCCTCTGATATGTTGGGCGATTTTGGGCCGCGCGCGCGAAGTCTCGTAATTCGGCCCGTAATTGTGCGATTTCGCGCTGTAAACCTAAATCATAACGCGAGGGTCCCGGCGGCCGGGAGTGGGGTTGTTCCGCGTCCCGGGTATGCGCCAATGCCCGTGCCGAGTCTGTGGCGAGTGGTTGTGACGCGTTGGTGCCTCTCTTCTCGCGCGGAATATTCTGGGGCGAGGCGTAGTATCGCGCAGATGCTTCCTCCGGACGATTAATGGTCGCCACATGGAAGGCGGGGGACTCCTCTCGTTGGTCAGCGCCCTCTACGATCGCATCCGCGATCTTAGCCAGCCAACTCAGGCTTTGATTGGTTTGAGCGATCACAGTAGGACGCGCTTGTTGCGGAAGACCCCTAATGAAGTGGGGTCTGATGACATCATCTGAAATCCCCTTCCCCGCTATAGACCGCAAATGAGTGAGAAAATGTGATGGCTTCATCCCTGTAAAATTAGTTTCGTTGTATAATCGTTGGTGCCTCTTGGCTATGGACTCCTCGAGCGCGTTGAGGAGCGTTTCCCTCATATCTGTATACGGGCTGTTACCAGGAGTTCTTATAATGTGTGCCACATGTGTACGCTGGTTTCGGTTTAAAACCCTCATAACCTCAAGCGCACGTGGTCTCTCCTCGCTCACGCCCGCTGCCTCGAATATGAGGTCCGCCATGGTGAACCAGAGCTCCGATTCCTCTTCATCAAAAGGAGGCAAGCGCAAGTCGCGTGAGGCAACATGTAGTGCCTGCACTGTTGGAGTCGCACCAGCGGATAACGGAAACTCCGTTCTGTGAGGGCGCGAGTCGCGGGCTTTTTCGTGCAGCGAGTCCGTGGGCTGTTCTACACTGAGCGCGTCCACGAAGGCCGGGGAATCCGGGCGCGGTACTCCTAGCTCCCGTTGTAGCTCCTCCTGTGGGGCCGTCTGTGGTTCGGTATGCGACTCCCGCAGTGATTCCGGGTGGGGCTCCTGTTGAGCCTTCTTTGACCTCGTAAACTGGGCCATTTTCTACAAAAGGGTGGTGGCCGTTCCTCGGCACGCGAGAACCACGAGAAATTGCAGGAAAAGGTTAGCAAGGAGAAGTTGTAGCTCTGCCTAGTTGGCGGAAAGCCCGTTGCTTGCAGCTGTTGATGGGAACGAGTGAACAGTGTATGTGTGGGTTGTTTAATTTACTCTGTATAGTTTCCGGTGCTAAATCCGTATTAGTTCCGATTTTTCGATGCCCGGAAGGGGCTTACTACGCGAATTTGTTGTAGTGAACGTTTGTACTATTCAATTACAAATAACTATTTTTAAATTTGGTTATTACTTACTGCTACTTTTTAAATACAATAGAAGGAGAAGAAAATATTGTATTTTAGCTGGCTCTAAAGGAGCTCAGCGTATATATATATATATAAAAGAAGAGAAAAAAAAAATTACGTCACCTGGAGTCCAACGTTGAGAGTTTGGTTTCGTCAGGTGTCGTTACTCGCACTGTGTTGAGGATAGTGCTGCGATCTGACTCCACTTGTAGTGATTTTGGTGGTTGGTTCGATGTTCGCTGTCAGGTTATGTGCTCTTCCTCACTTGGTAGGTCACCAATTGTGGGTTTTGTGTTCTTAATTTTAGCCCACGCCTCGTCTCGATAGGGTGTCCGTCCGACACAGGTTCACCGAGACGTCCCCAACTGCTTGCTCGATTTTGTCGTACTGCGATGTTCAATACAAACCACGGGTGTTTTCTTAGCTCTATCTTTTATTTGTATTTTACACATTGATTAATAATTGTATTTCTAAAATTAATTCACACATAGATTAATAATTGTATTTCTAATACTAATTCACACATAGATTAACAATTGTATTTCTAAAATTAATTCACACATGGATTAATAATTGTATTTCTAAATTTAATTCACACATAGATTAATAATTGTATTTCTAATATTAATTCACACATAGATTAATAATTGTATTTCTAATACTAATTTGATTTATCCAATGAAACATAGAAGGTAATTGGTATAACAATTGTATTTCTAAAATTAATTCACACATAGATTAATAATTGTATTTCTAATATTAATTCACACATAGATTAATAATTGTATTTCTAATATTAATTCACACATAGATTAATAATTGTATTTCTAATACTAATTCTAGTTGTCCAATGAAACATAGAAGGTAATTGGTATTTCACATATAGATTAATAATTGTATTTCTAATATTAATTCACACATAGATTAACAATTGTATTTCTAAAATTAATTCACACATGGATTAATAATTGTATTTCTAAATTAATTCACACATAGATTAATGATGTAGTACACGTTGTATTTGATATAAATGATCAAGCTAAACGGTGTGATACACATGAGTTTAATTTAAAGTATTCACGCTTACTGATGTTGTACACGTTGTATTTGATATAAATGATCAAGCTAAACGGTGTGATACACATGAGTTTAATTTAAAATATTCACGCTTACTGATGTTGTACACGTTGTATTTGATATAAATGATCAAGCTAAACGGTGTGATACACATGAGTTTAATTTAAAATATTCACGCTTACTGATGTTGTACACGTTGTATTTGATATAAATGATCAAGCTAAACGGTGTGATACACATGAGTTTAATTTAAAATATTCACGCTTACTGATGTTGTACACGTTGTATTTGATTATTATGATCAATCCGCTGGATTTCGCACTCGACCCTCACACACTGTGTCCGAAAACGTTCTGGTTTTTCTCTCGAGGCGACAGGATACCAAAAACCTATCTATCGCCTCGATGACCATATTTGGTCATTTTTTCTTCCTTGGTGATTCCCCATTCGCTAAGGGTTGAACACACAGCCTCTGGTGCTCATAGTTTGTGTCGCCCAGTATGCGGACCAATACATTGGGTAAACATACGAAACAACACTTTCGCAGCTGGGGCGAGTTGTTCTGTGGTTAATGTATTTGCATGATCAGCGCCTACATTGTAGCATTATTGCCGTTCTTGCACATTGCAGCCGTTGGCATTTACACAGTCGCGCCGGCGTGCGTGTATTTACGCTGGCAAGTTCTCTATTGCCCGTGTGTGGCATTTCGGGTACGTATCACGAGAAAATATAAACATTTCTCGTTGCATAGTCGCCGTTTCTTATGATCGCTTTCTTGATAGGGAATAATGCCATGTTGGTTGCTAGATGTGCGACCAATTTGTACTTCTTATAGCGTGTTTGGGTTTTGCTATCTTTGAACAGCGCAGTTAAGTATTGCAGCTGGTGGTTAGTCGTAAGGGCAGGTAGGTTGTACCTTTCCGGTCTTATTATGCCCCTGTTGGATTCTTATAAATGTTATTACAAAGTTTCTATTAGGGGACATGCCTGTTATTGCTGATACACTTTATGTATCAGCAGACATTGCTGTTGTTCTATATGCTAGTGCAGGTAAGTACATGCTTTATTGTCGCCGAAGGCTTAAAAACGAGGGTTTACCTGGTGGGTGGCTAGCAGGTGCGTAGTGTCGCTCGCGAGGGCCGCTACAAAACCGTTATAATACAGCCGGTTACCCGTGGCTGCAAACCATCCACTGGGCACGGTGACGCGAGTTAACGTATGAATCACCCAACCAATCTGCATCCTAATGTTCACCTTAAGATAAGAAATTCATCCAACAATAACTCGCACCTGCATTTTCATGATCTTCTAGGAATGTGTTTCCTATTCATTCTTTAAAACATTTTCTATTCCATTGTGTCTAGACACCCTTTACCCGAATCCGAAAAACCCAAAATAAAATGCTAAGAAACAAACCACATGTATCTATACGTTGGGTCATTAAATGCACATTAGGAGATTCCTAGGTTATGATAGAATTGAAGTATAAATAGCATAGAAAAACTGTCGAGAGTGTTCATAGTGCCCTGTAAATTGACAAGTGAAAAATAAAATAAAGAGGCATAGTCTCCAAAAAATATTTTTTTTTCTTTTCAAATTATAACAACAATAACTCGCGCAACACCTTGGATTAGGGGTGGTAGATATTTGTGTGTTACTCCTCGCTAAGCTGTCTGACATGGGTGGCTCTACTGGAAGCGTATGCTTCCATCAGCATTGCCCGAGTGATTCATAGTAGCTTAAGCCCCCGCACCACGTCAAGGTTTCTACCAAGCGGGGGAATTGGACTATAGGATATTGTTTTATATTAAATACTCACCACTCGTACGTTCAAAATTCATTTTTAAAATAAAAATAAAAGAATTGATAAATGCTGGTAGTATCATGATATAAAGAATTAGAAGAAAATGTAGGCGCAAATCAGGTTGGTCTAGATTCCAATGAAAAAATGTAACTCTGTTGCACTTTTCCAGCAGAATCAACATCCCCACCTCACTTGTCTATAGCCCCGTTATATTCAAATATCTCACAGTCATTTGCCATCCAATTGAACTTTCTAAATTAGTTTTTACGACCGGAATTCATTTCAATATCCGGGTTTGTTTCTGTGGTACTTCAATATCTCCTGACTGAGATGCGTTCTTTACTTAATGGAGAAATTATTCTCTACCATCGTTTCCATTCCTTTTAACGCGTTCCAGCTTCTTCTCAACTTCATTTCGGTATTATTACTTTTTTAATTTGAATATCAGTTAGACGTTCGTATATACTTTCGACAGAACAACAGTAGCATCCTTGCGGTAGACACTTTCAAATTATCTCCAAGCAGCTATGAAAGCAAGAATTAGAGGAAATAACTTTCTCCGTTGCAGGATCCTTGCTCCCATTTGGTATGAATTTAGATGCTATTACAAATTAATTGCAATTTATGGAAAATTATATTTATTTTCGATTCTCTTGCTTCTTTTTTGCTTTGGATTACAAAAGGAGGGATTCATTTTCAACTATTGAATACTACTTTCCTTCGACTGGGTTTTCCAATTTGCTATCCCTGTAAACTCAATTCGAGCTCATTTTACCTCATTCCATTTGCTGCAGCTGTTAGTACTCAATCCTTTATATTAAGGGCAACCATCGATGTCATGATATTTGTAAATTGAAGTGAATTCATCTGTGGTTAAATAAGAAATGACGTCTGCAACCTGTGATTTATATTTTGGTTCATTTTTGAATGTCCTTATAAAATCACAGGTCTTCACAGAGCGGACAAAAAGAATATATTCAAATACATCCTTCTGAAAACGGTTCTATAGAATGTTAAAAATCCAATTTACGACAGCTTTCTCAGATTATGTCCAATCAGTAGAGTAAAAAGTACACAATTTGAATATGACGAGGAATAAGTCGATTACGTGGTTAAAATTCTCCAAACTAAACCAAATTGCATGACTTTTTCAAAAATTTCACAGGATTATAAATTATATTTTCAAAAAAAAAAAAGAACTCTTGTTGGACATTTGGTTTACTTTTTGCTGTTGAAAAAATTATACGTATTTTCGTACACTTGACATTTTCAAACTTTTGCTCACAGCTCACTGCTTGTTCAAGATTCTTTGGTAAAAAGCCAAACGATTACTTGACCTCAACCACGGTATTCAGCGCATATCGCCCTGTTCTATCAACTTTTGTTTTCCATTAATATAGTAAAACCAAAATCGCTTAAGGTGACCGAAATGTGGTTTCCAGTCAGATTTCCAAGTTTTCAAAAACCGATAGTATATTCCACTTTTTCTATAATTCAATTCTCTTAAAAAAGGCGGTTGTGATGCTATTCACGTTCAAGTCACTCAGCGAAGGGTCTAAAGACGGTCAAATGGTTCTCCCAAGCATTTCACGGAACGTATAGCTTAGTGGGGTAGTATTTCACCGAAAACTGGGCTTTGCAACCCATATTACCAAACACTAATTATGCTGAACTGCTATGATAGCAAGAGTTGTGAGTTGAATCTATGTTTACACAATTATTCATATAACACAACCTCCTTACCTCCTCAGCCATTAAGGACAATAGCTCTACATGCAATTAACCTACAATAATTGTTTAATAAATTAAAAATCCTTAGCAAAAAAACTAATTTCCCAATTTTGGCACACCATTTTTGCCGTATTGGTGCCTCTGTTTCAACTAATCCTTGAACTTGCCTTTGCTTGATCTTCACGTTCTTAAACATATCATTCATTATTGTTCCTTTACAAGGCTTTAAACATGGATAGAATCGCATCCTTAAACAAACTCGATGCACTATCCAACGTTGTATATATTACTTTATCCGCTATCCACATGCTGAAATCGTTATTGCAACAAACTTCCATGTCCAAAATACTCATAGCTTGGCTATTGTAGCCAAAATTTAATAAACCGTTCGTAAAATTCCACATAATTTTCTATTTATCCCCTCATGAAATGTCGAATGACTTTAAATCTTCCGCCCGACCAAAAATGCACTCCGAGAAGGGGAAATGGGGTGGGTAGAAAAAGTATATTTTTCGTACTATTCACCTGACTCTGAGTTTATAGATCCCCAGCGAATAGCCGTGTCTGGCGCAAGTCAAAAGACGCCGCGATGGCTTGGAAGAATATCAGCGTAGAAAAAGAAACTAAAAGAATTCGTGATACCCCAAGCCGTTTCGCTATGTAGCAACAGCTTCACTTGCCCACACTTTGCTGTTGCTAACCAGGCATGTGATTTTTTATTTCCGATAGAAAATCTCATGTGGTTTATCAAATTATGTTGCCATCTGGCATGAAAAGGCTAAATTCGGTTATGCATTATCTGCATAGAAGGATGAATTCAGGTTATGCGTCCTTTGGGGGGTACCTTTAACGGGTGAAATAGGTTTACGAAAATGATTGGGGTTGGTTCTCGGCGTAATATAGAGAACCCCCACAGATCTCGACAGCTTTTCAACTTGGTGCCAAAACAAATGCCACGAACTAAATATTGCCAAATGTCACTCCATCACCTTCTCCCGTAAAGGACCCCCCGCCACGTCCCTATGTCTTACTGTACCAACAGATAACGCCTGCACAAACGATTCGTGACCGCGGCATCTTATGTGATAGGGAGCTTAACTTCATCCCACATATTGATGACATTATTCTCAAGGCCAACTCTGTCCCTGGTTTGGTGAAACGTTGGTCGAAAGAATTCTCTAATCCCTACGTTTCCAGATGGCTCTATATAGCCTTTGTCCGCCCCTTCTGGAGTATGCTAGTCAGGTTTGGTCTTCTCACTACTTACCCCACATTCGCAGTGTCAAAGGCGTGCAACGTCGTTTTTTTTTGCGTTTTGCCCTGTGAGGATTGAACTGGGAAAATTCTCTGATTCTACCCCCATACACGAGCCGTCTTGACCTAATTTACCTTGACAAACTTGAAGAGCAGAGAATTTATGCCGACATCCTTTTCATCCACCGTCTACTATTAGGTTCGATCAACTACCCAAGCCTGCTCTCCTACATCACATTTTCCACTAATCCCCGAAACCTGCGAAACTCCCGTCTCTTGTATTTGCCCACTCATCCCGTGTCTTATGGCTCTAATGAACCCATTTCGCGAATTCAAATGTGGGAAATCTCTTTGACGTGCTTTGGCTTCAATCCCACTTCTCCCAGTCTCAAACGTCGTCTCCTCTCTTACCACCCCCCTCCCTCGCCGACATCACCCCCTACCTGCCCCCTCACTCCCCCGGACTCATACTCACACCTTAGCATTCGGCTTATCCTCGCCCTTCCCTGTCCTACCACTTAGCCTATTATTCAATCCATCTTTGTTTAGTACCCCGTTCCATTTTTAAGTTACTTTAAAGTTACTTTAAAGTTTACATCCCCTCTCACCGTACCTCTTATGATCTCAGCGAACCCTTTTCGCTGATACTGAGAAATGTCAACTCTAATTCCACCTTGTTCGACTTCGGCCTCTTTACCCATACTCTCAGGCACCCCCTACTAAACCATTCTCACCGCCAATTATAAACCGCGTTTCTACATTTTACTATAACATGCCCACACCCCTCGCCCCTACTCCTGCCTTCTTAATTTGTCCTGGGTTCCTTAGGTTAAGCTCAGTTAATGTAGTTCTTAGGCGCTTTAGTTTGTAAGTTATATATACTTTAGTTGTATATAATTATGTTGTTTGAACTAAGCCAATAAATGGGGTGGTAGCCCTACTAAATTAAACTAAACAACGACTATCTGACTGCATATTGGCCAATCTGCCCGTATGTTGTGTCAGATAAATTTCCTCTACCCAACAGTTAACCATAAGCTCCCAAAAAGTAGCATGGCTCTACGAGAAAACCAACTGGAGCGGGCAAACGGACGGTTTAGTATTATAGGTAGATTGGGCTTTGTCTTATCCCAATAACCAGTAGAATAGCTAGTATTATTCTACTTGGTACGTGGACTTTTATAGCCCATACAGAGTGTAGAGATGGTATAATCCGATCAGTGATTCGGGTAACCTGGCGTAAGACTAATGACCTTGTCCGGAAAAAAACAAATCATTATGGAAAATTTAACGAGCCTCAAGACTTGCTAAATGATGCCAAGACCGGATCCCGGTTGTAGTGCCGATAATGATGATAATTCCGGTAAAGGGCTGCAGAGGAAAATTGAGATACTTCAACGGACGGAATTAATTCCACCGCATACTTTCAACTCACCTAGTTATTGCATGACCAGAAAATAAAATAAAAAGTGTACCCTTTGCATACTGTCAGACAAGCAGCAGTAGAAACATTTGTAGATTATATAAAAAAATCGATAATATCATTATAGTTGATCATAGTCCATTCATCAACGCAATAAAGAAGAGAACCAACTTACTACAAATTTCGCTACCAATTGACCGCTGTCGGTTGGAAATACTCATAATAAAGGTATGCTATATGGAAAATTACCGCGTAAAGGGGCCACGCCCGGTGTGTTCCATACTGCACCATTACCACCATTACCCCGAGGGACGCGGTCTATACCCACATATGCTCAACAACTTCACGACTACCTTTCGATACAGAGCTGTAAGACGGATTTGCAACCGCAGCATCATTAAGTGCTGCCAGTCGTCTGAATCCCATGAAATCAAGGAGCTATAAAGGAAGCAGCATACAACCTAAACACATTTTGTGACCCTTTTCGAGCTAGCACCGACTGGGTTTTCCTTTACGAAAATATTGCCAAAACGAACATTAAAAACGATTGAGGATAATATTATACTGTTTCTGTAATGTCGCAGAGCATCCATGATAGATCTTGCCATCAACAGATCGATAAACAAGCCACCGAGTTCATCTTGGATTTTAAATCACGAAGCAGATTATAAAAAAATAGCGTCAACGTGTGAAAATCAATCATGACCTTTAGTATATCTCCGGTAAAACAGACGGCAATCATTGCCACTGAGTGCGGGATGCATCAGCACTCTACTAGTGAGCATGTATAGAGAATAGAATAAGGTGGGCATGTCGAAGAAAAAAGGAAAACATTGGAAAAGGCAAGTAGAAGCGAAATTATTCCGGCAGTTTTCTATGTTATAAAGAAACCGTTGTAGTGTGCTGGAGTAGTAAATAAATTGCTTGAATTTTTTTTTTCTTTCAACGTAATTATTAAATGGAATTGGACTTACCATTGTAGTGATTTACAAAGCCCTAGCTTTTCGGCTGTTGAGGTCGCCACTATAAATGCATATATAATATAATATAATATAATATAATATAATATAATATAATATAATATAATATAATATAATATAATATAATATAATATAATATAATATAATATAATATAATATAATATAATATAATATAATATAATATAATATAATATAATATAATATAATATAATATAATATAATATAATATAATATAATATAATATAATATAATATAATATAATATAATATAATATAATATAATATAATATAATATAATATAATATAATATAATATAATATAATATAATATAATATAATATAATATAATATAATATAATATAATATAATATAATATAATATAATATAATATAATATAATATAATATAATATAATATAATATAATATAATATAATATAATATAATATAATATAATATAATATAATATAATATAATATAATATAATATAATATAATATAATATAATATAATATAATATAATATAATATAATATAATATAATATAATATAATATAATATAATATAATATAATATAATATAATATAATATAATATAATATAATATAATATAATATAATATAATATAATATAATATAATATAATATAATATAATATAATATAATATAATATAATATAATATAATATAATATAATATAATATAATATAATATAATATAATATAATATAATATAATATAATATAATATAATATAATATAATATAATATAATATAATATAATATAATATAATATAATATAATATAATATAATATAATATAATATAATATAATATAATATAATATAATATAATATAATATAATATAATATAATATAATATAATATAATATAATATAATATAATATAATATAATATAATATAATATAATATAATATAATATAATATAATATAATATAATATAATATAATATAATATAATATAATATAATATAATATAATATAATATAATATAATATAATGTTATGTAATATAATATTATACAATATAATATAATGGACAATACTTTGAATCATCAACCTTACGATTGTAAGGTAATTAAAGTTATAGTAAAAGAAAAATCCCCAGAGAATTTCATTCATTGTGTTCGCTGCCCAACACACCGAAAACCGCCAAAAAGGTTTTGGCGGTTTTAATTGTCTTTGGACACTGTGTTTCGCCGAACACTGTACACGAACAAAACTGCACCAGAAACGAATGCTGTCACCAATAAAACAAGTAGTTGAGTTGTTGTTAACCTGTGATTAGATTTTATTTCTTTTACATAACACTGTGTGTCCAAAGCTTATTGATTCACGGATTGTTTCAAATATTGTTAAAGAGGTTAATAAGTTTTTGGCGGACGTTTTTAGATTGTCCTAGTGTTCCACCGAACACTGTTTGCAGGTAAACACTAACAAGCGAAGAGACACTGTCAAAAATAAATCCAACACGGAGAAATTTGTTTTCAGCTACTGTTTATTGTTTTACGTATTTTTAGGTTTAATTTTTTTGTCCTTAAGTTATAGCCTTTAACTTAAGATTACCACCGTTAAATATCGACACACGCGCGGACCGAGTTCCTCTGCAGGATCCTGTAATTATCTTCACGTGACGGATGCTCGAAGTCTGCCTCCTCTTCGTTCGAAAGTTCTATATCCCGTGTGTACCCTCGCTCAAGAGTCTAACTTCCCTCCTGCTGTTCGATAAAGACTGACTAACTATCCGCCCACACAGATATCCAGATTCAAAACTGGTATCTGTATCTACACGGAAAAATTTCCCTAATTGCTCTGCTAACAGAACTTCCGAATTTCTGTTAGCAGCATGTTATCACGTCCCAGGGGTGATTTTTCATTCCTGAAAGAAGAAACTCGCTCATCATCGAACATCATTATCACCATCCATCATCGAACATCATTATCACCATCATTATCACCATCCGTGCTGGTTGAAATTCAGTTCGACGGTTGTCGATTGTATGCCGCCTTATTTACATAACACATCTGGCGCAAAGGCCGAAAGATATCCTGCAATTTGAATGGACGTATGGTTCATGGGTTTTGTTTGACTTTTGTCAATACACCCGCAATCCATTAGATCTTTCTAATGGGTGTGAAATACACAAAAAAGGCACCGTGGGATAGGAGTAGTTCCTTTTGTTATTTTTACCTTCGCACAAATTCACGTCGTATCTCGTTGAGATGTTTACGTTTTCCAGGAATCGGGTAGCGGATCAACAACATACATTATTGTATCGACGGATTTGGGTGGTCTTTGTGGTAGACTACCCGCACGTGCACCGTTGATCGGCTCAATGGAATGTTCCTGGGCGCAGGCAGATTGAATGTTTCTTTTTTGTTTCAGGTATGATGACTTACGAATGTTGAGCTTGGCATTAAAAGCTTTGGGGACGTTCAGTTCCTTGCTTTTTGGTGTCGGTCTCAACGTTGGCTGCGAGTTGCAGGCCCTATGGTGGGACTTTGGGGCACGCGTCTGTGGGCGCGTGCAACGCTCTCAGGTAAGTAAGTTCTTTGAAGGTAGGAACCTTACCTGCGCGGAATTGTGCGTTCGTAGAACGCTACAAGTTTTACAATTCTAGTTCTTTGTTGTTTGCGATTCTCCGCGTTCGTACACTTATGTTAAACATTTGGCAGCACATAAAACATTGGAAGAATTTGACTTCCAGGTGATTAACTGGTAAACTATTTGCTTAACTAACAAAAATCGCGCACACGCCTCACGTCGTTCGTTACCTCTGTACCTTCCGGTGCGACTGTTTCTTCCAGCCTCTCTATTCTACGGATGCTCTAAGTAGACTATTGGTCTCGTGGACGATCAAGATTAGAATCTCTATCTCAACCCCCAAAAATATCCTGCTACAGATCGTATCTATATCTGCACAGAGAACTTTCCTATTCAGTCTGCTAACAGAATTTCCGAATCTCTGTTAGCAGCATGTTATTAAGTCCCAGGGATAATTTCGGTGCCTGAAAAGGAAAAAGTCAATCGACACATACATCCCTAAACGTCATTATCACCATCCGTGGTGGTGGTCGAAATTCAGTTCGACGGTTGTCGATTTTGTGCCGCCTTTATTTGCACAAAACATCTGGCGCGCAGAACGGAGATGATTGTTCGGGCGTATAGTCCGTGGTTGTTTGCCTTTTGTAAACATAACCGAAATCCATTAGATCCTTCTAATGGGTGTGAAATTCTACAAAGGAATCGTGGGACTGGAGTATTTCCTTTGTTGGCTTTACTCTCGTAAATATTCCGAATTATCTTGTTGAGATAATTACGGTTGCCTACAATTTGGCAGCGGATAGGCGATATGCTTTATTGCATGAAGTTGCCGTTTCTTTGTTTGCCGATGAATTTGATGGTCTTTGTGGCAGACCACCAGCACGCGCAACCGTTGGTCGGCTAATTTACCGACGATAGCGATTCCTTGCAACGTCGTGTAGGTGTTCAGGATTTCAGATTGTGCAGTGCTGGAATGCGTCGCATTTCAATCTTTGGGAATAAGATGAATGGGTGCTTTTACCTTTGTTTCAGGTATGCTACAATCGACTTGTTGAGCTTGATATTGAAAGCTTTGGGACGTTCAGTTCCTTGCTTCTTTTTATATCGGGTTCGCATTTTGCAGCTTCCTATGACCCTTGTTACAGGTACGATTAGGAGCTTTGAGACACGTGTCTGTGTTCCAGCAGTGGAACAACGAAACAGGCAGGCAGCAAAGACAAAAGGGAAAAATGACCAAATGCGCCGTTGGTAATGCGGGTCATTGTTTACACGATGCCTCGTCGCTATTTTCGACGTTGGGAGAAAAAGGTGCTAAAAGCAAATTGGATGTTTATGGCATCTCTGGCTGCAGTAGAAACCGGGTTCATGTTTGCATTAGGAAATGCTGGAGAATTTGGTTTCAACGTCAATTGCGCTAATTATATGCAGCTGCTTGGGTTGTTTATTGATAAGACAAACAAAAATGGTTGCCAGGCAATGTGTATGAAAAGGTACATGACGCGGCTGGGAAAATAGACGGCGCAATATTTATGGTCCCTGTCATGACGGTTACATTGAATGCAATCCGAATTATTTTGTTTACAGGAATGCATCTAAGGAAATTTGACTGGCGACGTAAATGCCGAAATTGATTGGAAATTCCCGGTAAGCTAATAAAGAAATCTTAAGGAGCAGTGGTATGCGAAGAGAATGCATTAAGGTAAGTTTTCTTTACGGGACTTAAAGATCATAGATTTGATCTCTTAAATGCGTGCAGCATTTACAGGTACTAATACTGTTGCATTAGCAAACTTAAGGGAGTAGGGTAGTAGTTATGGGGGTTTTTCAGGTAAGTAGACCGTAGGGTTTGGCGGAACCGCTACAGCTCCGTCAGTGACCATTGTAACCTGAATTACCTCTGATTAAATTTATGAATGAGTGTTATAAGCTTCGTCAGTGACTATTGTAAATAAAAATTACCTTGTATTAAATTTTGGATATTTTTGTTGAGTAAATAAAGAAAGCAAATTGAACTACCAACATGAGTCTGTAGTGTTTTATTTCCTTGCATTGTGAAGTAGTGACAGTGGATTGGGGTTAGTGGACCCGTGCACCTGCTTGCACATACTAAGACCAAAAGTGAACCTCATACCCCATAATCCTCTTTGTGAACGCGTTGGTTAAAAGTAAAGAAATAAATAAATAAGTAAATAAATACAATATTAGACATAGTTTGCAGACAAGTGGGTATAAGCTTCATACTCAGGTAACATACTGCTGGAATGTCTTTTTAATTTACATTTGGGAGTAAATTTTGTGTTCTGGCTATTGTGGATATAGAAAACAGTCCTCCTCTGGCAATAATACGTATTAACATTATTTTATCTTCAGGGTGTGGATCGAAAAACGTCTGCATCTTCTAAAACAAGGCGTCATCCCTCTGCCACATGACAACTTCTATAGCTCTAACAGATATATTGAAAATCTACTCAATTCGTAATAGATTTTCGAACACCATTTTGAGCACTTGTGTTTTCTACTATATAGCTAGGTGAATAGGTATTTGAACTCTCAACAAGTAACTAAATATTTGACACATAACAACCAAATACCTATTAGTCAATTGTGTTCACCAATCAACCGTCCTTGTAAGTTACAATACTTCCTAAGTGCATTCAGGCAGCTAGCTGCTTTCCCTACAGCACAATTCCCTAAATCGAAATAAATCCGTTACTGCAATATTTTACATTCAAACCAGACCCCACCACAGGTTTGCTAATAAATCTTAGTATAGCCGTTTCATAGGTTAAATTGTGGTTGGTGGGCCAGCTGGAGGTACATCGTCCACAAGGACTGTTTTTCTACTGCAGTAGCCTTCTAACTTTTGCATTTATCAATGTTAATGTCAAAAGAAAAGTTTATGTTCAATTGGAGGTTGTGCGGGTGTATGAGAGGGCGGACTTGACATGAGTTCATTACTTAGAAACTTCCGGACAAAATACCTTGAGAGTGCAAATCGCCTTTCGATCATTAGCTACATGGGGAATGCCAAAAGGCGAATCCCAAGCTAACACCACAGCATTTCATCACTCATCCTGCAAACCAACCTTCAGCGTGCAACACAACAGAACTTTTCAATACAAAACTTTGTCGGTAGAAAAGTTTATACTCCCTAGGTTCCCTTATGCAGGGTGGCCAATAGCTGGGAATTAAGTTTCAAAAGTCCATTTAGCTCTACTGACTAAACAAGCACACAACATCCGGGTTAGAGGCCGCGCGTGGTCGGCATGGCAAAGGGTGTTTACAACAGTGACCCTTTAGCTTCAGTTAAGAGCTCCTTGTTCGCAGGGGACGAAAAGCTATGTCTTGGGTTAAGTGGAATAGAAATGGTTCTCCTCGCTGACCATTAACCTCCCCTGCATAACGTACTCAATATTAATGGGTAATTGGGCATGAAAGTGCGTTTAAATGCAGATACCATGCAAAATTTCTGCAGTGAACAATGTTGAGGTAGTTTTAGTATATGGGAAGGCTAGTATGGCATAGATATATCTGCAAGGTCAGGCAATTAACAACGATGCGGGTTAGAGAAGCAGTTGATTGCAGTACTTATTAAGGATACCAATTACCGCAACGACGTTGTGGACTTATACATTTTATATATACATTGAATGCTATTGTTCTTAAATTATTTTTCGAAAGTAGGTAATTCTTCATTGTACTTACCATCCTTTCTACCAGACCATGCGGAGTTATTTATACCGCAATCTTGATTTGAAACTTGTAAATTCTTTACCAGACTGACAGTTAGACAGTACTTTAAAACTTTAGAAAATTATTCACCAACTAAAACAGCTCAAAACTTGGGAACGGCCTCATTATAATCAACATTCGATGGTACTTACTTATGTCAAATTAATTATTGGCATTTTTGGAAGTGATTTGGGTGGATTTATAAAGCCCCTAATTTCCAAATTCGTGAAAATAAATTATAACAATATATGCCCCGGGCGGTCCAAATAATTCCCAAATTGATGTCTTACGATGCAGGAGCACATACATCTTTACCTTAACGGAGCCGAGTTCGAGGAAGTCAAGCATCTTCACTTTCGTCGCGGATGCGGTTAATCCTGCCTTTAGTTTTTCCCATACACTTACTGCCAAAGTTTCCTCCTGATAATCCGGTTTTGGTTTGGTCAAATAATTTTCGAGTTAGAAAGTATTACGGAAGAGCAAATCAAATTACTTTTGGTCACTCGGAATGTTAAAAAAGGCCTACGGCCTCATGTAACTTATTACTTCATCTCCTCGATTGAATCCCTACTCTTCGTTTAGGAATATCATTTTGAAGGCAGTCTTTCCATGGTGTTGAAGACAACTGATTAAGGGAACTAATTATCTTGGAATGAAGCGATTGCAGTTTCTGGGATATTTACTGAGATTATAGCGGATGAAAATTTTCTAAAACCATTGCTGCTCGAGAATCTTCCACTAAACGTCCGAGATATCCTCGTGTCCCGAGCGGACTCGAATATTTATTAGATAGCTCAAAGTGCGGATGAGATATTTGCAGCTGGTCTGAAACAGACTAATCCAACCCACATCGCCACAACACTTGAGTGGCGTCCGGCTGTTTTGAATTGCCAACTCGAGCGAAGCTGCTACGCTGCCCGACTGATTTGAAGTAAATAATTGGCGACATTTTGTTATTTGTATACGTTCGTTTGTTTATAAATAATTTAAAAGTACTTGTTAAATGTTTCCCTAGTTTGGCCGAAATCGGGTGGAGTTGGTGGTTCGCACTAGCGAAAAAGGCCTCGAGGGCAAAGGGTTAATACATCTTCGGTACAAGAAACACCAACTGTTTTTCTGAAAGAAGCTTCACAACAACAGTTCCCCTGCTCGAGAAATCAGGATGCAAGCGGAACTTCGAGAATTTCGTTTGGTGATTAGTAAAGATAGACTACACGATTCCAGGTATCACAGTATAAGCCGTCCTTATCAGAAAAGTCCTTGCCGTTCTCGATTTCTAGACGAAGAAGCGGTTCCCGTACTCCGGGTAGAGCGGATTTTGTCACGACTTGCTTCTATAGTAGGTATTTCGACGTGAAAGCTAAGAGGTGTATCATCACCATCATCGGCACTACAACCAGGAACCGGTCTTGGCCTTATTTAGCAAGTCCTGGGACTTGTTAAATTCCCATAATGATTTGTTTTTTCTGGGCACGGTCATTAGTTTTGCGCCAGAGGCTCCCCAACGGGGAATCGAACCCCGGTCTCCCACGTGACAGGCGGGTATACTAACCACTATACTATCGAGGAGCCTATTCTGCTCCCTAGGGGATGAATTAAATAACAATTCATGGGGCAGCGCCTAAAAGATAGTCATGAAAAGTCTACAGAACAACAGTAGTCAAATGCGAAAAGTAGAACTGACATGACCAGAGTCGGTTCTGTCCTCTTCCCGCTGTGTGATGAGGTATTGAGAGTGCAAAAAGGGTAAAGTATCACTGAAGGGGAGATACCCCCCGTGACCACCGAAGAGGGGCTGTGGGCTGGAAGGGTTGTCAAAAATCAACACGACCCCTAGTCTGGATGGTATCCCTAACGCTGTAGTGAAGACCGCTCTAACAATAAATCCGGAAGTCTTCAGCGGTCTCTTCACAACCTACCTTCAAACAGGACAATTTCCTAAATGATGGAAAAAACAGCGGCTTGTGTCTATACCCAAAGGAGTCAAAAATCCAGAAGCGCCGTAGTCTTATCGCCAGTTGTACATACTGGACACAACAGGAAAACTGCTTGAGCGAGTAATTGTCACTCCCTGGAACAATCCACTGAAGGGGCATCGGCGCTCTCCGAATTGCAGTATGGGTTCCGGGAAAGTAGATCAACCGGTAAGGCACTATCTGTGGTGTGCGACATCGCTCGCAAAGCGATAGCTGGAGCACGATGGCTAAGTGGTACAAAAAAATATTGCGGGGTGGTGACGCTAGATGTTAAAAATGCGTTTAACTCGGTGAATTGGAATCGAATTCTGGAAGCGTTAGTCGATCTACAAGTCTTGTGGGGGAAGAAGTATTGTGTACAGGCATACTGCACCGGTTCACTTCTTCCTCCGTCATCACTCAAAGCAAGTTCCGCCGAACACCAAAAGAAAACTTCGCAACACCAAATAAGTCTCCGAGAAGCACCGTTTGAGACAATAAAATATTCAAGCAACGCACCAAGGAGCAAAACAGGAGAAATAACACACACGGATTTCGTTTATTATTATTGGTTTTGTTGACGTCCTGCGCCGTGCTTCCTCGGTTGAGGGAAGAGCGGGGACCTTTTATTTATTTCTTTTACTTCTTTTAAGGAACTTCTGTACGCGCAACAATCTTATTAGATATCTTGATTCTAGATTTGTTGTGATGGCTTTGAAATCAGATAACGCATATCCAGAAGGCCTTTTCCAAATCAAACTTTCTTTCCAGTATTTAATCAAAGATCGGTCTTTGATATTTGAAAGCGTTGTTTCCGATTAAGTGGTTGTTCTTAATAAGTATTTTCCACTGAGCTCATATTACCAGCCATTTTAAACATTTGTTTATAATATCGTTTATAGATTTTTTAGTTATGTTTATTTTTGAAATAAAAATTAGTCGCCACAATCTGTAGGTTGCTACTTTAATATCACAATTCAAACTAAACTCAAACTTCTTCAACTCTCAAAAAAAAACTCAAACTAAAACTCAAAGCTTACTGAACTAACTGCTTCCGAATTCAAAACTCAAAACTAACTGATTTTACAATTGAATTTTTTTCTCTACTTATAGAACATTGTGTTTTAATTTACTGGAAATTATAAAATCAACAAAACACAAAATTTATCAAAGTCTCTGTGACTTTTAAATTGAATAAAATTTGAACGAAAATCAAAGTTACTATGTTTTGAATGAATAAAAAGGTGCAGGTTATTAAATGTGCTGTATTTGGCAATATTGTGAATGTTTATGAATGATATGTATTAAGTGAGAATGTAATATATGTTAAGGGAAGTTTTTAAAGGATGTGTAAGGAGATTCAGTGTTAAATTTAATAATGGTAGTATTCTGGAATACAATAGTTTTATTACATGTAGGCAGTAGTCGCGGTAAACTTCACAATTACACGCAGTTTAGATTTTTGGATACTGGTCACCGATAAGACACCAAAAAAACTATTCTTTTATCTGTTCTAGATTTGAATTTTATTGTCACTGCGGAAGGCTAAAAAGTCGATTCGCGACTAGCTCTCTTAATTTAGGGATGCATTTCCCATCCCAAGAGATACGTGAAGTCTCTCTTTGGGGGTAGGTAACCGGATCTCATAGAGAAGATCATTGTGATATGCATGCATGTGTCCGCATTTGTTCTTTCATGGGACAAGGCCATGAGAACAAAGCTGAAAAATCAAAAGGGATAATGGGCATCAATGAGATGTGAGGTCGGCTAAGTAAAGAAGCCGTATTTCATTGATTACTAATGGATTTCTGTTTGCTCATGCCTCGAGATCATGGGAAGTAGATCCAGAAGTATTGGAAGACAAAGAGATCGCGTAGATTATTGTCTATGGTGTACATTGCAGCTGTATTGATAGACCGCCATGCATCGTGGACATGGTGCTAATTGGTTTTAGCATATTGTCTGAGAATTGGTGTTTATGGCATCGCTGCCAAGGGTAAGTACACAATTCCTATTTGCATTTGTTTATGCTAAAGGATTTGGTTTATGCCTTTAGACGAAAGATGCGTATATTTGCTTTTGTCCCTTGGGTGAAGGTCGCCAGCCAATGTGTATGTAAGGGAATTTATCGTACACATGGTGAGGCTGGGAATAGGTGACGCAATGTTTATTATCCCTAGAAACGTGGTTACATTATGTGTGAACCAAATTGTTTCTTTGCAGGAATTCCTCTAGGGAAAATGCTTATGGTAAGATTGGGATTTGGATTTAAGGTGAGTTTGGACAGAATTCTTGTAGGGAATTTCAATGCGACTTGGTGCATGAAGGTAAGAATTCTCTTCCAGGAGCTTTTAGATAAGTACATTAGATACATGATGCGTGAAGTATTTACAGGTGCTAATGCGATTGCATTAGCGGGAAATAATGGGAGTTGGGTTGTAGTTATGGGGGGTTCTTCGGTTAAGCTAAAAGAACCCCCACAGTCTCAGCCTACTTGGTGCGTATACTAGCAAACTATCTCTCGGATAAAAGACTGCTCTATGACATAGATGAGGTTTAACAACTAGCATTAAAGAAGATTTGGGAACGTCAGCGGCAGAATTAACGTAAGGTTCTAATATGCTTTTGCGGGAAAATGTATTCCTCATCTCGAAATATTTTTTTGCGAAACTCGTTAGTCAGAGAGTGCGCATCAGTTAAATTTGGAAGTCAACTTCAGATACACAAATAAACTCAGAAAATCATTCTTTAGCCGAACGACATGGATGTTGATTTCTCTACTGATCATGTGCTTCGCCGTCGTTGTAATATTCATGAATTTAACACAAATGTAAATCGACACCTTATTTACTTATCCTCTACCTTTTCTTCTAATCGTTTTGTGCTTTGATAATTACTAAATCTAAACTGTGTCCGTCCCGAGGTGATGGTTGACCTCAAACGACTTCAAAAGGAAGATTATGTTCTCAGGGTGGTGGGAATAGAAAAGTGTAGTGTTTTTGAACTCCTACCGAGAAACCGAACCGAATGATGAGTACTGTCAGATATTGGACAGTATATCTTCTTCCATTCCAGATGTCGTCAATGGTAAAGGAGTTGTGGGGTGGAAGTCGTGGCACCGGCATGGGTGCGAGTTCTACTTCCTCCTCCAACATTATTTTAATGTTCCTCCGGGAAATTGTTCGCCGAGAAAAAGAACGAAACGCCGCCACGTTTGTCCACAACTTTGGGTAAAACACCAGGGAAACGACGATCAAGGAAACCCATCCAGGAACCGCTGCCGGAAAATGAAACACACTGTCTATTGGTGATCACCGTTTTATTACTTTAATTATAACTTTGAAAATACTACACACTGAAACACAAATGGTTAAAAATCAGCAATTGTACATTAGCACACTCGACTTCGCGAAGGGGCACACTCAGGGGTGTACACTTTCGTGCACACCCAACAAGGGATGATGACGGCTCGACCGCTCCGTTCAGTGGTTGGGATAAGACTCAACGATATTTTGCTCGTTCAGAGCTCACTCGCACATCGTGGTCATGATGGTATGTGTGAGAGAAGATCACATTGGTTTATTTTTCATAAACAAGGATGGTATGTGTGAGAGAAGATCACATTGGTTTATTTTTCATAAACAAGGCATAGGAATAAACCTGAAACTCAAGGACGGGGCATAATGGGCATCCAGGAGATGTATGTTTGTTGAAACAAACGAATCGCATCTCGTCGGATGCTAATGGCTTTGTATTTGTTTATGTATCTAGTTCGTAAGGGACAAGATTCGGCGAATCAAAGGACAAGGGAAATATGACCTAATGCATAGTTCGGTAATGAGGGTCGGCTAGATAAATAGCAGCCCCTCATTAAATAGGAAAAGGTGATTCGGATACCTAAACGATGTGAATTGTCTATGGTATGCATTGCAGCTGTTACGATAGCCGCAATGCCGATGCACATGGTGCTAATAGGTTTAAGACGCGAGATGCGTATTTCCTTTGGTTTACACATTGTGCGAGTCAGAGAATTTTATTGCTGGAAGAAAAACGTCGCCAGCTAAATGTATACATAAGGAAGTTTATCGTATACATGAATGAAGCTGGGAATAGGCGACGCAATGCTAATTATCCCTGGCTGGAATGGTTACATGATATGTGAACCGAGGGTTTTTCTTTTCAGGGTATTTATGAAGAGGAAATTAAGAACTCTTACAGGGGATTTGTAACCGAAGGAATGCTTGAAAAGGTAAGAATTCTTTTGCAGGTACTTTTGGGTTATAATTATTGGATCTGTTTGATGCGTGAACCATTTAAGATGCTAATGCGAATTGGATTAGCGAAAGCTTATGCAGACCGGGTTGTGGTTATGGGGGTTTTTTCAGGAAGGCGAGCCGTGGGATCTGGCGGAACCGCCACAGAGTTTTGTTTCATTACGAACAATGCGAGACCACACAGATCTGTGGCGAACCGTCAAAAATTATTGGAGCTTAGATGGGTGTTGCCCTACCAAGCATACTCGCCTGACTTTGCTCCGCCAAACTTCCACCTGTTTCGTTCTCTTCAAAATTGCTTGCACTGAATGGCGTTACATTCAAATAAGTCTGTAAATCAGCATTTTGTTCAGGTGTCTCACTAATAAATGGAGGTCTTCCTAAGAACGGGGAATTATAAAAGTTACTGAAAGGTTTGAATATTGTGATTTGATCTGCCCTTTATATAAATAAATGACTTTGAACGGCATACAAAATATTAGCAATAACTTTTTTCTCAACCTAATATTTTGCTTCCTACCTTCATTTATTTAAATCTGTTACGTGCGATTTCCACCACCACCATCACTTAATAATTTATAATTTTAATATAATTTGTTTTAATGTAGTGTGATGGTGAGGTGGTGGAAGAAGTGCATAATCCACAAGTGAGTGTTCGAACACGCCCCGATTCGAGTGTGGATCGTGGGCGAGTTCGAATTCGGTCTTCTGAGTGGATGTCGATGGAGAGAGAGAGAGAAGCACCAGAAGGAATTTTCGATTCCGTTGGCTTTTGATTTTGTTTTTGGTTGAATACGGTTTTGAATTCCGTTGGGAGTCGAATTTTAAAAACAGTTGGAAAGGCGAAGAAAGGCAACGTCCCGGCTGAGAAAAAGTAAAAAAAAGAAACTGTTAAAAAATAAAGATTCCAAAGGAAAATGTTAAAACTAAAAGTTAAAAAAGGAAAATGTTAAAGAAATAAAATTGTAAAGGAAAACGTTAAAACTAGAAGTTAAAAAAGGAAAATGTTAAAAACACAGAAAGACAGAAAAAGTTTGCCCCGTGTGTTTTTTTTTTTTTTGTTTGAACAAGTTGTAACACTTTGAAAGCGAAAAAGATTGTCAGCATCAAAAGTTTGAAGATAAAACGCATAGAAAAAGGAATAAAGGCTAGTTTTCTTTTCTTGGAGCGCCGTTTGCTGACGTGTTTCGTGTTTGAGGACAGAAAGTTTCAGAGGAGGAACCTGCGGAAGAACCAAGGTTGTGAAGCTGCCGCTGAAGAGGAATTGCCTTGAGAGGAAAAACAGGTAACCAATTTTTTATTCATACACACAATTTTATGTGGCATCGAACCTGTCACAAATCCTTGTTTCTTGAGTTAATTTCTATTTGCTTTCTGAAGTTATTCTTTACTAACCTAACATATTTTTTCTCTTTGCTTGATTCAATTTTTTTATTTAATAATAGTTTCAACTTGCAGTTTTCTTTTAATTAGTCTTTACAATTTTTTTAAATTGTATTAAATTTCTCCTATTAGTTGCTTTAGCTTAATAGATTTTATTTCGTTTTCTGGCCTTGGCAATACTAAGTGTTGTTCTGTACAATCTGGTTTCCATTGGAAAGTTTGACAGTTTTTAACACGTTTTGGGTTTCAATCACTATTTCTTTCCTTTATCTCTATGGCGCTTGCTAAATGACCCGCGCCATAGATATACTGATTTCTTAAGAATATCATTAATCTCCTTAATGAATCTAAAGCACTAGAAATCAAAGTTTTGCAATTAGGAGAGAGTTAAACTTCCCTTAGATGTACACTACGAAACCCACTTTAAAGCGACATTGTTTAAAGAACTTTCAGAATACTTAGTGCCTTCACTATTGATCTGCTCCCGTATCAAATTTCCCTTTATTATTTAATACGCAGACTACGATATAAGCATCTCAACAATATTCATAACATATTTCATACACCTTGATTAAAAATAGAGAAACTTGTCTATATCCACTTTAATGCCAATCACTTACTCTAAGTTTCCCGCTATATACTCTAGCCGCAACTTTGCCTTTCTACTATTCCATACATTTTTTTCCGCCGAATTCTTTTTAAGAAGAACCTTCTGAAAGTATCCTCCGTATACAGCTACATAAACTTTTTGGCAATTCGGAGAAAAATAGGATTTTATCCTTTTATTTTGTCTCACAGAGGGTTTTCGTTCTGTCAGGATTTATTGTCGCCTCCAGGGCTAATCACTGCAATTAAGGATCATTAAAAGTTTCTGAAACTGAGATAGATACAGACTCTCTTATGCCATAGAGAATTAAATAGATTTACATTTCAAAGGAGTGCAACTGTAGAAGTTGTGCGGTTTTGAAAAGTTTTTGATTGACGCATAGGAGAAAGGAACGTGTAGGTTTACCTAAGTGAAAATTGTCTATAGGAGCTATAGTTTAACAATTGAAAGGGTAACATGAGACTTGTTTTTAAATAGTGTTGGATACACTTAAATTGGGCAATTGATTGGACTTTCGAAATAATTTTGAATATGAATGAATGCATGAGTTTCTTTGCGTCTAACTCTTAGTAAAATGCAAATATTTTGTCGTAGACTTATATTTAGTTCTTGAAAATATGTCGTTTTAACATGTCACAACGTCCCACATCTGGGTGTCACTAAGATCTGTCCGGTTCTAGGGAGAGGATTTCAACCAAAAAACATTATAACGATTATACGTATTAATCAAAATAATTGTAAGACGGATGTCCTGACACAAAAGGTGCCAGTTGGCAGCCCCAAACCTGCATACATGGCGAAACTGCTTAGGTCGGGCATTCGCTTGAAATGCAAGTGGTTGCGCGAATTATGTATTCCGATAACAATTTTATATTCAATTAAAAATATATCTTTATTTTTGTTTTATTCTCAGGACTACTTATTTTAAATTCTTATGTTGCGGGTATGCCGATCGGTGTCTCCAAGAAGAGTGAGCTACTTAAAAAACCATGCTCACTCGATCAGTATCCCAGACGAAAAAGGAAGTAGAATCGCTCCACCACCATAATCTGACTGTCGATTCGTTAAGACTATCCGAGGCGACATTTAGTAGTTTGGATGGTGATGCACTTTCGTTAAGTTGTATGGAATTAGACGATTCATCTTTTGGTTGTCAATAAATGATCACCGCTTGGGTGATTCATATTTTTATATAATTCTATATATAGTCCCACAAAGATATGAATAAATGGGGCCTTAACTCCACCCTCCGTTAGATTAAAGCGTCCTCGCTTTTGAGTTTTTCCGCAGCCTTCGTGTACTGTGTACCCATGCTGTTTTTTATTTCAACAGTTACATCTATGCTTAGGCCGAGTATTATAATTATCAGGAGAGTTGCAAAAAAAATCTATTACGGATTTGTACAATTATCCTCTTCTGTTTGTGTATGTCTTATGTTGTCTTTATGGATTTTCTTGCCTCGTGTTGAAATTACATAGTTACCCTTATCTTCTTTTACTTTCGCCTCGATGGAACGGTCCGTGTTCTTGTTTCGCTGTTCTTGATCGCTTTGACTTGTAGAAAATGGTGTCATCAGGTTTATATGTTTTCGCCTCTCAATTTTTGTTAACGTGGTTTAATAGTTTTTGTTGTTTACTTTTTATAATGTTTTTAAGTGGCGGCGTCTGTTTTCGATTATAAAATACGTCCTCTGGTTTAAGGTTGGAACGCTATGTATGGTGGCGTTATATTGTTTTACCGATTCAAAAATTTCTTCCTTACAATCTGTATTGTTTTGTTTCGCAAGAGCTCGTACTATTTCGAGAATGGTTGAGTGTGCTCTTTCGACCTGGCTTTTAGATCATATGTATCACATTATGTCGATTAAACATTGCTTCTGCTTGGTGACTTGAAAAAATTGACTCATTATCGGTCATCACGTATTGTTGGTCATTATAATTGAATATTTGTGAAAGTATTTCGTTTAGGACCGTTGGTATATTTAGTTTGTTTGGTATGTGCCTCAGGTGTAGGTACTTTGAATATCGGTCGATTGTGCTGATATACATTTGGTCATTTAAGTGAAAGACATCCATTTGTAAGTATTGCCCGATTTGGGTTGGCACTGGTGTTTCTCCTACGGGGTGTTTGTTAGGTTTCCTATCGTATTTTGTTTTAGGGCATATTTTGCATTTTGTAGCGTAACTTTTACATCCTTTGTTTATTTTTGGCCAGTAGTATTGTAATAAAATTTCCTTTGCATTGTTCCGATATCCTCTGTGGGCCCTGTTATGTACTTCTTGGGTTATTTTTACTTGTTCGTTTTCGTCGTCTGTATCCCTTAATAATATTTGAGCAATAATTAGTTTGTAATGATTGAACGTTTCTTTGTCTTTTCATATTTATGTAATAATTCTTCCGGTATTTTTATCGCATTATTGATGTTAGGATTGAGTATATTTTTTAGTTTTCCCTTTAGATCTTCCTCACTTGTGATGCGTATGTCATGCCTGAGGTTATTAAGAACATTTATTGTTTTTATCGGAGTGTTTTCTCCTGATTCGCTGATTGTTATTTGGTTTTTATAGGTGTTGAGAGGTTGATTTACTCGCAGGATTAATGTTTGTGGTGAGCTTATCGCGGAATGTTCTGAGCAAGTAAAGGTGTTTACTTATTGCCTGCATAGTGCATCCGCAACTACATTGTCTTTGCCAGGTTTATATTTGATTTCTGCACCGTATTTATGGGTGTTTGTTAATGAGTTCTTCTCGTTGTAAGGTGCCTCAGGGGCACAGGTTCACTCAAATTACCCAACTTGTTGTCAATGTACCAACGCCGATTGAATAAAACACCTCGATTCCTTTAGTTTTTCTTGTTTATTAATTGCTCAAAAGAAATAAACATTTAACGTAAATAAAAGACTTTTAATTCTAATAGCTTTGCTTCCGCACGCGCACACGATTCGATTTTACACACAAAAGCTAATTTAAATATTTTGTTGTGCGGAGCACCCGACTGCACTCGCTCAACGCACATTAAACAAGAAGAACGACAATCTCGTGTCTTTCGCCACATATCCTGTTTCGTTCGTTCCGCTTCCACTATAGTTATTTCGAGGAAACAGTCGAACTGGTTGATAGGTGGCGACTATGCCGACTATGGTTAATAAAAGGACGATGGCTATTGCAATGTGACTGGGGTTTTAAATGGGGGTAAACTTTTATTTAAATTATATTCTACTGTAAAAGGGTTTTCTATTGTAAAGGGAAAGGGAATATTAAGAAGGGAAGGATATGTGCGTGAAGACACGAGATGTTAATAATTGACAAGGGGGAGTGATAATTTAATGAACTTAATTATATAACATTCCTCCCCCCTTACAAAAATGGAGTTTCATTCTTGGAAGAGGAATGAAACTTACTTTCGGTAGTATATATCTATATACAGGTGTGTGCGCGGCGATTGGCTTAACACTATTTTTATATTAATTTTTTTTTTTTTTTTTTTTAGTTTACTTTTTTCCAATTTATTCATTTGATTTTATTTAACAGTATTTTTACATTTCTTAATAATATTTATATATGTTATTTACAATTTATTCATTTGATTTTATTTAACAATGTTTTTACATTTCTTAATAATATTTATATATATTATTTACAATTTATTTATTTTTATTTTTGAGTTAATATCTATTTTGTAACTATTTGCATATATAGTTTGTTATTGGATTTAATATTACTTAAATATTTTATTTAGGAATTTATTAAATTTCTAAATATTTTATAGTTTATACTATATTTACATTTCTTTTTGTTTACTACGAGGGTTGCCTTTTATATTTCGGGATTAGAGAACAAAAACAAATATCGATCATCGAAAATCACTTTATTGTTTTTCAAAACATTCCCCATGAACATCTATACACTTTTGCATGCGTTTGAACCAATTGTCGAAGCACTTTTGCCACTCTGATTGAGGTATCTCCAACACATGCATTCTGAATGCACAACCGCTTCTTCAGGTGTCGAAACACGTTGACCTCTCAGTTTGTTTTTTACGTACGGGAATAAAAAGAAGTCATTCGGCGCCAAGTCAGGACTATACGGCGGATGACCCATCAAATCGATGTTTTGCTCAAAAATGCAGTTGTCGCCGATGTGTCTTCGGCGGTTGGTTTTCCTGATTTCTTGGAAGACAACTGGCAAACAAATGGTTGTGTACCACTCAGAATTGACTGTTCTGCGTTGTTCTAGTGCTACGGTTGCGACATGTCCAGTTTTTCCGAAAAAAACAGGCGACCATTTACTTGAAAGTGCTTCGTGCGTGAACAACTTTTGTTGGATTTGGCTCATCTTGAAACACCCAGACAGTCGACTGCTGTTTACTTTCGGGCTCATACGCGTAAATCCACGATTCATCACCTGTCACGATGTCATAGACGTGTTTCGAAGCACCGCGACCGTATTTTTTGAGCATTTCTTTCGACCAATTGACACGAGCCTTTTTTTAGGCGATTGACAAATTGTGTGGGATCCGCGAACAAATTTTTTTGACAGTCAAATGCTTATGCAATATTGAATGTATGCTGGTCCCACTAACGCCTAAGGTTGTCTCAATCTCACGATAGGTCACATGACGATCTTCCAATATCAGTTCGCGCACAGCATCAATGGTTTTCGGAACAACGAAATTCATCTTGGAGTGAACTACGACCACGAATGAATTCACCATACCATGGATAAACACTGATCCTTGATGGAGAGTCATCGCCAAAAATTGAATTAAGTTCACCCATGCACTGTTGCTGAGTTAATCCACGCCGAAAGTTGTAAAAAATAATCGCACGAAAATGTTGACGATTTAATTCCATTTTTGGGCCGAGATGAATCTTTTAAGTTACTGTAAACAACACAAATAGCGCTCGTATGTCAAAACGTTCTGAGTGCGTATAACCTCAAAAATGTCCAACTTTACGACAGAGCTGTCAATTGCCGGATTGCAACGCTAGGCTTGCCAAATCCCGAAACATAAGAGGCAACCCTCGTATTTTATTGTTTATAATTCAGAATATATGTGTAATGTTTAATATATTGTTCAAATAATTTTATTTTACCAACACATGTGCTTCTCAGGTCATGACTAGTTCTGGTGGCTGGTGGCTGTCATTTCCTCTGGTATTATTACAGACTCAAACATATCACCCCTTTCAGTTCGTACCCTTTAATCGAAATAGGGTTTCAACTTGTTTTTGTGCATCACCACACTTTTTCTGCCTATTTTCAGAACCACATTTACTAGGCCCTGTATTGCCACTACATTGTAGGGACCCCTCCATATGGGAGCTAACTTCCCTTGTTTCTGCGCATTCCGCATCAGAACTTTATCGCCCACGTGAAACGTGAAAGGGCGTACGGTACGGTCATGGTACCTTTTGGATTTCCTCTTGGAAAATAATAGGTTACGCATCGCTATTACGTATGTACGCTGGAGTTTGTACTTTAATAGCTTATGGTAGCTCTCATGGTTGTACACCGGGTCCGGAGGTTGTTTGATGTTAGTCGGTACCTCCGGGGTGAAACCAAAGAGACAATCCATCGGCGTAAGTTTGGTACCTTTGTGTACGTTGGTGTTGTACACGAATGTTGCCGTCCTCAGGTATTGATCCCATGATTGGGAATTTCCATCCACAATACTGCGTAGGTATTCTACGAGTGGTCGATGGGCTCTTTCTAAAGCGCCATTCGACTGTGGATGGTACGCTGAGGTTTGAAGTTTCTTGATACGGAGCAGCTTGCACACGTTTTTAAACAAGCTGCTTAGGAAGTTGCTTCCATGATCGGTAACCAGTTGCATCGGAGCACCATACCGAGCAACTATTTGGTCAAAGAAGACCGTGGCTACCGTTTCTGCCTCCGCATTGGGTAAGGCGTAGCAATCTATCTACTTAGACAAATTGTCTTGAAAAGTTAGTATATATGTATTGCCAGCTGGAGTTCGATCCAGAGGCCCGACTATATCCAAATATACTTTGTCGAAAGGCCTCTTTGCAATGTCGGTGATTACCATGGGCATCCGTAGGTTTGGGGAAGATTTCATCGTTTGACAATCCTTACATTTCTTAATGTAGACTTTAATCTCGCGCATCATGTTCTTCCACCAAAAGTTCCTACGAATCTTGTTATAGGTTTTTATCACTCCTTGGTGTCCGCCCAAAGGAGGATCATGGTAATCCCGTAGTAGTAAGTGGATATCCTCAGGTTTTGTTATCTCCATTCCTTTTTCCGTGCAGGGAGGAATGGGATTATCTGGTAAATCAGACTCGTAATTTGTTTGACTTCCCTGGGATCCTTTGATATCCCTTAGCTTTTTTGCTTGGGCGCGTGTTACTACATTACATCTTTTTAGTTTGGGAGTTTCAGCACAACCTTGCGGGATGCGGCTTAAACCATTCGCATTGGTATTATATTTACCGGGTTTGTACTCTATTTGGTAATCAAACTCCGATAATTTGTGCTGGAATTTTGTTAAACGTGACGTGGGGTCTTTCACGTTAAACACTCCCTTCAGTGGCTTATGATCTGTATAGATGTTGAACCTTCGCCCTTGTAAATAACAGCGGAAATTTCTAGTCGCCCACACAATGGCTAGTAACTCCCTTTCAATGGTGGAGTAATTTCTTTCCGCTTTATTCAAGGTTCGACTTGCATAAGCTACAGGCTGATCTTTGCCTATTTCCGCTTGCGATAACACGGCACCAAGTGCTTCGCTGCTCGCATCCGTAGTCAGATTAAAAGGTTTGGTGAAATCTGGATAGATTAATATTGGCGGCGAAACCAATAATCCTTTTACTTTTTCAAATGCTTGTTGGCATTTGTCTGACCAGGTGAATTTTACGACCTTCCTTAACAAGTTTGTTAAGGGACGTACTATTCTCGAGAAATTTGGAACAAATTTTCGATAATAGTTCGTCAGTCCTAGAAATGATTGGACGTTCTTTACCGAAATTATCGCACGAATGGGTAGAAAGTCAGTCGAATATTACCAACAGGCGGTGGACGAGCTCCTGGAGTTTTTCGGTGTACTTAAAAATTGAATCAGTAGTTTTGTGGAAATTAAAATCTTTAAAGTCGAGTCAGTTCATTTTGGTTGTAATTAACACTGTACCTTTGTAAAATTAAACTAGTGTACCAAGTTTTAACTTCTATTTTGATCGACAATAAAACGAAAATAGATCAGTGTAAAATTAAACTAGCGTACCATTTTGTAACTTTAATTTCGATCAACAATAAAAATAAGTTTGTAAACAGTTTATGTATGTAAAAGTGAACTCTGTACATATTGGCAAGGTTAAAACCTCATTAAATTTAATCCTGAACTTTATGATAGAAAATACGTTTGTAATCATTTTATTTATTTCTAGCGGCACTTCCAAGCCAACCCCTTCAGTTAACGTAATTTAAGTGATATCATTTGTGAAACAGTCACATGATCAATAAAGAACTATTGATTGCATTTTTAATTGGTGCAAAAAAGAATCGTATTATTTTGAGGAAATTACGGACAGTGCCGGTGAATAATAGCACTGCGACGTTGTAGGCTTTGTAAAACCATTTGTTGGGAAACTGGTGAACCTGAGCCCTTGAGGCACCCTACCTAAAAGACGAAGTACCCACAGTACTTACACGGGAACTGCAGCTACCACCTTACGTGGTTCTTGTGAAGGCACTGTCGAAAATATGTAAACCGTTTTGGACACGACAGTTCACCTCTCTATCCACAATGAGAAGAATGAGAAGAGAATGGTGAATATGCCATTTCTGTATGCTTTGACACAATGGACAAATATCCTGCCACCAAAACTATATGATTCGACTAAAGAAGTGTTGAACCGAAATCCGTACTCTAGTAACTCTACTACAAAATATGCTGTGTGAACTTGAAAGAGAAGATAAGTAGTCAGAGAATCCAATAGAAGAACAAAACTAATAAGCTTACCAGGCTATCGTCGTCTATGGATCAGTGAATAACTAAGAGGGGTCCAAATATGCGGAAAGAAATGACCTCGTTCGTTATCGTGGATTTGAGATTCGTTGTAAAAGGACCACAGGAGATATGATAACATAACTCAGTGCCAGATGAAGCCGGCACATGGGTAATTGCGACGGAAGCAAAAACCACGCAATTAATATCTCAAATACATTTGAAAGAGTTTGTCGGCAATTCTTATTGACAAAAATGCTTTTCTATTGAATTGACTACACACTGATCCAGCGTTGTCACAACTGCCCCCCACCAAATGCTTATCTTCTACAAGGCTCCGTTCATTCACCCAGGGTATTCCTCGTTTACGTGAATGACCTGTTGTGCGTTACTCAGAACCCTCCCTTTCGTTTATCGCTACTTGCATCTTGATTTTCTCACATTCATTTGAACACGGTTGACGGAGTTTTTTTGAACTTCATAAAAACAGTAAGATATGATCAACTTGCTTCCTTCGTGAGCTGAACAATCTATATCAATGGGAGTTTTCTAATCTAGAATAATTCAGTGCTCTCTATTGCATCTTGTCATTGGATAGAAGTCTGTTGCACAATAAAATGGTCTGTTGCACACACAAATAAAATTATAAAAGCGATGATTGATCTCGGCGTGATGGTGATCGCTGTTCTAAGTGTATACTTAACAGCCTTTACACTCTTTATTAAAACGCATTAAAAATACACAGCTTTGTGTTTCGACTCTTCATTTCACTTATCTATTTATTACTTCATTTAATCTACGTTACTTTAAATTTAATTCTTAGTTTTCACATGAATTCTTTTTGGTTTTAATGTAATTAAATCGATTTGGCATTCACTTCTTTTTTATTTTAATGTAAGTAAATTTATTTCACATACACTTGAATTCTTATTTTTGACATAAGTTCTTCTGTTTTCCTTTTTGTTTTTAAAGATCTACGCACTCAGACGGACGTCGCTGGCGATTTTACCAACACCCACAACAGGTGACGAACAACCACTAACGAACAACAGGTTCTCTGCCCATTCGCGCCCCTTTTATACCAATGGCTCATTTCCGATCGCATACTCATCCTCAATTTCTCATTTCCCCGCCCACCAAATGCGAATAAACTCTCGCGAATTTTCTCAACAGTCAATGAAACCAAGGAGAATGTGGAAAATTGCAAACGAGTGCACCTTGATAAGAGGTTGTGGCGGTTCCATTGAACGTCACTGCTTACCTTCCAGCGTGTAATGAGGAAACAGCTTCCTAGTGCATGGTTTGCTCAAACCTTCGCCTAAAGTATCTAAACCTATAATTTTCGCTGATGTAAAATTTGGGCTCCTCGATAGTATAGTGGTTAAAATACCCACCTGTCACACGGGAGACCGGGGTTCGATTCCCCGTCGGGGAGCCTCTGGCGCAAGACTAATGACCTTGCCCAGAAAAAATAAATCATTATGGAAAATTTAACAAGCCTCAGGACTTACTAAATAAGGCCAAGGCCGGTTCCCGGTTGTAGTGCCGATGATGATGATGAAAATCTATCAGCACCAAACAGATAATTCCCTAAAGGCACGGTTTCATGAAGCGCACCATTTCCTTAAAAGCAATTCAGTTGCACCACTAAGCAACCGACATAACTCGACCACCGCCGTGCACATATCCCCCATCGAATTTACAGCACACAAGCAGGAGATACTCTTGCTTTACTTCCATGCTGCAACCAATCGACAAGAAATGGTTAACTCGCACCTGACCGCAAAAAGGGATCGAGTTCTCGTTAGTGTAAATACACACACGACGGTTCGACCCTCTGATGACGCCAGCAACGTGCGCCCGATCAGCATGGATCTCTTACGCGGTACCAATCGGATAAACATTTCCTTTTAGGAAAATGTAATGTCCACGGTCCGCTTGCTCGTGCACAGCATGAGCGTGCGAGGTAACCGCATCTGTGTGTGTGCACATCCTCTCTGTGATCATCATCTAGGATCATCCTTTATATGGTCACCGAAGCGATTGATGGAATTTTTGGTATTCTGTCGTTTCGGTTGATATAGTCAATCGCATAACAGATTTCGTGAAGGCGAGTCGTGCCTCCATGTTAAATAAATTAGAGTCGTTATTGAACTACAGTCGGGAGGAGTCGCTTAACAGCCACGTCGCATGCGCAGTCGTGCTTTTCATTGAGTGGAATGGTTCCCAAAACAGCGAGTGGCAGCAACTATACCGAAGGGGGAGTAGTCCCACCGACTTGCCAACATATTGTCCGCATTGCAATGGAGTCCGAACGAATGGAACTAAACGGTTTCACGAGTTAACCAAAGTGTAATTTTGCGTTTATTTGGTCATACCCTTGTATATGTCTTAACCTTGTATTACTAATTCAATTACAACGAGCAAGAACCAGTGACTATTTAAGTTGAATACTATATAGCTGAGTATTAGTAATCATCGATTAATGATTACGGTTTCTGCACCGATGAACAGTGTGTTTAGTGACTTTTAATTTTCAATTTTGTTTTTCCAATTTTTTGTTTGACCATTATAATAAGATCACTAATGAATTTTTGTAAATACCAACTCGGGCTCAGTAAGCTTTCTTATAGTAATAATTAATTCTGCCACAGTGAGCAACGAACTTTGTGACTTTTAATTTTTCCCCTATGTAACCGAATTTTTGTGTTTGTCCCTTACCATAAGATAACTAAATAAGTTTGGATTTGTTGACTTTAATTCTGTACACCAATCTCTAGTGATTTTTAATGCAGGTTATAACGAACAATGTATTTAGTGCCTTATTATCCAGCTTCAATATATCCCACGATTGTGAATATCACCAATACAATAAATAAAGCTTTAAAAAGGGCCGCGGCCAGAGTTTTTATTTTATTTCTTCTAATCGCTACCGAAAGGTTTAGGAAACAACAGCACGTGCGGACAGCCAACAAAGTGTCAAGAGTATTGGGGAGTAGAAATATGTGAACCAGTGCCCCTGTCTGGCACACTAAACACCTAAACATATACACTACAAGTCCCATCAGGTAGATTTGGTTTCGCTTGCAACGAAAAGCGAAACCAAAAGAGCGACCCCTTGACCTCATTTAGAAGCTTGGATAATTCGTGGAATGCAGGACCGCAAGTGCATCCCGAGAAGGGGAAATGACGATTTTTTTATATCAGACAGGGGAACTATGGCTTGGGATCTTCTTTTGCAGTGGGATGTGCAAAAGGAATAAATGATGGACTCAATTGTTTCGCTATGTAGAAACAGCGTCGTCTACGTATGTTTTGCTGTTATTAAACAAAAGGATGGATTGATGATTATTTCAGGAAAGGAAAGTGATATAGGAGATTTAGGGAATAGGTTTTTACTTTGCAAAACGGATGCGAATCAGCTTAATGAAGCGCGGGGGGGGCGGGGGGGGTTAATTATGTAATAAATCCCAATGGAATTCCTAAATTGAAATTCAATTACTACGAGGGTAACCTCTTATGTTTCGGGATTTGGCAACCCTAGTGTTGCAATCCGGCAATTGACAGCTCTGTCGTAAAGTTGGACATTTTTGAGGTTATACGCACTCAGAACGTTTTGACATACGAGCACTATTTGTGTTGTTTACAGTAACTTAAAAGATTCATCTCGGCCCAAAAATGGAATTAAATCGTCAACATTTTCGTGCGATTATTTTTTACAACTCTCGGCGTGGATTAACTCAGCAACAGTGCATGGATGAACTTAATTCAATTTTTGGCGATGAAGCTCCATCAAGGACCAGTGTTTATCGATGGTATGGTGAATTCAATCGTGGTCGTAGTTCACTCCAAGATGAATTTCGTGAAGGTCGTCCAAAATCAGTTGTTGTTCCGAAAACCATTGATGCTGTGCGCGAACTGATATTGGAAGATCGTCATGTGACCTATCGTGAGATTGAGACAACCTTAGGCGTTAGTGGGACCAGCATACATTCAATATTGCATAAACATTTGACTGTCAAAAAAATTTGTTCGCGTTGGATCCCACACAATTTGTCAATCGCCCAAAAAAAGGCTCGTGTCAATTGGTCAAAAGAAATGCTCAAAAAATACGGTCGCGGTGCTTCGAAACACGTCTATGACATCGTGACAGGTGACGAATCGTGGATTAACGCGTATGAGCCCGAAAGTAAACAGCAGTCGACTGTCTGGGTGTTTCAAGATGAGCCAAATCCAACAAAAGTTGTTCGCGCACGAAGCACTTCCAAGCAAATGGTCGCCTGTTTTTTCGGAAAAACTGGACATGTCGCAACCGTACCACTAGAACAACGCAGAACAGTCAATTCTGAGTGGTACACAACCATTTGTTTGCCAGTTGTCTTCCAAGAAATCAGGAAAACCAACCGCCGAAGACGGATCATTCTTCACCGCGACAATGCGAGCTCTCACACATCGGCTGCGACAACTGCATTTTTGAGCACCCAAAACATCGATTTGATGGGTCATCCGCCGTATAGTCCTGACTTGGCACCGAATGACTTCTTTTTATTCCCGTACGTAAAAAACAAACTAACAGGTCAACGTTTTTCGACACCTGAAGAAGCGGTTGCTGCATTCAGAATGCATGTGTTGGAGATACCTCAATCAGTGTTCGCAATCCTGCTCAATCTGCAGAGACAGATGACACAGCTACAAAGCCAAATAAACGAGATCTACTCGCATTTGCCCAGTCTAAATAACAAGTCGATATATACCCTCTAACCACAACATCAATAAAAGCTCTTGTCGTGAATGTAAATTCACTAATAAGAACTGAGAGAAGAGCCAATCTTTTTAACCTGTTGCAAGAGGGAGAACCTGATGTACTTCTGGCGGGGGAAACAAAGTTAAACCAGAGACACAAGATATGGCATAAAAACTACGATATTATACGAAGAGATCGACCTAACTCCTCTCAAAGAGGGGGTGTCACAATCTTTATTAGAAAAGGGATCAATCATAAAGTAATATATAGTGGAGAAGTGCGCAGGTTCCGGGTGCTGGAAGCCTGTATCGTCCGCATACCCCTTCAGCAAGGAAGATGTTTGTATGCGATTGCGGTCTACGCACCTGAGGAGCACCAACAAAACCTATTTATAGCGGAGCTCGAGACACTCTTTCGATGCTTACAATTGCACCTGGGCAAAAACTACTTTATCCTAGGGGGAGATATGAACGCCAAGCATAGAAATTGGGGAAATTATATATCTAATGCCAGAGGAAATCAGTTGGCTGGTTGGTTAGATCAGTTTCATATTGAATATAGAACTGACCTGCTAGCTACGAAATATCCATCGTTCCCCAGAGGTAGATCGTTCTTATATATCTTGCTAATCGACTCACGACTGAGATTACTTAGTACCAACAGACGAAACACAATCTGTTTACGGACAATTGAATACGACAGTGACCACTGTGCATTCACGGTAGTAATAGAGCTTCCGAACGAGCTCGCAGATCTGGAGGAATTCGTGATCCCGCAACCCTATAACTACAGGGCAATGCGATGGCCGCGGTTCACCAGATCATTAACAAGAGAACTTCGTTCGAATGACTTTAATCTGCCAGTAAACAGAAACCTGACTAATGTCGAAATCGACAAATACATCCAACAAATGGACGAAACCGTAAAACGAACAATGGACAAAACAATTCCCAAAACAACAGTTACAGATCACATTAACATGTACAGAAACGCAACAATAAACGCACTCCACAAGAAAAAGAGCAGACTGCTATCGAAATTAAAACAATTACACAGACAGTTTACAGACAGACATGACCAGGAGATAATATCACTGAAATCCCGATTAAAAAACCTCCAACAATTACTTAAAGCTAATTATAGATTAGCAACAAATTTGTATTGGAACAACAGAATTCGAGCTATAAAAACTAATAACCCGAATATGTTCCCACAAATAAATAAAATATTCAGGAGAAATAATCAAAACGAGATTCAGTGTCTCCAAATGCCACGTACCGAGGTAAACAAGCAGCTGCTAACCAACATTGGCATAGATACGGAGAACGCTATCCTCAATAGTGAGCTCTTCGTGATCGAAGATCCTTTGGAGAAGGCGAACGCTGTGGGAGCTGTCTTTCAGGAAATGTACAAGGTGAATGAAAGCATTCACCGAAATCACGACCTGGAGGACAGAATTCGACTGAATCACCTGCACCTCCGGAATGAAATTTCACATTGGCAATCGGAGAATCCGGGTTTTACGGAATTCAGTGACGATAATCTGTCAATTGACATTAATGCCAATGGTGGAGCTAATAGCCTTTTAATCACAAGGGAAGGAATCCAGAGTATCTTCGACTCATTAAGAAGCAAAAAGTCAGTGGGAATAGATGGAGTACCTAACATCGTACTCAAGAACCTGCCCCCAAAGGCAATAGATATATACACGGTCCTGTTTAACAACGCGTTGAATAATGTATATTATCCCACGCGTTGGAAAACGGCTATCATTCAGCCCATCGCAAAAAAGGGCAAAGACTGCACAAACCCAATGAACATGCGTTCGATAAGTTTACTCCCAAGCATCAGTAAAGTATTTGAAAAAATCATTAACAAAGCTCTGCTAAAATGGGTAGACGACAATAGCATTATTCCAAATAACCAGTTTGGCTTTAGGGCGGGTCATGAAATCACACATGCCGCAGCTAAACTGGTCTCCGACATACAATGGAATAAATGTAGAAACCAATGCACAGGTGCCTGTCTGATCGACTTGGGAAAAGCCTTTGATACCGTCTGGATCGAAGGGTTGTATTACAAACTGGTCAGACATGGCATACGTAAGCCTTTACTATATGTACTTTACGATATGTCAAAGGACAGGAGGTTCGTGGTCAAAAATGGTAATGTGACCTCTAATAAAACGTATAATATCAAGAATGGCTTGCAACAGGGTGCGGTACTCTCTCCGATTTTTTTTTAATATTTACATTAGCGACTTATTAGATGCACTTCCGCAGGCTATTGCGTACGCAGACGATCTCATAATTTACAGAACAGCTCCGAAAGTTGAGATCATAAATAGTTTAATACAGCGAGACTTCAACAACGTGCAGCGCTATTGCGATGACTGGAAACTTAAGATCAACTTCCAGAAATGTGAAGCCATCCTATTTAGAACTGCATTATATAAAGCCACGAACGACACAAGAAAAAACTGGCGAAAGCTAGTTATCGTGGGACCGCATGGAGATAAACTGGAAACCAAGAGTTTAGTTAAATACCTGGGCATCTGGCTAGATCAATATCTGTATTTCAACAGACATGTAGAGGCTGCTTTGGTCAAAGCGAGGAAAACTTTTGCTATGACAAGGAGGCTATTTCACAGTAGCCAACTTGACAGCAGGGTTAAAGTTACATGCTACATGACACTAATCAGGCCAATGCTCATATATGGTTGTCCAGTATGGTTTAACATAGGTCCAAATTTGATGGAAAAGATTCGGGTGTTCGAAAGGAAATGTCTCAGAAGTTGTCTCAGATTATATCGGACACCGGAATCGGACTATAAAAAGTATTATTCAAATGAGACTTTATATAATGAAGCGTACATAAATAGGGTGGATAATTTTATGATTAAATTAATCAGAGGACATATTGCGAGAGCAATAAGCTCGTCCAATGACCTAATTTTCGGGGCCTATTATCCAAATACCCTGTACTATGAGAACGTGCGTCGCAACGGTTTTGTTCCACCAGAGGCGTTCCTTGATTTGGACATGAAAGGGCTTATACAGGATAGATCCGGAATTCCGCTGATCTATCATGTAAGTAGATCATCTGTAGACGGGCGATTGTGCTACGACCGGGAAGTAACGCGCACCGAAGAAGAGCTCCTGCGCCTCAGTAGGGCTATCTCCCACAGAGACCGGGACGATAGTATTAGACAGCGTCAACAGTTCTGGTGGTTGAATGGCATATAAAGACCTGGATACCAAAGTCGGTATAGAATCACACTATCATCAGCTAGCTTACATAGACTGAGCTTTTCTAGAATTAGGGTATTATAAGATTTAAGTTAAGTTAAGCTAAGTGATTTTACATAAAATTAAAAAAAAAAAAAAAATAGATGTTATATTTTAAGAAAAAAAAAAAACAAAAAAAAAATGGCAAAGTTTTTCAAAGTTTTCTTTGTCTTTCAAATAATGATAAGTATTGCCACAAAGTTTTGTCGCCGAAAGGCAAATTATACAAATATTAAGTAATGTTTAGCTTAGAGCGTCTGCGAAGGACCAGTAAGTTATTATATAAGATATATAAGCTAGAATTTAAGCATTTTTTGTCTAGCCTTTAATTTAGAAACTAAGAATATAGAAAGAAAATAAAAAAATGTTTAAAAAATGAAAATGAAATGATACCTCAATCAGAGTGGCAAAAGTGCTTCGACAATTGGTTCAAACGCATGCAAAAGTGTATAGATCTTCATGGGGAATATTTTGAAAAACAATAAAGTGATTTTCGATGATCAATATTTGTTTTTGTTCTCTAATCCCATCTATTCCCCATATCTAAATATAAAAGACAAACCTCGTACATGTAATCAAGCTGAAACAACACTGTATGTGTTCGGTGGGTACTAAAGATGTAAAGTGAAGCTCATTGAGACCCGAGTGCAAGTCTTTCAATACCACAATTAAGTATCAGTGTATCCAACCTATCTCCACTGAGCTTAGTGACTGTTTTCCACTTTTCAAATACTTTTCAACGATACCCGTAAAAAACACTAGTTCACGTTAAAAATTACCTTCAGCCAGACGAACTCAGAGAATTATTCCTTGACCATTCACCATTTAGAACGCTTTACTTTTTCATGTCATTTATATAATCGCCACGCTTCCAACACCAATGTACACTGACATCGCATTTCCTTATCCTCTCCGTTTCCTTCAATTCGTTGTGTCCTTTGGCATTAACGGTACGTCAATATATATATATATATATATATATATATATATATATATATATATATATATATATATATATATATATATATATATATCATCATCATCATCGGGACTACAACCGGGAGCCCGTCTTGGCCTTATTTAGCTAGTCCTGTGGATTGTTAAATTTTCCATAATGATTTGTTTTTTCCGGGCAAGGTCATTAGTCTTGCGCCAATATATATATATATATATATATATATATATATATATATATATATATATATATATATATATATATGCCCAATACTTGGATTCCCCCACCAAATACCAGACCTCAAACTTGATGATACTAGTTATAAATGCTGTCAAAAAGAAAGAGGTATAATAAAGGTTATAGCATCGTATTCCAGCTAAGAGTACATTTTTTAGAATTTAGTTTTGGTTCTAGCAACTGGTCAATATTTGATAGCTATACACTCTTATATGTCCACAATTGAACCAAAAATACACCCAATTACGGAGACGTTTTAACGCCAATTGCACTGAAGCGCCATTTAATCTAACAGTATTGCCATAGTCAACACTTTATAATGTCACTAAAATAAATTGGCTGTCACCGCCTGTTGTCATATTATTTTATTTTGAACTTTTAAATCTTCGTGCTCTTTAGGGCTTTATGTATCCTGCTGTTGGCGTTATATTAAAGTCTCAATTATGAAGACCGTTTATAAGGGACGGCATGTTGTGTGCCCCTTTGACATCCAATATAAGCACCAATTCGGCGCGTTGATAACATTTTAAGGAGTTATTCAATAAATCAACCATTTCGTTGTACTTAATCATGCCATTAAAAAGAAGACCTTTATGTTATTTCCAAGTATCCACGTACCGAAAAGTATCGTTAAAAATTTACGGACCAACACGAAATGTATGTCTCCCAGTTATGCCATTAAAAGCTTATAAAGGACCTTTATTCTTCTGAAGGTCTGTCTTTACTTGGGAGCAGTACATGCTCAGCAGGTCGGAAATTCCGGAAAGTAATTTTGCGTTCAAATATTTATTATGACCGATGTCTTCTTATTAAGTTTGCAATATTTTTCCCGCTGAACGGGATAAAGGGGTTTTGTTTGTATTGATAGATATTACATTGTTTGATTCAATTTTAAATTCAGAAACGAGATTTATTGACCAAAGACTATTATATTAGTAAATTCTTTTGCATGTTATATACGTCTACGTTTTTGCAAACCTGCTAAATTGTATTTTTAAAGTAAACAATATTATTTATAATTTCCCCTTCCATTGATAATTTAAGAGCCTTTATTACACTACTAACGTGGTAAGAAGACTACAATATGGTTGTGGATGTATATACCTAAATTCTTGTGACGACTCTGAATTGTGGTACTTGTTACAACTCGCTGCATTACACCCATCACTCATTACTCAAACAACCCCATGACTCATATTGCACACAAGGCAACCCTCAAGCAATTAACGCCTCTTCCCGCCCATTAACTAATTGACGCCTCTTCCCCCAGCAATTAAGGTTAATATCGCATACGTTGCGATATTCATTCAAATATCCCATTGCTTGCCTCCATTCTCAGAGCTACACGCCCATCGTATCATGAATACTCATGTTACGCGCCCGCCACGTCGCACCGTTAACTGGCGCATATAGCCACGTCCCATATAAAATCTGATTCCATCCGAAGTGACTCTACGTCCACCACGGGGTGACACACGACACCTGCAGCGGTACCGTAGAAATAAAAACAGTAAAGCAAACGCACATCGACGCTGCGGTTGTACTTGACGTCGGCCCGCTGCTCAGAGCAAATGCAATCTATCATATTTCATACTGGCGAGAATCACACCGTACGCAAAGAAATATTGGGAGACTACCAATTCGGATTCCGTAGGAACCAGTCAACAAGCGACCAAATGTTCACAATAAGGCAACTGCTGGAAAAGAAGTGGGAATACGGAGAGACGGTTCACCAACTGTTTGTTGACTTCAAAAAAGGCTACGACTCAGTCGCAAGGCAAATACTCTACCATATTGTAGTTGAGCTGGGAATCCCGACAAAATATGCCGCCCTCATTCAAATTTGCGTGAACGAAAACAAAGGGCGAGTTAGAATAGAAAACCAGCTCTCAGAACCATTTGAAATTCGGGACGGACTAAAACAGGGGGATGGCATATCACCATGTTTCTTTAACCTTGTCCTCGAGTATGTCATCGAACCCTGAACGGGGTCACACGCGTCCTCGCATATGCGGATGACATCGCCGTTTTGGGCGATAATCTAGAAACTGTAGATAAAAACAGTAAAATCATCATGCAAACGGCAAAAGAGGTGGGCCTAGAATTAAATGAAGTTAAAACAAAATACATGATTACGGCGAGAGCAGGTGGAACTCGGGAAACTCATATAAACGTCAGAGGCAAGATATTTGAAAAAGTTGAAGAATTTAAATATCTGGGAACGATACTGACGGCCAGTAACGAAATGTCGAAGGCAGTTAACAAAAGACTACACTAGTTGGCACGCAGTCAGTAAACAGGTGAAATCCAAACTGCTATCACGTAACATAAAGTTCCGTGTCTATAGAACCATAATCATGCCGATTGCTCTATACCGATGTGAAACATGGGCTCTCTTACGGTTATTACACAATCGTCCATTACACACTGTACTTATATGGAAACTATATTTTATTAAAAGTTTTACAGTCTATTACACAATCGTCTATCACACACTGTACTTATATGCAAATTATATTTTATTAAAACTTTTTTCAGTTTGTTAAGAATCGCCCATCACACTTATATGCGAACCTCGTGACCGCCTTGGTCAATCGTCTGGTTCCAACTCCGCTCTTCTTTCCATCGTCTCCCCGAACGAAAACTTGTTCTTTCATCCTGCAGATCGAAGGTTCATTTCTTTTGTTTGTATGGCCCTTTTGCCACCCGCTATTTCCTTTCTTTATCTTTCCCGGATTGGGATCAACAGAGGAAACACAGGGGAACAATCAAGAAAGGATGTTGCTGATGAACATTTACGATCCTCCATGTCGGTCAGCGATAAAACGCACATGTGGTTCGTTTTATGCCGCAAGTTGTGTGTTTTAACTTGGTTTAGTGAAAACGGAAAATGATGCTGATTGTGCGAATGGCCTTCGGTAAACAAATTTTATGATTCTCAACAATTTTGTTTGAAAATCGGTGATCTGGTCAGCACATTTGGATCCAAGGGAATTCTTCGTGTCGAACCTACGGTTCATTTATCACGTATTGGATTATTAAATTGAATTCAATGCGAGCAAATTGAACGTTTAGTTCAATTTTTTTATTTTGATTTGATGTGAGAATATTTAATGTATCGGGGTGTAGTGATCCGAAATCACCACCCACACCCAATTCCAAATAGGCCCAACCTAATTAGTTTTCCCCAAATGATGCATCATAGTACAAACCTTAATCTGCGTATCTTCAAATGCATTTCATGGTTGTGTCTTCTGCGAAATTCGTCAACCATATTCCCAATCATGTTCCCCAATTGAATCATATGCACGAAAAATTTAACCGAAAGTCCATTTGCCGTGCATTGATTCAATTCCCTATAACCATAAACATTATGAAATGCCTAATTCTAAATGCATTTCATAATTTCTCCTTCCGGAAATTTGTTCAACCAAATTCCTATCCACTTCCCAGAATACCATTCCGATTGAAGCACACAAAATCTTGTGCTTCTTGGAATTTTTAAATAAAATTTTTAACCAATCTCTGTCGCCACAGAGTATAAAAGCGCGGCACATTTTGGATTCTTGATGAGTCATCTAAAAGCCCAAAACTCGCAACAAACCGGCTCAAGCGTCATCTGGACGAACTGTATCAGTATTACAGTCGATGGAAAATTCGACTTAACCCATCCAAAGCAGTAGCTATAATTCTGAGTAGTAAACACTTCTCGATATTCACAGAATATTTGAATACAAATAGGATGTACTACGATTAGACCACAGGACAGGATGAAATATCTTGGGGTCATCTATACCCCAAAAATGAATTTCATCAAACATGTGACCTACATTCTTCAAAGGGGCATCAGTCGGTCTAAGCACATGCACATCTTGAAGTGGAGCAACAAAGTTGACACCAAAGTTAAGCTTCTCTGCTATAAACAGCTAATCCGATCTGGAATATCGTACGCCTGTCCCATATGGTCCTGCATATCTTCGGCTCAAATGGAAAGAAAACTCCTCAGAAGATGCATCAACCACTTTAGAAGGCCTGACGGTCGCCATTACCCAAACTCTCACCTATACGAAGGTGCCTCCACTATCCCTATCGACGAGTACTTGCTACAGTTAGCATACAAGTACCTCGAAAGCATTCAGAACAGCGAGAACCCAGTCGTACGGGAGTCTTGTGTTCTTGACCCTTCTCTCTTTCGATCTCTTCGAATCAGACTACCACAATTTCTTCTTCAGCACAAAACTGAAGAAACCACACTTCCCAACAACATTCTCCTTTATAATAGAGGATTCCTGGACCCATCCCATTTTCGGCCTACTGCTGACACACTACAAACACGCACGCACAGTACAAGACAGCGCAAACACACTCATATACACCGACCAAATCGCAGATTATCAGACGCCAAAGACGTGATCTGCGTTTACTACCTCACTCAAGACCCACCGTTCTCGTACGATTTCTTTTCTACCACCCTGTCCACACTATTCTTAGATACATCCTTCCCCTTTCTTTTCAGATATCCTGAGACCGAGCCCAAAATCTTGACGGATGTGCGTGATTCTGGCTATCGCAAGATGACCAGAAGCCAGAGACAAGATGAAGGACACATTTGTCCTTGTGTCCCTAAAGTCGGCCTCTCGCCATCCATTTTTTTTTTTTTTTTTTAGTGATAAGTCGAAATCCAGGAGGCCGAAGCTACGGCCAACAGATTATCAGTTAAATCCCGGAGAATAAACTTTAAAAATAGTCACGTCCCAATAAGAGGAACTTAATAAAATTGATAAAAGTAAACCCATTTCGTATTAATTAAGCGTGAACTTTCTACCGCAACAACAAAAGCCGAGTATTCCTAAAACTAGGTGCGGCGAAAACAATAAAGGGCACTCTTTGTTCGGTCCCTCGGCAAGAGTGAGTACAGACAGATTCGCTCGCCGTGATCGCTACAACCGGGGAACTAAACACGGATCGGCACTGAGAGGAAAACCATATAGGTAAGACTACCATCATAAAATAACATAACAGGGGCAATGCTAGGACTTGGAGAGCGTTTCATCGTTTAAGTAGATGGTTTTGCGTGTACTGAAAGTAATGGTGGAGACTGGCTCCACAGAGGTAGGTATTAAGGGGTGGGTGATTTTGGACGTAACATTCCACATTCCTTGTTTTCAGTCATTACCATGATGCAATGAAATTAGTTATTAAGTCACTACTAGTACTTCAGCATGCTTCTCTTGCGTTGGTTTGACGTTCATTTTGGCCTAATAAAATCTCCAATTCATTATCTCAGCACGCCTGCCCTTTCTTCACGGAACTTATTATTGGTGTTCAAATCACCACTTATAAGCCTCATCAGCACATATCTGTTTGAGAAGTATTGCTATGAGAGTTGCTCAACTGAACTTGGTGACAGCCTCCCACCTCTCTAAATATGTTGCCTCTGTATCAGACAGGCACAAAGTAAATACTTTAAATATGTTTTCCTTCCAATATTAACCCATTTCAGACGAATGTGTATCACCATCCGTTTTTCCTACCCTCTTCCTTTTCTTGCTCCCGAACATTCTTTTATTCTCATCATTTTAGTCATCAAACTGAGTGAAACTATAATACATATGACTAAAAAAAAAAGAAAAAGGAAGTAAAGTAAGAAGCAACTGCAATAACCACCCGACTTTTGTGGCTACATAAAATATAAGAAACAAGACAATAGTATGCCATTACTTACAATATAAGGGACTCTTGCACTTTGTTGGTTTGACCAGAAGACAAATAAACCCTCATTGACTTAAACCCTATTATGCTAGCCATGTTATAGAGGATTTATTTAGGTAAATCTCCAATCAAAAGATAGGCCAAAGTACGTCAATGTGCTGTTGTAGCTCACAACATGATTTCTTCAAATCAAGTCAGAAGAGTAGTTTAATCGTACTTAATCAAACTTGCGAAAGAGTGGTCACAATTTGACACGCCAGATACCAATACAACATCCCCTCCGATACTCTCATTAGATAAGCATCCTACCCTATTGTTCACTCACATTCCATCTGAATTGTCGGTATAATTGCTATTAATCCCCGACCACTCATTGATGTCGTTATAGCTGGGAGCTTAGAAGGCCTTTGATAACATTCCTTGTTGTGTGATTTTATTACTATTGTCCGAATGTGGGTGTCATCCCCTTACAAATGGCTGCTCATGCTAGTACGTTGTAGAGTTTACACAAGGTCCACAAACACACCGCAAACGTTGATCCGGATTAAATCTTCATTAAAACTAAACGATAATAGATACATACATTAATGTCAAGAATAGGAAAGGCAATAGGAACATAACATGCGTAACAACATCCACAATTCCCGGAAAGTGGGACTCTGTCAGACTGGCACGTGTTGCCGCACAATCGATTAGGCCAAAAGTAAATAATCAATTTGTTTTTACGCACGAGCGCCTTAGAGGGTCGTGGGAGTTCGACGATAGACACGTTGCTACATCAGTTCTTTGCTGTTTCTAAATTACCAAGATCCGATGTGATTAAAACTCTTTCTTCCATGTGAGTAAGGCATGCTTAAGAAAGCCATGTGCGGAGATTGGAATACAACTGACAGATTTAATTGACTTTGATAAGCTGCAGATATTTAATTGGGTCTCATCTCACTCTTGTGGTAATATGTTTACTTCTGATGTCATACGTGACATTTCAATGACTCACGTGCTTAAAGTAACTTATGAAAGTGGGCATCGATAATATTGTCTTAAATTAAAAAACTGCAAACTTGGGCCTTTTTTTTTAACATGCACTTTTTTTTGTTCAATTCCGTGAAATCTGTGAATTCTACATCGTACACGTTCTCCATTCATACATTCCTGCAAACCATTGCAAGTCGTTTAAACTATTCTTCGATCTTCGGCAGTGTCTCTTTAAATAAATTAATTTAAATTGCCTTCTCTGCACAATTTAAAGAGGCACGCTGGGAAATAACAGGGAAGCATAGAATTGCTCCTCGATAGTATAGCTGTTAGTATACCCGTCTGTCACTCGGGAGACCGGGGTTCGATTCCCCGTCGGGGAGCCTCTGGGCAATGACCTTGCCCGAAAAAAAAAAAAAAAAACAAATCATTATGGGAAATTTAACAAGGCCAAGACCGGTTCCTGGTTGTAGTGCCGATGATGATGATGATAGAATTGGAATATTCGCGATTTATAAGAACCCACGATGAAATGTGTCATAGCAATGCCAAGCGAGAATGATCACTGCATAATGGAAATTTCTTTTGGAAATTCTATCCTATAACCCCTCAATAGTAACTGCATGAAAACGAATGCTTTTAAATCTTAACGGAACCCAAAAAAATCCTACAAAATACCATAAAACAAACAGACAATAGAGACTTAAAACTGTAGTCAAATACTTGGCTGGAGCTTTTGCCAAAGACACAGTAGACAATCTGACAATCGAGTTGGAGTCATATGGTATATGGCCCTCATCAGGCCAATGATCATCTATGGATGTCCAGTGTTGTTTAATGTAGGTCCACATCTATTGGGAGAAGATTCAGGTTTTCAAAAGGCAATGCCACAGAACTTGTCTGCGAACATACAGGGTAAAGTCACTGATTGCTTTCAACCCAGCGAAGGCCAGGACGATTCTTGTGCCTGTTCAATCCAAGTCGATCTGCAGAAACCACGTGACACCCCTGGATAGATACTTTGGCACCCGTCAAGTAGTGAACCAATGCATGCAGCGACATCCTGAGAAAGGTTGACGCAGTGCTAATAACCTTGCGCGTAAAAACGAATTATTGTGCCAAATTTAAGAAACCTCGGATATGGATCGGATACACGACGACGACCACGGAAACGAAAATGGCTAAACGATTTAAAAATTTTTTTCATGGAACGTCCGCTCACTATAAGGCTGACATAACAACATTACAAGAAATAAGATGGACGGGGAGTGGTGTTATTCAAAGAAACGAGTGTGACATTAATTACAGCTGCCATGCAAAACACCATGTGCTCGGGGTACGCTTTCTAGTCAGCCAAAAACTGAAGCCTGCCTTCATCGGCTTTAATGCAATAAACGAAATGCATGTTTGCGTGCGAAGCAAGTTTAAGAACATTGACCTCATACACACTCGCAGACCTAGAGAGGAGTCCCCTGACGACGAACAATAACAATACTACGAGAACGTCGAACAGGCCCTCAATGCCTGCCCAAGATACGATGTGAAAATCGTTCTTGGTGATTTAAATGCGAAATTACATCGGGAGCCGATTTTCAGCCACCACGCAGGTTCCCATAGTTTGCATGAGAACACTAATCACAACGGACTACGAGTCATCGAACTGGCAGCATCGAAAATCTTGGTCGTTGCGAGTACCATGTTTCCGCGTAAAGATATCCACAAAGCCACCTGGGTATCACCTGATGGAGCCTCTCGCAACCAAATTGACCACGTGTTGATAGATCACCGCCACTCCTCGAGCCTGATGACGGTACGAACGTACCGAGGTGCCAACGTCGACTCGGATCACTATCTTGTTGGTACAGTTTTCCGAGCGCGGAATGCCTTACGGAGACGTATTGCATCCAAGGATGAGGTTTGATTCAACACGGTTGCCTTACGCAAAGCGAATACCAGTAACACCTTTGGTCATGCGTTAAGACTCGCCCTCGAAGAGCTCGACGGAGGGAGAGTAAGTCCTGGGGCCAGAATGCCGGGCCTAGAAGAGAGATGGACACGTCTTAAGAATGCTGTCATTTGTACTGCCAACTCCATCTCAGGCAGTAGTCGTAGAGATCGGAACGGCTGGTTTGATGACGACTGCAAACTAGCGATTGAACGTAAGAATGCTGCATACCGGGCAATGCAGCACTCTCATAGGACGCGGGTGCGCGAGGAGAAATACAAAGGGCTCAGAAGATCTGAAATAAGGCTTCACAGGCAAAAGAAAAGTGCCTGGAAAAAAACCTTGTCTGTGAAATAGAGAAAAGTAGAGAGCGAGTCCCGCTCCAAGCGCGGAAGGTCTCCAGTATGACGCGGTACACACCATGCTGCACGTACTGCAAGGATAAGAAGGGTAATCTGGAGGGACAGCATTACATCACGCAATTCATGAGATCGTGGTGCACGTATGGGAGTAAGAGGAGATGCCGAAAGATTGGCGTCGTGGTATAAATTGCCCCACACATAAGAATGGAGATATTACACTGTGCGGCAACTATAGACGTATAACATTGCTGAGTACCGCCTATAAGATACTCTCCACTATCCTACAAGATCGGATAGCCCCACACGCTAAAGCCATCATTGGTCAATAACAATGTGGCTTCATCCCAGGCAAATCAACGATTGATCAGATGTTCACCCTTAGGCAGGCGATGGAATTTAAGATTCTATCATATCATCTATGTATAGATTTTAAGACCGCCTACGACAGCATAGCCAGGGTAGAACTATATAATGCCATGAGAGAGTTCGACATTCCAAACAATTGGCCATGACCAACGTAACTAGTCAAGTAAAAATAGCGGAATCGCTGTCCAAACCAATCAACTTCCTTAATGGACTCCGACAAGCGGGTGGTCTGGCCTGCCTCCTCTTCAACCTGGCGTTGGAGAAAGCAATCCGTGACTCTGGGGTCACAACCAGAGGGACTATTATCACCAAGTCCAGCCAGATACTTGCCTACGCAGATGATCATCGACATCATCGGTAGAACCGAATCGGCTGTACAGGATTCCTTCACCCAGATCGAGCAGGCGGCACAAAAACTGGGACTGCACATTAATGAGGGAAAAACCAAGTACATGGTGGCAACTTCTCCGAAGAGAAGACCTAACGTTGGTCAAACTATCAGGGTAGTGGAGCACGAATTTGAAGTAGTGCAATCCTTTAACTACCTTGGATCAATAGTATCAGCCGATAACAAAATGGAAGAAGAAATACACGAACGGCTGATCAAATCCAACAAAGTCTACTATGGTCTGTGGGGAGGAAGTATTGTGCCGGACACGGGCACACGGTTCACTTCACTCCCCATCCTCACCGAAACAAAGTTTCACCAGTTAACAAATTGAAAAATTGTCACACACAAGAAGTAAAACTCCGCCACAAGACAGTTAAATGAAATTTATAAATTGTTTATTGTTGGTCTTTTACATTTTTGTATGATTTATTCGTTTTCACGGTAACTATTGAACACTTTCGTATGAACTTAAGGATATTGTTTTATCAATGAGACTATTGCATACCGATTCTTTTGAAATCTATATGTTTTCGATAATAAACAATTTGGGATCAATAAATTTACGTTATTTCATAGATTCACGGATAAATTTACGTGGAAAAAAATAAACTAAAACTTCCTAGAGTTGAAAAATAAAACACACACGACTCCGGGTATATATTCGCGTGTTACTGATTACGCTTCTCCGCTGGTGGCGCGGAGAGCGGGAGTTTCACCGTGCGACCAGCGTGGTCGGAGGATGGAATTTGACTCAAACGATATCCTCACCAATAAGGATATCGTTTTTTACCTACCACCAGGGAAACGTAAAGTCTCTCTTGGTGGTATAGGAAACCTGATCTTGTAATACAGGTCATGGTGGTATGTGTGGGATCGTTGAGATCAGTGCTATTCACACGTGCAGTGGAACAGCGAAACAGGCAGGCGGCAAGGACAAAAGAAAAGGCGACCAAATGGTTCGCTCTTTAATGAGGGTCATGTTTATACGATGCCTCGTCGCTATTTTCGACGTTAGGAGAAAAAGGTGCTAAAAGCAATATGGATGTTTATGGCATCTCTGGCTGCAATAGAAACCGGGTTCATATTTGCATTAGGAAATGCTGGAGAATTTGGTTTCAGCGTCTATTGCGCTAATTATATGCAGCTGCTTGGGTTGTTTGTTGGTAAGACAAACAAAAAAGGTTGCCAGGCAATGTGTATGTATGGTATATGACGCGGCTGGGAAAATAGACGGCGCGATATTTATGGTCCCTGTCATGACGGTTACATTGATTGCAATCCGAATTATTTTGTTTACAGGAATTTGTCTGGTGCCGAATTGGTTCAGAATACCAAATAGGAAAACAAAGAAATCTTATGAAAAATTGTATGCGAAGGGATGCATGAAGGTAAGTTTTCTTTATAGGGATTTTAGGGTTATAATAATTGGGTCTGTTTGATGCGTGAAGCATCTAAGATGCTAATGCGAATTGCATTAGCGAAAGCTGGTGCAGACCCGGGTTATGGTTATGGGGGTTTTTTCAGGAAGGCGAGCCGTGGGATCTGGCGGAATCGCCACAGTACTCCCCTCCCAGTGACGTAGTCACGAAAAAAAAGGTAGGGGCGAGGGAATACTCGATGATGGGTGCTGTGATGATAGGGAGGTTGTTTCGGAATGCGCTGTGGTAATGTTACGGGGCTGTCGTGGTGACCAGTTCCTGGTTATTGTTTGGGCCTTTATCGATAAGATGGACACAGTTGTTACCGCTTGATGCCATCAAGGGCAAATGTGTGCGGCGTGATCCATCGGCCTGTTATGGGTCTCGTGGACCAACAGGCTTATCGCCCGAATAGGTCGGAACCTATCGGAAATCCGCTCACATCCGCAGTGACGAAATAGTGTGTGCGAGATGGGGGGGGATTTATCCCAGGGTAATTCCCATCCGCAGTGACGGGTTGCCGTGTGCGGAATGGAAAGGGACCAAGTCCAGAGCGGGTGTCCTTTGTCCATACGTTTGTATGGCGATTTGTTTGCCGCTGGGACTGGTAAAGGAGGGCGGGCCCTCAATTGCACGTTTTACCTATCGAGGGAGGACCGGTACATTGGTGCCAATGTAGCGGTAGCTGCGACCTCGACCGAATGGAAACTTGCTGTGAGGTGCCGGCCGTCGCTCTTGTTTAAAAAAAAAATAAAAAAAAATAGGGGATCCCGGCTATGGGGCTCCTGGTGGGTGGTTGGTTGTGTCCAACCCCAGGGCGCCCTAGGGCTATTAGAAGTGCGCTCCGAAGTATTATGCCCCTAGGCACCTGAGGCGGCGCAGAGGGGCGTGTATAGCCTCCAGTTGCCGCCAAAGGTGAGCCATGGTGGCCAAAGGATTGGGGAACCAGGCATGTTGTCTCAGTCCGGTGGTATCGGTCTAACTTGCGCACCGGTGCCGCCGAGACACTTGGGAGACGTAGGAGATCTAAGGACGAATGCCCTGAAATTTAAATAAAGGGGCAAAACCAGGTGCCCTGATGGGCGCTGCTACGCGTAGTAGCTGTGGTAACGAGGGAAGCTGGCTTGCTGAAATCGGGTGGAAAGGTCGAGCATTGATGAACGGTTTCGCGTGATAACTGTTTTTGGCGTGGATGGGCGCCAATATATGAACAGAGACAGAAAAAGGTGTTAGAGGTCAAGCAGAGTCGAGAAGGGTTGCATGGGGTTGCGTGAAGGCTATGGTTGGTGAGCGTGAGCGCCAACCTTCAGGAAAGAGACAGAAAAGGGTGAGTGTGTTTCACGCGAGACAAAACCGGGCGTCCTATAGATTATATGCTACGCGAAGTAGCTGTTGTTACTTAAGGAGCCGAGTGAAGTCAGAAGGGTTGAAAATGATGCAAATGGGGTCTTAAAAGGGTGGATAGAGGCGAGTTTTGCCAGTATTTAAAGAAGGCCAAAGGTCATCACTTTGAACTCGAAGAGTCCGAAGGGTGTGATGAGGAGCCGGTGGTGGAGGGATTAATGGAGTCGAGAGAGTTGAATGTTGGCGACGTGAAGTAGAAAAAGAAATTAAATGTAGTCGAAAGAGGATTAAGAGAAGTAGTAAGCGGAGCCGTGTGGAGTCGAGTAGTGTTTAAAAGGGTTAAATAGGGGTGAGCGAAGTCGGGTGAAGTCGCGTGGGTGAGTGTTGTCGAAGGAATGAATGGAGTCGAGAGACGACGAAAAAGAGTCGAGCAAAGTCGAAAAAAAATGAAATGGAGTCGAATAGTCGAATGTGTGAGCGCGGAGTCAAAAGACGTCAAATGGAGTTGAGCGAGTCGTGTGAAATTGTGCAGAGTTTAAAAGAGTTGCGAATGTTATTGAAACGGTTGTGCTGTGGTATGTACCCAGATGGGGCTTACAATGATTATTATTTTGTTTTAAAAATGTATAAAATTTTGCAGCAACCGTTTTTATATTCAGTAAGGTTTACAGTATATCTGTGAATACTTATGATACCGGTGTTTCGTATTTTAGTTTGTTTTAATTGTTTGTTTTGACTGACAATATGTAAGCACGCTTAAAAACTATAAAGGCAGGAAATGGACAACAACTGAGGTTAAGTAAATTTTGTTGCATCAAGATAAGTGTATCTGTTTAATATGTAAAATATCAAATTAAGCGACAGAAAAAACAGAAATTTGGGGAGAACAGCAAAACTAAAGGAAAATATAAAAATATATGTTGTCTTGTTGCCTCTTGTGAATTATTTTTAATTTAAACAATGTTGCTTTATGTTTATATTTACTTTTTTTTTAAAATTATATTGACTTTCTGGAACTTGTTTAACTAATTTTAGCACAATGTGACAGAATATCTGAAGCTCTAGGGTATTCCTGAATTGTGGTTATGTTAAAAGAGCTAAATTATTTTTCCTTTTTTTTTTTTAGGTTACTTTAATATATAGTTCTTTTCATGTGTGTTAATACACTTTGTTTTTCTCAGTAACTACACAATAAGTGAGCTTAAAAGTAATTTTTGAAAGTGTTTCGAAAATTCATATCTATAAGGCTGTATTTATCATTATGAAACAACGAAAATATTATCGATATTAAATTATTCGAATGTTTTGACTTTTAAAAACGCACTGAACTTTTTGATTGGCGCGTCTGTTTTTGTGTTTTAATGTATTTTTACTTTATTTTCTATATATTATATATTTTAATTTTCTTTTAACAAAATATTGTAGTAGCCAATTATAAACAGTTAGTGAAATTTCTTACTGATTTTTTAAAATTTTGTTTTATGTTAACTTTCCAAATATTGAGGCTGAGAAAAAGTTAATATATTTTTACAATGAAAAACTTATTACCCTTACGTATAAACTTACAATATGTTAAATACTTTCGCAAGAGTTTATAATATTTCATATTGTTCAAACCTGTATACTTTATATTATATAATGTGTGCATAAGAACTTGTAAAACTTTAAATTAATCCAAAACAAATGAGCTTAAATAATAAAAACAGAAGAAAATAATTCACATAAATGTAAATAACTTAAATACACACAATTTACGTAAGAACCGTAAGCATCCTACAGATCTACTTGATCACATATTATGGGTTGTTCTTCCTCTTGTGCTGCTAGTGATGATCCGGTGATGGAAACTGGTGCTGATGTTGGGGCGATGTTTGCCCATTCATTGATTTTTGGCAATTGCCGCCACAATTGCTCACCGATTGTCACTGACACAGTCGCAGCACCGAATAGTCACTGTTCAACGGGGTACGTGCGTATTCACTACATCGAGTCAACTTTTGTCAGAGATCGCGTGTTCAAGTTTTTTTATATTAATAAAAAAAAACCGTCGGGGGTCACCAATGTGGGGAGGAGAAGTATTGTGCCGGACACGGGCACACGGTTCACTTCACTCCCCATCCTCACCGAAACAAAGTCCACCAGTTAACAGATCGAAAAATTGTCACACACAAGAAGTAAAACTCCGCCACAAGACAGTTAAATGAAATTTATAAATTGTTTATTGTTGGTCTTTTACATTTTTGTATGATTTATTCGTTTTCACGGTAACTATTGAACACTTTCGTATGAACTTAAGGATATTGTTTTATCAATGAGACTATTGCATACCGATTCTTTTGAAATTTATATGTTTTCGATAATAAACAATTTGGGATCAATAAATTTACGTTATTTCATAGATTCACGGATAAATTTACGTGGAAAAAAATAAACTAAAACTTCCTAGAGTTGAAAAATAAAACACACACGACTCCGGGTATATATTCGCGTGTTACTGTTTACGCTTCTCCGCTGGTGGCGCGGAGAGCGGGAGTTTCACCGTGCGACCAGCGTGGTCGGAGGATGGAATTTGACTCAAACGATATCCTCACCAATAAGGATATCGTTTTTTACCTACCACCAGGGAAACGTAAAGTCTCTCTTGGTGGTATAGGAAACCTGATCTTGTAATACAGGTCATGGTGGTATGTGTGGGATCGTTGAGATCAGTGCTATTCACACGTGCAGTGGAACAGCGAAACAGGCAGGCGGCAAGGACAAAAGAAAAGGCGACCAAATGGTTCGCTCTTTAATGAGGGTCATGTTTATACGATGCCTCGTCGCTATTTTCGACGTTAGGAGAAAAAGGTGCTAAAAGCAATATGGATGTTTATGGCATCTCTGGCTGCAATAGAAACCGGGTTCATATTTGCATTAGGAAATGCTGGAGAATTTGGTTTCAGCGTCTATTGCGCTAATTATATGCAGCTGCTTGGGTTGTTTGTTGGTAAGACAAACAAAAAAGGTTGCCAGGCAATGTGTATGTATGGTATATGACGCGGCTGGGAAAATAGACGGCGCGATATTTATGGTCCCTGTCATGACGGTTACATTGATTGCAATCCGAATTATTTTGTTTACAGGAATTTGTCTGGTGCCGAATTGGTTCAGAATACCAAATAGGAAAACAAAGAAATCTTATGAAAAATTGTATGCGAAGGGATGCATGAAGGTAAGTTTTCTTTATAGGGATTTTAGGGTTATAATAATTGGGTCTGTTTGATGCGTGAAGCATCTAAGATGCTAATGCGAATTGCATTAGCGAAAGCTGGTGCAGACCCGGGTTATGGTTATGGGCTTGTTGACCGGTTCCTACGGAATCCACATTGGTAGTCTCCCAGTATCACTTCTGCGTACGGTGTGATTCTCGCCAGAATGACATTTGTTAATATTTTGTATGCGGTTGGGAGCAATGATATTCCTCTGTAGTTTTCGCAGTCAGATCTGTCGCCTTTTTTGAAAATGGGGATGACTATTGAGGTTTTCCATTCTTCCGGAGTGACTTCCTTATCCCATATTGTTTGGATGAGCTGGTGGGTCTTTCGAGCGGTTGCCTCTCCTCCATGCTTCACAAGCTCTGCCGGTATGCAGTCGACTCCGGGAGCCTTGTTGTTTTTCAATCGATTTATTGCGTCTACAACTTCGTTGAGAGACGGCTCTGGGATCTGAGGCTCGGCTGTATGTACGCTTGGTGCATTTATCTGTGGTTGATGGGTGCGTACATTGAGCAGGGTTTCAAAGTACTGCTTCCATCTTGTCACGACATTGTTTGTTTCTGTGACCAGACAGCCGTTTGCGTCTCGAATTATTTTGGTTCTTCCTCGGTAGCCATTTCTAATTGAATTTATGCCGACATACATACCCCTGATGTTCTTTGCTCTGGCATTTTCTAGGATTTTTTCGATCCGTGTCTTCTCCCATTCGCGTTTTTTGCGTTTGAAGAGCCTAATTGTCTCTCTCCGAATTGTCGCGTATCTTTCTGCGTTGACATCATCATATCTTTCTAAGTGGATCACTCTGAGGCGTTTACGTTCTTCGATCTTCGCCCTGCACTCATCGTCAAACCAAGGTTTGGACTTAATTGTTTTCTTAAATCCTAATACCTTTTAAGCTGTTAGTTTGATTGTGTCTCTGATCGATGTCCATTTAGTGTTCACACTATTAGCTTCCTCTTCCTCACTGCTCACATTCTCTAGAATGCTAAATCTATTCGTTAGTTCGTCTTGATATTCAGCCCTTTTGCGTAGGTCTTTCAGTTTATCAGTGTCGAACTTTTTGCTTGTCTCCCGTGACTGCCCATGTGGGATTGCTGCGAGGCGACTCCTGATTTTGCCAATCACTAGAAGATGATCGGAGTCGCAATCTGCTCCTCTATATGATCTTACGTCAAGGATATTCGAGTGGTGTCTTTTGTCTATGAGGAAGTGGTCTATTTGGTTACGCGTTACGCCGTCGGGTGATATCCATGTGGATTTATGAATTTCCTTGTGCTTGAACATCGTGCTTTTTACTAACAGATGTTTTGACGCTGCGAACGTGATAATTCGAATTCCATTATCATTTGAAACGTCGTGTAGACATTCTTTACCTATAGTTGGTTGGAAGATATCTAACTTTCCAATTTTCGCATTGAGGTCGCCGAGGAGGATTTTAACATCGAATGATGAGATCTCATGAAATACATCTTCTAGGGGCTCGTAGAACGTGTCCTTCGTTTCTTCGTCCGCAGATTCTGTTGGGGTGTGTACGTTTATAAATACATAATTGTACCATCGGCCCTGTATTTTTAGCACAGACATTCGGTCATTAATAAATTTCACATCTTTTACATGGGGCGTAATCTTCTTGCTTATGGTGAAGCCGGTTCGGAGGTTATGTGTATCGGTACCTCCACACACCACTGTAAATCCGTTGGTTTCGATTACTTGATGTGGGAGTGGGACTTCTTGAAGCGCGACGATGTCCATTTTATATTGTTTCGTGTTTTCTACGACCGTCTGTATCGCGCCTGGTTTATATAACGTTCGAACATTCCACGTGCCTACGCGTATATCCCGCTTTTTACGTTTTTCCCTACGTCTTCTTTTTGCCGAGTCAGTGTTTTCCTGATGATTTGTTCCCTTATGGTAGTGTTGGCTCATCACACCTACGCCTACCGGGTTTTTTGTGAGATTGTTTTTTGTGTATTGATCATTCATTTCATTGGATCACTCTGGGGTTTCAAATGGTCCGCCATATCAGAGCCCCTCTTTGATATGGTAAGGTCTGCTTACTGCTCTGATTCGACCCGGTGTCAGAGAGGCGCCGTTATAATACAGCCGGTATACCCCTGGCTGCAAACCATCCAATGGGCACGGTGACGCGTAACACCCTGGATTAGGGGCGGTAGATCTTTGTGTGTTACTCCTCGCTAGCCTGTCGGACATGGGTGGCCCTACTGGAAGCGTATGCTTCCGTCAGCATAGCCTGAGTGATTCATCGTAGTTTAAGCCCCCGCACCACGTCAAAGTTTCTACCAATGCCACACATTAAACTCACTAATATTTACAGACTGTATAGCCTGTATGATTTATTGAACTACAGTTAGCTGTCCTATAACACGGTAGATGGGTTCTTAGAAAATACGGTGTTATGTGAGACCCAGGCTCAGTACAGGATGGGGGCTTACGTTCTGAAAACTCATTAATTAGGTGGAAGGAACATTATTTTAACGTTGAGATGACTCAAGTCTTCTCGCTAACATGGATCATTACTTAATAGTTATGGCGCCTTGAAGCTCAACATTTTCCGTTTTAAATGTATATATTCTAGCGAGCTTAGGGTCCGCTGGATTAATTATTTTTAATAAAAAAGACTCGTTAAATCGATTTTGAATTAATGTAACACTTTATTTGTCCGTTAAAAACAACCGTTACTTTTACCGTACACTTGACGATTTTTTGACTTATCGCTTCCGTACTTATCGCGTCTTTTTCTGCTTACTTCTCACTTTTTACTTCTTACTTCTTACTTATCGCTTGCTTCACTTTCTACTTCTGATGAACATGGTGCTTGTATAAATTTGTGGCAAGTGTACTCATCCAATTTAGTGAAGTTGGCGGTTTGATTAAACAGTGAACTTGTTTCGGAATCTTAGTGAACCAGTCCCCGTGCCGGCACATAACTAAGATATAACCTACATGCTCACGAAAGACCAGTAGATTAGATTTAGGAAAAAAATTGAGTGAAATCAGAATTAATATTTACTGTATAATATTACATACCATATATATATATATATATATATATATATATATATATATATATATATATATATATATATATATATATATATTGTTATGCCTCAGTACGGCTTTACATTTAGCACCGCTGCGTCTTCGGGCCAGATGTGGTTCGTGGGGAAAACCTCCGGTATTTCCTTTAGACTAGGAGAGACTAGAGTAAAGGGACGAAAGCTATACACGGCCGTGGGCATTTTTTTTCTATGTACAGTTTATTTTAATCTTAATTAATGTTATTAAATACAGCTTACTACGGTTTATAGTCTTGTTGTAACTAATATAATTTTACAATTATTGTCAATTCTAATTAATACAATTTATAATTAACAACAGCAACTTACAGTTTTAATCTTATTGTTCATTTTATAAAATTCGTCTTTTCATTTCTATTCGAAACTCACTATTGGACTTTGTTCAAAATTCATTATTCTTTTTATAAAATTCTTCTTTTCATTTCTATCAAAAACTCACTATTGGACTGGAGACTATTTGCGATCCAAACCACGTCTGATTGCCCCATCAGAATTCTCATCCACTCTATGCCTCGCTTGCCTCGCCGGTTGCCCGTGATCGCGTTGCTCTTTTCTGATCACGCAAAACACTCGTTAGGGGCTCCCATGTGGCTCCTATTCCTGAATAGGTTACTTTGTATATCAACCAAAATGCTTCTCATGGATCACGTTACCATAGGACTTGGAATATCCTGTGGACCACGCAAAAATGTTTGTTAGCTGTTTCTATGGGACCTGGACTTCAGGGTAGGTTACTTACAATTTAAGCAAAATGATTCTTATGGATCACATTACTATGGGACTTGTAGATGGATACAGGGTTAGGATTATACTTTATCATGAGAACATTTTGTGAATTAAGCGGATATTTCTTATGAATGGATACAGGGTTAGGATTTGGAATGTTTTATGACTAATCGGATATGTCCTATGGATGATATTAACAAGTCTTAAGGTAGTAGAAGATTTAAGTTAAGTTAAGTTAAGTTTTTTAAATAAAATTATATCAAAAAAAAAAAAAAAAAAAAAGTAGGTTAAATTTTAAGAAAAAAAAACAAAAAAAATGTCGACACAAAGTTTTCAAAATTTTCTTTGTTATTTAAATTATTATAAGTACTCCCACAAACAAAATTCTGTCGCCGAAAGGCAAATTATACAGTCGTTATGTAATGTTTAGCTTAGAGCGTCTGCGTAGGACCAGTAAGTTATAATATAACAGGTCAATTGAAAATTCCCCGGCCTGACACATAGATGGCGGCACTAGAATTAAATGCATATGAGTTAGCCCTAACCTTCAAAAGACGCGTGTATAAATTTGACAGATGTCGGATCATTAGTTTGTGAATTATAGTATTTTCAGTGAAGCAACTTCTGTTATTGTGAAAAAAATGGATAAAAAGGAATTTCGCGTGTTGATAAAATATTGCTTTTTGAAGGGAAAAAATACAGTTGAAGCAAAAACTTGGCTTGATGACGAGTTTCCAGACGCCGCCCCAGGAAAATCAACCATCAAGGATTGGTATGCTAAGTTTAGACGTGATGAAATGAGCACCGAAGACGGTGAACGCAGTGGACGCCCAAAAGAGGTTGCTACCGACGAAAACATTAGAAAAATCCACAAAATGATTTTGAATGACCGTAAATTGAAATTGAATGAAATAGCAGGCACTCTAAAGATATCAGCTGAACGTGTACATCATATCATTCGCGAATATTTGGTCAACGACGAGTTGATGATTCGGAGCAGTGTTTGGAGATGATCAAGCGTAATAAACCCGAGTTTTTGCGTCGATATGTGACAATGGATGAAACATGGCTCCATCACTTCACTCCGAAGTCCAATCGACAGTCATCCGAGTGGACTGCACACGATGAACCCGCCCCAAAGCGTGGAAAAACACAACAGTCGGCTGGCAAGGTTATGGCGTCTGTATTTTGGGATGCGCGCGGAATAATTTTCATTGACTATCTTGAAAAAGGAAGGACCATCAACAGCGACTATTACACAGCGTTATTGGGCCGTTTGAAGGACGAAATCGCCGAAAAACGACCGCATTTGAAGAAAAAGAAAGTGCTGCTTCACCAAGACAATGCACCGTGTCACAAGTCAGCGAAAACGATAGCAAAAATCCATGAATTGGGCTTCGAATCGCTTCCGCATCCACCGTATTCTCCAGAACTGGCCCCCAGCGACTATTTCCTGTTCTCAAATCTCAAAAGAATGCTCGCTGGGAGGAAATTTTCGTCGAATGTAGAGGTGATCGCCGAAACTGAGGCCTATTTTGAAGCAAAGGACAAATCGTACTACAAAAAAGGTATGGAAAGGTTGGAGGGTCGCTATAATCAGTGTATCACCCTCGAAGTGAATTATGTTGTATAAAAAAAACGAATTTTGCCAAAAAAATGTGTTTTACTATGGAAGGCCGGGGACTTTTCAATTGATCTGTTATTTTGTTCTGCGATGGATTCGCAGCATCCATAACAATATATATACACTCATATACATATATATTATATATATGCTTACGAGGGTGAACCAAACACTAATCTTACTTATAATTGTCCTTTTTTGTTTAGCAATAAGTTGCGAGCTCGATAATTTTGTGCGTGGCTATTGTTTTGGTTTATGAACCGTAGGGGAACCGGCTTGGCTAGCAGCCGTGCTCGACTTTGTAGTCAGTACAGCAGCGAGGGAGCAAGAGGTACATACGCCTGTTGCGCAATGGCTTATTATTAGATTTGTAACAAATGAAGGCGTTAAACCCTCGGACATTTTTTTCTCGTTTGAAGGCACAGTTTGGTGATGATACACTGTCTCAGAATCGTGTGTATACGTGGGCCAGAGAATTTGAAAGCGGGCGAGAACGTATCGAAAATGAAAGTCATTATCGACGCCCAAAGACAAGTCGTACAGATGGCAACATCCGTGCCGTTCGAAAGCTTTTTGAAAGTGAAAGTGACTGCAGCTTACTACTCTCAGTTGTTACAGTCAGCAAAAGCCGCATATCGCAACAAGGGACGAGGTATGCCCATTCGAGATGTCATCCTTCTTCATGATAACGCGAGACCTCACACAGTGTCCTTGACACGTTAAACATTGGAAGAAATGGGGTGGGAAATCCTCGAACACCCTTCCTATAGGCCAGACTCGTCTCCCTGTGACTATTGTTTGTTCGCACCCTTGAAGGAATCACTTGGAGGGAAAAGAATCTGAAGTAAAGAAGAAGTTGAGGAACACGTGCACAATTGGCTAACAACTCGCCCTAAATCTTTCTACGAACAACGGTTATTAAAGCTTCCAAATCGGTGGCAAAAGTGTGTAGATCATACAGGAGACTATACTGAAAGATATTGATAGTAAAGTTAGTGTGTAATATTATTCAATATATGTATAAAAAGAAATTACCGTCTATACCTGACTCACCCTCGCATACATAGGGAGTTCTTTTTTTTTAATAATTGCGTCGACATCAGGTGAAACACAGGTCTATGTAGAAATGGTACGTACAAAATCCGTAGTTCTCTTGAAAAGCTGATCAAATGCACACTATAAGAATTAAATATAGAGAAGCTATTACGAATGAAGAAAAATTTAATTTGTATTTTTAAATTATTATTTGTAATTCCACATACTTACTTTTCTTATATAAGGCAGCATACATGAAATTTTTGGCGCAAGTCTAATAACCTTGCCCGGAAAAACAAATTATTATGAAAAATTTAACAATAGGACTTGCTAAATAAGGCCAAGACCGGTTCCCGGTTGTAGTGCCGATGATGATGATGATGATGATACATGAAATTTAAATACCGAGACTGTCGAATTTTGTCGTTTATATTTTCAAATCATTTTTTATGCGAGAGTGCGACCTCCTAGAGTCGTACATCCTTCGTAAATGAAAATTAACGTATATAATTAACTGACAGGGAGAAAAATATGTCTACTTATTAGTTATTATAAGTGCCTGGTACAATGATCTAGAGATAAACGAGATAGGACAGTGGTTTTTTGTTTTCTTTTTGTTTTCCGTAGGAATGTGGAAATCTTTACGATGCATGGTGGATTTTTATTGACTAAAACCACTAACTAGCACATATCCCTGATGTTCTTCCCCAAACTTTCTTGTTAGATATACCATGGCGGAACAGGGTTTATCTGTTACTTCGCTCGCGGCGTCGCAACTGCTGCAATATGCCACATAGGAGCCCGGAAAGTCCTTTCTGAAAGAATGTATGGAAGGAGACAGCTCGGCAGACCTTGTCTGCGATGGAGGGAGTGTTACGGCCACAACCACCCATCCCATAATACCTATTCCTTTGGAGCTAGTCTCCACCACTAACGGCGATACACGCCAAAAACATCCACTTAAAGGATATGACATTTAGATAAATCAAAGCATTACCCTATACACCTCGTCCCGCATAAATTGATAGCAAGCAAATCAAGCTAAAACGTGCAATTTGCGCTAATCAATTAAATGCCAAGTAAATTGAGCTGAACGCTAAATTTACTCACATAAAAGCTGAAAGATAATCATTGAACCAAAGGTTCACCACAAAAACCCCTAAGAGCCAAATGTGCACGCCAGATGCCGTCCTTCAAACAAAACCATTGAGTATCATAAAAAATTGCGCGCCAGCAATTTTACGAGACCTCAGAAAAATGGTTATCTAAAACAATTAAAACAACCAACGCCAGTTTTCGTTTTAACAAAATTAAGTTAAAACAAACAAAAGGAAAATATTCGCCTTTGTATCGATTCCCCACTTAAAAGATCCTTGCCCATTCGGCTAAAGTAAACAACATAGAGAATCAGAAATGCTCATTAGCACAATTCTCTATTTGTATTCCCTAACGTATCCTTACAAAAGGGATCCTTACCGAGTCGGCTAGAAAAAACAACAGGCATCATAAAACGAATTACACATTCGTTTAGCGCATATCAAAATAGAGGATTATAAATGTGCACGATCCTCTGTTGATTTTTCCCTTTGTGTTTCCGCGTTTGAATCCAAGCCGGGAAAGATAAAGAAAGAAATGCCATATCCTTCGACCTTCAGGATGAAGAAAAAACAGGTCTTCGTTGGCGGGTTGAAGTTTGAATCTCGACCGAGACGGTGAGATAACAACGAGTTGGTTCGAGTCCCTTGTTCAAGGTGGTCACGGGGTTTTTGATTGAAAATAGAGAGTGTTGGTCAAAAGTGAAATAAGCTACTAAACCGTTTAATAATATACAGTTTTGCCAATAAGTATAGTGGAATAATTCTTCAATGTAATCTGCTAAAACGTCTTAAGGGAATAAAGTTTCCCATCGAATAGAGTGTAATGAACGGTAGTGTATGAAACTAAAAAACCTTTTAATAATATAAAGTTTGAAAATAAGTATATTGTAAGGAGGAAAAGATTTTAATAAAATATAATTTTTGAGGATAACTTTAATTAAGTGAAGGACCATAGCACTAATAAGTACGCTTCAAATAAAAGTTAATTAAATAGAGAAAGAGTGTTTCATTTAAAGTGAGTGATAAAAATATCCTTTACAAATGGCGCAGCCGGTGAGCGCAAGGAAGCCCGAGACTACCGTCTCATAAGAGCTTGAAAAGCCTTGTGTCGAAAAGAACGACAAAGCTCCCACACAAAAAAAAAAAAAAATAGATAAATAAAAGTGACACTAAATAAAATATTGAAACACACACGGGAAAAACACAAACGAACCAAATTAAAACAAATATAAATAAAAATATAATAATTATAAAAATACGCAGCAGTTAGAACAGCAGCTGAGAAACAAAGGATCGCATCAATCAACACCAAACGACATAAACAGTTTCAACTGGAGCAACAGATAACATCAACTCTACAAAAAGATAAGTAATGTAAATGTTCCTTTTTCAAAATTTTTTCCTTACCTCAAGAAGTGTAAAAACAAAATTAGACGGAATTAAAACCGTGCCTCTTTATATTAAATAATAGACCCAAAAAGGGAAAAGACCATAGAGTCAAAACTATAGTTTACTTTTTTTTCTCTTATAATTAATCACTTGAATACAACATACCTTTATCTTATCATTAAGCTACTTATAATTTACCAAAATTTAACAGCCAAGATTGCTCTAAGCTCAATTAATTATAACCTTTACACAAGAGAATTCCATAGCATTCTACTATTGTTTCTAAAATCCATCACTTCTATAATTGTTCATATTGTGTGATCGTATTCTTTGGTAAGTGCTTTCACTTCAAGAAATAAGATATATAAAAAGGAATAAAAACCTACAAGTGCTTTTAAAGTCTGTGTCTATATTTGTCCATATATTTCTGGTGTATTAAATAAAGTCATTGTACTATTTGGGAAGTATTTCCACTTCTATAATATTATATATATTTTACTAAACCAATTGTCACCATCTTTGCATCAGTCCTTATATTTGTCCATATTTCGGGGTCCTTTTAACGAAAGTGTTGAATAGTTGGGAAGTATTTTCACTTTAAAACAATAAATATATCAATGATCCCAATATCAATAAGAAGTAACAAATGAAGCCTTCACTCAGATATTGAATTTGCAAACACCTCCGAAATAAAATATCCCAAAAAACAAACAAAATGAAACCAAAATTAAATTTATAATATTATCTCTATATTTGTCTATATTCCACTGTCGTTTGAATAAAATTTTTCAATAATTGGGAAGTATTTCTAACTGGACATATATGAAACACACCAAAAAATTAAATTAAAACAATATATTGAGAATACCTTAATAAATATTGCATACACTATTGAACTAGTGGTTATCCTTGTTCTAGAAACACCCCTTGTTTTTCAGTCACTTTATTAACTGAATTTGTGGATCTGCAGACTGTTTTTCTCCCCTTTTCTCTTTATTCCAAACGAAGTTAACAAAAATGACTGTCGATTACACCAAGGTTGTGAAGTTGTCAACACAACTAATCCCCATCTTCTCAGGGGAACGTAATCCACATTTAGGTGCCGAACTCCATACATTTTTAGATTGTAGTAGGAGGGCATTGAATTGTCTCCGGGAGGAGGAGCACAATGTGTTTTTACAAATCCTTCCAACTAGGTTACGAGGGGAAGCATCTGCTTTATTCGCGTCCACTCCGTTTTCATCTTTTGAAGAAGCAGAGGATCTACTGAGGAAAGTTTACCAGCCAGTAGAAAGCTACCAAGATTTGGTCAATAAACTACTGGCTACCAGACAGAACCCAGCGGAAGCAGTCATCTTGTTCCAAATACGTTTGAAGCAAACGTTGGAAAGATGCAAGCTGGCAGCGGAGAAGAGATATGGCTCCGCGTCCGCCGAGGGTATAAAAATACAGTTAGACGACTTTGCCAGGAGTGTGTATAGAAGTCGACTTTTAAATCCATACCACCGTCAATTTCTATTATTAATGGACGGAGAACCACTTGACACTCTAATGCAAAGGACGTTAGATTTGGAAGAGCTCGAAAAAACTCAGTCGAACTCACTCTCTTCTGCGCAATCTTCACCAGTATACCATTCTTCTCCACAGACATTTAACCCAATTACAGGTACAGTGGTGGATCCTCCAGTTATAGAGCATAAACCTAATTCCCCTGAACCCAAAGTAGTTCCCTACACAAAACCCATTACACAGGATGCCCCTATCATTAAAATAACTTGTAGCTACTGCCAGAAACGGGGGCATACCTATGAAGAGTGTGTAAAACGGAAAAACACACCCTTTTGTACACAATGTCAACGAATAAATCACGATATCCGTGATTGCTGGCGATTAAAAGAGGGAAAAAGGATTCTTCATATAAGGCAGATTTGCGACTTCTGTGGCCAGCAGGGCCACAACATAGGTTCCTGTCAGCAAAAGCTGAAATGGGAATCGCGAATTCAATGCCAATTTTCTAAAAATTCTCCCCCTTCAGAACAAGAAAGAAGTAGACCAAAACACTCCGTGGCAAAAAAGAGTTACCACATTAGAACTCCATGCTCGCAAATAACCAGCGTCCCAACTGTCCAGCTACCAATAGATGTAGGTGTTAAGAAAAACACAACTCTAGTAGTGGACACTGGCGCTGAGATAAGTCTGATCACCAAAAGTAGCCTCAACGAATCAGACGTTAAGATAAATCGGCGAGAAGCTTGCACCTTACAGATGCCGTTTGGAAGTTTCCGAACCTTGGGAAGCTGCAAGGTGAACTTCCAACTGAATAATAGGTCCAAACTCCCATGCAAGTTTCAAGTAGTGAGCAGTATGCCCGATCTACCAGAAGACGGACTACTTGGAAACGACTTTCTGTCGAAGAATTGCAATGTGGAAGGCCCCAAACAGTGCATCATATTTCCTCGAACGGAAATGAATCCAACAGTATTTAGTGTGCCGATCAAATTCTCAACGGTTGAGAAAATGGTACCTGAAAATAAATACTATAAAGGAAAACAAGAGCAAGCCCAAGATAAGTGGAAATCTTTCAGGTTAAATTGTAACTATAAAAAGAGGAACACCAAAGAGTCAAGTGGTAATAACAAATATATTAACCAAATAACTGACACTTCGTCAGCAAATCCATCAAACTCGCTCCCCCGCTCGCAAAATAAGCAAAACAAAAAGTTATTGCAGAAGCCCGAAACACCCGAAAAAATTACGAACCCCAATGAGATTGCAACTTTACTCAGGGTTTATCACAATTCCTCTTCCGGTGGACATCAGAGCATAACCAAATCGTATAAGAAAATACGACAAAGGTACTGGTGGCCAGCTATGCTATCCGATATTAGGAGACATAAAAAGCAGTGTGAGGAATGTCGTTCATTAAAGGCGAGCACCTGCTCCGGAAGTGAAACGAAACCACAATCGTTTCATGTGGGAAACAAGGTGTTAATGAAAAACGAAAATCGTAAGGGCAAAATGACATCTATTTGGAAGGGACCCTTCCCGGTCATAGCTATAAAGGGCCCAGTCAATACGGTCATTAAAATGGGCCGAAGATCAGTGGTAGTTCACAATAATAGGTTAAAACCGTACTTTTAAAACCCCATCCTTAACAAATCCAACTTCCTGCCCTCTATCAATCCGAAACAATTATTATTCCCAGGGTGTTCTGCAAATCGAAGATGCGTTTGTCGATTAACTAAATATAAAAGTAATAACGGTACGTAGCCAGAATTAAAACGAAAAACAATATGGACAAAGATAGAAGTAAAACTATATTAATTTGTCAACAAAAAGATAAACACACAAATGAAAATATACCCACAAGTTAACATAGCTTGCACAAAAATAAACAAAATAAATTTTTAGTAAATATTAATATATTACAGAATATATAAACAAAATTACTACTATAGATAAAAGTCACTCCTATGTGACTACCATTACTGTAACCACTAGTATTAAGTCATTTAATAAATAAATAAACTAAGTAGAAAATAAATAAACAAAACTATTATACAAACATTTAACAAAACTTAAGATGTACAGATTAGGTAAATAACTTCTTTGACTATTGTCACTGCTGCTGTTACAATTAAATAGAATATAAGCAAAAATATTAATACGCATATAAGGTCTATTACAATTAAACTAATTAGAAAAATAAAACCAGTAGATAAATAATTGCACATATAATAATATTACTGTTAGAACTAATAAGCAAATAATGTCTGTTATTACCAAACTACTATTGCCACTAATGTTAAAACTAAATACTGTAAGGAGTGAAAATTATTGCACATTCAATTATGATACAAAATAAGATACAAATAATTTCTATTATTATAAAAACTATTTAAATGAATAAGCAAAACTATTCCTATAAAACAAATTAGGAAAATAAATAAACTATTCAAAAAAAAAAAAAAGTAATAAATATATACATATATATATAAAGATATAGTAATACCTACATATATATACATAATTATACGTACACAATATATACATAATAATACCTAAACAAAATGTGCTGAACCTTATAATATAACAATGAAAACCTACGAATGAACTTAAGTTGATTAAATCCATGTATGCCTAAAACAAAAATAATAAACAAAACAATGATGTACAAATACAAAATAAGTAACCCTATAAACCACAGTCCCAACAAATGTAAACTAAACATATACAGAATAAATTAAAGGGACAAAAGATACAATAAAATTTTGTAACCGCCACACTACACCACTGACGCTCCTATAGGCGACCAAGGAGTATTATTTCCTCTTCAAAGAATAATACTCATTTTATAAAGGGGGGAGGATTGTTACGGCCACAACCACCCATCCCATAATACCTATTCCTTTGGAGCTAGTCTGCACCACTAACGGCGATACACGCCAAAAACATCCACTTAAAGGATATGACATTTAGATAAATCAAAGCATTACCCTATACACCTCGTCCCGCATAAATTGATAGCAAGCAAATCAAGCTAAAACGTGCAATTTGCGCTAATCAATTAAATGCCAAGTAAATTGAGCTGAACGCTAAATTTACTCACATAAAAGCTGAAAGATAATCATTGAACCAAAGGTTCACCACAAAAACCCCTAAGAGCCAAATGTGCACGCCAGATGCCGTCCTTCAAACAAAACCATTGAGTATCATAAAAAATTGCGCGCCAGCAATTTTACGAGACCTCAGAAAAATGGTTATCTAAAACAATTAAAACAACCAACGCCAGTTTTCGTTTTAACAAAATTAAGTTAAAACAAACAAAAGGAAAATATTCGCCTTTGTATCGATTCCCCACTTAAAAGATCCTTGCCCATTCGGCTAAAGTAAACAACATAGAGAATCAGAAATGCTCATTAGCACAATTCTCTATTTGTATTCCCTAACGTATCCTTACAAAAGGGATCCTTACCGAGTCGGCTAGAAAAAACAACAGGCATCATAAAACGAATTACACATTCGTTTAGCGCATATCAAAATAGAGGATTATAAATGTGCACGATCCTCTGTTGATTTTTCCCTTTGTGTTTCCGCGTTTGAATCCAAGCCGGGAAAGATAAAGAAAGAAATGCCATATCCTTCGACCTTCAGGATGAAGAAAAAACAGGTCTTCGTTGGCGGGTTGAAGTTTGAATCTCGACCGAGACGGTGAGATAACAACGAGTTGGTTCGAGTCCCTTGTTCAAGGTGGTCACGGGGTTTTTGATTGAAAATAGAGAGTGTTGGTCAAAAGTGAAATAAGCTACTAAACCGTTTAATAATATACAGTTTTGCCAATAAGTATAGTGGAATAATTCTTCAATGTAATCTGCTAAAACGTCTTAAGGGAATAAAGTTTCCCATCGAATAGAGTGTAATGAACGGTAGTGTATGAAACTAAAAAACCTTTTAATAATATAAAGTTTGAAAATAAGTATATTGTAAGGAGGAAAAGATTTTAATAAAATATAATTTTTGAGGATAACTTTAATTAAGTGAAGGACCATAGCACTAATAAGTACGCTTCAAATAAAAGTTAATTAAATAGAGAAAGAGTGTTTCATTTAAAGTGAGTGATAAAAATATCCTTTACAAATGGCGCAGCCGGTGAGCGCAAGGAAGCCCGAGACTACCGTCTCATAAGAGCTTGAAAAGCCTTGTGTCGAAAAGAACGACAAAGCTCCCACACAAAAAAAAAAAAAAATAGATAAATAAAAGTGACACTAAATAAAATATTGAAACACACACGGGAAAAACACAAACGAACCAAATTAAAACAAATATAAATAAAAATATAATAATTATAAAAATACGCAGCAGTTAGAACAGCAGCTGAGAAACAAAGGATCGCATCAATCAACACCAAACGACATAAACAGTTTCAACTGGAGCAACAGATAACATCAACTCTACAAAAAGATAAGTAATGTAAATGTTCCTTTTTCAAAATTTTTTCCTTACCTCAAGAAGTGTAAAAACAAAATTAGACGGAATTAAAACCGTGCCTCTTTATATTAAATAATAGACCCAAAAAGGGAAAAGACCATAGAGTCAAAACTATAGTTTACTTTTTTTTCTCTTATAATTAATCACTTGAATACAACATACCTTTATCTTATCATTAAGCTACTTATAATTTACCAAAATTTAACAGCCAAGATTGCTCTAAGCTCAATTAATTATAACCTTTACACAAGAGAATTCCATAGCATTCTACTATTGTTTCTAAAATCCATCACTTCTATAATTGTTCATATTGTGTGATCGTATTCTTTGGTAAGTGCTTTCACTTCAAGAAATAAGATATATAAAAAGGAATAAAAACCTACAAGTGCTTTTAAAGTCTGTGTCTATATTTGTCCATATATTTCTGGTGTATTAAATAAAGTCATTGTACTATTTGGGAAGTATTTCCACTTCTATAATATTATATATATTTTACTAAACCAATTGTCACCATCTTTGCATCAGTCCTTATATTTGTCCATATTTCGGGGTCCTTTTAACGAAAGTGTTGAATAGTTGGGAAGTATTTTCACTTTAAAACAATAAATATATCAATGATCCCAATATCAATAAGAAGTAACAAATGAAGCCTTCACTCAGATATTGAATTTGCAAACACCTCCGAAATAAAATATCCCAAAAAACAAACAAAATGAAACCAAAATTAAATTTATAATATTATCTCTATATTTGTCTATATTCCACTGTCGTTTGAATAAAATTTTTCAATAATTGGGAAGTATTTCTAACTGGACATATATGAAACACACCAAAAAATTAAATTAAAACAATATATTGAGAATACCTTAATAAATATTGCATACACTATTGAACTAGTGGTTATCCTTGTTCTAGAAACACCCCTTGTTTTTCAGTCACTTTATTAACTGAATTTGTGGATCTGCAGACTGTTTTTCTCCCCTTTTCTCTTTATTCCAAACGAAGTTAACAAAAATGACTGTCGATTACACCAAGGTTGTGAAGTTGTCAACACAACTAATCCCCATCTTCTCAGGGGAACGTAATCCACATTTAGGTGCCGAACTCCATACATTTTTAGATTGTAGTAGGAGGGCATTGAATTGTCTCCGGGAGGAGGAGCACAATGTGTTTTTACAAATCCTTCCAACTAGGTTACGAGGGGAAGCATCTGCTTTATTCGCGTCCACTCCGTTTTCATCTTTTGAAGAAGCAGAGGATCTACTGAGGAAAGTTTACCAGCCAGTAGAAAGCTACCAAGATTTGGTCAATAAACTACTGGCTACCAGACAGAACCCAGCGGAAGCAGTCATCTTGTTCCAAATACGTTTGAAGCAAACGTTGGAAAGATGCAAGCTGGCAGCGGAGAAGAGATATGGCTCCGCGTCCGCCGAGGGTATAAAAATACAGTTAGACGACTTTGCCAGGAGTGTGTATAGAAGTCGACTTTTAAATCCATACCACCGTCAATTTCTATTATTAATGGACGGAGAACCACTTGACACTCTAATGCAAAGGACGTTAGATTTGGAAGAGCTCGAAAAAACTCAGTCGAACTCACTCTCTTCTGCGCAATCTTCACCAGTATACCATTCTTCTCCACAGACATTTAACCCAATTACAGGTACAGTGGTGGATCCTCCAGTTATAGAGCATAAACCTAATTCCCCTGAACCCAAAGTAGTTCCCTACACAAAACCCATTACACAGGATGCCCCTATCATTAAAATAACTTGTAGCTACTGCCAGAAACGGGGGCATACCTATGAAGAGTGTGTAAAACGGAAAAACACACCCTTTTGTACACAATGTCAACGAATAAATCACGATATCCGTGATTGCTGGCGATTAAAAGAGGGAAAAAGGATTCTTCATATAAGGCAGATTTGCGACTTCTGTGGCCAGCAGGGCCACAACATAGGTTCCTGTCAGCAAAAGCTGAAATGGGAATCGCGAATTCAATGCCAATTTTCTAAAAATTCTCCCCCTTCAGAACAAGAAAGAAGTAGACCAAAACACTCCGTGGCAAAAAAGAGTTACCACATTAGAACTCCATGCTCGCAAATAACCAGCGTCCCAACTGTCCAGCTACCAATAGATGTAGGTGTTAAGAAAAACACAACTCTAGTAGTGGACACTGGCGCTGAGATAAGTCTGATCACCAAAAGTAGCCTCAACGAATCAGACGTTAAGATAAATCGGCGAGAAGCTTGCACCTTACAGATGCCGTTTGGAAGTTTCCGAACCTTGGGAAGCTGCAAGGTGAACTTCCAACTGAATAATAGGTCCAAACTCCCATGCAAGTTTCAAGTAGTGAGCAGTATGCCCGATCTACCAGAAGACGGACTACTTGGAAACGACTTTCTGTCGAAGAATTGCAATGTGGAAGGCCCCAAACAGTGCATCATATTTCCTCGAACGGAAATGAATCCAACAGTATTTAGTGTGCCGATCAAATTCTCAACGGTTGAGAAAATGGTACCTGAAAATAAATACTATAAAGGAAAACAAGAGCAAGCCCAAGATAAGTGGAAATCTTTCAGGTTAAATTGTAACTATAAAAAGAGGAACACCAAAGAGTCAAGTGGTAATAACAAATATATTAACCAAATAACTGACACTTCGTCAGCAAATCCATCAAACTCGCTCCCCCGCTCGCAAAATAAGCAAAACAAAAAGTTATTGCAGAAGCCCGAAACACCCGAAAAAATTACGAACCCCAATGAGATTGCAACTTTACTCAGGGTTTATCACAATTCCTCTTCCGGTGGACATCAGAGCATAACCAAATCGTATAAGAAAATACGACAAAGGTACTGGTGGCCAGCTATGCTATCCGATATTAGGAGACATAAAAAGCAGTGTGAGGAATGTCGTTCATTAAAGGCGAGCACCTGCTCCGGAAGTGAAACGAAACCACAATCGTTTCATGTGGGAAACAAGGTGTTAATGAAAAACGAAAATCGTAAGGGCAAAATGACATCTATTTGGAAGGGACCCTTCCCGGTCATAGCTATAAAGGGCCCAGTCAATACGGTCATTAAAATGGGCCGAAGATCAGTGGTAGTTCACAATAATAGGTTAAAACCGTACTTTTAAAACCCCATCCTTAACAAATCCAACTTCCTGCCCTCTATCAATCCGAAACAATTATTATTCCCAGGGTGTTCTGCAAATCGAAGATGCGTTTGTCGATTAACTAAATATAAAAGTAATAACGGTACGTAGCCAGAATTAAAACGAAAAACAATATGGACAAAGATAGAAGTAAAACTATATTAATTTGTCAACAAAAAGATAAACACACAAATGAAAATATACCCACAAGTTAACATAGCTTGCACAAAAATAAACAAAATAAATTTTTAGTAAATATTAATATATTACAGAATATATAAACAAAATTACTACTATAGATAAAAGTCACTCCTATGTGACTACCATTACTGTAACCACTAGTATTAAGTCATTTAATAAATAAATAAACTAAGTAGAAAATAAATAAACAAAACTATTATACAAACATTTAACAAAACTTAAGATGTACAGATTAGGTAAATAACTTCTTTGACTATTGTCACTGCTGCTGTTACAATTAAATAGAATATAAGCAAAAATATTAATACGCATATAAGGTCTATTACAATTAAACTAATTAGAAAAATAAAACCAGTAGATAAATAATTGCACATATAATAATATTACTGTTAGAACTAATAAGCAAATAATGTCTGTTATTACCAAACTACTATTGCCACTAATGTTAAAACTAAATACTGTAAGGAGTGAAAATTATTGCACATTCAATTATGATACAAAATAAGATACAAATAATTTCTATTATTATAAAAACTATTTAAATGAATAAGCAAAACTATTCCTATAAAACAAATTAGGAAAATAAATAAACTATTCAAAAAAAAAAAAAAGTAATAAATATATACATATATATATAAAGATATAGTAATACCTACATATATATACATAATTATACGTACACAATATATACATAATAATACCTAAACAAAATGTGCTGAACCTTATAATATAACAATGAAAACCTACGAATGAACTTAAGTTGATTAAATCCATGTATGCCTAAAACAAAAATAATAAACAAAACAATGATGTACAAATACAAAATAAGTAACCCTATAAACCACAGTCCCAACAAATGTAAACTAAACATATACAGAATAAATTAAAGGGACAAAAGATACAATAAAATTTTGTAACCGCCACACTACACCACTGACGCTCCTATAGGCGACCAAGGAGTATTATTTCCTCTTCAAAGAATAATACTCATTTTATAAAGGGGGGAGGATTGTTACGGCCACAACCACCCATCCCATAATACCTATTCCTTTGGAGCTAGTCTGCACCACTAACGGCGATACACGCCAAAAACATCCACTTAAAGGATATGACATTTAGATAAATCAAAGCATTACCCTATACACCTCGTCCCGCATAAATTGATAGCAAGCAAATCAAGCTAAAACGTGCAATTTGCGCTAATCAATTAAATGCCAAGTAAATTGAGCTGAACGCTAAATTTACTCACATAAAAGCTGAAAGATAATCATTGAACCAAAGGTTCACCACAAAAACCCCTAAGAGCCAAATGTGCACGCCAGATGCCGTCCTTCAAACAAAACCATTGAGTATCATAAAAAATTGCGCGCCAGCAATTTTACGAGACCTCAGAAAAATGGTTATCTAAAACAATTAAAACAACCAACGCCAGTTTTCGTTTTAACAAAATTAAGTTAAAACAAACAAAAGGAAAATATTCGCCTTTGTATCGATTCCCCACTTAAAAGATCCTTGCCCATTCGGCTAAAGTAAACAACATAGAGAATCAGAAATGCTCATTAGCACAATTCTCTATTTGTATTCCCTAACGTATCCTTACAAAAGGGATCCTTACCGAGTCGGCTAGAAAAAACAACAGGCATCATAAAACGAATTACACATTCGTTTAGCGCATATCAAAATAGAGGATTATAAATGTGCACGATCCTCTGTTGATTTTTCCCTTTGTGTTTCCGCGTTTGAATCCAAGCCGGGAAAGATAAAGAAAGAAATGCCATATCCTTCGACCTTCAGGATGAAGAAAAAACAGGTCTTCGTTGGCGGGTTGAAGTTTGAATCTCGACCGAGACGGTGAGATAACAACGAGTTGGTTCGAGTCCCTTGTTCAAGGTGGTCACGGGGTTTTTGATTGAAAATAGAGAGTGTTGGTCAAAAGTGAAATAAGCTACTAAACCGTTTAATAATATACAGTTTTGCCAATAAGTATAGTGGAATAATTCTTCAATGTAATCTGCTAAAACGTCTTAAGGGAATAAAGTTTCCCATCGAATAGAGTGTAATGAACGGTAGTGTATGAAACTAAAAAACCTTTTAATAATATAAAGTTTGAAAATAAGTATATTGTAAGGAGGAAAAGATTTTAATAAAATATAATTTTTGAGGATAACTTTATTTAAGTGAAGGACCATAGCACTAATAAGTACGCTTCAAATAAAAGTTAATTAAATAGAGAAAGAGTGTTTCATTTAAAGTGAGTGATAAAAATATCCTTTACAGGAGGACGTAGACCAGGACGTCCAGAGCCTGGGAGTGCCAATCTGGATGACATCGACTCCAAATCGGGACCGGTGGCGAAATTTTTTAAATAAGGCCAAGACCGGATCCCGGTTGGTTGTAGTGCCGATGATGATGATCATGGGGCCAACATAATCAGGATGAATAATTTTATGATCAAATTGATCAGAGGATATGTTGCGAGAGCAATGGCTTCATTAACGATTTAATTTTCGGGGCCCAAGTAGGCCGTATTATGAGAGACTTCCTCGCAATGGATTTGTTCCACGAGAGGCATTTCTGTTCGTTGATATGATTGGTCTCATTCAGGACGAATTCGGATTACCGTTGGTTTTCCGACTGCGTTGATCGATCGTAGATAAGCGGATAGATTATTGGCGGGAGGTCGCACACTCAGATGAAGACTGTCTGCGGTATAGTAGGACGATATCTCAAGATCGAGGAGAACCAAGACGAAAGTGGGAAGAAAACAAATTCCGCGTATTCGAGAATAAAGTTTTAAGAGCAGGATAATGGAGGAAACTCCACAACCACCAATTTAAAGAGCTATACAGCAAACCTTCAACTGTGAGAGTAATCAGATAGCGAAGATTAAGATGGGCCGGATATCTGGCAAGAATCGGCAACGATTGGACCGTGTGTAGAAGTCTTGACAGAAGACCACCCGGATAGAGAACGCCAGGACGTCAGCGACGGATATGGGAGGACAATGTTAGGTTTTATCTTGAGGGAATTGGATCGGGTGGTCAAGCGTAGACGGAGAGTGCGCAAGACAGGGAAAGATGGCACAGCCGAGTTGGTGACGTTCTGAACTTCCGGGTTCCTATAGACCAATAGTAACAGTAAAAGAATAAAAACAAATCACACATTTTTTTCTTTTGGTAAGTTTTTAATGAAGATTTCAATGAGTAAAAGAAGAAAAAAAAAAAAAAAAAAAAACAAAGCCGAAAGGCAACAAGACATGGCAATACTTACCAGAGGACCAGTAAGTGAGAATATCATTTAAATAAACTAGAATTTGAGCACTTTTTGTTTAGCAGATAAATAAATAGAAGAACAATAACAAAATAAGACAAAAAATATACTGTGAGGGTCAAAAGAAAGTGTACAGCATTGAACTGCATTTTTACAACCCTGTTCGATCTTTTAGTAAAATACTTATGTTATTTTTTAAGGTAGTTTATTTTCAATGAATTGCCATATAAAACTTAACAGAAAATAATGAAGTAAAAATACAATAAAAAAATAAAAAAAAAAATTTCAGTTTTAGATCGTCAAAAAAAGTGTACAACTTGCCACACATACTGTGCAACTTTCCGCTTATCGGGAAAACAACCGTTAAATTTATTTTGTTTTCTTTACAACTCATAACGAATTGATTAAAAGTGTTATTGAGTTCATTTCCATCGAAAGTTGCTTGTTGCTTAAATTATTTTTTTAAATTACTTCAAAATGGGTATACAAAGTGCAGTAGAAACACGACAACGTATTGTTACATTAAGAAAGGAAGGAAAATCTTACCGCGAAATAGCCAAAGCAGTGGGCAGATGCCATAACACCGTGAAAAAAATTTTGGACAAATTTCGAAAGTTCAAGGATGTAAAAAATCGACCTCGTTCCGGAAGGCCAAAAATGCTGTCCGTAGGTGATGAACGTGCTATTGTCAGGGAAGTGCGAAAAAAATCCCACATCTAGTGCAGTAAAGATTGCTGAAAACATTACCCAATCTTCTGGAGTCAACGTTAGCGCGAGCACTATTCGGCGGACCCTCCATAGCGGGCTACACGGAAGAGTTCCTCGCAAAAAGCCATACATTTCTGAAAAAAATCAGAAGCGAAGACTTCTTTTTGCCAAGAAGTATCAAAAAGAAAATTCTTCATTCTGGGGAAATGTTCTCTTTAGTGACGAGAGCAAATTTGAGATTTTTGGTTCAATAAAACCACCAAAAATATGGAGAACGAAAAAAACTGAATTTGAACAAAAAAAAATTTAAATTCAACAATTAAACACGGAGGGGGTTCGGTAATGGTTGGGGATGTATGGCGTCATCTGGAGTTGGGAACCTCGTCACAGTACAATGAGAAAAGAAGATTATCTTAATATTTTAAGAGACAATTTGCCAAGTAGTGTTGCGAAACTGGGTTTAAGTGATTCATGGGTCTTCCAACAAGACAACGACCCCAAGCACACATCGAAAATAGTCAAGGAATGGTTACTTTACCGTACAGCTAAGCAACTGGATCACCCTCCGCAATCCCCAGACTTAAACGCCATCGAGCATTTGTGGGAGTATCTGGATAAGCAGATCCGAAAGAGGAACATTTCAGACAGAGAGTCACTAAAATAAATTCTAGTTGAAGAGTGGCAACAAATCCCAACCGAATTGACAAGGAAGCTAGTAGAGGCAATGCCCAGACGCATTGATGCTGTTTTAAAGGCGAAAGGGAAGCAGATAAAGTACTAGTTTCAAGTTTTTTACTTTAATTGAATAATGTACACTTTTTTTTAAGCTTTAAAACTGAAATATTTTTTTTTTATTTTTTTATTGTATTTTTACTTCATTATTTTCTGTTAAGTTTTATATGGCAATTCATTGAAAATAAACTACCTTAAAAAATAACATAAGTATTTTACTAAAAGATCGAACCCCCTTGGTTTAACAGGGTTGCAAAAATGCAGTTCATAGCTGTACACTTTCTTTTGACGCTCACAGTACGTCAAATGGAAAAACCAACAAAGGAAGAACTCCACCTAACTCGGGCATTACACACCATTCAAGGTCGCGTCATCACCCGAAAATTAGATGACCCCCACACTAAACTCTAACGGTATTTATGTAGCATGTCGCATCTGGTGTCTTCACCTTCCACTTAAAGGTGAACATATTACTTTCAGTTGCACAACGTCGGATTGGAAAAAAATTGTTTACGCAACTAGATACTACAGTTCAGGCGAATCATCCTATGTGCCCGCATACGACTTGTCCGCATGGCGTAAATTGTACGTTGACCTTAGTTAACACAAGTACATTAACCGCAGGAACTCTCGTGACAAACGTAACCATTTGTATTGTCAGATTTAGTAGGATTTAGACCTTTGCATGCTGATTTCGGGGGGTTTAGTACTATTCGTCGTGTCTCTCGTCGAGCTCCTGGCATGCGATTTATTTTGTTATATCTCAATGTATTTTAGGTATCGTATGTTTGGAGGCCTATTTGCTCTTTATTCGGACGTCTGCTAGTGATGTTGGTCGTTAGTGCTGTGGGAAAGTCGAAAGTAACAAATAGCTGTTGTTATATTTGCTAGGCCCTTGAAGTGAGTCATTGAGTAACAGAATTTTCTTCTTTATAATGAATTATATTTTATAATAATTAAAATTGTAACCATCTCCTAGAAGAGACATTATTAGCATTTTTTTTTTCAGCGAACATTGCCGCAAAACAGTATTTATACGTTTTTGACGGATTTCAACTCAAAGAGGTTCCTATATGATAAATAGTAAAGGCAAATATAAGTGTAACAAAGCTGCATATAACCTTTTGCTTCTCCCAGGAAAGGCGAACCTATAGCGCTGAGTCAGCGCCTCGTGTTGCTATATTTTCTCGACCGGGTCCATCTGATTCTCAAGCTCCACAAGATGCTGAAGGATATCTGTCAACCATTTCACGAAGGCCATATATTAATGGGGTGGTATTTCACCGGGCACCTGGGCTTTGGAACCCCATCTACTACTTAGTAATCGTGCGGAACAGCACAATAGCAAGATTCGTCAGTTGAACCTAAGTTTGCACAATCTAACACAACAAACGTCGGCTACGCTCCTTCGATGTGATAGCAACTGTAATCCCGAGGTCAGGCCCGCGCCTCCGATCAGACGGATCTTTTGTCTCTGTAAGCTCTCAAGTAGGTCGAGGGTATGTTTAGGAGCAGAGCTGCCAACATGAGATTAATACTCAAGCGCGGGTATATTTTGAAGAAGTTGGGCCGGAGTAAAATATTTATTGGCTCTAAAGAGATAATTCAGTTTTCCCAAGGCTGCCCTGGCGATGTTCGAGACATGTTTATGCCATGATATATTCCCACAGACCGTAATACCGAGTAAGTTAAAGCTTTCCCAGATTCGGAGGCCTGGCCATTTATCAACAGCTGTGGAAAAGATGATCCACTTTTCTTTGTGAATGTTTTGCACAGTGTCTTCGTTGCATTGAAATCGACGAGATTGGTCTCTCCCACTGCAGGACCTTATCCGAATCCCGATTCAGAGAGACAATTTGTATACATCTCAGCTTCTACTTCTAAAACCTTGTAATGATGTTTTAATCACACCTTTCAACAACCACACACACACTTTATACACCTTTGAAAACAACACACTTAGCAACTGGAACGAATAATAAAGATTGCAAATCCGTAGCATGAAATAGTTTTTATTTTTTGAATCTCCACAAATCGTTTTGATCAATTCGATGATGACGGAGAAAGAAACAATTAAACAAAACCGATATTATAATTCCTATAACTATTTATTTGTTATTTAAATAAACTTAGTTACGCTAGTAACACAAGACACAAGCTTTTAATTTTACATTGATTATAAAGTCGAAAATCAATTACTAATGTCAACCGACTCCTCGTACACGAACTCCTCACTCTATGTCCGTTCCGGACGAAATCTTACAACCAACTCTCGAAATCAAACTTACGTCCGTTCTGGACTTGACCCGAAACACCACTCTCGATGTCTATTTTTCCATCGGACGAAAACTTTTCTTATCCTGCAGATAAAGGATTTTCCTTTCTTTGTCTTTCCCAAATTTGGGATCGAAAAGGGGAAACACAAAAGAACAATCAACAAAGGATCTTGCCGAAGAGCATTTACGATCCTTTGTGTCGGTCGGCGATAAACGTACATGTAGTTCGTTTTATGGCGCGAGTTGTTTTTTTTTTTTTAACTTCGTTGGGTTAAAACGGAAAACGACGCTGATTGTCTTAATGGTTTTGGGTAACCATATTTCTAGATGCTTATAAAATCGCTGGCGCACATTTTATGCTTCTCGATGATTTTGTTTGAAGAAAGACATCTGCTCCGCACATTTGGATCTTAGGGGATTTTTATGGCGAACCTGTGGTTCGATTATCCTATCTAAGTTTTCAATGTGAGCAAATTGAACGTTTAGTTCAATTTGTTTGAAAATGCATTGATTAGAGCAAATTGAACGTTTAGTTCAATTTGTTTGGTATTGCATTAATGTGGGACCATTTGATGCATGGAGTAATGCTTTGGTTTGGGGGGTGTCTCATCAATTAGTGATGGAGATTGGCTTCAAAGGAATAAGTACTATGGGATGGGTGGTTGTGGCCGTAACAATCCTCCCCCCTTTATAAAATGAGTATTATTCTTTGAAGAGGAAATAATACTCCTTGGGCGCCTATAGGAACGTGAGTGGTGTAGTGTGGCGGTTACAAGATTTTATTTATCTTTTTGTCTCTTCAATCTTTTATCTGTGCATTTCTTGTATTTCATTTTGTTAAATTGAGTTTGGACTATTTTTCCTTGTGGTTTACAAGTTATTTTGCATATTTTAATTTAATCAATTTAAGTTCATTCATAGGTATACTCTTGTACGGGTATGTATTTCTTATACTAATATAGTAATATTTGTTTTAGATTAGTTGTAATCTTGAAAAAAATGATTTTAAATTCTAAATATAACATAAAATGAACTTATTGTTTCACAAATCCATTAAAAAAGTTTATATTTTCTGTTTCCGTTTAGTTAAATGGATTTTGTAATTCCTAAACATATGTGTTTCGTATGTTAGTTTATATTTTTCGAGTCTTTGGTTTCTTGTCTTCTATTTTATTGTAGTATTCATGATGGTTGAGTTTCATTATAATTTGCCGTATAATAGAGAATGTTTACATTGATGAATATATAAATATTGCCGTTAGTATCCAGTACATGTGTATCTAGATTTCCAAATCTTTTCATCTTCTCATTTAAAAGGTAAAATCTCTTATAATATTTTCTGTATTTTGGACATATAAATTACATGTTTTATTATTTTTTCTTTAATTTATTCGTTTACACATTCTAAGTTTGATGAGTTGATCACGTGGATCTTGTTATTAATATTAATTTTCTTGTTTCGTATACACCTATTATAATTTTTTCGTCTTAATCCTAAAATAAAAAAAGTTTTGATTATAACTTTATAGCTTCTCTTTGTCTTCTCTTTTATTCTATTTAGTTTACATTTGTTTTTATGTGCCCCTTTTTGTATTTTGAATTTTACTTATAATTCTCTTTCTTGTGGAAAACTTAGCATAAAATTAATAATTTTTGACATTTACTTCCGTCATCTATTTTTGTTCATATCGTTCTTTCATTTTAATATTGGCTATGTAAACAAAGAAATCTTCAATTTACAAAACACCCTGGGAATAACAATTGTTTCGGGTTGGTAGTGGGAAGAAGGTTGGGGCTAGGTTGAGGGTGGGGTCTTTAAAAATACGGTTTTAGCTTATTGTTGTGAACCACAACGGATCTTCGTCCCATTTTGATGGCCGTATTGCCTGCGCCCTTTATAGCTATGACTGGGAAGGGTCCCTTCCAAATAGATGTCATTTTGCCCTTACGATTTTCGTTTTTCATCAACACCTTGTTTCCCACATGAAACGATTGTGGTTTCGTTTCACTTCCGGAGCAGGTGGTCGCCTTTAGTGAACGACATTCCTCACACTGCTTTTTATGTCTCCTAATATCGGATAGCATGGCTGGCCACCAGTACCTTTGTCGTATTTTATTATACGATTTGGTGATGCTCTGATGTCCACCGGAAGGGGAGTTGTGATACACCCTGAGTAAAGTTGCAATCTCATTGGGGTTCGTAATTTTTTCGGGTGTTTCGGGCTTCTGCAATAACTTTTTGTTTTGCTTATTTTGTGAGCGGGGGAGCGAGTTTGATAGATTTGGTGATAGAATGTCCGTTATTCGATCAATACCTCTATCATGACCACTTAACTCTTTGGGGTTCCTCTTTTTGTAGTTAGAATTTAACCTGAAAGATTTCCACTTATCTTGGGCTTGCTCTTGTTTTCTTTTATAGTATTTATTTTCAGGTGCCCTTTTCTCAACCGTTGAGAATTTGATCGGCACACTAAATACCGTTGGATTCATTTCCGTTCGAGGAAATGTGATGCACTGTTTGGGGCCTTCCACATTGCAATTTATCGACAGGAAGTCGTTTCCAAGTAGTCCGTCTTCTGGTAGATCGGGCATACTGCCCACTACTTGAAATTTGCATGGGAGTTTAGCCCTATCACTCAGTTGGAAGTTCACCTTGCAGCTTCCCAAGGTTCGGATACTTCCAAACGGCATCTGTAAGGTGCAAGCTTCTCGCCGATTAATCTTAACGTCTGATTCCTTGAGGCTACTTTTGGTGATCAGACTTATTTCAGCGCCAGTGTCCACTACTAGAGTTGTGTTTTTCTTAACACCTACATCTATTGGTAGCTGGACAGTTGGCACGCTGGTTATTGGCGAGCATGGAGTTCTAATATGGTAGCTCCTTTTTGCCACGGAGTGTTTTGGCCTACTTCTTTCTTGTTCTGAAGGGGGAGAATTTTTAGAAAATTGGTATTGAATTCGCGATTCCCATTTCAGCTTTTGCTGACAGGAACCTATGTTGTGGCCCTGCTGGCCACAGAAGTCGCAAATCTGCCTTATATGCAAAATTCTTTTTCCCTCCCTTAATCGCCAGCAATCACGGATATCGTGATTTATTTGCTGACAGTGTGTACAAAAGGGTGTGTTTTTTCGTTTTACACACTCTTCATAGGTATGTCCCCGTTTCTGACAGTAGCTACAAATTATTTTGATGATAGAGGTATCCTGTGTAATGGGTTGTGTGTAGGGGACTACTTTGGGTTCAGGGGAATTAGGAATTATCTCCATCACTTGAGGACCCACTTCTGTATGTGTACTTGAGTTAAATATCTGTGGAGAAGAATGGTATATCGGTGAAGATTGTGAAGATGAGAGTGAGTTCGACTGAGTTTTTTCGAGTTCTTCCAAATCTGACGTCCTTTGCATTAGAGTGTCAAGTGGTTCTCCGTCCATTAATAATATAAATTGACGGTGGTATGGATTTAAAAGTCCACTTCTATACACACTCCTGGCAAAGTCGTCTAACTGTATTTTTATACCCTCGGCGGACGCGGAGCCATATCTCTTCTCCGCTGCCAGCTTGCATCTTTCCAACGTTTGCTTCAAACGTATTTGGAACAAGATGACTGCTTCCGCTGGGTTCTGTTTGGTAGTCAGTAGTTTATTGACCAAATCTTGGTAGCTTTCTACTGGCTGGTAAACTTTCCTCAGTAGATCCTCTGCTTCTTCAAAAGATGAAAACGGAGTGGACGCGAACAATGCAGATGCTTCCCCTCGCAACCTAGTAGGGAATATTTGCAGAAAAACATTGTGCTCTTCCACTGGGAGACAACTCAACACCCTCCTACTACAATCCAAAAATGTGTTGAGATCGGCACCTACATGGGGATTACGTTCCCCTGAGAAGATGGGGATTAGTTGTGTTGACAACTTCACCACCTTCGTATAGTCTACAGCCATATTTTAGATATAGCTGGACTTAATTTGGGGTTAAAATGAAAAGAGCAAGGAAAAAGGCACTCTACCGATTCATAAATTAAAGTAGTAAAGTTCCTGAAAGAGAAAGTAGGAGACAACGACAACCAAAACTCCAAAGGTGTTCGCAATATTTATTAATATATAATGAATGTACCTAATTAAATTTCTGGGGACATTTCATGTGCGTTTTATGTTTCTTGTATATGTCCGAGTGGAAATACTTCCCAATTGTTAAAAAATTTCACTAAAACGACCGCGAAGTGTGGAGAAATATGGACACAGATTTTAAAACCAATTGTAGATTTTTATTTTTTTGATATCTTATTATCTTGAAGTGAAACTACTTCCCAAAAAGTACGATCACCCAATGTGGACAAAATAGATACGACAGATATATGATCTATAACAGAGTGATAATCGTTTTTGTGGTATTATTCTTTGTGGATGAATTAGGTTATTGTTAGTTCACTTTAAAAAGGGATTATAATTAAATACCACGTAAATGAAATTTTAATATGTGTGAAATGTAACTTATTATTTAGTTTCTTTTAATATAAATATTAGGGAAGATAAATAATATAAAAGAAAACGGTAACTTATCGTATAAATGTTGCTCCTGTTGTAACTGCTAATGTCCTTTGGTGGTCCGCTGCTGTTGTTTTATCTGCTTCCTATTGTTGACGTTGTGATTTATTGTTATCTTTGTTTTTATTTATTGATTTTTAAGTTTGATCGTTTTTATGTTTCACTGTGTCTTTTCGTTTTTTTTTTTATATGTTTCTATTAGTGTCTCTTATTATGGTGGTTCCTTTTTGTGGACAGTGTTTTGTTTAGGTGTTGATTTTTGTTAATTTTTCTGTGGTTTTAATTAATTTATTCGGTGAACTTTTTGTTTTGTCACTTGTAGTTAGTTTAATTTGAGGTTTTTGTTTACGTTTTGTCTTTGGTGGTACACTTCATTTTAAGTTGTTTTGTTCCAATCACTCACTTATTTATTTAGTTCTTAATTTTTTAGATTTTCGTTTATTTGTTTGTAAGTTCTTTTCCGATTCGGGCTTTTCAAACGCTTACGAGTTTACGATACTCAGGCTTCCTCGAATCCTACCGGCTGCGCCATTTGTAATGATGTTTTAATCACACCTTTCAACAACCACACACACACTTTATACACCTTTGAAAACAACACACTTAGCAACTGGAACGAATAATAAAGATTGCAAATCCGTAGCATGAAATAGTTTTTATTTTTTGAATCTCCACAAATCGTTTTGATCAATTCGATGATGACGGAGAAAGAAACAATTAAACAAAACCGATATTATAATTCCTATAACTATTTATTTGTTATTTAAATAAACTTAGTTACGCTAGTAACACAAGACACAAGCTTTTAATTTTACATTGATTATAAAGTCGAAAATCAATTACTAATGTCAACCGACTCCTCGTACACGAACTCCTCACTCTATGTCCGTTCCGGACGAAATCTTACAACCAACTCTCGAAATCAAACTTACGTCCGTTCTGGACTTGACCCGAAACACCACTCTCGATGTCTATTTTTCCATCGGACGAAAACTTTTCTTATCCTGCAGATAAAGGATTTTCCTTTCTTTGTCTTTCCCAAATTTGGGATCGAAAAGGGGAAACACAAAAGAACAATCAACAAAGGATCTTGCCGAAGAGCATTTACGATCCTTTGTGTCGGTCGGCGATAAACGTACATGTAGTTCGTTTTATGGCGCGAGTTGTTTTTTTTTTTTTAACTTCGTTGGGTTAAAACGGAAAACGACGCTGATTGTCTTAATGGTTTTGGGTAACCATATTTCTAGATGCTTATAAAATCGCTGGCGCACATTTTATGCTTCTCGATGATTTTGTTTGAAGAAAGACATCTGCTCCGCACATTTGGATCTTAGGGGATTTTTATGGCGAACCTGTGGTTCGATTATCCTATCTAAGTTTTCAATGTGAGCAAATTGAACGTTTAGTTCAATTTGTTTGAAAATGCATTGATTAGAGCAAATTGAACGTTTAGTTCAATTTGTTTGGTATTGCATTAATGTGGGACCATTTGATGCATGGAGTAATGCTTTGGTTTGGGGGGTGTCTCATCAATTAGTGATGGAGATTGGCTTCAAAGGAATAAGTACTATGGGATGGGTGGTTGTGGCCGTAACAACCTCGCGAAACTGTTGATGCGCAACGCTACCGACAAGAAATGATCAATTTGAACCATGTATTGGTCGAAAAACGACCAGAATGGGCGACAAGACACGGAAATGTAATTTTGTTGCATGATAATACACCGAGTCATACAGCAAAACCCGTCAAAGAAACAATAAAAGCTCTCGGCTGGAAAGTGTTACTCTACCCGCCGTATTCACCAGACTTGGCTCCTTCCGACTACTATTTGTTTTCATCGATGGGACACGCATTGGCTGAGCAGCATTTCAATTCCTACGAGGAAGTCGAAAATTGGGTCTCCGAATGGTTTGCCTCAATAGACGACCGGTTTTATTGGCGTGGTATCCACAAATTGCCAGAAAGGTCGTCGAAATGTGTAGAAAGCAATGGTCAATACTTCGAATAAAATGTTTTTTACTTTCCCAAAAAATTAAAAAATTAAAAAAAAAAGCTCACTTCAAACCGGTGCACCTAGTATATAGAATGGGGATTATCCTAAGGCTCAAGACTGGGCCCAAAGTTATATATATGTATTTCCCATGCAACACACGGAATCAACACGGCTGAAAATTCGGAAGCCCTACTGTATTCCGGCCATTCCTTGACCTATGGATATAGCGGGACATCAAGAACAGCTTTCGAAATCGTTTCCGATCTCCTTAAACAAATGGATGCATTCTACCGACAATGGGGTATAATAATCAACGTAACTAAGTCAAAAGGTACTTGCTTCAAATTCTTGTCCTAGGGGGATAGTCATGGCGAGTCGCAATATCGAGCTCTTAATCGAAGGAATAAACATTCCAGTAGAAAAAAAACATTTCTTTCCTGGAGACAAATTTCAATAACTTGCTGAAATTTAACCAGCACGCACGTATGACTTAAAAACAAATTTTAAAAGTGATCCACTGATCCGCTACTGAAAAGCAAAGCAGTCGTTCCGAAAACAAACTGTTTACTTTAAAAGATGATTGTTAAACCAATTCTAGCTTACGGGTTTCCTACATGGTTGTTACGCACAAAACCTTCAACCCCCCATTACCTACTTTTTCGGAGCTAGTCTTCACCATTAATCGCGCATACATTAAACATCGCGATATCAATTCAATCTCAAACAAATGGAACTACACGTTCAATTTGCCCATATCAAATTTAACTTAAACCCAAGACGTGATAAGCGAACCATATGTTCAACATATCAAATCACCAGGACCCAAATCTGCGAACCAGATGACCAACTTTCAACTAAAGTTGTTGAGACTCATAAAATGCGCGTCTGCAATTTTATGATCCTTTAAAGATTTGTTCACCCAAACCATTTCCCGCAGGCAATATATTTTTTCCATTCTTCTAAAACAAACAACTTGCGCCATAAAACGAACCAGACCTTCGTTTTAGCGCCCACGATGATTGTAAATGTGCATTATCACGATCTTCTGCTGATTTTCCCTTTGTGTTTCCTTTTTTGATCCCAACCCTGAAAAGAAAAAGAAAGGAAACGGCGGCTGGCAAAAGGGCCATGCAGACAAAAGGGCAGGATGTAAGAAAAAGTCTTCGTTCGGGGAGGCTAAGAAAAAAAGGATGGAGTTGATTCGAGAAATTTGTCAGGGGCGGTCGGGAGTTGGTACTAGACGATTGACCGAGGTGGTCACGGGATTTACATATAAATACAGTGTGTGGGGAGTGATGGTTAGTAAGTTGAAAGGGTTTTAATAAATATAACTTACATATAAGTACAGTGTGTGATGAGTGATGGTTAATAAACTGAAGAGGTTTTAATAAATATAACCTACATATAAGTACAGAGGGATGGGAGCGAACATACAGGGTAAAGTCTTTGCTTTCAATCCGACTAAGGCCAGGACGATCCTTGTCCCTGTTTAATTCAAGTTGGCATGCAGTTCCACGTGACACCCCTGGATAGCCACTTTGGCACCCGCCAAGTAGTGAACCAATGCATGAAGCGACATCCTGAGAAAGGTTGGCGCAAGGCTAATAACCTTGTACAGAAAAACAAATTATTATGGACAATTTAAAAAGTCTTGGATAAGAACCGGATACCGGCGAAGAGACTTGCTAAATAAGGCCAAAATCGGATCCTGGTTGTAGTGCCGATGATGATGATGGCATATAAGTACAGCGTGTGATGAGTGATGGTTAATAAACTGAAAAGGTTTTAATAAATTATAATTTTGCGATTGTATAATAAACCGTACGACGAGTTGAATAAAAATAGTTTTAAACGCCTTAAATGTAAATCGTTGTGTTTTTGTGAAACCTGTGGGGTACGAGTGGATATGCCAACGTATGGCTCGCGGTTCACTCGAATCCGCACCCAGTTGTTCCGATAAAATATTGTCACCAAAAGGAAGCACCGAAAGAAATAAGAAATGAAATTCACGGTTGCGTAGTTTAATTGTTGTAAAATTTCTTTTATTTATTATTAACTTTGTGCCACCGACCCATCAGTTTGGGGCGGAGAATTGTCTCCTGTAAACTCTTCTTGAAATACATCTCTAATTATACACTTGTAACTTTTATGTAGTTCAGCAACAATACGAATCTTCAGCCGAGAATATTTTTCTCGTTGCTCTATAAGCAACGAATTTAAATAGCAAATTTCGCGTTTCGATTTAGTTAGTGCACTACGAAGTTCTTGATTATTAAGTATTAACTCACGACTGATTTCACGGTACGTCTCCATTCGTAAATAATGTTTTAATTGTTAACCAGTTTTCTCGAAAACCTGTGGCTCGAGCGTGTTCACCAGCGTGCAACGACTGACTGAAAAAGGGATGAAGATGGTTAATTCAATTTTTGCACACAGGACAACCAATAGAGATCATACTTCTGCTCTCTCATTGCCACGCCCGTCGATGTGTGGTGAATATATCGGTTAATTCGATGGTCAACGAACACGGGAGAATGAGAGAACAGAAACACAATGTGCAATGATCTCGGGGTGAGTTTGGTTGTGTGTGCATGAATCAATACAGCTCTGAGGATAATCCATTGACCTAATTCGGTCAATATGGTGATCTCAGAGTGCATTGAACTGTAGGAATACAGAACTGTGAAGGGGAGGAAATTTTAGCATTGCTCCCCAGCGAATGGAGTGTCTGGAGAAAGTGAATAGGACGCCGAATTGGATAGGGAAATCTGATCATGGGAACTAAATTAAATGCTTTGATAATTTCCCCAGCGGTTACATGATTATGCAACCGCGTCGTTTGATCAGACTATGCCGTTGCTACCCGACATGACGCGATTTCCGGTGGAAATCTCATGGGTTAGCGAAATGGGGTTGCCGCATTTTTTTTTTTTTTTATTAGACTTCTCTCGGGAGAGGCGAACCTATAGCGCCGAGTGGGCGCCCCGAGATGCCATCAAATAACTGTTGCAGTTCTTTTTGAACAGTTGCAGGTTGTAACGCTCCGGGAACACTCGCGTGGGAAGGCAGTTCCACAGCTTCCCCGCTCTCTAACGGAACGAGTTCTGATGCAGGGATGTTCGCGCCGTCGGGAGATGAACCACAAACGGGTGTGATCCGTCGGATTGTCTTGTGGAGCGCATATAAACCGAATTGCGTGGAACAATACCAAGAATCTCCGAAGAACAGCACCCGTGATAATATCTGTAAAACAGACGGAGGTCGGCTACGCGCCTTCGACGTGATAGCGGCTGTAGTCCCCGATCAGGCGGATCGCTCGTCTCTGTATGCTCTCAAGTAGGTCGAGGGTATGTTTAGGAGCCGAGCTCCAAACATGAGAGCAATATTCGAGCGCGGGTCTAATTTGGGATTTATATAGGAGAAGAAGTTGGGCCGGGGTAAAATATTTCTTGGCTCTAAAAAGATAGCTCAGTTTTCCTGAGGCTGACCTGGCGATACCTAATACGTGTTTATGCTATGATACATTCCCACAGACCATGACGCCGAGCAATTTCAAAACTTTCCCCAGCCTCGAGGGCCCGGCCACTCATCATCAGCTGTGGAACCGATGATCCAGTTTTCTTTGTGAATGTTGTATACTGGGTCTTCGTTGCGTTGAAGTCGACAAGATTGGCCTTTCCCCACTGCAGGACTTTATCCAGATCCTGATTCAGAGAGTCAATCTGTCTACATCTCAGCTGGTGCGACGTTGATGCACTAATCGGCCGATCACTCGAAAAGGAGGAAACAAGCTTACTATCATCCGCAAAACTGAACACTTTGTTATCCGTTGTCTCCAACAAATCATTTATGTGAAGAAAGAACAAGGTTGGAGCCAAAATAGAACCTTGGGGCACCCCTGAATTAACAGGATACAGATCCGAACACTCGCCGTCTACAACAACCCGGATCGATCGATTCTCGAGGAAGCCCCTCGTCCAGTCGCAAAGCTGTTGGGAAAGTCTATATGAACGAAGTTTGCTCAGCAATGCCCCGTGCCAGATGCCGTCAAAAGCCTTAGAGATATCCAATCCGACCGCCCTTGATTCACCATGCCGTTCAATCGCAGATGTCCATATATCGGTTATAAGTGTCAAAAGGTCTCCTGTGGACCGCCTGCCACGGAATCCGTATTGACGATCATTCAGAAGACCGTTGCACTCCAAGTACTTAACCAATTCTGTATTGATGACTTTTTCCATTACCTTAGATAAAATAGAGAGTAATGCTATCGGACGGTAATTTTGTGGGAGACACTTTTTTCCCGTCTTTGGGATTGGCTGAACTCGAGCGATTTTCCAGCAGGCAGGAAAGGTCCTCCGTGCATAAGATAAGCGGAAGAGTCTGCCAAGAACCGGCGATAGTTCTGAAGCACAGTTCTTAAGGACTATTGCTGGTATTCCATCCGGGTCGGTTGCCTTCCTACAATCCAGTTCACGTAGAATGCGTTGAATAATGCGCGGACGAAATCTCACATCCCGCATCGAAGACTGTATGGTGAAAAGATAGCTAAACTCAATTATGCATTATCTGCATAGGATAATGAGTTTAGCTATGCGTCCGTTTAACATAATTTACAGGTCGAATAACTTATAAGGGGAATAAGGATAGAAACGACGCGCTGAAAGCGGTCGAAATAAGGTATACAATTGTGGGTTGGATCTCCATGTGGTATAGAGAACCCCCACAAACCCCTTGTTCGAAAGCAACCAAGGAAGATCAATAAGGACGTGCCTCAAGCCATCCTAAGGGGGTACGAAGTTTCAACTTCAGAATCAGTAAGGTAAGAGACCATTGCAAATACATAATCAATAAAGTACCAAACATCCAATATAAACCTACATAATTGAGATCAAAGTAATACAGAGACAAATGACTCTCTTAAAATATAACCCTACATGGTTCACAATTTCGCCCACGATGGCTAGGGACCTAGAAGTCTTTGAAAGAACTGTACGCAGATCCCTTTTTGGGATGCACTATCAATCGCAAAACAAAAGATGCTGTAACAAACAAGTCTATAGGACGGTAAAAAAAAATAGTGATGTTCTTTTATTGTATTTATGGTATGATAAAAACGTATGTTGATGCGACACAGTAGTCTATTACCTCAACAACTGGCAAAGCATTTTTATTTTATTTTTTAATTATTTAAATCTTTTAAACGATACAAAAATTAATAACATTACTACTATTAAAACTGTTGTGCTCCGAATAAGAATAAGAAAGAAGACTAGCGACAAAAAAGCGATTTTATAAAATTAAGTAGTAAATTTAATACAAAAAACTTACAATAGAAAATAGTTCAATTAAAATAACTTTTCCATTCTTATCGACTACATTCTTGAGGAAGGACAGGACATTCTAGACAACCGGACAGGAGAAGTTAACCGTTGGGTCTTTTTTGTTCGACAAAACTAAAGGAGACTAGTATCATGACATCAAGTCCAACTAATTGTAGTTTAATGTTTTCAAAACAAAGTATTACCGATGTTCATTATTATATAAGTATCAGAATTTCCAATATTCCATAACAGCCTCCGTTCCACGCTCCCATGCTACAAACATAACAAAGCCCTCATGTTTCTGTTCTGGTCAAAGGTATAATAAAGGTCTAATCAACGTAATTTTAGGTACTTTTTTCAAGTCTGGTCAGCCAAGGTAATTATTTCACTTCTTGAACATCGTTTTATTAGCATCATATCAATTTCTGAGTCATTTAGCTATTGTATATCGGTCAAGAGTTTTCCCAATGTTCCGCATTCAATTTATGAACAATTTCCGGCAATTATATTCACTCTCTATTCGAAGAACCACAATCAAGAAAGATAAAGTCTCTGGCCGAAAATCCTTAACCGGACCTACAAAAACTTTACGGAAAACCACTTGACTTACATTTCCACAAAGTTGCTTAATACCAGGTGATTTATTGGAAATACTCCGGTAGTTTCTGTTCAAAATCACCGAGATCTATTCCCCTTCAATGCACGACGAAGAAAAGTTGTGAACAACTTATGTGGCGTACGAACTGCAGATAGTTTAGATGTCTTCAATCTCCTGCCAGCTAAAAGCACAATGTACATGGAACGACTGACGGCAATTGGCGGGATCTGACATTTATTTGCCATTTTCGGTGGAAAAAAAACCTTCTAAACAGAAGCTGGTGAAAGTCAATAGATGTTTGCGCTCTTTATAGAGCAATGAGCTAACGGCAGGAAGGCATCCGACTGGTGTCAAGCATTTTATCTATTAGTGCTTTGACAGAAAGTTTCGATATCATTAAGAAACTTTGTTGGGTGTCTTTCATGAAGGGATAGAGTGCCTTTCCTTTGTGTTTTGATAGATAATTTAATAGAAATCCCAGAGAAATGGTGTAATCAATTCACTTTGTATTTTAAATGTCTATGCTTTTAAAAATAATTTTATTTAACCAAAAATTAAACTAGCTAAAGGTGACATTTTATATCAAGTGACTGATGTGGAAACAAAAAAGGGGAAATTATTCAATTCCAATATTTGGGAGTCTTGGCGGTGGATTTTATAACTTAGTTTAATTTAGGACTGACTGCGGTCTCAATGTTTAATGAGGTTATTTGGCTTCCATCACTAAAATGCGGTTTAAACCATTTTCTTATCACACTCAAACGTTTCTGATTTTCACCTCTTACATAGATTTTTCGGAAACTATGTTAGATGTTAGCCTAAAACTAATTATCCTGAGATATTAAACTATATTACATATTAGGCTAAAAGTAATTATCTGAGATATTAAAAAGTATATCAGGATTAATCGCAGGACTTAAAAACTATTTTAAGCTTAATCGTATCCAGTACATTCTTCTTTTTTCGTACGTTTTATGTGCCTGATTGTATCAAGAAGGTGTTCTTAAAATCGACGTTGTGTGTATAAACAATTAGCCAAATAATCCAAACCTTTCATATTGGGCCTCTTTTGAACAGATATGAGACACTACACCAACAAACACGCACTATTTATTTCACACCGCAACTGAGCTTATCCGTAATCGCATTTGTACCTATGATAAACATTCCGTTATATAAAGTAAACAGAATTACGTCGAAAAAAAGACCAGGCCCAATTCCTGTAATACAAAAACGTTACTCAAATGTAGTAATTGTGTTTTATTATCCCCTTTAATACCCAAAATTGAATATCGCATCGTATTACCATAATTTGTAAGTGCCTAAAAGGAGCCCAATCCCCACGGATGAAAACTATATTAAACACGCACCACAAACAAACACATATCCTTAACCTAATCTTTTTCTCCTTGCCTGGGAATTTCAAAGATTCTCTCTTCGCCTCCAAACAAATCCTTATTTCGCTTTCTACAAATAATCGTAAATTCCAACCCTCCGTGCTCGTCCTACTCTTCTTCCCACCGTTAGACCAAACTTTAGAAATCGGAAAAATCGCTTTTCACCTCCGTATCACAAATGATGCGGAAAATGTTTTTATCTGAGTAAGATTCGTGTCCATTTGGGGTCCGCATAAATCTAGAAGGCTATAGGTTCAGGAAGAGGAATAGCACCCTTGGTATACTTCAGTCGCCGGGTGGTCTCGCTCCGAAAGGAAGGCTCTTCCGGGAGTTTCCTCCTATTTTTTGTGTTGGATTTTGGCTTTGCTCTCTTTGTGCTTTTCCTGGCATGTTTTCACACTTCATATATCGACGGACAGGAAATTGGTGTAAACATACGCACCATAGGAAATTTAGGGCCATGTCGATTTGTTTCTGTTTCAATCCAGAAGGTTGGTTTTGCAGAAAACCAGAAAGAAATTGTACATGAGTCATGTTTCATAGTATAGATAATGAGAAATTTCCTAAAGGCACTAGATGGAAAACAGATTACACAGGATATCCCTTCATCAAACGTATCTAGTGGAAGAATTCTGAGTCTAATGCAAAAGGGCTTTCGAGTGCTACCCAACATTATTGTTAAATTTTAATCTCTGGGTTATAATAGCAACCCAAGCGTAGAGAGCCCTAAATCGAACTGTAATGCGAAGTCTAGATGTTCCACATCTATTTTCTTAGCAGCAGCGTAAATTTGTAACACTCGCATCGATAACGATAAATATTTTAGATCTTTTGTAGGGAATTAGACAATAACTTGTTTTCTGGTTTTCGTCGAATCAGTGAAGAATCTCTCGAAATTTATTGGAGCTCGTAAAGCAGGACCAGTGGGTACTGTAATAACTAGGAGATACTGATCAGTGGGAGATCTGCGCTGAACCATTTAATTCAAATAAAATATTGGATTTGTCTTCTTGGGCAGGACACACCGTGGTTCAGGAAAACAGACTGTTTGTGGGGATTTATGGGTCGAGCACGAGTTCTTGAATGTGGCAATTTGAAAGCTCGACTCTATGCCATATTTTATTGTCAAGGTTTGCTTGCTTTATATGATTACTTGGCGCTTAGAACAGCAATTTCAAGTTATTTGAGTGGTTTTCGACGTGGCATTTGGGATTCTCCAGTCCAGTTTTCAATGGTATATTATAATATCGCAATAAATGATTGAAATGCTTCGTAGTTGTAAGGTAAAGTAAAGTTATGATACTATCAGTAGGCTTACAAGAAGCGGAAGTGGAAGGCGTGTACCGCTTGCAGTAAGTACGTCCATGAGAGTGGCATATCGAGCGATGTTCATAGTCATTATCATGGTTAAATAGGGAGCTACATATTCGGTATTGCACACAGGCATTCAAACAACTACCCATAAAACGTTTAAAGGTCCTCTGTTTCCAAATTCAATACAACACTTAAATGTGTTACCATTAGACGAGGAATTAACAATAAAATGAAACACATAGAAGATAAAAGCAATGCACATTGAGCTAAGAACAACACGTAAATCTTGAAGCAACTAAAATGTGTTTAGAGCTAATTCCTGCACCAGTATCACCCTGCCCTGAAATAAAATACTGTCTGCCACTAAAAGATGTATTTTTCCCAGTCAATGCTTAATAACATTAATAATACAATCCTCAATATCATTATCATTTCTCTTCGATAAATGCAGGCAACGAAAATCTCCTGAAATTAAAACCACATTCCACAAATTCCAGCGTTTTACAGAAATAGACAGTAATTTTACTCTCCGACATCCAAAACACCATTCAATTTATTTCACGAGGGGCCCTAAGGTACTTTATTTTCATATCTTAACGTCTAACTTAAACTACCTTATTTTACTAAAATAAAAAATATATACAATAAAATGAAAAAATAGAACAAACAAAAGAAATTACCGTAAATGTGAAACATAATCCGAGCACCCGATGCGGGCAGACGAACGAACCCACCGATCGTTGAAACCGCGTTTGTGATCGGCAAAATGCTAATCATTCACCTCCAGTGTCGTCCCATGTGCAATGTTTCGTGCGGATCGTAAGGTAAGCCGAATCCATGAATTCGAGTCACGTAGCACAGTGCTACAGTGTGGTACGAAAAATATGTTACATTATTGCGATTAATTAAAAATATTATTACATTATTAACATTATTAGATTATTACTATTATTACAATAATATGTAACATATATATACATATATATATACATATATATATATATATATATATATATATATATATATATATATTTATATATGTATATATATATATATATATATATATATATATATATATGTATATATATGTATATATATATATATATATATATATATATAATACATTTTGGAATGGAAATGCTGGAGGTGAATTAGAGATAAACTTATAGTTCACAGTGACAATGGAGACAATATGGATTTTGTTTTGTCTTATAACTCACAGCCAATCGGAGTACGGCACTTTTTATCATCATCATCCATTATCATCATCGGAACTACAGCCGGGATCTGGTCTTGGCCTTATTTAAGAAATCTCTCCACCGGTCCCGATTTCGAGCCGATGTTCTCCAGTTTGGCACTCCCAGTTCCTGGACGTCGTGGTCCACGACATCCCTCCATCGCAGACAAGGTCTGCCGCGTTGTCTCCTTCCATACATCTTGCCACAAAGGACCTTCCGGGCGTGCTCCTCTTCGCCCATTCAAGCTAGACGTCGCGCCCGCTGGAGCCTACCGAGCTTGATTTTTCTTTCAATGTTAGCTTGAAGGTACATTGTGGGAGTTCTCTATACTACATGGAGAACGAACCCACTATTTCAGCCTTATTTATACCGCTAACAGCGTGTCAAACCAACCCCAATTCCTCCCACCAACCTATTTACCTGTAAAAGAAGCATGGGCGGAAGTCATTTATTCATTTAGTTAATGCACACACACAACACTTCTGCATTAACCCAAGCGATTTCCACCGGAAATTCCAGTCATTTTGGTTGGCAACAATCATATCTAAACAAACGACGAGGTTACATAATCATGCAACGGCTGGGGTAATTCCCAATTCTTCTAGTTTAGTTCCCACGATAATATTACCCTAGCCAATGTAGCGTCACTTCGACCTCCCCGAGACACGCTATCCGCTTGGGATTAATGTTCTCTTTTTGCAGGTGAATAACACCAGCCATTATCCACTCCTTCCCGTGTTTATCTTCCTACACTTCAATGCACTCTGAGAACACCACATTCGCCGAATTAGGTCAGTGGGCTATCCTCAGAGTTGCATTGGTACATGTACACAAAAACCCAATCCACCTCGGGATCATTGCACATTGTGTTCCCTTTCTCCCATACTCCCCTTTCCGTCGACTGTTGATTTAACCGAAGCGTTTATCCACCTCGATGCGCGGGGAACATGAGAGAGTGTGGCGGTTTCAATAACGCAACCGCTCGCCTTTTTCAGGTGCGACACCTAACTTCCTCCTAGGACATACAATAGCATTGAAACAAGCAATTGTGGCAGTTCCAGGCAACGCCCCTACTAACCTTTCCCAATTGCAACATAAAAGGATTCCTAAAAATCTAGGCTAACGAATTGCACTAAGGCAATAAGTACATGCACCAAATAGTAATCTCCCTAAGGGCATGGTTATATTAAATGCACCATGTTCCCCGAAAGCAATTTGGTCGCACCATCCGCAAGCCATCTTTGCCAAATCTTATCGGTCGCCAAATCACCCGACCAAGCGAAATACGGGCACCAACGTAGCATGCGCCTAAGATCCAACTCGGTTATAACATTGTGTAACCGACATAAATCCTTGAACTTGTCCATGCACACAAGAAGAAAGCATTTTTCCACACACATGCATGGCAAAACAAGTTCACAGAGCCATCGGTCGATCGTACGACCAACATTAGCATACCCTCCGCGGGACGCAAAAACTAAACCAAAAAAATTCAGCACCAACGAGATGCTGACGATGGATGTACAATGGTACAACCATCCAATGTTCCCTTATGCACCATATCGCTCTGCCGCAACCCTTTTTGGCAGTGATTACTGGTTCCAGGTGTTTTGACTGTCTGCGAACATGCACAGCTAAACGACATAAACGCTGTGCGCTGTGTAACATCTATGTAAACATGTTCATGCCCTTGCTGGATGGCGTGCCCAGCTGCAGATCATTGCTCATGGTGTTTCCCTTATGGATTTGGTCGGTGCACGGTCCGTGTACTTGTGGACACACACACCATGAGCAACCGAGGCAATCATCGAATATGTTTCGCGTCCTTTGTGCTGATGCAAGGAAAATTATCCCCTTTTTCTTCGACAGCAAAAGATTGCGCGCCAGCATGTATGTTTTTATCTTTTTTTATAGATACAGTGTTGGGTGGTCGATGAGGAAAAGATGAAAGAATAGTCAGTAACTAGAGCGAAGCACGGTTAAGTGAACGGTCTGTATTAAAGGGTCCTTCTTCTATGGAAGTAATTTCAAAAGAATAGCCTCAAATCGTTAGTGTCGTTCAAAATTAAATCAGTTTCAACAGTTGTAATCTCCCGTGGAACACTAACTATAAGCTTTACTTTACAAAATTAAATCAGTATAAACAGTTGTAATCTCCCATCGAACACTAACTATAAGTTTTTACGGTACAAAATTGAATCGAATTTTAACAGTGCGTTGTTTTGGATTAAGGCCAATGACTTCCAGCATTAATTGTATAGCTGTGTAAATAGTTGTTCGTAATTAAGTTCGTGGTAATCTTCAGCGTAGTTTCTTGAGTGATTGGATAATAAATAAAAAAAATAGAGTCTACTACGGACTTTCGTTTAAAGTGACAGAAAAGCAGCGACAGACGACCGGGTATAGTGGTGAACCTGTGTCCCTGAGGCACCCTACCACTAAAGAACATACAGACAATTTAACAAAAATACCCACATTCATACCAGAATTACCACAAGAGCACCGAATGTAAAGATGATATCGATTGGTTGCTTGTGGTGCAAATGCAAAATCCAAATTTTCATCCCTAATTGGGATCAGTCTTTATCCATCCGCCATCGAGGTAGGTCACGCAACCCTGAGTTAAAGAACAAAGCCACTGGCAATGAAAAAAGAACACATCGTTAAAACTGCTTCGATTGCGGGACAACAGGTCTTGTAAGCCCAACATGTCCCTCGAAAGAGGTAGTCCCAAAATATTTCCATTGCAACGAACACAGTCAAATCGCAACAAAATGACGACAGCAAAAATGAGGCTTGCATTGTAACACACAGGAAAGACTGAGGGGTCGCTAGAGAAAGCCCCGTTCGTGATTTCAGTTTTATTTTCCTGTTAGTAATAGAACTCAAGGACATTTATCAAACCTTTTGCGAGCGGATGTCAAATTAAATTTTAGAGCCGCCGAAAAGAAGCTTTCGAAATACTGAAGACGTGCCTAAGCAAAAAACCGGTGCTTAATTTATATCGAATATGGGCTGAAACGGAACTCTATATGGACGCATCGAAGGTTGGATACGGAGCCATCCTCTTGCAATGCGACGAAAACGATGGAATATACTTCGCTTGCGGTAAAACAGCGCTGTTGGAAGAGAAGTATTCGAGCTATGAGCTTGAAGTTTTGGCAGGTATCCAGTAATCACGCTGGTTAAGATTGAAAAGGTAAGTCGGATCTGTATTTCGCGTATGTGGCGCAAGGCTAATAACCTTGTCCGTAAAAATAAATTATTATGGAAAATTTAACAAGCCTCGAGACTTGCTAACTAAGGCCAAGACCGGATACCGGTTGTATTGCCGATGATGATGATGATGTGATAAACACGTCCCTTGGACATTTTCATAGCCTCTCCTATCAATCTCACTTTAATTCGGCGGTCGTCTAGTACCATTTGGTGAACTTCAGCTATGTTATCGTCAGTTGTTGCAGTTTTTCAACGTCCCGAACGAACATCGTCTCCCAAGGTCTCACGGCCACGTTTAAATCAGCTACCCAAAACTTTTCTCTGGTAAATGATGGTGCAGAGTTCTCATACACAGAATCCAATTCATCTTTGATATGCGTAGGCGTATTACATTTCGAAAACAAAAATGTAATGACAGCTCGATACTCAATTTTATCCATTTTCACAAAAACGACTCACTCAAACGACTGTCAAATAAAAATTACGCATCCAAAATGGCTGCCGTTTTAGGGAATAGCTGTCAAAAAATGCAGAGCAACATTCACTATGTTATTGAGGAGTGCTGCTATTTTCACGTTGAGGTCACTTTTCAGACCACCCATGTATATCTTCTAAAGTATTTTTCCTAGAAAACGACCAGCCAAGATTAGCGAACTTCTTTATTTGTAAATAAGGGGGCAGATAAATACTATGAAATCTTCTATAAACGTGTGCGAACTCTACGTCTGTTTATTCGTTTCTCTCCGATTTCAATCTTAAAGCATTCAACTTCAGTGAAAATGTCCTTTCTTTAAGCTGCCCTCATTTTCCTTAAGAAATATTTAATTATGTTTACATCTTTCCCTTTTGTAAGCGCGAATTATTAAAAAAACAGAAGAAAGATCTTTGCTGTATTCCAGAATACTACCCTTTATTAAATTTAACACTGAATCTCCTTACACATCCTTAAAAACTTCCCTTAACATATATTACATTCTCACTTAATACATACCATTCATAAACATTCACAATATTGCCAGTTACAGCACATTTAATAACATGCCGCTTTTCATAACTTGCCCCTTTTTATTTCAAAACAGAGCACTTTGATTTTCGTTCAAATTTTATTCAATTTAAAAGTCACAGAAACTAAAGGAATACTTTGAGAACATTTGTTTTGTTCATATTATAATTTACAGTAAATTTGAACACAATGTTCTATAAGTAGAGAAACAATTCAATTGTAAAGTTCAGTTCAGTTCGAGTTGAGAAGCAGTTCAAGTAGTTTCACTTTGAGTTTTGTTGGAGTTTTGAGTTTGTGTAATACACAGTGAGAGAGAAGTAGTTGAGATTGATTAAGATAAGATTAAGAAGACAACAAATAAACAAAAAGAAATAAATATAAATAAACATTTCTCATCGTGACTAAACTACTTAAATAAAAAGAGTTTAAATTAGAATAATCCATATTCTAAAATATAATATTAAATAAAGAAATAATAAAAGGTCCCCGCTCTTCCCTCATTCCGAGGAAGCACGGCAACGGACTCACAACATCTTGTTAGGTCGCTAGTTTACACTTATTTACTTTTCTTGATTTTAGGTATGAATTAAAATAAGACCTATCTCCACAAAAAGTATATTATCATTAAATAAAATAAGTTTAAGATTAGGATTATTATCGAGGACTAATTTTTTTTAGAAACAGTTTGTGTATTAAATTACAAGAAAATGTCAACCCAAAGTCTTAATTTATTCCTTTACCTTACTTACTTAAAAGAATGGGTTTCAAGCGAGTAAATATGTACACAGATGACTCCAAAAAAAGACCGAATAGTATTGCAATTATCAAAAGTCTTCCAAAATTAATTCCTGGTTCCGTTGGTTGTTTTTAATAATTAATTTCAGGAAAATAAATTATTAATTTAGTTCCTAACGAACACTACTGTAGAGAAGGCAATTCGAACCAAAAATTTTCACACGCATACACGAGACACATCCTTCCTTCCAACTTCCATATTCAGACTCAAATACGCATCAAGTATCACAAATTCGATAAGAGTCGGCAGCCCTCTTTAATTTAAAAAATGGTATTCGTAGTTAAGAATTAATGTTACACATCTGACGTCATATATTTTCCATGTGAACGGTGGTAACACATCTATCCATGGATAGACAGGAGAAATACAGCCCTAAATGGAACCTAATTAATTTCGCCCTTCGGTAATTGCCACAACAAATTACCATATTAAATACAATTCATTTGTTCTTTTCAAATGTTTAATCACTAATCAAACACAGTAACAAGTGTTGTTTCAAAAACACTCTCCACAATTATCCTATATAACTAGATGCCATTATTAAAAATACAATAGTTGACCATGAAACACTAAAAATGGCAATTTTTAAGGGTTACCCTTCTCAGGTATCAACCTCCCATAAATGAATTGAGGGCCATTTATTTTGGCCGCATACATAAACAGCTCGTTGTCGATTTACGGCCCATTATTCAGGACGAAATGGTGTAATGAATTCTACCATCGGCCAGGACTATTTTTACACTCCATGAAATGGATGTTAGAGAAGTTTTCGGGCAATTTTGTTCTTCAATCAATTACAAATTATGAGTGGGCCTTTAATCTGCTTATAATTATTATAAAGTTGCAATAATAGTTTTATCAGAGACTATGGGATATTTGAAAATTAATTAAGGTTATTAACTGATTTTGTGTGGAGGTACAATTATATTGTACTTATTTATTTGGATAGGTATCCGACGTCTCTACAGGTCTATAGGTTGGTTTATTCTATGGTCAACGTGAAGTTGCCAAAAGAAATTCTTCACCATCTTTAGACGCTGAGACGATTCAACTGACGAGTTAAGTTTTTATGTGGTTCACGGCACACGAAACAAGGCAAAACTCCACACAAACAACGACACGGCAGGAGCATAGCACAAAAAACCAGTTTTCTCTTCTTTTTTTTTCATTTGAAGATAGTCCGACTTAAGTTTTATTGCTCACATACATAAGCAAAAGATACATAATTTAAACGATTCGCTCACTTTAAGCCATTGAAATATTATTTGTCCTTATAATTCATTGTATTCCACGGCAATACAGGAAATACTTTCTGTACAGATATTTTTTGTACACTATCTTATGAATCTAAGTTAACAAAACAGAAAAACAGAACTTTTGCCGCTGATCATATTTCGAAGTCATACGACGTGAAAGTCAATCACAATATTTTTACACGAACAGAACGATAAACACCATGTACCAATATTTGAATCGTATCGTAACAATTTATAACATCTTTTTACTTCACTCTTTTTCTACCAAATTCCTCGTTAACGATCAAACTTGGCTCCTCGATACCGAAAAATAGACTCCCATTCAATTACGTTTTTACCCCATGTTCACATCTCGGGGTCAACACCTCTCGATGACCACAATGCAATTTGGTTACTCACTGACCCACTTTCCACTTCATGATGGCGTTGAAATACAGCGTCAACCGACATACTAACATCGAGTTGCATCACATTTCAACTTCCGCGATTTTGCAGTGTTTGAATGAACTTTATCAGCAATTAAACATTTTTCATTTTCTCATTTATTAATTGTGATGAAATGAAAAATGTTGGACAAATGAAATTAAATAATTGCATGATCGTTCCCGGGGTTATCTGAGTTTGTTGGAGCTTATAATGTATGATGTTTTTTTGTGTGATTTAAGTATGATAATCTTATTATGATTTTAGCGAGATCATCATGATCATACTTAACACACGTGTAGGGATCATACCTTCTATCCACATCCCGTTCTTGTACATCCGGTTGCATTCTACTTTGACATCAAGTTTGGTGCTACCATTAAAAGTAAAAAAAAAACTTTGAAAAGCTGGGAATATTGCAGTCTGCACACTGCTTACATCGTAAACAACCCAACATTTGCAGACATAAACTGCCAGTCTTTCCGCTAAACCTGTTCTTACTTTATATTTGTACCATTGCTGGCGATGCACGAAATCAATTCTCAGGAAGACTCTGCATAGTACCGTCCGCTTTCCTGTGCTTATTTTCAGATTTCCAGCACGGAAAACCCAGTCGGGGCTAGCTCGAAAAAGGTCATAAAATCTACATTTGATGCCATAGTTTTGGGTTGTTATGTTTCTTCCACCTTTTAAGTTGCAGATTCCCTTTAAACCGAAATCTCAATATCAAATATATTCGGGGCATCAGAGGTGTGTTCAATCAGTTGACGAGTAAATTTGAGTCTCGGTTAAGGATAGCTCGACAGGATATTAATTAAGACATTGAAAAATCGGCGTTTATATTCATATTAGTGGCATCTGTTCTTACAAAATATCGTTATCTGTCGAACATTGATAGTATATCGCGAGCAAACCCTATTCGGGAAGGATCAGCTTTTTGTCATTCGATTTTTTATTAAACTACTTGCATGTTGTTTTACCTGAGATAGTCCTGTCGGTTGTTCGTTTCATATAGAAAGTAAAACAACCCCTTTAGATTCCACATGAACTATGCCCAAACAAAAAGCGCTGCCAGTTTTAAAGGTTCCACAACAACTGACTTTATTTTCGTCCCAACATGTCCGAGAAAAACTCATAACTCACCTGTACTGAGGTGTTACCAACCAATTCCCCGTTGTTTTTTTTTCCTTGTTTCAGCCAACTCGCTTCCACAACTAACTTGTATTTGCAATTGATTCTAGAAGAGAGTATCTCATATGTACCTCTTGGATTACTTGGACGTTACAGACAAGGAATCTGAGAAGCAGATTCCTTTTATATGTTTTCATCTTTACAGAGGGAGTTTGTTTTTACATTCATGGGTGATAAGAAGACGTAATTGTTGCTCTGTGATAATTCGGCATCGGGATGAGTCATGTTTCTTATGATAATAGTTATATTGGGTTAATCGGGTCAGGATGAGTCATATTCCTTATGATAACTGTCTTAACTCGCCCATTTGATGCATTATTAATTGCCCACTTATGACCTCGTATTTTTCGAGATAGCTATAATGTTGCCAAGATGCATTTAACCAGTGATTTCAACTAGTATTCGAATGGTCAGCTTTTGGTTTTATGATTCATGAAATATGCATGCGTATGTAGGTGCTGTGGCTGCACATTGTTCTTGCTGGGCAAAGGGTTTGATGGCCATCTGAGTTTGTGATTTGTAGGGTTGCCTCACCTCTCCGGGTATTATTTTACTTCCGCAATTTTTTATGTCATAAAGTATCATCATTCCATTAACGTCCGATACATAGTCCATACCACGAATCTATGGCGTGACGAGCTGATACGTTATTGGGGTGACAAAATTTAGGACCGACCTATCACTTCTCTGACCGGCCCATCAATCAAGCTCGCAAAGATGCCGAAGGATTTCTCCCGCACGTAATGCTTATGGGATCAAAAAGACAATAGGTCTTACATTGCTTCCGTGGTAGAAAATACGGCGTTAGAATATCTAATATATATATATATATGTATATATATATATATATATATATATATATATATATATATATATATATATATAAAAGTCGGGTTTAACAATATATTATTAACTAGGCCAGTTGCCCTAAAATACGATTAAAGGGCGAGGGGAAGCTTATGTTCCCAGTGGGTAACGTGGTCGTTAGCATTGGAATTTTTTTTTTTTTTTTTAATAGACTTCTCCCGGGAGAGGCGAACCTATAGCGCCGAGTGGGCGCCCCGAGATGCCATCAAATAGCTGTTGCAGTTCTTTTTGAACAGTTTCAGGTTGTAACGCCCCGGGAACACTCGCGTGGGAAGGGAGTTCCACAGCTTCCCCGCTCTGTAACGGAACGACTTCTGATGCAGGGATGCTTGCGCCATCGGGAGATGAACCACAAACGGGTGCGATCCATCGGATTGTCTTGTGGAGCGCATATAAGCCGGATTGCGTGGAACAATGCCAAGAATCTCCGAAGAACAGTAGCCGTGAAAATATCTGTAAAACAGACAGAGGTCGGCTACGCGCCTTCGATGTGATAGCGACTGTAGTCCCGACATCAGCGGCGAGTACCTGATCAGGCGGATGGCTCGTCTCTGCATGCTCTCAAGTAGGTCGAGGGTATGTTTAGGAGCCGAGCTCCAAACATGAGAGCAATATTCGAGCGCGGGTCTAATTTGGGATTTATATAGGAGAAGAAGTTGGGCCGGGGTAAAATATTTCTTGGCTCTAAAAAGATAGCTCAGTTTTCCTGACGCTGACTTGGCGATACTCGACACGTGTTTATGCCATGATACATTCCTACAGACCATGACGCCTAGCAATTTCAAACTTTCCCCAGCCTCGAGGGCCCGGCCATTCATCATCAGCTGTGGAACCGATAGTCCACTTTTCTTTGTGAATGTTGTATATTCTGTCTTCGCTGCATTGAAGTCGATGAGATTGGCCATTCCCCACTGCAGGACCCTATCTAGATCTTGATTCAGAGAGTCAACCTGTCTACATCACAGCTGATGCGACGCAGATGCACCAATCGGCCGAACACTGGAAAAGGAGGAAACAAGTGTATTATCATCCGCAAAGCTGAACACTTTGTTATCCGTTGTCTCCAACAAATCATTTATGTGAAGCAAGAACAAGGTTGGAGCCAAAATAGAACCCTGGGGCACCCCTGAATTAACAGGATACAGATCCGAACACTCGCTGTCTACAACAACCCGGATCGATTGATTCTCGAGGAAGCTTTTCGTCCAGTCGCAAAGCTGTTGGGAAAGTCCATATGAACGAAGTCTGCTCAGCAATGCCCCGTGCCAGATGCCGGCAAAAGCCTTGGAGATATCCAATGCGACCGCCCTTGATTCACCATGCCGTTCAATCGCAGATGTCCATATATCAGTTATAAGTGTCAAAAGGTCTCCCGTGGACCGCCTGCCACGGAATCCGTATTGACGATCATTCAGAACTCCGTTGCACTCCAAACACTTAACTAACTCAGTATTGATAACTTTTTGCATCACCTTAGATAAAATAGAGAGTAATGCTATCGGACGGTAATTTTGTGGGAGACACTTTTTTCCCGTATTTGGGATTGGCTGAACTCGAGCGATTTTCCAGCAGGCAGGAAAGGTCCTCCGTGCATAAGATAAGCGGAAGAGTCTGCCAAGAACCGGCGATAGTTCTGGAGCACAGTTCTTAAGGACTATTGCTGGTATTCCGTCCGGGCCGGTTGCCTTCCTACAATCCAGTTCACGTAGTATGCGTTGAATAGTGCACGGAAAAAATCTCACATCCCGCATCAAAGGCCGTACCGGCGCGGTCACAGGTGGCTCCAAGAGGCCGGGGTCGAGGTTTGAATTCGCGGAAAACAAATTCGCGAACACATTAGCTTTGTCCTTTGAATTCGTGACTAATGTCCCGCTGTCTGTCACCACCGGAGGCAATGAGGAGGACGCGACGTTACCGCTGACAGCTTTTGCCATTGACCAGAAGGAGCGCGAACCAGTTGGGTACCGAAGGAGCTTATTGATCACCCTGTCGTTGTGAGCTTTATTCGTAGTATCAATCGTCTGGTTGGACGCGTTTCTGATTCTAACAAAATTCGTTCTGTTAACATCGGTGGGATTGGAGCGCCGTTGCTTAAAAGCTCTATTTTTTGCCGCTGTAATCAGCTCGCATTGTTTATCAAACCAAGGTTTATCAGACGAACTTCGTTTGATGGAATGTGGAATATACATCTCCATCCCCGGAAGAATAATCTCTGATACCGACTCAGGGCAAGCGTTAACATCGGAGTTTCCGAAGCACACCTCCGACCATTGAAAGGATGCGACGAAATCTCGCAAATCGTCCCAATTAGCACCGCCATACTTCCATACATGGCGAAGCTGCCTAGGCCGGTTATTCGCTTGATATGCAAGTGCTTGCGTGACGGATACCAAGCAGTGATATGAGTTTCCCAGTGGCGCAGAAATCTCTACGGTATAATTACTCGGTTCGGATGTCAAAAACAGATGCAGAGTGTTCGCATAATCGCCTCGGGCATCCGGCACTGGCGTAGGTTCCCCCACGAGTTGAGTCGAGTTGTGGCTTACAGCAAACATCTCCGCCAGCCTCCCAGCCTCGTCGGTTCTGTTAGAATGTAACAACCAGCCGTAATTGTGCACATTAAAATCGCCAAGGACAACAATTTCAGAAGCTGGGTGGTTGATCTGTATCCTGTCGACAGTATGTGAAAGATGTTCGAAAAATGTCGCCGGTCGTTCGTCATTCGTGGAGCGGTAAAGACAACAAAGAAATTTAACGGAATTCCTTAGCACGACCCTCAACCATATGATGTCCATATTATTGGGTTCCAATGCCTCCATCCTCTGGCAAGGCAGATCGGACCACGCGAAATAGCAAACTCCGCGCTTAAAACGGAATCTCGAATGTAAGTCGTATCCTGAGCAACGAAGATATGTCGAATCGACCTGGGTCTCAGTTAAGGCAAGGATATCAGGTTTCGTTGTTTGCAAATATTGGTGGACGGCGCATACATTCGTATTGGTGAAACCAATTCCCCTGATGCTACAAAATGCCGTTACTAGTCGAGCGAGGGCAGAGCCTCGAGAGCGAGCCCGATTATGTGATGACGAACCTCTTAAAGTTCCATTATTTATCATGATATCTGCATGATGTTCCCCCTGACATAGTCCCCCCCGGAGATCCGAATGGGAGGCTAGTTTACCTCCGGAATTCTTTATATCAGAAGGTACCATCATGACTTATCATGATATCTGCATGATGTTCCCCCTGACATAGTCCCCCCCGGAGATCCGAATGGTAGGCTAGTTTACCTCCGGAATTCTTTATATCAGAAGGTACCATCATGACTTATCTCCGTGTCAGCCCGGGCCATCAGCCACGCATCCGAAACACCATCGAAGAATTCTCTCGGCGATATCGCGGGATGTACAGCATGACGGGGTGGTATCTCACCTTGGGACCGACTACCACCTAACCAACCTTTTCTCTAACCGGCCCATCAGCCAAGTTCCGAAAGATGGCCAGGGATTTCTCCCGACCATTTCCCGGAGCCTAAAGCTTGATGGGGTGGTATTTCACCGGGCGCACAGGGCGTTGGGACTCCGGCTACCACTCGGCCTTTAGCCGCCTCTTACTACAAGCCGGCCTAGCTGTGAGTATATTCTAACGCCCTGCTCACAGGGCAAATTTATATTAAATTTATATATTAAACAGAAATACCTCACAAATTAACTTCCCAAAAAATTCCGTTAGGCCTTCGTTTCCTCACAGAACTTTAAAAGTCTTTTGAGAGATTTTTCGTTAACTCCATCGTTGGTTAGAGGGAATTTACTATACAAAATACCATTATCTACGGTGTCTAAGGGTGGGAAGAACTGTTCCCATGTCTTGGTGGGGCGGCCGTCTATTTGTAGTATCTCTGTTACCGCATTTAAGAGTTTACCTTTAGTGCTTCTTTGTCTAGGGGCATTTAAATTAGCCACCATAAGAATTTCAGTGTGTGGTAGAGGATCAATAGGATCCAAATAGAATTCAATCTTCGTTAAAGGCTTAATTTCTATCCAATTTTTGGCTTCTGCACAGAAAAAAATCATATGAACGTCGGGTTTAAGCCATGAGAAATATCGTGGCAAAACTGGATAAGCGACTTTACTTCATATCTACACGGTTAAATCATTTGGAAAAAAAGAATTAACAGAGATTAAGTTGTAGATAGGTAAATTGAAATACGAATCCTTGTAAGTCGATACTGTATTTATTATCCGAGCTGTCTTCAAATTTTTGTCATTACTTACGAACCGGATGATAAAAACAGTTTACAAAAGCAAATTATAAACAAAAAATATTGGACATAACATATTTCCATCATACAGTCAATAACTCAATGTCCTTTTGAATAAGGCCTAAAATTTACAAATTTCAGCTTTTTATATCCCCACTTCCAAATTCTGAACCATTGCTAATGGAAAATTTCACAACCATACAGAGTTAAAAAGGATTCATTCCTTTCCATGCCTTCGTTATTTGTTTCTCATAATTTGCCTTATTTCCTTCCAAATTTATTGGTTTAAATATATTCAATGAAGTATGTTACAAAATTGTTGTTGTTGAAGGCCAACATGTCGCTCTGAACCAAAACATAAAACAAACACCATTAATGCGTTTGTCCTATCGAAGGACAACATCTCCAGAAAGGACTTAACAAACACATTGTTTCCTATCGCCGGAATGAGGCTAATAAAAACATAATTTATGACTCTGATCTAAGGAGGAGTCTGTCGCTTCTGTTTTTCATTCATCCTTAGAATCGGGATGGATTCGGGAGGAATTGATTTTGGTGACATATACCAGAGATGTTCAATAGGACTGAAATACGCTGGTCTACTACTCATATATATTGTGGCAGACAAGATTAATGGATTTTTGTTGGGAGCCTTTATGTCAGAACTCGACCTGGTTTACTGTTTCATTTATATAATTTATTGTGATAGGCATTTTTAGTGGGTAGCATGTGAATTTCAAGATACTTCTCCTTAGATATTTTTATGGTCCTCATGCGTCACCTTACCGAAGTTCATTTGGTTTCACTATTGTTGAAGCACTCTATTATAACTTGCCAAAACTTTTGGGGCTCGTTATATGCATTTCGATGCCTATCACCTTCTACGAATACAATCTAATTATGGGGGTTTTGTAACATTTATCATATGGATCCAGATTTGACATTTCTCACATGGAGGGTGCTTTTTATGTTCCATGTCGAGGTTTTTTTTTTTTTTTAAAGGGGTGTTCTCATCAGGATGCTGATAGCTTATAGTGTGTAGAATAAGTCCTCTAAACCGTTTTTGCAAAAATAATAAAATAAAAAGGTTACAGCATAGAAAGGTGACTCACCGTTACCGAAGTTACCAACATGACCAAAACTTTACGCCTTTTTCTCGAAACCATGTTTTCGCATTGGTCTCTACGATATCTCAAAAACTACTCGATGGATCCGTTTTTTTATTTTAATTTTAAAGTAAATTAAATTTATTGGAGTCTGGATATAAATATAGATGACTTTTTCATAAATTGTTTTTTTCTATTCAACGTCAAAGACCAACAAAAAGTGCGAAAATCGCTACCTAAAATTTGCATGTCGCCATTTTGTTTCTTTTCAATTTTTTCTTGAAAATAGGTCCAGACTCCGGCTAATATACATAATTTCAAAAAACTTTTTGTTGTATGATTAAATACGATTGCAAACAGCGCTACGATAGAGACCGATTGTGTACCTTTTTTTCAAATGGTCACACTCAATATGTGTACAAAATTTGACATTGATTTTCCTTGTGCCTTTGAGAAAGAAATTCAAGAGAATCACGTCATTTTTTGGGTCTCTAGATGAGAACCTCCCCTTCACTATTGACTGGAACGCAAATTTGGTAATATACATTTTACTGATCGATTACGTAGTCTTTAGAATTATAAATGAAATATTATGTGAGCCAAGTAGACGCTTCTGGCATTGGCGCTAAGACGAGCTCTTTTAAGCGCACTTTTCATAACTTTTTCTCCGACATCTAGTATTATGTCAACAATTCCGTTTCGAATATTGTGCTTATTCTGAACATCCTGTTTCATGTCGAATGTTGTTTTTAAGCATGAACATGACAGTGTATACTTACTTATGTATGTGAGATTATGGTGTCGTGGTAGATATTCTCTCCAATAAGGATATCGTTTTTACCTACCATCAGGGAAACGTAAAGTCTCTCTTGGTGGTATGTGTGCGATCGTTCAGATCTGTGTGGTTTACACGCGCTCGAGGGCAATGTGTAAACGAAGCAGACAGGCGGTAAAGACAAAAGGGAGAAATGACCAAATGCGCCGTTGGTAATGCGGGTCATTGTTTACGCGATGCGTCGTCGTTATTATCGACGTTGGAAGAAAAAAGGTGCTAAAAGCAAATTGGATGTTTATGGCATCTCTGGCTGCAGTAGAAACCGGGTTCATGTTTGCATTAGCAAATGCTGGACAATTTGGTTTCAACGTCAATTGCGCTAATTATATGCGGCTGCTTGGGTTGTTTATTGATAAGACAAACAAAAAAGGTTGTCAGGCAATGTGTATGAAAAGGTACATGACGCGGCTGGGAAAATAGACGGCGCAATATTTATGGTCCCTGTCATGACGGTTACATTGAATGCAATACGAATCATTTTGGGTACAGGCATTTGTCTGGTACCGAATTGGTTTAGAATACCAGATAAGCAAAGAAAGAAATCTTTCCGAAAATTGTATGCGAAGAGATGCGTGAAAAGCTAAGTTTTCTTTACAGGGATTTTAAGATTATAGATTTGATCTATATAATGCGTGAAGCATTTCAGGTGCCTAATGCGATTGCATTGGCGAACATTTATGCGTCTTGGGGTGAGGTAATGGGGTTTTTTAGGTAAGTACCGTGGGGCTTGGCGGATCCGCCACAGAGCTTCCTTTGCCTGTCGTGTTTTCTTTGACTTCGCGGGCTGCTGTTGTCTTTGTTCTTGCTGTTGTTGTTGTACCTTTTTCGTTTTCCGCTCATTCTGGCTCAAATTACTTTTTAGTTTAAGAACTTCCCCGATTTGTTTATCTAGTTCTTGTTTTTTAAAGCTAATCTCATGGATGAGTCTGTTGAGGACCTCGACCTGATTGCCGGCGTCTGCATTTGTTTCACTGACAGCTATTTCTTGGAATTGGTTTCCAGCCCCTGAGTACTGGGCACCATGGGTGTTGTCTTCGTCGTCGCTATTGACACTCAACGTGTCTGTATCCTTGTTTTTATTGGTTTTAAGGCGTTTAGCCTTTAGATTTAGGTTTGTATTTTGCTTTCTCTGAACCACCATTTTGGCATCCATTTGATTTTCGTCCATATTATGGACCACGTGTACTCACTTTTTTTTTATTGGTCGAGTGACAGATACAAAATCACATTCAAGAGTTTATTTATTATACTGTGCATATGCACAAACAGGAACACTTCGTATGCCGTCTATCGGCACTAATTGTTTTTTTTTTATGAGGCATTTGTATGCACACTGAAATTGTCACTTTTCACAAAACAATTGGTCTATCTGCCTTCACTTTTAAGGCCTTTCCGTTGAAAGATTCGTTAACTGTCGTTTGTTGATTGTCGTTACGTCTACACCAGATGCCCGAGTAGGTCCGCACGGCTCGAGGTCACATTGATTACTGATTGTCGACACGTCTACACCGGATGGTGGTCAATTTGGTACTGACGCCGCATGAGTACTTCACAATCGATGAACAGCTGTTAGGATTCCGAAGAAATTGTCTTTTTCGAATTTAGATTCCGTTTAAACCAGATAAGTATGTCATAAAAATGATAATAATGTGCGATTCACGCACGTGTTATATGGTCTCGGCAATTCCCTATATTGGAAAAGAAACAAGAAATTCTAATGATCCTATACCGCTCCAAATTGTTAGAAACATAAGCGAAGCTATCCACAGAACTGCTAGAAATATAACTATGAATAATTGGTTTACCTCAATACAATTGGTTGGAGAAATGCTTTCTCGACATAATCTCACTATGGTTGGAACACTACGCAAAAACAAGATTAAAGTGCCACCATCATTTTTGCCTAATAGAAAAAAAGTCCTTTCATCCCAGTTAGCTTTCAAGGATAATATTACTTTGGTTGCTTTTACTTCAAAAAAAGGAAAAGGAGTACTGCTTGTCTGTTCGATACATAAGGATAAGATAGTTGACCCATAAACTAAAAAACCGGAAATTTTAAATGCCTACAACAGCACAAAAGGAGACGCGGATACGTTGAATAACTTGTGCACTTTTATAGTGTAGCAAGACAACCCTGGAGATGGCTACTAAGATACTTTTTCGGCATGCTCGACCAAACATGCCCTGTGAGTGTGGTTGCCACGTGGGTAGAATATACTCACAGCTAGGCCGGCTTGTCGTAAGAGGCGACTAAAGGCTGAGTGGTAGCCGGGGTCCCAACGCCCTGTGCGCCCGGTGAAACACCACCCCGTCAAGCTTTAGACTCCGTGAAATGGTCGGAACAAATCCCTGGCCATCTTTCGGAGCTTGGCTGATGGACCGGTTCGAGATAAGGTTGGTTAGGTGGTAGTCGGTCCCAAGGTGAGATACCACCCCGTCACGCTGTAAATTCCCCGATATCGCCGAGAGAAATCTTCGTCGGTGTTTCGGATGTGGGGGTGATGGCCCGGACTGACACAGAGATGGTGCCTTCTTATATAAAGAATTCCGGAGGTAAACTAGTCTCCCATTCGGATCTCCGGGGGGGACTGTGGCGGCTCTTGCGAACGCCACTACTCACCTGCTTACCTACCAGCAGGTAACCCCTTTTTCGTAAGCGTTCGGCTCCGAAAAATCGTGTACTTACCTGCATTAGCATGCCTAACAACCTCAATGTCTGCTGATACGAAAAGTGCATCAGCAATAACAGGCATTCCCCAAAATAGAAATGCTTAAATTATCTGAAAACAACGTAGTTGCAATAAGCATGAAACTTTATGTCGTAAGCAAACATGGGACACCTGCACATCGATCTGGTAAAAACAACAACCAACGATTTGATATAGCAGAATACCACCCAACACATTATGCGGTTGCGCAAGCCTGCGACTAATTCCTAGAATTACCAAGCAAGCGCGCAAGAAACGAAACCCACAACGCATGCCCTTAAAAGGACACATGTCTAATTGAATACAAATACTAGAGTAAAGATACATCAAGTCGCACGTATGGGTCACCCGGGCGACCTCTGATAGTAAACAAATATCTTCGAAAAAGCCACACACATAGCGCCCACCACTATAAACATGAATGCCGGCACCTGGGGTGACTTACACGGACCGGGGCAAAAGTGATGATCGTTGCCTTGGCTGTGTGAGAGTACAGCACCAGGAGTAGATCTCCGCACGAGTAGTTCGGGGAGAAATGGCTGCGCCTGTATTGGTGGCAAGTAAACCAACCCCTAAGGCTGGAGCAAATGGAAGTCAGTCTAGTGTGTTGATCGAAAGCGCTGTTACCGGGTGAAGAAGTAATTTTTGATAAAATAATAATGGTCCAAGAGAACCACGGTGTGTAGATATTGCTGTAAACCGTATGGCGAGTTGATTTTCGAGGAAAGGAAAAATGTTATTAAGTTACAATAATTATAATTACGTGTTTCCAGTTATTCATAAGTGTACGAAATAACACTTAACATTTGTTTACTTAATTTACAACAGTTCTCCATAAGTGTATACTGAATAACATCTCATCTTTGTACATAATTACGTGTTTCTAGTTATTCATAAGTGAACGAAACAACATTTAACAATTGTTTATTTAATTTACAACAGTTATCCAGAAGTGTACGAAATAACCTTTAACAATTGTTTATTTAATTTACAAGGTATTTGCTAAGTGTATACTGAATAACATCTCATCTTTGTATATAATTACGTGTTTCTAGTTATTCATAAGTGTACGAAATAACACTTAACAATTGTTTATTTAATTTACAACAGTTCTCCATAAGTGTATACCGAATAACATCTCATCTTTGTATATAACTACGTGTTTCCAAGTGGACTTATTGTATCTGATTTAAGCTTACATAATATTGGACGCAAAGTTACCTTTTATGTTTTATACATTTTTTTGATTGTGACTTTTATTTATATTAAAAATTAAATCAAAAGAACGGAATCGCTGAGTGTGTTGTTTTAATAGTCGCCACGAGTTGTTGAGGACAGAGTGCACCAGAATATGGGAGTAGGAGTAAAACAGTGCTAAGGACATCAGCAGATACAAAATACACCCCCATAGGACTATGTCAGGGGAAACATCATGCAGATATCATTATAAATAATGGAAGTTCGCGGAAGCACTTGCATATCAAGCGAATAACCGGCCTCCTTAGCGTCGCCATGTATGGAAGAATGGGGCTGCTAACTGGGACGGTTTGCGATATTTCTTCGTATCCTTTCCATGGTTGGAGGTGTGCTTTGGAGACTCCGAAAAAATAGAGCTTTTACGCAATGGCGCTCCAATCCCACCGATGTTAGCAGAACGAATTTTGTTAGAATCGGAAACGCGTGCAACCAGGCGATTGATACTGCGAAGAAGGCCCACAACGACAGGGTGATCAATAAGCTCCCTCGGTGCCCGACTGGTTCGCGCTCCTTCTTGTCAATGGCAAAAGCTGTCAGCGGTAACTTCGCATCCTCCTCGTTCCCTCCGTTGGTGACAGGCAGCGGGACGTTAGTCACGAATTCAAAGGATAAAGCTAATGTGTTCGCGGAATTATTTTTCGCGAATTCAAACCTCGATCCCGTCCTTTTGGAGCCACCTGTGATCTCGCTGGTACGGTCTTCGATGCGGGATGTGAGATTTCGTCCGTGCATTATTCAACGCATTCTACGTGAACTGGATTGTAGGAAGGTAACCGGCCCGGACGGAATACCAGCAATAGTTCTTAAGAACTGCTCTTGGCAGACTCTTTCGCTTATCTTATGCACGGATGACCTTTCCTGCCTGCTGGAAAATCGCTCGAGTTCAGCCAATCCCAAAGACGGGAAAAAAGTGTCTCCCACAAAATTACCGTCCGATAGCATTACTGTCTATTTTATCTAAGGTAATGGAAAAAGTCATCAATACAGAGTTGGTTAAGTATTTGGAGTGCAACGGACTTCTGAATGATCGCCAATACGGATTCCGTGGCAGACGGTCCACAGAAGACCTTTTGACACTTATAACCGATATATGGACATCTGCGATTGAACGGCATGGTGAGTCAAGGGCGGTCGCATTGGATATCTCCAAGGCTTTTGACCGCGTCTGGCACGGGGCATTGCTGAGCAAACTTCGTTCATATGGACTTTCCCAACAGCTTTGCGACTGGACGAGGAGCTTCTTCGAGAATCGATCGATCCGGGTTGTTGTGGACGGCGAGTGTTCGGATCTGTATCCTGTTGATTCGGGGGTGCACCAAGGTTACATTTTGGCTCCAACCTTATTCTTGCTTCACATAAATGGTTTGTTGGAGACAACGGATAACAAAGTGTTCAGCTTTGCGGATGATAGTACGCTTGTTTCCTCCTTTTCGAGTGATCGGCCGATTGGTGCATCAACGTCGCACCAGCTGAGATGTGGACAGATTGACTCTCTGAACCAGGATCTAGATAAAGTCCTGCAGTGGGGAAAGGCCAATCTTGTCGACTTCAAGGCAACGAAGACCCAATATACAACATTCACAAAGAAAACTGGATCATCGGTTCCACAGCTGATGATCAGTGGCCGGGCTCTCGAGGCTGGGGAAAGTTTGAGATTGCCCGGCGTCACGGTCTGTGGGAATGTATCATGGCATAAACACGTATCGGGTATCGCCAGATCAGCCTCAGGAAAACTGAGTTATCTTCTTAGAGCCAAGAAATATTTTACTCCGGCCCAACTTCTTCTCCTATATAAATCTCAAATTAGACCCGCGCTCGAATATTGCTCTCATGTTTGGAGCTCGGCTCCTAAACATACCCTCGACCTACTTGAGAGCATACAAAGACGAGCGATCCGCCTGATCGGGGACTCGGCGATGACGTCGGGACTACAGTCGCTATCACATCGGAGGCGCGTGGCCGACCTCTGTCTGTTTTACAGATATTATCACGGGTGCTGTTCTTCGGAGATTCTTGGCATTGTTCCACGCAATTCGGTCTATATGCGCTCCACAAGACAATCCGACGGATCGCACCCGTTTGTGGTTCATCTCCCGACGGCGCGAACATCCCTGTATCAGAACTCGTTCCGTTACAGAGCGGGGAAGCTGTGGAACTCCCTTCCCACGCGAGTGTTCCCTGTTCAAAAAGAACTGCAACAGTTATTTGATGGCATCTCGGGGCGCCCACTCGACGCTATAGGTTCGCCTCTCCCGAGAGAAGTCTAATAAAAAAAAAAAAAATAAAAAAAAAAGCTGCCATTTTTTGGTAAAAAAAAAATGCTTGAAGATATAATGGTAAAATTTTGAAAATATAACTTTTCTATGTAAAAATTTATTAAAACGAATGTCTTCTTCGGATTATAAACAAATTTGGTGAATTCCATCTTTACAGACTATTTTTTTTTTATTTCTAAAAGGCTGATTAAAATCTTCATACTTTTTGGGTTCTTCTATAATATGAAATTTAATTACTTTAGTTTCCACTTATAAGCTGAATTTTTTGTTATTTATATTTAAAGTGCATTTGCTATGAATAAAAAAATATTTTGTATCATTTGTTCTTTAATTTTACAGAATCATCATCATCATCGGCACTACAACCGGGATCCGATCTTGGCCTTATTTAGCAAATCTCGAGGCTTGTGAAATTGTCCATAATAATTTATTTTTACGGGCAAGGTATTAGCCTTGCGCCAATTTGACATATTACCGCTTGAAAGTTAGTGGGGTGTTGAGCAACCCCAAATAGGTTAATGTAACAAAAAAACAAGGGGGCTTATATGTGTAATGAATCACCGATCGGGAAAAGTATATTATCAAACGGCAAATTCAGCACTAAGCATGTTGCGATATTTACAACATACACCCTTTCGTATAGTACTTAAAGAGCTTTAATTTTAAAATCTGACATATAATACGCAAGACGACTCCATAGTGTAAAACATGCCGGAATCATACATTCAGTCTAACAAAAGGGGTTCAAATATTTAATTAACAGAAACGCATTGTTTTCCGTTTTCGTTTAACTGTAAATTCCATAGGATTGAAATCTGGGAATTCTGCCAGATATAAAACCATTAAAAAAGGACATTTGCAGCTCTGTTCTCTACGACTGTAAAGTCTTCCCTACACAGATGCTAACTAGTCTTGTTTTTCTCTAGAACTTTTATTATGCCTTTTTTCCGGTGTAAATTGTTTACTGCTTCGAAACTTCCGTTTTATTGTCTGTCGTCCGTGTGTAATATTGGCTTGCGGTGTGGCATGAGTACGACTACCTGGGAAAACTCTGTACGTTGCTCTTATCCAAGGAAATGTGCTAATAATTCAACTTTATGAAACCTTCTTCCTGTCCGCTCGTAATTTACGAATTATTCTCTCTTCAGAGTCGTTACTAGATGAGACTGCCATGAGAATTTTGTCTAGGATGTGTTACGAATCACATTGTGCAACTGCAATTATACATTTTCACAATACGAAAAAGCCAAAGTAAAGAACTAAAAAGGAAATACTATCGCTTCCTTCGTTCAGCACAAATGTAAAAGTTATTAGCCTCTGGGCACAATATTTTTGGGATAAATGGAGAAGTTTGGTTTGACGTTAATTTCGTATATACTCTTCGATTTAAGGGGAGGTATCCAGTCCAAACAAAAGCAAAACATAACTTAGACCCTTTCTGGCTTAAATTCCCTGTGGCTTTCCGGAAGCTACTTGTGGTTGGTGTTACTCTAGTATAACAAACCACATATTTTCACTTAGGATTGAAACACGTAACGGTGTTTATTGATCGGATGTAGTGGTACAGTTTAATTCTAGCAGGTGTAAAGGAAATTCTAAATGGTATGGTTTTAATTATAGTATGGGTTAAACGCGCACTTGATTGTACAGAGTGACAAAAAATGGGGAATACGGTCACTGTTACTGGCGAACGGTACAGGGCCATGATAAACGCCTGTGGGGGTTCTCTATATCACACTTAGAACCAACCCACAATTCTAACCAATCTTGACCGCTAACAGCGCGTCACCCTACCCTAACCTGTAACCCATTTCAAAACATGCCAAAAAAAATCCCAATCTGCAAGCGCACCCATCCCGAACTTGCAAGAATCCATCTCCCGATCTGCAATGAGAGGCATTTCCTAAAACTCCCAATAAAATACAATTCAGAAGAATATATTCGAAATCCTCTCCCTCAATTACATCAACCCACATATAATGTTTCCCAAAATTACTTCGGTCAATTCTCTACTTAATTCATATTCCCTCCTTGCGACCAAGCATTCTTAATTTCCCCGGAAATCCATATGCTGTAATTAAACACATATTCAAACCTAGTACGGAATATCAACCATCACCACCAACTATACCGAGCCGTACACATTTCCCCGAAATTACTTCGGTTAATATCCTATCTAAATGATATTCCTTGCTTGCACCCAAGCAATTCCAATTTCTCCCGAAAACTCATGCCCATACTTGGTCGTGTTCCCAAAACCAATTTGTCGGTACACATAGCAACCGAGGAATCTAGCCCAGCCAGTACGACGGGAATTCCCGGAAACAAACTCCCTATGCAAGCGTAGCAACTCTTCTCGAAATTCCTAGCAAGTGGCAGTGATTTTATTTCTGCTATGACTCAACCGCACGACGCGATGAATGGATTCTTTCCATTCATGAGTCAGCCGATATCCAACCACCGTTGCGTGCACACGCACCGAGTCGAATTTCAACCGCTCCAGGAATCAAATCGAGGTCGTCAGGTCGTTAGAGTCGGGAGAGTACACGTGTCAGATCCGCGCGTTAATACGTCCCTTGTGAGAACTCCACGCTTGGGAATTCGCGTTCTTTCGGAAAGCAGCGTTTTTCCGCCCGTTATTGTCCGCCGGGTCATCTTGCAAAACCTGATCAAAACGCAGATCGGTCATGTCATTGGCAAAGTAATATTCGTTGTAACCAAACCCCAGAGTTATAAAAAAGGGAAATTGTCCTTCTGCGTAGTGAGATTTCCTCTTATAGTGTAAAAATCGATTGTTAAAAATAAGTAACGAAACTTGAACATAAAAGAACGCTTAGACAACATTTATACCGAGGAATAGAAGAGAACATTTGAATAACATCTAAACAGAAACAATCCAAAAAAAGCTGTTCCCAAACAACTATCATTATTTGTGTAAAACAGTGGTTAAAATAAATTCTATGTGAAACCACACATTTGCACGTTGTCTTCTTATTTGGTGGAGAATGATAGCAGACGGTCGGACCTTAGTAAATCAGTGCCACACGTAGGCACATCTACTTGAAACCCCCACACGCCTTCTTACTGCCGGAATTGGATGAGGCGGGCTTGGCAAACATATGCAAAATGGTGCAACCGCACACACAGCACGAGCCACAATGGATATTGTGAAGGAACCGTTTCCTGGTCGCGTAATCTCCCGTTTTGGCAATTTGGGATGGCCAGCAAGATCGCCCGGTATAACCATCGCAGGGTTCTTTCTTTGGGGCTACTTGAAATCGCGAGTTTATGCCAACACGCCTCAGACAATCGCAGCCCTTAAGGAGAATATACAGTTATCACCAGAAATGTTACGGAAAGTCATGGAAAATGCGGTAAAACGGGTACAAATGTGTGTTAAGTACTTTTTTACACCACACACTTTGCGCAACACACACACTTATTTGGAAATCTAATAAAAGAAGTTCCACTTTTTCTTGTTGATATTTTTATTCACAGTTAATATAATCAAATCCACATTTATTCACAGTTAATATAATCAAATATATTTAGAGTACTTTTTATTTTTCTCTTATTATGATGTTTCTTATGCACTGCACAAACACACGGGTCACAAATTAATTAATGCATTAACGCACAGACGATGATTTAGCACTAACTATCTTTTTTCTTCTTCCTCAATCAGGAGCATATAATTATTCTTCAAAAAACCCGGACACGTCCTCATACAACCTTTCCGTTTCCTCGTTTCCATTCAACTCGTGACCACTCCGGTCGAATGTCTAGAATCAACTCCTCGCACGAAGACTTTTTTTCTTCCTTCCTGCAGATCGAAAAATATGTCCTTTTTTCTGCCTGGCCCTTTTGCCAGCCGCTATTTCCTTCCTTTATCTTTTCCGGCTTAGGACCAAAAGAGGAAACTCAAAGGAAAAATCAACAGAGGCTCGTGCTAATGCCCATTTATGATCCTCTATGTTATGTATGTTGGTGTGTGCATGTTGGTGCGCGCTAAAACAAACGTGCGGTTCGTTTTATGGCGCAAGTTGTTTGTTTTAGGCGAATGGACAAAGATGTTCCCTGTGGGAAATTGTGAGGAAACACAAAGGAAAAGTCAACAGAGCATCGCGCTAATGCACATTAATGATCCTTTATGTTGGTGGGCGCTAAAACGAATGGGTGATTTGTTTCATGGCGCAAGTTATTTGTTCTAGGAGAATGGACAAAGATGTTCCCTGTGGGAAATGGTTTGGATAAACAAGCCTTTAAAGGATCATAAAATTGCAGATGTGCATTTTATGATTCTGGACAACTTTACTTCAAAGTTGGTCATCTGGTCCACAGATTTGGATCCAGGCGATTTTGCATGTTGAACATATGGTTCGTTCTTTCACGTTTTGGTTTCAAGTTAAATTCAATATGGGTAAATTGAACGTGTAGTTCAATTTGTTTGATGGTGTCGGTGACATCATAGGCAAAGATGATGTACAGGAGGTCATTGACACACTCAAGCAGAAAAACGCCACCCGATTCTTAACTCGAATGGCCACCAGAACGATAATGCAATTAAGTACATATTTCAGAGCAATTGACAAATCGCATAAAAGCAATTAATTGCATAGGCCGAAACAATTACCAGATAATGCAAAAGCAATTAACTGCATATTCCGGCACAAGCCACAAAACGAAAAGATTTAATTGGGTCAATTCGCAATTGCGGATGGGAAATATTGACTGACACCGCAGTACAAAGCAATTGCGAATTGAAATCTAAAATCGGAAATTATGTCATTGCGAAAGGAAATTACGTTATCGTCGTCGGGACGTGTTGACCCCAAGGTAACAAGCAGGGGTAAAAGCAAAATAGCAGGGAGAAAGATTGGAGATAGCGATCGGAAAGGTTGTCGGTGAGAGATCGGACAAAAGGTTAACTTAGTCGGGTGTTGATGAGAGGAGGCTGGTAGTGAATCTGAAGTGAAGCGAAAGTGCCGAGAGAGCCCAGAAGAAAATTGTGAACAGATAAAAGAATAATATGTAAAGGTTAATTGATGTAACAGAAAGATAAGTGTAGTGAAACCCAAATTATTAACTGATGAAAATTGTGAATAGATTAAAGAACAATATATAAAAGTTAATTGATGTAACAGAAAGATAAGTGTAGTGAAACCCAAATTATTAACTGAAGAAAATTGTGAATAGATTAAAGAGCAATATATAAATGTTAACTGAAGAGAATTGTGAATAGACTGAAGTACAATATATAAAAGTTAATTGATGTAACATAAAGATGAATATAGTGAATTTCAAATGATTAACTGAAGAAAATTGTGAATAGATTAAAGAACAATATATATAAGTTAATTGATGTATCAGAAAGATGTATATAGTGAATTCCGAATTATTGCCTGAAGGGAATTGTAAATAGACTAAAGAGAAAGAAGGAAAGGTAAATTGATGTAATAAGAGAAACAGTAAAAGTGAATGAAAAGCAAAGAGTGACTCTGAGTTTTGTTACCTAGAATTTTTTTTTTGTGCTATTAGGGGAAGATTTGGTCGCCATACCCTAGGCGACGGAACTCTAGTTTTCGGCTAGTACTCGAAAACCATAAGACGCGTAACATGTGTATCAACACTGGCGCCAGTCACTTGGTGCATATCATATTTTCCACATAACAGAAAAAATGGTAAAGGTCCAAGTAAAGATTTCCATCACACAAAATCATTTCTTTTTATTTAGAAAAAAAGTAATTTAAAAACAAAATTGGATGATTAATTTTGCGCCACACTATATATGTAATGACAAATGCTCAGAGTTTATTAATTGGAGCATTCAACATCCCTTGTTGACATTATGATACTACAAAAAAACAGGTATACTAATAATCTTCAAAAGATTCAGGAAATCAAAAATAGTATGTGCCAATTTCTTCTACATATTTATATAATTCTCCTTTTATGTACATCCTTTTGCTCAAAAAAAAAAAAACAATAAACAATAAACAAATAAATAACAGCATGCTGAAAGGTTAAGAAAAAAGAGTAAATGCAGACAGAGAAACTTAGAGTGCTCACATAGAGGCGGAAAATTAGGTTAAGAATTATTGTTGAAGTAGTCTTAACATTTAATCGAAAACTCTTTTGTCTTTTCAAAATAAATGCTTTTTAAATTGATTTCCGTTTACTGTACGCACTAGTTTGTCGAAGAGACTTAAATAAACAAACCCAAAAAAAAAAAAAAATCAACAATTAACTTCACCAACCTTTGTATAACCCACCAGATCTCCATCTGGTTTTGTTACCATAATAAACAGAGGCCGCGCCAATAAGCACAAAATTACGTGGTATTTTTTGTAACCGCTCAATTTATACGAGAAGAAATAAAGTAGAATGAAAACAACTACAAAGAAGATTTCTTATAAGGGAATATACATAATTTGAGGTCCTAGCTGCTTTATTGACTTCTGACAATATGAAGCTCTTACAAAATGGAATCCAAATAACCTCGTTTCCGCCTAGCGGTAATGCTTTTGTACAACAGGATATTGGGTCTTGTCGTCTTCCAAGGGTATACTTTATCAAATTAGTGGCAATTTGTCTAACAACTGCGGAGATGATTGAGAGCCTCCACATTCTGTACAGATTTGCCTCTATATCCTTTACAATAAGCTGGAATATATCGACGATGGCGCAGAACTCACTAAGGCATATCATAAATGCCTAAAACGAGTAATGGTAGACGCAAACTTTAAAGTTGAATAGCAGATATTTGAGTGGCATGTTCCCATAAATATCACATATGTATAAGGACATGCACGTCAAATTTCATTCGTCCTTCCTCGTTTATGAGGAAATTCTTTTATGAACTCGTACGCAAGTCTGCGGGCAGGCTCATATGACTTTCATTACAGAAGCGGGGGTTGAACGGAATTTAATAGAACCCAGTTAATGGGCCTCGTAAATGAGGTAATATGAGTTAATTTATTCGGGTAGGACAACTACGATATGAATTTAATGAAAGTATTCAATGACTAATATGATGCCGGTTCTATTTTAAGGTTGAAAAATGAATCGTTCGTTATGTTCGGGTTGGTTGGGTATGGGCATGGGATCATGTAAATTTTCCTCGCTCTGGTTCTATAGAGAGAACACCGCCTCTTCACGGTTAAATTTATTCCAAGAACTAAAGAGTGATGAATATTTTTACTATGACTTCAAACATTCAATTAGTAGTCACAAATGCCAATGTTGTCAATCTTACAGGGAAAAATGAGAAAGCATCGTATAATATGCTCATTCAATAAAGTGAGCATATTATCCATTTTATAAAGAGATTAAGGACTTTCGTTTTGCGGAACTTTTCTCGTGATCTAATGTCAGCGCCTTTACACTCCAGTATTCAAAGGTACTCCTTTTAACGCAGTAAGGAATGAGAATAGTAATCGTGGATGTCGACACTCACGTAAGTCGGTTATACACACTCAGGACTTCTACCGACCACCTACTAGGGCACTCTTCCGGTGCTCACTGTGGAGGTTAATTGAAATTTTCACTTGCCATCTGAACCATAAAACATGAAGTCATGTCGGGATATTGCTTTTGAACCTGAACGTTGGACTACAGTGTTAAGTACACCGAATTTGACCTCTGGCCGGAAGTGGATAATTGACTTCGAAGAATATCCTGGTCGAAGCACAGTACGTGGTTGAGTACATGCCATTTATTAAAGAGGTTTCCACTGTTCAACGAGGGCTTGTAAAATTGAATTAAATTACCCAACAGGCGAAATTTATGACACGCTCTCGGAATACATCGATGTCGTTAGCGGTTCCCTACTCAACGTAGAACATTATTTATAGCCTGGGCTGGGGAGGGGGTCACTGCACTGTTCTAAGACACGTTCATATAATATAATTAAAACGAGTTTGCCCTTTTCATAGGGCAGAACGTATCGTTCATTACTAAACATAAATTTACATCATCTCATTTTTTGTTATTTTACAGTTAATAGTTCTTTAAAAAATAATAGTTCCAATCCTCACCTTCTGTAATAAAATTCGGCGCCAACGGGTCGTGTTGGAATAAGGGAATCACGAGCTTAATTCGAGCATTAACATTCGATTGTTTAAAGACTCTCGCGCCATCCGACCAATCACATACGGAGGTGGATGCCAACTTAATGTGTTCGTGATCAAATCCCTAACATCTCAGCATCGGCGATGGTGAGTGTACCGACTCTGCTAACGAAATGCATGTCAACGAACCACGTTCAACGACGGCTAACCAGTCACCACCTCAATCCACTTCCTATTCCACTCAACACGCGAAATTAAAACAGGCTCAGAATTCTATGCCCCCCACCAAGACTGCCTCAGCACATAACACGTGCATAGCCGAAAACCACAAGGTACAACCACTCCTCGAATGAACCGATCTTCTAACGCAAGTTCCTTCCGCTTGCTTGTTTGTGGAGTTAGTACACCATGGGAGGGTGGATTTCCTTCTTGGCAGTGGTGATATCCTTGGCCGTCTTTAATGGTTCTAGGTGATACTGTGGGGGGTTTCTCTATTCCACATGAGAAACAACCCACAATTCCAACCAACATTTCCACCTAATTTCGACCGCTTTCAGCGCGTCATAGTTACCAATTTCCTTTATATGTATTCCCCTGTAAAACATTTCAAACGGACGTCTAGCTAAACTCATCATCCTTTGCAGATGATGCATAATTGAGTTTAGCTACATAAATGTCATACGGCAACTCCATTGTTGCTAACCATGAGTTTCCCATCGGAAATCTCATAATGTCGGTTAGCAACAACAAGTCTAAAAGAACGACGCTGTTGCATCATAGCAAAATAGCTGGGGTAATTTCAGCGTCTTAGAGTCTGGTTCTCACGCGAATTATTTCCCAAACATCAGCGGCGTCCTATCGACTTTCCCTCAGATCACCCATTCGCTTGGGATCAATGATCTCTCTTTGCAGGGGAGTAACATCCGCTAGGGTTCTCTCTCATTCGTATTTCTTTCCACGGTTCAATGCGCTTTAACTACACCATAGCCGTACCACTGGGTCAGTAGGTCGTGTCAGTAGCTGCATCTGATACCAACACACACAACCAAAGCTACCCCGAGATCACAGCATATCATGTTTTCTGTTCTCTCATTCTTCGGGTCCGTCAATTACCCTATTAACAAAAGTTACTCATACTTTGACGGGTGTGAGGTTGAGAGAGCAGAGGCGTGGTCTCTTTTGGTTGTCCTGTGTGTAGAAAGAAATATGAATTTCAACCCTAATTCACACCAGTCGCTATTTGTATCTGAACCTGGTTGTATCTGCGGATGAGATAGTTCGTTTAGTTCACGGAACAAAAAGTCCAAGGAGTCGTTCGATAGAGTTGGTGTACAAGTAAAGTTTTTTTTAGTTCCCGAAGCCTATTATTGACGGTTCACCTATATGCGCGATTTGCGTACGACCGACCAGCTGAACAGTCTGGCGTTTCCGTCGCGTACTGCATTCCCTGCTTGACAGAAGTGAAATAGTAAATCATAGATATTCTGATTAATCTAGTGGGGCTGTGATTCATGTTGGCAAATACAATTAAGACAAATTTTTAGCTGTGTAATTAACTTCAATCGATATTGTGCCATTCACCAGAAATAAAATTAAATAAATAAGAACGTGTTTTTTTCATTTCTTTCTGCGGACCATCGTTGGGGGATTACAGTGAATCCTGTGCCATACGTTGGCAACATACTTTTACCCCCACAATACCAGCCTAAATTCTATAACCTGCAGCGAGCACATTGATATCCTATGTAACAATTTTGTTTCTGTTATCAATAGAGCGGATGTTCCACTGCTCCAGTTGATAAGGCACCGCTTCCTGAAAATATCTTACATCTGATTAGGCTACGAAACTCTGAAAGAAGAAAATGGCTGCATTATAGAATCGATTATTTTCTAGTTAATGTTAAAGTCTTAAATAATATCATTAAATACGAAATCTCAACATATAGGAACAAGTGTTGGAATAAACACCTTTCCTCTCTTGACAAAGCAAGCAAACCGTTCTGGAAAATATCAAAAATTATGAAAAAGAGAGGGTCAAGTATTCCTCCGTTTAAAGTTCACGACAAGTTGTTTATTTCTTCAGTGGAGAAATCGAACCTACTTGCTAACACGTTTAGTAAGAACCACTCCATATCTATGCATCTAAGCGACGCGTATACTGAAGCTGAAGTTGCTAACAGTATCCATGTACTTTCTCAAACACCAGCTGAAAGTACTTACGCAACTAATATCAGCAAAGTTAAAGACTTGATAAAAAAATCGAAATCAAAAAAGGCTGCGGGTCTCGATAATATTAACAACAAATTAATCAAAGCACTTCCACCTGCTACAAGTAACTATTTAACGTTCATTTTCAACGCTTGTCTTAAGAATTGTTATTTTCCGGACTGTTGGAAAACAGCAAAAGTGATACCTATCCCGAAGCCCGGCAAACCGAAAAACAGCCCCGAAAGCTACAGACCTATTAATCTACTTAGCTGTCTAAGTAAGCTCTAAGAAAAAATCATTAAGGAAAGGATTGATCGTTTTGTGGAAGACAATAACATCTTACCAAACTTTCAGTTCGGTTTCCGTAGTGGTCACAGCACAATCCACCAAGTCTTGCGCATTAAAAACCACATAGCTGGTAAATTCATCGACAAGGAGTCAACGGAACTGGTTCTGTGGGGCTTTTCAGGGCCCGAAGAGCCAGGCATCGCTCGATCCCCACTTTTCCAGGCGAACGACTTACCTCTCGGTCGAAATTCGTAGCGTAACCTTGCTACGGCATTTACCCCCAGCCAAATCGCCGGAATTATTACGGTTACCCAATCGGATAACTGTTTTGAAGTTCTGTTAGGCAGCTTACCTATTCTGTAGGGGATTTCCTTCCAAACCCCTTTTTCTCCATCACCACCACTGAAAACATTAAATCCACGGCAAAGCTTATCACCTTGCCGTGGCATCGAAAACTTACCCTCGGCCAGTCCATATTCCCTAAGAAACATTAAGCCCACGGCAAAGCTTATCACCTTACCGTGGCATCGAAAATTCACCCCCGAGGCGCATATTATCTCCTAAATAAAAAGCATAAGTCCACGGCAAAATCATCACATTGCCATGGCATCTGAAATCCTATCTTTAGGCATACATTCTGCCAGGGCATCTCGTTTCCATAGCCTTAAGCTATGGAAACAACAATCAACAAGAGTTCCTTGTGACTCGTTGTATTTGTTTACCCTCGGCATAACATGCATGCGGCTATTTGCCCCTATTGATTTGCTACCGCCGACAAGGTTTCTGCTGACGCAAACCAAACATGTCCCTGATTACCAGCAATCGCTGGCTTCCAATTATCGATCCCCACGTCCAGAGACAGTAATCAAGCAACGATCAAGATGCAGCCAGAAAATGTTTACTTTCAACATCTGGCAATGGCTGCACCCTATGTTCGTTGCAATGTTTAATCATCGGCAACCGAAATGATGATTTATGGCCTTCCATTAGGATGACCAAATCATCGGTTTGGGTTTTCACACCCCACATGCTAGTGTTTACATTCTTAGAAAATGCACTAGCGATGTGCCGCCATCCACCGGTCGCCGAACGATCGTATGCATGGCATACCCACACATGCATAATGTATGACTACCCCGTCCGGTCCAATCACGATTAACTACTTCAAGTTAATCGTGTAACTCCGCCTCCTTTCCAGTTTCTTTCGGGGTTCCTTGCCTTTTGATGACTTCCTATGGAACAGTCAGATTTTATATTGCGTGGAGAGCGAACCGGTGTCGAAGTTAAAGCTGTGCCTTGAGTTGAATGAATTGCGGAACATTAATTTTGTAAATCCAATGCCAGTCTTCACTTGAATATACAATTTACGAAATGAAAGAATTTTATGTGCATAGAATGTAACAAATCTAGAACAAAATTTGTGTTGTGTGTTTTGTTAAAGTTGTTCCAAGGAATTAACCTTTACTGTTTCGGAGAAGAAAAATAAACTTTTAAGTTGTTTAAGATAAAACATTTATTACCGATTGATTTTTAAGTTGTGTAAAATTAAACATTTATCACCAATTGATTTTTAAGTTGTTAAAATAAAGAACCTTTATCATCAGGTGCCCTTTAAGTGTTTTAGAATAAAGAAAACATTCATTACCTAGAGTGGACGAAGTGTGCAGTGTTTTATTTTGCTCAATCGTTTCGTGCTTCCCTCGGTGCGGTGTTGGCAATTTTGTTACTAACGGTGTAGTGATTGCTTTATTGGTCGATGGAAAGTTGGTACAACCGGTGCCCGTGTTTTGGCACAATACCAGCTTAACCACAGTTCTTCTAGACATCGAAAAAGCCTTTGATACGGTATGGCACGATGCCCTGATTTATAACCTACTGAAGCTTAAGCTGCCTATGCCGCTTATCAAAATTATCCAGAGCTTTCTTCGTTCGAGAAAATATGTTGTGAGTATAGGAACCGACATATCCTCTACTCACTAAATCCACTATGGTGTACCCCAAGGCTCGGTCCTTGGTCCCATATTATTCACATTGTTTGTCGCAGATTTACCATGTCTAGGTGAAAACATTCAGGTAGCTATGTTTGCCGATGATACGGCCATTTTCTCTTCGAATGCCTTATTCACTAATGTCCACAACTCTTTGCATGCAGCTCTTGACAAACTAGGAGTATATTACAGGAAATGGAAAATATAAATAAATGGTAATAAAACACAAGCTGTCTGGTTTTCGAGATGTAGGAAACACTGCTACCTACCAAATGGCACTAAACTCAGTATGTGTGCAGTTGATATTGATTGGCCCGAAGACTGTAGATATCTAGGTATTATTCTAGATAAAAAACTTATCTTTCAAAAACACATCACTACCACAATTGACAAAATAAACAAAGTCGTAAGAGTTATGTTTCCATTAGTGTGTAGAAAGTCAAAGCTTAGCATCGAAAATAAAATTATAATATTTAAAACCATTTTTCAAGCGATACTCCTGTATGGGGTAATTGTGCTCGCACATACAAAATAAAATTGCAAAGGTGTCAAAATAAAATATTGAAAATGTTGCTGAATTTGCCATGGCATTATTCGACACATGAACTATATGAAAACGCTAACGTTAAACCGGTAGAGTTCCTTATTGACAAAATCAATCGAAACTTCTTCGTCAATTGTTCTTTTTCTGACAATGTTCTCGTTTCCCGTCTTGCGTTATCCTAAATCACCACATATGTCCTCTGTCTATGAAAATTATATCGAGGTCATTACTATATAAAATAACCGGAAGCCAGTGCATGATTAGTCTTAAGATTCAAATAAGGGTTTTTTACTCTAGTTGTTATTCATTAAAATTGTGCTATTGTCATTATATAGATTTACGATTATAGTTGTAAAGGAATTGCTATCCTAAATCTCTTAAGTACTAGTTGTAAAATATACCATAAATGTAATTATCTACTAAATAAAATTGAATTGAATTGCTAAGTCTGTGTCAGCTGGCTGATAATGCAGTGATTCTACCGACATTGGTAATCAGGACTTTAATTGCCATTCAACCACTAGAACTGTTGGTGCTGTAACAGTCACCCGCGAACTCTCTTACAGAGAACACCAGTTTAACAGTGCGCCAGTTAAAAAGTGAAGTGACTACATATTTAAAAAGTAAAAGTATGTCAAAAGCAATTTTTGACAACAAATACAATTCCTAAGAATTCACAAACAAAAGACAACAAGGACACACCAGTAAACTAAATATTAATGTAACAAGCGCGACAAACAATAAATATACTCGAGTTCACGCCAAAAGTTTAAATTCAATAGACATGTGGTGACCAAAATTAAAACAGTGAAGATAGTCAAAACAATGAAATTCAGAAACCAAACAAAACAAATAATAAACGTAAAAACTTAATTGTAAATACTAAGTGAATTAAAAACACATAAATTAAAATAAAACCTAAAAGCAAATGTGCATATTGCAGTGAAGTGCGAAAAATAAAATAATAATCAACGATAAGAAACATAATATATCACCTCGGTCGCAAGCGCAAAAAACAAAAATTAAAATAGATTGCTCGTTAAGCAATCTGTATTTACCAGGTGTACCGGTATAAATGCATTAAATAAAATCAAAATAAGTGCATATAAAAACAGTTGAGTGAGGTGCAAAAGTGTTCGCGACAATAAAAACAAAAACAATAAAAAGATAACACTGCGGTCGCAAACGCGAAAATTAAAACAAACAATATATTGCTTGTTAAGAAAGCAATTTTTAAATCATCGTTTGGCGCGAGTGCAAGCTTACTGACTCTTAGCAGGCGGTAGGCGAGTTCAACTCAGCTTGCAGGAGAAATCAAGTCGCCGTGGTTCAAAAGGTCGCCTTTGTTTTTTTTTAATGAAAACAAACTGGAAAGAACCAGAATGAATACGGAGGACGATAAGAACACGACAACGCACAAACGAAAAGGCGCCCCGAAAAACTCCATTTTGACGCGAAGCAAAACCGCGAAATTGACGATGGATAAAGGAGATCAACAATTGGCGGACAACAGTGAGCTCCCCTTCCCCTCCAATTTTAACATATATGGGGCAAATAATTCATTCGCTTCTCTTGCATCCTCAGAGTCTGAGGATGAAGAGGAAGAGATAAGTGAATTGGAGGCGAAACTGGCGATGGCAAGAGCCCGATTACAAGAGAGACGCCGAAAGAAAAAAATAGCGGCGCTCGAACAAGAACAAAACCAGCAACAACTACAAAAGCTAAAGCCAAAAGTCGGCCAACAGCAACAATCTCACCATCAACAGCAACATCAACTTCAACATCAGCACCATCAACAGCAACAGCAACAGCAACAATTAACACAAAAGCGATCAACGAACCAGCAAGCAACACAGCAGCAGCAAAGCAACAATAACAGCGGAAAAATAAAGATGCCACCAATCAACACCATAGATGTTGACTGTAAGGAATTGGTAAGTCTTTGTAAGCTAGCCATAGGTAACAATTTTGCAGTTAAAAGACTGACGGGTAACAGGCACGCCATTCAAACATATACGGTGGCAGACCACGACAAAATTAAAGAGGTCTTAAAAAGAGCCACCGCGGAATTTTACTCGTTCACGCCGAAACAAACGAAGAGCGTAACGGTTCTATTAAAGGGTGTCGACCCTGAAATGGAACCGGAGGCTCTGCTCGAAATGCTTCAAAACCTGAAGCACGAAGATCTCGAGTTTACCGCGGTAAAACCATTCACCACACCCAAGGCAAGAAGGGAAAACCGCAAGCTACCCTTCTTTTTGGTGCAATTAACACCCAACAGTAGGATTGGTGGTCTAAGAAAAATTTCAGTCTTGGATCATCAAATGGTCACATGGGACAAATTAAAAAAAGGCAGAGACATCCTGCAATGTCTACGTTGCCAAAGGTTTGGTCACTCGGCGGCTAACTGTGAAATGCAGCGCCGTTGCGTAAAGTGCGGAAAGGACCATAAGGCAGAAGAATGCCCTCTGGGAAAAGAACGGGTAGAAGACAAAGCCCTTCTAAAGTGCGCAGTGTGTCGGAATGAGGGACACCCCGCTAACTATCGAGGATGTCCTAAATTCCGAGAAATAATGGCAAGAAGTGTGACCCGGCAAAAAAACACAGAGCCAGCTCGTACTTCAACAATGCCCGTAACATCGCAGCGGTCGTACGCACAAGTTGCTTCGGGTGGGAGAACACCAAATCAGGCTACATCACAGGTAGCCACAAATACTCCCACACAGACTGAAACAACACCGCAAGCGGACGTGTTCGCAATCCTGCTCAATCTGCAGAGACAGATGACACAGCTACAAAGCCAAATAAACGAGATCTACTCGCATTTGCCCAGTCTAAATAACAAGTCGATATAAACCCTCTAACCACAACATCAATAAAAGCTCTTGTCGTGAATGTAAATTCACTAATAAGAACTGAGAGAAGAGCCAATCTTTTTAACCTGTTGCAAGAGGAACAACCTGATGTACTTCTGGCGGGGGAAACAAAGTTAAACCAGAGACATAAGATAGGACATAAAAACTACGATATTATACGAAGAGATCGACCTAACTCCTCTCAAGGGGGGGGTGTCGCAATCTTTATTAGAAAAGGGATCAATCATAAAGTAATATATAGTGGAGAAGTGCGCAGGTTCCGGGTGCTGGAAGCCTGTATCGTCCGCATACCCCTTCAGCAAGGAAGGGGTTTGTATGCGATTGCGGTCTACGCACCTGAGGAGCACCAACAAAACCTATTTATAGCGGAGCTCGAGACACTCTTTCGATGCTTACAATTGCACCTGGACAAAAATTACTTTATCCTAGGGGGAGATATGAACGCCAAGCATAGAAATTGGGGAAATTATATATCTAATGCCAGAGGAAATCAGTTGGCTGGTTGGTTAGATCAGTATCATATTGAATATAGAACTGACCTGCTAGCTACGAAATATCCATCGTTCCCCAGAGGTAGATCGTTCTTAGATATCTTGCTAATCGACTCACGACTGAGATTACTTAACACCAATAGACGAAATACAAACTGTTTACGGACAATTGAAGACGATAGTGACCACTGTGCATTCACGGCAGTAATAGAGCTTCTGAACGAGCTCGCAGATCTGGAGGAATTCGTGATCCCGCAACCCTATAACTACGGGGCAATGCGATGGCCGCGGTTCACCAGATCATTAACAAGAGAACTGCGTTCGAATGACTTGAATCTGCCAGTAAACAGAAACCTGACTAATGTCGAAATCGACAAATACATTCAACAAATGGACGAAGCCGTAAAACAAACAATGGACAAAACAATTCCCAAAACAACAGTTACAGATCACATTAACATGTACAGAAACGCAACAATAAACGCACTCCACAAGAAAAAGAGCAGACTGCTATCGAAATTAAAACAATTACACAGACAGTTTACAGACAGACAAGACCAGGAGATAATATCACTGAAATCTCAATTAAAAAACCTCCAACAATTACTTAAAGCTAATTATAGATTAGCAACAAATTTGTATTGGAACAACAGAATTCGAGCTATAAAAACTAATAACCCGAATATGTTCCCACAAATAAATAAAATATTCAGGAGAAATAATCAAAACGAGATTCAGTGTCTCCAAATTCCACGTACCGAGGTAAACAAGCAGCTGCTAACCAACATTGGCATAGATACAGAGAACGCTATCCTCAATAGTGAGCTCTTCGTGATCGAAGATCCTTTGGAGAGGGCGAACGCTGTGGGAGCTGTCTTTCAGGAAATGTACAAGGTGAATGAAAGCATTCGCCGAAACAATGACCTGGAGGACAGAATTCGACTGAATCACCTGCACCTCCGGAATGAAATTTCACATTGGCAATCGGAGAATCCTGGTTTTACGGAATTCAGTGACGATAATCTGTCAATCGACATTAATGCCAATGGTGGGGCTAATAGCCTTTTAATCACAAGGGAAGGAATCCAGAGTATCTTCGACTCATTAAGAAGCAAAAAGTCAGTGGGAATAGATGGAGTACCTAACATCGTACTCAAGAACCTGCCCCCAAAGGCAATAGATATATACACGGTCCTGTTTAACAACGCGTTGAATAATGCATATTATCCCGCGCGTTGGAAAACGGCTATCATTCAGCCCATCCCAAAAAAGGGCAAAGACTGTACAAACCCAATGAACATGCGTTCGATAAGTTTACTCCCAAGCATCAGTAAAGTATTTGAAAAAATCATTAACAAAGCTCTGCTAAAATGGGTAGACGACAATAGCATTATTCCAAACAACCAGTTTGGCTTTAGGGCGGGTCATGAAACCACACATGCCGCAGCTAAACTGGTCTCCGATATACAATGGAATAAATGTAGGAACCAATGCACAGGTGCCTGTCTGATCGACCTGGAAAAAGCCTTTGATACCGTCTGGATCGAAGGGTTGTATTACAAACTGGTCAGATATGGCATACATAAGCCTTTACTATATGTACTTTACGATATGTCAAAGGACAGGAGGTTCGTGGTCAAAAGTGGTAATGTGACCTCTAATAAAACGTATAATATCAAGAATGGCTTGCAACAGGGCGCGGTACTCTCTCCGATTCTTTTTAACATTTACATTAGCGAGTTATTAGATGCACTTCCGCAGGCTATTGCGTACGCAGACGATCTCATAATTTACAGAACAGCTCCGAAAGTTGCGATCATAAATAGGTTAATACAGCGAGACTTCAACAAAGTGCAGCGCTATTGCGATGACTGGAAACTTAAGATCAACTTCCAGAAATGTGAAGCCATCCTATTTAGAACTCCATTATATAAAGCCACGTACGACACAAGGAAAAACTGGCGAAAGCTAGTTATCGTGGGACCGCATGGAGATAAACTGGAAACCAAGAGTTTAGTTAAATACCTGGGCATCTGGCTAGACCAATATCTATATTTCAACAGACATGTAGAGGCTGCTTTGCTCAAAGCGAGGAAAACTTTTGCTATGACAAGGAGGCTATTTCATAGTAGCCAACTTGACAGCAGGGTAAAAGTCATATGCTACATGACGCTAATCAGGCCAATGCTCATATATGGTTGCCCAGTATGGTTCAACATAGGTCCAAATTTGATAGAAAAGATTCGGGTGTTCGAAAGAAAGTGTCTCAGAAGTTGTCTCAGATTATATCGGACACCGGAATCGGACTATAAAAAGTATTACTCAAATGAGACTTTATATAATGAAGCGTACATAAATAGGGTGGATAATTTTATGATTAAATTAATCAGAGGACATATTGCGAGAGCAATAAGCTCGTCCAATGACCTAATTTTCGGGGCTTATTATCCAAACACCTTATACTATGAGAGCGTGCGTCGCAACGGCTTTGTTCCACCAGAGGCGTTCCTTGACTTGGATATGAAAGGGCTTATACAGGATAGATCCGGAATTCCGCTGATCTATCATGTAAGTAGATCATCTGTAGACGGGCGATTGTGCTATGACCGGGAAGTAGCGCGCACCGAAGAAGAGCTCCTGCGCTTCAGTAGGGCTATCTCCCGCAGAGACCGGGACGATAGTATTAGACAGCGTCAACAGTTCTGGTGGTTGAATGGCATATAAAGACCTGGATACCAAAGTCGGTATAGAATCACACTATCATCAGCTAGCTTACATAGACTTAGCTTTTCTAGAATTAGGGTAGTATAAGATTTAAGTTAAGTTAGGCTAAATGATTTTACATAAAAAAAAAAAAAAAAAAAAAAAAGTAGATAAGTTTAGGTAAGTTAAGTAAGTTAAATTTTAAGAAAAAAAAAAAAAAAAAAAAATTTACAAAGTTTTTCAAATTTTTCTTTGTCTTTCAAATAATTATAAGTTATGCCACAAAGTTCTGTCGCCGAAAGGCAAATTATACAAATATTAAGAAATGTTTAGCTTAGAGCGTCTGCGAAGGACCAGTAAGTTATTATATAAGCTATTTAAGCTAGAATTTAAGCATTTTTGTCTAGCCTTTAATTTAGAAAATAAGAATATAAAAAGAAAATAAAAAAATGTTTAAAAAAAAAAAAAAAAAAAAAAAAAAAAAACTGTTGGTGCTGTTTAATATTATCGTCCCGGTCTCTTTGGGAGATAGCCTTACTGAAGCACAAGACCCCTTCTTTGGTGCGCGAATTAATAGGAGTCTTTTTATTTAATTACAAAAAACATTTACACTTTAATTAATAAGAGTCTTCTTATTTAATTACAACAAACATTTACACATTATTATTTTTTGAGTTGTTCTTAAAACTGTATTTACAATATTTTAGATACTAGGTGTATCTACACGCATCACTCGATGAAACCTGACTGCTTGATGACGCCGTTCGCCTGTATCCCTTTTCCAATCATCTTTTGTTGTTTCTCCAATTTTTTATCTCACACTTCATTTGAGTCGTGGGATAGTTTTGATAATCCTGGTCGATGATTGTTTGGACAGCTGTGTCATGTCGGATGCAGCATTGAATCCTATCTTCAATGCTGAAGGTTTATCTGTTGCATTGTTTGGACAGATGCAGCAGTAAATCCTATCTTCAATGTTGATCACGTTGGAGGTCATCATTTTTATTACATTGTGATGTAGGTTTGTGATGAATGTTATCTTCTAGTTGGGAGTTGGGTGTGTTAACTCACGTGACTTCCCTGCCGTAACACACTCGCCCGTCTACGCATGATGTACTTATATGATAGATCAGCGGAATTCCGGATCTATACTGCATAAGCCCATTCATGTCCAAATCAAAGAACGCCTCTAGTGGAACAAAGCCATTGCGACGCACGCTCTCAAAGTACAGACTATGTGGATAATCAGCCCCAAACATTAGGTCATTGGGCGAGCGTATTGCTCTCGCAATATGTCCTCTGATTAATTTGATCATAAAAGTATTCCCCCTATTTATGTAGGCGTCATTATATAAAGTCTCATTTGAATAATACTTTTTATAGTCGGATTCGGGTGTCCGATATCATCTGAAACAACTTCTTAGACACTTCCTTTCGAACACCCGAATCTTTTCCATCAAACTTGGACCTATGTTAAACCATACTGGACAATCATATATGAGCATTGGCATGATAAGTGTCATGTAGCATATAACTTTTACCCTGTCAAGTTGGCTGTGAAATAGCCTCCTTGTCATTGCACACGTTTTTTCTAGCTTTGGCGAAAGCAGCCTCTACATGTCTGTTGAAATATAAATATTGACCTAGCCAGATGCCAAGACACGAGGGTTGCCTTTTATATTTCGGGATTAGAGAACAAAAACAAATATTGATCATCGAAAATCACTTTATTGTTTTTCAAAATATTCCCCATGAAGATCTATACACTTTTGCATGCGTTTGAACCAATTGTCGAAGCACTTTTGCCACTCTAATTGAGGTATCTCCAACACATGCATTCTGAATGCAGCAACCGCTTCTTCAGGTGTCGAAAAACGTTGACCTCTCAGTTTGTTTTTTACGTACGGGAATAAAAAGAAGTCATTCGGTGCCAAGTCAGGACTATACGGCGGATGACCCATCAAATCGATGTTTTGGGTGCTCAAAAATGCAGTTGTCGCAGCCGATGTGTGAGAGGTCGCATTGTCGTGGTGAAGAGTGATCCGTCTTCGGCGGTTGGTTTTCCTGATATCTTGGAAGACAACTGGCAAACAAATGGTTGTGTACCACTCAGAATTGACTGTCCTGCGTTGTTCTAGTGGTACGGTTGCGACATGTCCAGTTTTTCCGAAAAAACAGGCGACCATTAGCTTGGAAGTGCTTCGTGCGCGAACAAATTTTGTTGGATTTGGCTCATCTCGAAACACCCAGACATTCGACTGCTGTTTACTTTCGGGCTCATACGCGTAAAACCACGCTTCATCACCTGTCACGACGTCATAGACGTGTTTCGAAGCACCGCGACCGTATTTTTTGAGCATTACTTTCGACCAATTGGCACGAGCCTTTTTTTGGGCGATTGACAAATTGTGTGGGATCCAACGCGAACAAATTTTTTTGACAGTCAAATGTTTATGCAATATTGAATGTATGCTGGTCCCACTAACGCCTAAGGTTGTCTCAACCTCACGATAGGTCACATGACGATCTTCCAATATCAGTTCGCGCACAGCATCAATGGTTCTCGGAACAACAACTGATTTTGGACGACCTTCACGAAATTCATCTTGGAGTGAGCTACGACCACGATTGAATTCACCATACCATCGATAAACACTGGTCCTTGATGGAGCTTCATCGCCAAAAATTGAATTAAGTTCATCCATGCACTGTTGCTGAGTTAATCCACGCCGAAAGTTGTAAAAAATAATCGCACGAAAATGTTGACGATTTAATTCCATTTTTGGGCCGAGATGAATCTTTTAAGTTACTGTAAACAACACAAATAGCGCTCGAATGTCAAAACGTTCTGAGTGCGTATAACCTCAAAAATGTCCAACTTTACGACAGAGCTGTCAATTGCCGGATTGCAACACTAGGGTTGCCAAATCCCGAAACATAAGAGGCAACCCTCGTATTTAGCTACACTCTTGGTTTCCAGTTTACTTCTATGCGGTCCCACGATAACTAACTTTCGCCAGTTTTTGCTTGTGTTATTCGTGGCTTTATATAATGGGGTTCTAAATAGGATGGCTTCATATTTCTGGAAGTTGATCTTAAATTTCCAGTCATCTATGTCGGTTCCTGTTGTAAGGTGAACCTCCCATATGTTCACATTGCTGTATATTACGGTCTGATTTTTACAAACCGTTGTGGGGGACAGAATTTTTTGACGTCCGTGAATTGACGTGAGGAAATGTTGCATCAAGGGAAATTACGATGTCGTCCTTTTCCCAAGAGGCAGCGACTCGTTTTAACAGGATGGTCCTCGACTTATCGTCGGCCGGGGTGAATGTGTAATAATTCACCTCCTAGGCCTTGAGGCTGTTGTTAACCTTGTGGTAGGTCTGTGGTGGTAAAGTTTGTATGCCTATGCAGAGGCGCTGGTTCACTTCACCGCCAACGATGTCTGGTGTTTATTTAAAATTATAAGCACTATTTCCTTGGGTAAAAAAATAGTTATTATGAATTAGTTACACTTAAGGTAATTTGTGAACAACAGTTTATTTAAAAATACGGACACTATTTCATTGGATAAAACATAGTTAATATGAATTAGTCACACTTAATTTAATTTGTGAACAACAGTTTATTTAAAATTTCTAGCACTATTTCATTGGGTAAAGAATAGTTATTATGAATTCTCAAACGCGGTCTCCACACTAGAAGTGAATTTACGCATCAACCGAGCACTGAACTTTTTGCACCTACTGAAGATGGAATAGTAATTTATATAATTCGATTTCGCATGCGCACAATGTTCCAATCTGACTCCATTAACAAACGTGTAGTCTGAAGTATCTTGACTGCCTATCGTGTCTCTTTACAGACATCCAACAAAAACGAACCTAAGGGATTCGCCGCCGAAGGGTAGCCAATGGTGAAGGTCATAAGAAAAGGGAAACAGGAAAAACTCATGTTGCAGGTCAAATCTGCTGCTACATGTATAGGCAAGAAAAACTGCCGCCATCCGCAAGGGATAGATTCTTTGATTGACGTGAGTCAATAAAACCCTTGTCGAAGGCAGGAATCTATTTTGTGATAATGAATCAAGCATTGGGTATGACCGTTGCTAGATCGTTTAAAATAAACATATTTCGGTCAAGTATGATTCGATGCATGTTGTTTTAGGGATATGTTAATCCCGTTGTGGGTACTGTCAGGCGAAAGTATCCGCTTGGGTGTTTACTTTGTGTAAACGAAAACAGCTTCGATAGCCAGCGTGAGAATCGTGGCTACTCGTTGCTTATGTAAATATTGGTGGTCATGACCGATGCTGGTGATCGTTCCAAGAAACGGCAACGGATCATAAAATCGGTCATGCTGATAACCAAGCAAATATGCGCGCCCGAAAGGCCAATGTTTAATTTGATCTTCTCTACTTTAGGAAAGATAGATCATAGAACATGCCGTTGAAAATCTGGCTTGCAGATGTGCAAGCAACCCGAAATGACTGCTAGGACAATGGATGGGTACAAAGATTACACACGGAAAGATTAGCGTGTGTTGGTGGATATGTGCCATCCATTGTTCGGTCGCGGAAGCTTGGTGATGCTGAATTGATGTCATGGCAAGATGATAATTTTGCCATGAATTATGCTTTCAGGAATGACCGTGTAGAAGAGGCTTGGAACAGCCCCCAAAAAGTTAAGCTGCCTAATATGTATTTATGTCGGTTATCTGTAGGGATAACCGAATTGATTCCAGCTAATCGGGTGGCGGTTAATGCCCTAGCAAGATTGTACAATCTTGCCGAAATTTCAACTTTAAGGCAAGTTGTATTGCTGGTAATGGTGGGGATCAAGCGATGCGTGGCTCTTCGGGCCCTGAAAAGCCCCACAGGTCTCCCTATCGTAGGTTATGACTTTGTTTAGGGATGGGCTTAGGGTCTTTGCCTTGAAGTTGGGAATCTCTAGTCGGTTCATATCACCGACGAAATTCTTTAGATTGAGGTCTCGAGCAAACACCCCGGATTGCTGTTTCTTTTTAGGGACAAGTGTGCGGGCCTCGATCGGTGGCTTCACAGTGCTGGAAGCACCAGCGGCCTTTCATTTTGTGTTTTTTACTGGAGCTGGCCTCGGGCAAGACTTCTGTGGGGGTACGGTTTTTAGCGAATTTGGGGTTGGCGGAGGGATCGAAATTTTTTTAGGAAGGTGATGGTGCTAGGGATGGTGTTGGTGTGCAACCAATAGCGATACGCTTACTGGAGGGGCTTTGACGGATTTTAGTCTTTTCGTCGAATGTCACTGAAGTGTTCCGCCGAACACTGTCCACAGACAGAAAGAACAACCAAGAACACGGAGCGGATGCAGCACAAATGAAACACGGAGATATAGTTTTGTATTTTGGAAAAAGCCCTTTTATTTTTATTGCTTTTTCTTTCTCTGTTTTAGTTAATACATTTAGCCGGATTTAAAAATAATCGATAATCCTTTTTTTACAGAACCACATTCACAGATTTATCTCACGGTCACCGTTACACAATTCTTACTTTTACCAACCGTTCACTAATTTTGTTTTGTCTTTAAACGACTATAAATAACCGCAATGGAATATTTCCTTTTGAGCGTGCATCTCACACATCGCGTTTTAATTCCATTTACTTTTCTTTTGTTACGTTCGAATTATTACCCGCTCGCGATGTTCTATCCCTGCCTCTTCTTGTGCAGTTTTACCTAGACGCTAGTGTTCTCTCTGACGACGGTTCTAAAGGGTTCCCTTCTCAATTCCAAATTCTACTCCTAACTTTATCTTCTTTCGAAGATCCAGGCGCATCGCCATTTATCTCTTGATCCTTTCTTGGGGTTTGGTTTGTGTCCCTCCGGCTTATAACAACAAGAGTTTTCGTGCACTTCAGATGAGTAACACAGGATCGGTGGAAATTGGGTGTCAGTTTTTAGATTGGTGCATTTTCAAGTCATAAAATATCTGGCATGTGAAGATATGCATTAGGATGTTTATGGTTGCAAGAATTGTGTGTCGGCGGATCGAATAGATATGCCTTTGTTTGGACACGTGCACTTTTTGGGTTTTGGATCTTGTAGGCGATTTAGAGGTGTTAATTGCTTATATCGGGCTTTCCAATAGCGACTTGACAACTTTGATTTAATTTGTGAACGCACCATTTCAATAATCATCGAACTGTCACTGTCAATTTATTCAGTAAACTCAACATTTTCATCGTGGTTAAGTACACGAACGAACAGCGTCTGCAAATTATAAAAATTTACTACCGAAAAAAGTTGTCAAGTCCCTATTGGAAAACCCTATAGCATACATAAAGAAGGTATGCATTATGGTGTTTGATTTTAGGGAATTGAATTGAATTGGATGAAATTGAATTGAATTCAATGTTAGAAAATTTGAACGTTTAGTTCGATTAGGTTAACCATTGAATTCAATGTTGTGTTGGGGATATGATATGGGTTGTGCTATAGGTACGATTTGTGTGATTCGTAGAACCGCCACAGGGCCTCCCTCAGAGGTTACGGTTGGCAGCGTCATTTTTTACTTTGGGGACCTAAATGAGTTTGGGGTGGGGGTACGTGAGTCACCATTGTCCATTAAGGTGTCAGAATTCTTGGTGACGTTTTCCAGTTCAGGCTCAAACTCTGATTCCGAATCGGAGGTTTCCCAGCCGGTACTGGCCCGGGGATGGGGATGGGGGTTAGAAGGCTTCTAATACCGACAGTTTATTTTTGAGGGCAGCGTTTTCAGCTCTGAGAGCCTCGAGATCCTCTTTTAATCTCTTTATAAGAGCCACCATGCCCCGATCCGGCTGGTGGCCCACACTCTGATAATAGCTCGTATCAATCGATCAATTGGAAACTAAAAATTAATGTATCGATTACAAAGCCCACAGGGAGACAGGGAGTGAAAGTACGAAAGTGCACGGGGGGTAAAGAAGATTCGATAAAGGAAATAAAAAAAACACGCAGCAAATCTATAAGGGGGCATTACGACAAGAATGGGAAGAAACAAAGAAGAACGACGTAGAAGACCCGAAAACCGAGTAGATAATATAAATCAAAAGTAAAAAGAAGAAAATTAGATTGAAATAAAAAATCAAATATAATCAAAATTCAATACAAAATTAAAATCAAAATCAATTCAAAATTAAAATCATAATTAAATTCAAAATCTAAATCAAAATTAAAAGTTAATAATAATTAAAATAATTAATTAAGAATGAAGTAAATCAAATTTTGTTTCACCCGCTCCCAATGATCTTTTGCGTTGTATTTCTTGCACCCTTTATTGCGTTAGTATTCAGCAACATACGCCCACTTTGCACGTTGTTGGTTACTAATGTTTTTTTTAATTTTTTTTTTTTTTAGTTGTTTAAATTCACTTATTCGAATTCGTAAACTTACTTTTCAAATTGTTTTTATAAATAGAGCTTTGGTTTGCAGAGATTTTTTTTTTTTTCTCAGGTTTTGGCTGATGATCGCAACCTGACTCTGGGTATAACTAGATGATCTCGTATACAAAATGTGCGGCCCTTTTATGCGTCTACAGAGTTTTGCTTAAAAATTGTACATACAAATTCCAAGAAGCACAAACTAGATTGTGTGTGTGCTTCAATTGGAATGGGATTCTAGGAAGTCTATGGGAATTTGGTTGAACAAATTTCCGGGAGGAGAAATCATGAAATGCATTTGGAATTAGGCATTTCATAATGTTGGGGTTATTCGGAATTGAATCAATGTGTGACAAATGGATTTTTGATTTAATTAGTGGCTCACATGATTCACTAGGGAAGATGATTGGTATTACGGTGGGGGGTTGGTTGCGGGTAGTGATTAAGGATCACTACAGCCGGTTAAATGACTGTATTCAAATTAAGTACTAAATTATAAGCTGAATGTTAGTTTTTTGATTCATCTGGCTTTATATAAATTCTTATATCATAGAATTTGACAATTTCTCGATTTTATTTTCTTTTGGTTAGTTTTTTTCCGCACAGATAAATATCTCCTGACTTGCTTACCACAACTGGTCATTTAGCCAGTAAATCATTTAACAGCAATGGAATCTTGTCGAAAAACATGTTAAATAATATTGGGCAAAAGGAAATAAAATAACTAAATATTGGAAAATATGTAAAAACCAAAAAAAATGTCTCTGGCAAATGTATGGCAGAGTAACCAATCATTTGTAAAAAATGTCAACAACGTAACAAAAAAAAAAAAAAATACCTTAACATACTTATTTCTAAATAAAGCAAGGTGTTGAATTTCGGTGCGTTTACCGGGAGCGAAATACAATTAAACGCAATGTTTTTTATTATGAGACCTGTGGCGATTCTCCCGAACGTCAGCACTCATCGTCCCACAATCTAGGGAAAAACCCCCAAATAGGGCATACAACAAAAGAGAAACAAGTACCGTGGCAGTTCCATTGAACGCCACTACTTACCTTGCAGGTACACAAGGTAACAGTCCCCGAAATACATTAAAAGACCTGTACTTACCTTCTGTACTGTACCTGCAAAATACAAGAAAACCCTGCGAAACATTAAGTCGCACTGAAGCGAAATTCCAGCGGCATCAAACGCTGTATTCTTCAGGGCAATTTGGTTTAACAACCAACCAACCAATATTGCCTGTGCAATATCTACACGATATCCTCTTGCACGCCAGCTGCACACCAGCAGAAAAAGGTATTTTGCCTTAGCAAGCATGCCCACATCGAATGATCGACACATGAGGGCATCCGGCTGGCGCCCCAGCAATCGAATTCGCAAATGGAAAAATACCATTAGAGTTCGACTGCGAGGATACACCAACAACGTGCACACGATCAGCATCACGCTACTCGTAGCCACTGATCGGGTAAACATTTCAACCCTTTTGCCATTGATATACTCGCACCTGCTGCGAACTTTTAAAGGGGACTTATGCAATGTTTGCATACTTGCGGACGCACACGATGAGCTGCGAAAGCAATCATCGTGTGTATATTTCCACCCCCTTTTTGAGTAGCATCTAAGCAAAAGAGAATACCAAATATGGTCATCGAAGCGTTGATGGGATTTTGGTATCCTATCGCTTCGATGAAATAATTTAATCTCGGTTCGGATTCCGTGAGGGCAGGTCGCGCCCTCACGTTAATTAACATCACTCTTGGGTCGTCCCAAGGGATCGTTGAACTTGTGCGTTGGTTTAATACAGTCTGAGATAAGTGTCGAATGAGCCCGGCAGTAAATATCTAATATTCTATCTAATAAGTGTCTATCAATTTGAACGGAATAATTTACATTTTTATAATTCTTCTAACAAGTGTTCAATGAATTATAGTGGATACGTACATCGTAAGCAAGGATTGAATTATCATCCAGAAACACTGTAAATATCTAATATTCTGTCTAATAAGTGTCTATCCATTTGAACGGAATAACTTACATTTTTATAATTTTTCTAACAAGTGTTCAATGAATTATAATGGATAAGTACATCGTAAGCAAGGATTGAATTATCATCCAGAACACTGTAAATATCTAATATTCTATCTAATAAGTGTCTATCAATTTGAACGGAATAATTTACATTTTTATAATTCTTCTAACAAGTGTTCAATGAACCACTAGTGACATAAGTCTTGAATATCTTGATCTGGAATAAACACTAATTAGTATCACTAGGGAACCAAGTCGACCTTTTATTTGGAGTCAGATTGCAGTTGTGTGCTCGGAGGGTTGACGTAGGAGGATCAACCACTGGTTGTCCAGTTGCGCCAGTGATTATTGACTGTAGGGCGTCAAAGTGTAGCGAACCGTGTCCTGGTGACACATAACTCAAGGACACTTGGATACTGTGGGGAGATCCGCCACAGACCTCTATCATTTCATTTTTAAACATTTTTTTATTTTCTTTCTATATTCTTAGTTTCTAAATTAAAGGCTAGACAAAAAATGCTTAAATTCTAGTTTAAATATATTATATAATAACTTACTGGTCCTTCGCAGACGCTCTAAGCTAAACATTACTTAATATTTGTATAATTTGCCTTTCGGACAGAACTTTGTGTCCGCCACAGACCTTTTATTGCTATGATGCAAGCGATTCAATACAATTATTATTTGAACTACCCGAAATTCACGATATGGTCGAAAAACACAACACAATGTTGACAACGAACGAAAAATAACATAGTTGTTACGAAAACGAACGAAAAACAACTAACTGCTTACGAAAACGAACGAAAAACTAAACTAATTAGCATAACAAAATGACAAGTAAAAACTAAATAACAAAAATGGCAGTAACAAACACAAACAGTGCTGCCAAACGTGCAGGTATTTACAAAACTATAACGAATTAAGACTAACAAACAATAACAAGAATAAATAAAAACTATAACAAAAATAAATTATAAATTATAACAATTAATAACAGAAAGTAATAGTAATTAAATTATTCAATGGCTTGAACTGACTAGTTCAAGCACGCTGCGACATACCGCCCGCATTGAAGCATCGGGTTCAAACTAGTTGTAGAGCCTTCGTCTTCGGCAGGATAGTTGATGGGAAGAAAATGTATTTACATCGCTAGATCGCTTTGATAAAGCAGGTGACGTCTTAATTTTGCTATACGTTTTCCGATAAATTGCTAATCATATTGCAATATTTCGAAGCTACTACGATCATATAAAATCGAATTAGGATGAACTGGACAATTGACTTGTCATCATGTATTTTTTCCATACGTAGTTTTGCTGATTGGGTCCCATTGACGAAACCATGCATTAAACGTACATGATGATGTGGACGAACGAATTTTAAGATGCCGATGATGACACATTGTTCACCTGGAGCACATTTGAGATAAACACATGAGAACAATGCTGTAGTTGTATGCTGACATATGTATAAGAATGATATTTGGTTCTCCTCTTTTCGCAGAAAGACGAAATTTGTATTTGTAAGATCGACGATTTAGGAGAAGAAATAAGACCATGTTTCAGAATACAGTTGCAAAGTTTCCTGTCTGCTCCTTAGAATTTCACATCGTTTCGACCTTAAGTGGGAAAATATTGTACTTTCATTCGACGATATATACGTTAAGTAAGTTGAACGTATCAATTGAAAGCCGTTGTGCACAACTATGATCTTCTGTAGATTATAAGGTTTCCATTGGGCCATATAAGCAGGGCCAATTTCAAAAATGAGCACCAATGCTCCTTCCTTCAGTCGGACCTCTGGGGGTCGGGAGCGACCGAATCAAATCAGCTGTTGTCGGGATTCCTTGCGCCTATCCTTCCAAAGATGTTGCTTCAGTTGTTGCGCGTGATGGCAAGCGGATATACGATTAACTGGCGTACCTGCGAGGTCGAATTGCGGGAAAGAAGCTAAAGGCTACTCACTAGGAAGTGGGCAGGTGTGAAAGGTTTAAGATTATTTGGATAGTAGAAGGGCATGGCTGATATGGAACGGGAATTTAATATCGCCTCAATTTCGATAATATACGTTACTAATTGCTCATAACTAAGCAAGGGAGGAGCTCTTGGTGGAATCAAGTGCCAAGCAATTCTTTGACCAATAAGAAAACTAAATACGGCTTTTTGATGCCTTTCGAGCAAGTTAGTTCCATTATCATAATGGATCTCGACTGACCTTTTACGTCCTGAAAGGAAGCGCTTTAGGCTTGCGATAAAATCGTCGGTGACGAATCCACCGACTAGTTCTAAATGAACCGCCTTTGTAAGGCAAACGTACTCCGCTGCGTAAACCTTCCGCCCACCTTTGTTGCGATGTCGCGTTTATTTAATATAGAAGGTTCCACACGAAATTTCAGAACAGCTATCGTACATGTTCTGGATAACGACCTTGTTGCGATAATCGATTAATTGATCTCTGTGAACTGCAAGTTTCTCACAAAAAGATCCAACGAAAATTGTTTTTAACGATCTATGAACAATTAGTTCACTATATATATATATATATATATATATATATATATATATATATATATATATATATATATATATATATATATATATATAATTGAAATTACTTTCATCGATATTTTCTTTGTATTGTGCCAATGCACGAGGCAAAGTCCTTTTGGGAATATTTTGCAAATCCAAGCAATCTCGAAGAATCGTCCGTGCTGATGCACGTGCCGGAATGTGGGAAGATATCTTCTTCTTTGCTGTTCCAGGCTTGAAGTTAATTTCACATATGTCGTCCGAGGATGGCGATAAATTATCCAACTTCAACTTCAGCTCGACATCGCCATCACTGTTTGACATCGCCATTACAATTCGGATGGAATCTCCTGACTGGTATTCGTAGGCAGGTATTCCCAATATGTCCATTGTGCTTTTCATCACCCATTTTATGGCATTATTTCCTTCGCAGTGGACATTCGCTTTCACCAATGGAACCATAGCTATTTCCGATGCGGCCAACGGCATCTTTGGTGCCACACATTTGAGTTGTAGGCGTGTTATGTAATTAAGTTCAATTAATTATCACTCCCCCTTCGAATAATTAACATCTCGTGTCTTCACATACATATCCTTCCCTTCCCTCCAAATCACTAATTTCCCTTTACAATAGAATATCCCCAATAGTAGATAATTTAAATAAAAGTAAAACACCCATTTAAAACCCCACTCACATTGCAATAGTCATATTATTTTTTTTAGCCATAGTCTCCCCCTATTAGCCAATTCCGCTTCCTAGAAATAACTATAGTGGAAGCGGAACGAAAAAGGATATGTGCCGAAAGACACGTGATTCATTCTCTTGTAAATCTAGCAGTTAAAGCGTGCGGTTGCGTGTGTAAATTGGTTCGTTTAATATTAACATAAAAAAAAAAGAAATAAAAAACAGTAGATTGATTCGTTTAATATTAACATAAAAAAAAAAGAAATAAAAAACCGTAGATTGATTCGTTTAATATTAACATAATAAAAAAAAGAAATAAAAAACAATTAAAATTAGAAAATCATTCGTGTTCTAGTGTTGTTATTGGATAGAAAGTCATTGGTGTTCTAGGAACGACATTTAATGAATCTTTTGTGTGCAAAGACGTTTAATGACTCGGTTGTGTGATACACGGTTTAACCATATTTAGTTTTGACTATAATTGTTGTACTTTCATCATATCATTGAGTGCGCGCAAATTCGCCGTTACCAGTGGATACGTAAATGGATGCAACATCAATAATAAACCAATTCGCACGTGATGATGAACAACTGAAGCAGATTTAGATCCAGTAACAAGGAATCATAAGTAGAACTCACCATTAAGAGGAAGATACCATTAACCATAAAGGACATCACTGTAAGAGTTCCAACGATACACCTGGATAAGATCGGGGTAAGTTTTGTGGTACAAACTCTTAAATTAATTGTTGAAGTATTATTTAACAGACGTGAATCATCTTCGTCTTTGTTAATTGTAACTGTAATAACCACACTTTCTCCGCAATCCTTCCCAATAATTTTTGATTTAAGTATATTAGTATATACCGAAAAAGGTTCTTTGGCATGCTCGCTTCGAAGTCTCGCAGCGATGCCATAAGCCTGGAAATATAGCTCCTCAAAGTCGGTTCTATGTTCAAGAAGCTCCTCAGTTAGTTCTAATAAATCCTTCAGAGCTTCCTGAACGAACATAAACTTTTCAAAAACCTTTTTTATATCGGAACACCTCATTTCCAGGACGAAAAAATCAATAGCGGGATCAAAATTATTTAAAAAGTTGACATAGTTGGTCAACGAGCGTCTAGCAACAGCCCTCTTATTAGTCAAGGCTCTGATTTGCTCCTCGGAAATTGTGATTTATTCACACCGCGACAATATTAAAACCCACGAAAGTTCAAAAAAGGTGAATACTACCGAAAGACAACGATATTTAATTATTGTAAACGATATGTGAAAGTGAACGCTATGGGGATCAGAAAAGATGGATGTGGACTATGAAATGTGGAAGGGTAACCGATTAAAACTTCTTACCAACTAAAAAACGACTCACCTGCAGTTTACCGTGTTCTGCGCTGGCTGCACTGACCTTGACCACTCTCTCCTTTGGGGAGCTGGTTATCACCACTAATGACTTCAAGTGTGTTTTCAGGATGAGTCTCAAATCCTTCGAATTATGATTTATTTAAACGTTTTTAATCCTTTCACGGACCTCAATTATTCACGAACAATCCAACTATTATTTGTTTTATTCCAGAATGGAATTATGTTTTTTTTAAATGTTTTTCGAATGAACGCACGATGGTATTGAATTTTTCCACCGAACACAATAATTCACGAAAACGTGATCCACTAAGTTCCTCTTTCTTGGAATTGAATAAACTATGTTTTTTGGAAATAAATGCACCACGGGTTTAGTTTTTCAAAAAGTCCTAACAGTTTTTCGCGACCGATTAAAGTAAAAGGATGTTGATTCTTTAAATAAAAACCGATCCGGCTTGAAGGACCATGTTGAGTCCGGGTGCGTTTACTGGGAGCGAACGACGACGAAAAACAAATTAAACGCAATGTTTCCTATTATGAAACTCTTTATTGTAAAAAGACACAACACAATGTTCTCAACGAACGAAAATAACAAAGTTATTACGAAAAACGAACGAAAACTAAAACTATCTTTTGTGATAGAAACGAACGAGCAATAACTATCTTTTATGATAAAAAACGAACGAGAAACAATTTGTTGTAATCTCCAATCACCGTGCTTCCTCTTTTTATCGAGGGAAGAGCGTGGAGGTTTTAATAAATGCGTTTAGTTTTATTTTTAGTGTTCATATTTATTTACACAACTCAAACTATAGTTAATTTATAATACAACTCTACAATCAAAACTCTTCTTTTAAAACTCTTCTCAAAACTCTTGATTCAAAACTCTTGATTCAAAACTCTTCTACTTCAACTAACTTCCTCGACTGTATTTCTCAACTAACTGATTCACTTCAACTGCTTCAACTCAACTGACTTTACAATTAGAATTTCTCTCTACTTATGGAACATTGTGTTCTAATTTACTGTAAATTATAATATGAACAAAACAAATTTTCTCAAAGTATTCCTTTAGTTTCTGTGACTTTTAAATTGAATAAAATTTGAACGAAAATTAAAGTGCTCTGTTTTGAAATGTACTGTAACTATAACTGGCTTGATATATTATTGTGTAGGTTTATTTATGGTATGTATTAAATGAGATGTTAGATATGTAAGGAGATTCAGTGTTAAAGATAATAGGGGTAGTATTCTGGAATACTACAAACTCATTGCTACGACAACGAAACGAAAACTTCACAGTACCTGGATGACTTTCAAACAGACAACTTGTGCTATTTATCTTAATCAACCGTTATTTTCACAATAATTTTCACAATTTAATTATCATTATCTTGTTTTCTTTGCCTCGTTTTCCGCATACAAAAATTTGAACAAGTGTTATAACCGTTAAGTTATGGCCCCTGGGCCACGTGTGTTAAATAAAATCAAGCGCAAACGGTTGCGTTACGACCCCGTTATTGGAGGCCAAACTCCTCCCGATAAACTTTCAAAAGTGAACAATAAAGTTCTAGAAAAATCTAAAATGTGTTCAAACACTAACTTTTTTCAACCACTTCAAAGTCTGATGGAAGACTCTCCTGAAATGGATCCGACCAATGACGAACAGTGCGCAGAACTTCCTAAAGAAACCGTTCCGCCAATTGTGGTATTAAAAACAACTAGTGCTCAAGTGCGTGATATTTTGAGCAACATTAAGATAGACAAATACTTAATCAAAAACATTTCGCTTGGGCAAAAAATATGTGCCCCAACAATGGACATATATAATAAAATCAGAACCGAACTCTTAGGGTTAAAATGTGAGTTTTTCACCCACTCACGTAAGGAAACTCGTCCATTAAAGGTAGTGTTATCCGGGCTAGACTTAATTAGCAACGATGTAGTGGAAAATGAACTAATTGCATTCGGGATTAAGTGCCTAGATGTTAAAACCATCACATTAAATCCGTCAACAAAAGCCCTGTACTAACACTACTTGTACATCGTCTATATTCAACGCGGTACTGTTAAATTAAACGAACTAAAACGGAACTACTCAACCTTGTTCAAAACCATCGTTCGCTGGGACTTTAAAAAACATAATCCAGGTAAGGTCACACAATGTCACAATTGCCAGCTTTATGGTCACGGCTCGATGCATTGTCATATAAATAGCTTCTGTGCAATATGTTCGGGAAACCATAAAACATCCGACTGCAAAACGAATGAGGTCATCAAGTGTGCAAATTGTAGTGGGCCACATAAATCCACCGATCCAGAATGCATAAGACGAAAGCAGTACATAGACATTCGCCGCAAATTATCCCCACGCGGACGTGGTACAGGAAATACAACCTTCCTACAGCCTCCGAGTGACAAACAGCAGCCAGTGCCCGACCGATTATCCATTGATAATTTTCCTCCACTACCCCGATCTGTGCGTCAACCTTCACTTCCTTCATCCACCTGGGCTTCTGGCCTCCATCAAACCCAGCAACCTTCCAACAGTGATACGACACACACGAAGAAAAATCCGTCAGAAACATTAACTAATGATAACCTGTTCTCATTTAGCGAGATAAACTCTCTTCTTAATGAAGTTGTAACGAAGCTTAGTGCTTGTCAAACCAAAGCTAGCCAATTTAACGTCATTACTTCATTAGCTATTAAGTACATATACTCGGAAAAAACATGTTAAGAAACTCTCTTAACATCATAACTTGGAATGCGAGAAGCATCAAAAACAAAAAGCATGCATTTTTTAGTTTCTTGATAAATTTTAATATTGACATTGCACTTGTTTCAGAAACCTGGCTCAAACAAGACATTTCTTTCTCACATCAAAATTACATATGTTATCGCCTAGACAGGGTACATGCTAGTGTTGGAGGTGTCGCCATTGTTGTGAAAAAATGTATAGAACATTCCTTGCGTCCTTCATTGCGCCTTAAGTTAATTGAGGAAATTAGTATAGATGTAACTTTAAGTGACAACTACAAGGTGAGTCTTTTTTCGGTCTATTTCCCTGGTGGAAATAGAAACATTGAGAAATCTACTTACTTTAAGCGGGATCTGCAAAAATTGTATAGAGTCAACACTCGAAACAAGGTAATTATTGGTGGTGATCTAAACTGCAGACATCAGTCGTGGAATTGTCTTAGGGCAAACAGCTGGGGTAACATTTTACTAGATGTTGCTGAATCCAGCCCAAGTTTTTCCATACTTTATCCACTTCTCCCCACCTATATCCCAGCGAGCGCTAACAAGAACCCCTCAACTCTTGATCTATATATCACTAATATTCCAAATTACTGCACAGTACCATTAACTCTAAATGCGTTAAGTTCAGACCACCTTCCGATCAGCCTCACAGTGAATCATACAGTAGTTGTAAATTCGTACCAGTTTATACCACAACTATTCCGCCACCAACTGGAATTGTTATAAATCATATTTAAACACGAACTTGGTTCTAGGTGATGCCAGCCTAAATTCTATAACCTGCAGCGAGCACATTGATATCCTATGCAACAATTTTGTTTCTGTTATCAATAGAGCGGCCGATCTTGCGATACCTAAATGTTCCACTGCTCCAGTTGATAAGGCACCGCTTTCTGAAAATATCTTACATCTGATTAGGCTACGAAACTCTGAAAGAAAAAAATGGCTGAGTTATAGAATCGATTGTTTTCTAGTTAATGTTAAAGTCTTAAATAATATCATTAAAAACGAAATCTCAACATATAGGAACAAGTGTTGGAATAAACACCTTTCCCCTCTTGACAAAGCAAGCAAACCGTTCTGGAAAATATCAAAAATTATTAAAAAGAGAGGGTCAAGTATTCCTCCGTTTAAAGTTCACGACAAGTTGTTTATTTCTTCAGTGGAGAAATCGAACCTACTTGCTAACACGTTTAGTAAGAACCACTCCATATCTATGCATGTAAGCGACGCGTATACTGAAGCTGAAGTTGCTAACACTATCCATGTACTTTCTCAAACACCAGCTGAAAGTACTTACGCAACTAATATCAGCAAAGTTAAAGAATTGATAAAAAAATCGAAATCAAAAAAGGCTGCGGGTCTCGATCATATTAACAACAAATTAATCCAAGCACTTCCACCTGCTGCAAGTAACTATTTAACGTTCATTTTCAACGCTTGTCTTAAGAATTGTTATTTTCCGGACTGTCGGAAAACAGCAAAAGTAATACCTATCCCGAAGCCCGGCAAACCGAAAAACAGCCCCGAAAGCTACAGACCTATTAGTCTACTTAGCTGTCTAAGTAAGCTCTTAGAAAAAATCATTAAGGAAAGGATTGATCGTTTTGTGGAAGACAATAACATCTTACCAAACTTTCAGTTCGGTTTCCGTAGTGGTCACAGCACAATCCACCAAGTCTTGCGCATTAAAAACCGCATAGCTGGTAAATTCATCGACAAGGAGTCAACGGGACTGGTTCTTCTAGACATCGAAAAAGCTTTTGATACAGTATGGCACGATGCCTTGATTTATAAGCTACTAAAACTTAAGCTGCCAATACCGCTTATCAAAATTATCCAGAGCTTTCTTCGTTCGAGAAAATATGTTGTGAGTTTAGGAACCGACATATCTTCTACTCACCAAATCCACCATGGTGTACCCCAGGGCTCGGCCCTTGGTCCCATATTATTTACATTGTTTGTCGCAGATTTACCATGTCTAGGTGAAAACATTCAGGTAGCTATGTTTGCCGATGATACGGCCATTTTCTCTTCGGGTGCCTTATTCACTAATGTCTACAACTCTTTGCAAGCAGCTCTTGACAAACTAGCAGTATATTACAGGAAATGGAAAATAAAAATAAATGGTAATAAAACACAAGCTGTCTGGTTTACGAGATGTAGGAAACACTGTTACCTACCAAATGGCACTAAACTCAGTATGTGTGCAGTTGATATTGATTGGTCCGAAGACTGTAGATATCTAGGTATTATTCTAGATAAAAAACTTATCTTTCAAAAACACATCACTACCACAATTGACAAAATAAACAAAGTCGTAAGAGTTATGTTTCCATTAGTGTGTAGAAAGTCAAAGCTTAGCATCGAAAATAAAATTATAATATTTAAAACCATTTTTCAAGCGATACTCCTGTACGGGGCCCCTGCATGGTGTAATTGTGCTCGCACACACAAAATAAAATTACAAAGGTGTCAACATAAAATATTGAAAATGTTGCTGAATTTGCCATGGCATTATTCGACACATGAACTACATGAAAACGCTAACTTTATACCGGTAGAGTTCCTTATTGACAAAAGCAATCGAAACTTCTTCGTAAATTGTTCTTTTTCTGGCAATGTTCTCGTTTCCCGTCTTGCGTTATCCTAAATCACCACATATGTACTCTGTCTATGAAAATTATATCAAGGTCATTACTACATAAAATAACCGGAAGCTCGTGCAATATTAGTCTTAAGATTCAAATAAGGGTTTTTTATTGTAGTTTTCCCTTAATTTATTATTTGTTATTCATTAAAATTGTGCTATTGTCGTTATATAGATTTAAGATTATAGTTGTAAAGGAATTGCTATCCTAAATCTCTTAAGTACTAGTTGTAAAATATACCATAAATGTAATTATCTACTAAATAAAAATTGATTTGAATTGAATTGAAACGAAAACTAATTTACATAACAAAATGATAAGCAAAAACTAAACAACAAAACTGGCAGTAACACACAGAAACAGTGCTGCCAAACATGCAGGTATTTACAAAAACTATAAAGAATTAAGCCTAAAATTAATAACAAGAATAAATATAAACTATAACAATTAATAACAAAAAGTAATAGTAATTATTCAATGGCTTGAACTAACTAGTTCAAGCACTCTGCGACAATATATCTCTGGCAAATGTATGGCAGAGAAACCATTCAGTTGTAAAAATTGTCAACAACGTAACAAAAAAAAAAGTACCTTCTTTATTTCTAAATAAAGCGACGCCTGCCCTCATCAACTTCTGTTTATATGGTATTAGGCATAAAAAAAGACGATGTATAATTTATTATTTTACTGTTTTCATAAATTTCCATTATTTCGTGCAATAAATTGAAAATCTCTTTTGAAAAAACAATTATTCCGTACCTGATGAACGGTTACGGTAAGAGCAGGCATGTGTGATATGTAGATTTTCTACTCCGGTTTGGCAAATCGAATTTGTGTTGCGTGACTTTATATAGCCTCAATATTTGCAAATGAGACAACTTCAACTGTTGCCAAATGAACCTATTTTATCATCATCGTCATCATCGGCACTACAACCGGGATCTGGTCTTGGCCTTATTTAACAAGTCTGAGGCTTGTTAAATTTTCCATAATAATTTGTTTTTCCGGGCAAGGTTATTAGCCTTGCGCCAAAAAACTTATTTTATAGTTCTATAAAAATTACGAGCAACTATGGTGCGCTCCAAATGTGACCCTAGCAGAACATTTTTGGTCACCCTAAAAAATGCTTGCCCTAAAGGTAATTACCTCGGTGCGCAAATTTACTACCGCCCCCATATTCTTCTGTTACCCTACAATTTCGTTATCACAGCACTACACTTGTAATGTGATAATAAGCTTGACCACCTTGTAGTGAAAAACATCTCTTGCAAATAATCTCAAGAACGATCAAAATCCACCAAAGTGCTCAAAGCTATTTTACTCGATGAATGAAATCACAAAGCGGACGACTTTAAAAAAAATGAGTAAAATTAATATTTGTTTTTTTAGAGAATTCATTTCTACTACACCATCGAAGGACAAGAAGGACAAACACAGTAAATTCTTCATTATTCTTTTCGATCGTAGGTCAATTAAACGTGTTCAACATTTACTTTGGAAATTCCTGAAAGTCTTTTAACAGCTACCTATGTCGAAGGAATGGAGCAATAACTCTTTAATTTGCTATAGGGATTTGTATTCACCGCTTCGCCAATAAACTAAGTTGTAACCAACCTCCGACATTCCTCCCGATTTGCTGACTATACCGATACCGAGTAGGCGTCTTCATCAAAATCCTTAGGCATATACAAAAATTCAGTTCCACAATGACGATAAGCGTTTAAGAAGCGGAGATATTGAATTCTTCCTCTCGTCGCCCACAGTCAGTGACTTCGGCAAATCCTTACTGAATTATTCACAAAATTCGTAGATTTACTCAGATTCCGCAACATTAAATCATCCGGAGGTACGTGTTGGTTTATTTTCAGTTTCATTGCGAAGCATTTGTGCTGAATCTAATTTGCGTTGGAAGTTGGAAAGGGCTTACTAGCCAGTAGACGCACCTCTGCAGCTTGCCTTGTCCTTTCGTTTGTTGGGTGGGTAACAGATTTAGATGCCGACAGCAGAGAAGGAACAGTACGAGGAGCCGTGAAATATTCAAGGATTTTCTGGTATTTATTCTCAGTGAAGGAAAAGGTCGCTTCATCATGGAGCGTAGATTTATGGAAAACCTCTCGAAACAAAGACCGTTTCTGCATTAAATCTGGGCAGAATTTTTCAACACCCATCTTAGTAGATGAATCATTGTTTTTTTTTTCTTTTTTTGTTATATAAACCGATGAATGCTATTGTCGATGTATTCTCGACAGTGGGTGTTACAGCTATGAAATAACGTTGTAGTGTACAGAAAGTTTCAACGACGATCTAACAGATGGTGCAAAGCTTTGGTTTTAGATAAATAAATTGAGGACTCTATGGTCTGTGAAAGGTAACTGGGGTGCCCGCTGTAATAGTTTGTTAAGTATAATGGTAATAGCAATGCCGTTTTGGAGCAGCATTTTATTCATTTAATTGACAAATCGAATTGAAATTTGAAAAAATTAAAATAATAGGTCTCCTCGTCATCCAGCACCCATATATAATTGCAACGTGATCTCATTTAAAACGAAGCTCGCGTATCGACATAGATGACACAAATTATTTTATTTAAATATTTATGTTTTATTTTTAGTACTCTTTTTTTTTTTTTGTTTCTAATGTTTTGCATTAAAAAAAGGTTTTACGTTAGTATTTAAATGTAGGCGTCCGCAATATCGGATGCGAACTACACGACTGAACCTAAAATTAATAAATGGTGAGGTACCGAACTTTGAATACAATTGGGTTCCGTTAATGTTTGAGTATGATTTCGCACATGGGACCCCCGCAGCTGGGGCGTATATGGCGTAATCCCCCGGTCACTCGGTCACTCTTCAGAGCATTTCTGGTCGTCGTTTTGAATATAAATATAATATAAATAACACTTCGAATGTTGGTGTTTTGATTTATAGAGGAAAGGCCCCTTTTGACCTTCCTCTGTTGAATGTTGATATCCACAGTTGAGAATTCGTCAGGGCACAAAAACCCATGACGTGATGATTTGAGAATTCGCCAGGGCACATAAACCCGTGACGTGGTTTTTTAATTGGCGCCTAGGAGTCAAGTGGTAGTTCAGCTCGCCATGTTTTCTTTTCACACAGGGTTTATACATCAAGTATCATGGTGTGGATAGAAGAACCCCCCATTCGTTGCCATTCTTTTAGGCTTGAGAGCTCTAATTGTGACCGAATTCTACGGAAATTATCTTTTGAGACTTCATGCAACGCAACGTTTTCTTTAGCTGCAATGTTAAAGGGGTTTCCTCACGCCCAAAATATTTATGTCATCTCCGGATACCGTTCGGAAGGCGCAGCATACTCTTTATGATGCCAGCCTATGTGCTGAATTTACTCCTATGGCGGTTCTTTAAAGCATTCCCAAAGAACCACCAATCCTCTTTAAATTAACCAACTTCCTCTTCCCCTACAAACCCATGGTACTTACCTGCAATTTTGGCTGCGTAAGCGGCCAGCAGCATTTTCCATACCTAAAAGAAAACCTACCCGACGGCGTGCATACATTCTGAACGTTTCTGGTTCATACTCCATGAAACAGTTCATCTCCTATCGGCTAAGCTTGTCTTCAAATACTGGCCAGCGTATTGCGGACACAAAACGCGTCTTCGAGAATAAAGTTTTAAGGGGTATATTTGGCGGTAAATATGACGAGGAGTCAGGACAATGGAGGAAACTCCACGACCACGAATTGGAAGAGCTATACCGCAAACCTACAATAGTGAGAGTGATCAAGTCGCGAAGATTAAGCTGGGCCGGACACGTTGCGCGAATAGGCGATGTTAGGACCGTGCATAGAATTATTGACGGTAAACTAACGGGGAAGAGACCGACAGGACGGCCGCGACTAAGATGGGAGGACAATGTTAGATTGGATCTCGAGGAGATCGGATCGGATGGTCGAACGTGGAAGGAGAGCGCACAGGAGAGGGAACAATGGCGGAGCCGAGTCGGTGAGGTCATAACCTTCCGGGTTCCTACAGGCCAGTAAATAATAATAATAATATAAATTCCTTTTTGGATTACGTTTGCAATATTACCCACACGCGACGTTCCGTCCTTGCCCCTTCTTGCACACCTCCTCCTTCGGGTTCTCTGTGACGACTGTCGTTACTTTCTCTCGGGGATGATCCTATTCACCCCCATCGTTTTCTTTTTCCTCCTTTCACTTTCCTTGCGTGGTGACTTTCTCTCAATCGAGAATCTTTTCACCAGAGACGATTGCGCCTACCCATACAGACGCGGGGGTTATTGTCTGCATGCTGTAGATCACTCTGTGATCCGAATCTCACACCTCTAATGGATTGTTTACGTAAACAATCGGGTAAGCGTTTACTTCTAGCCGATCATGGGATAATGTAATTATCGTTGTTTACATTCCCTATGGGAACAGCATTGGTTTATTGCTGGTGCTCGCTTGGTCTTTGTTTAGACAAAGTATATTGGGGCAAAGACAAAGGTTTGTCGACGGATTGGATTACCGACAATTCGCTTATCGCCGGGGATGTGATGTCTGTCGACATCTCGCGCAGCTGTGCCAACCGTTTTTGTATATCCAGTTAATGGATTGGTACACAATTTCTATGCTGGGTCGTGTCCTTCGATCGCCGTGCAGGCGTAGGACAATTGGTTGGACTTGTGACCCATGTATCTGTGGATATGTGAGGTTGTTGACTCCCAGATGCATGTTACCTTTTATTTCAGGTGGAAAGGAGGATTTTTGCGGACACGTGTCTGTGGGCACGTGTAATTTGGATATAGGTGAGTATGTTCCTTGGTGAAACGACGACATATCGGCGTATAGTGGATTGTGTGGTTCGTAGAACCAATTAGTGCATCAATGTCGCGCCACATCGACTATCTGAATCGCGATCTGGATAAGTTCCGGCAGTGGAGAGAGGCAAATCTCGCCGCCTTCAAGGCTACAAAGATACAGTATACAACATTCACCAAGAAAACTGGATCATCGGTTCCACAACTGATAATGAATGGCCAACCCCTCGAAAACTTGAAATTGCTTGGCGTCACGGTCGGCGGGAATGCATCGTGCCGTAAACACCTGTGTCGTGGCGTAAGAACGTGTCGAATGTCGGAGGATAACACTTATTTCCTTATTTTTGAATGATCGACCGATGAGTGCATTAACGTCGCACCAGTTGAGAATATGGCCCGACAGTAGGGAGATGTCAATCTAGTCAACTTCGATGCAATGAAGACGCTATATTCAACATGTACAGATATCGGTTCTACAGCTAATTATCGACCGGGTACATAACATAAATTTGATTGGCGTCACGGCCTGGGCGAATGAATAGTCGGACGAACACTTACCGAACATTCCCAGCTCCGCTCTAGAAAATTGAGTTATCTTTTTAGAGCTAAATATATTTTTCTCCAGCCCAACTTCTTCTCGAACCGAGCTCTGGGGGTGTGTGCAAGTAGAAACTCGGCTCTGAAGTTGGTTGCATTAAAAACATACTTGAACGCGTCCAATTCGCTCGCCATTTTATTTATATATAGCTTACTCATTGCTGTTGTATATGACTAAGTTTTAGTCATTTACAAGCTGTCACTCCGGGTGCATCAGTTGTATAAGAGATGGCTATCGATAAGCAACATTTACAACATTGTGTTCTCTTCTGTTTCCAAATGAAACAAATGCTGCTCAAGCTACGGAATTGATTAATTTGACTTTTGGTGAACATTCTGTTAGTCATTCAACAATAAAAAAGTGGTTTGCAAAATATCGTGAAGGAAATTTTCATCTTGAAGACACTCCAGGCCCAGGTGCAGGTAAAAAATTTTACGACGAAGAACTTAAAGCTTTACTGGATAAAAATCCATGTCAAACTCAAGACGAGTTTGTAGAACAGTTAGGAGTTTCTCACCAAGCAATATCAATCATCCTTTGTATAAATAAGTTTTCCCTTTAAGTTAAATTTGACGAAAAAAAAACAAGTTTCTAGTTACACACCTATTAGACCTTGGCATGTACTGAGGTCTACTTGGTTTAATTCATAAGCTAAAGTGCATCCGTCTCTTTAAGCAAATTTTCTTTTTACCATCTCTATATCCAACCTTTCAAAACAACCTTGCACACAATTTAGATTATTATGCACCCCCGCAGAAGACCCACAGAAGTTCCTCCTATTCTGAATACATTTTATAAATTTAAGAGTCCAAAAAATAGTTACTGAAAGCAAATTGAATATTTTTTCACAATTCAGTTAAATGTTCAGCAGCCTGCAACAGTGAAAGGAGGAAATGCTAGATCCCTGTTTTGTGGTAGTCCATACTACCTGTACAAATCTCTGTGGTAAATCGAGGAGAAATTTGAAAGATGTCGTAAACCTTTTACATTTCACTTCATTTATTGATTCTACAATTCTTCGGTAATGGAATGCTTTTCACGTGGTACTTTCTTACTTAGTGGGTTTATTCGGCTCTACAAAAAAGGCATCGATCCCAGGCGTCTGATTCACACGAAACATCTACGTAAAAAGCAAGTAAACAAATAAAGCTATCCGAAAGGAATGTCGCATAAATCTATGCGTTATTTTGTCCACAATAGCATGAACGAGGTTTTATTGTCCAATTTATGTCCTGTTTTCGGATGACTGAATATGGGGCGGGTAAATGTACCTTCAAGGAGACGTAAAATGATTTGATTCGGTAACAACGTTCTGCTTTCCTTTTTATGGTTGAATAGACATCGTCATATCAAATTGTGCGTTATTTAGTGACCAAAGTTCCGTGGGTATTGAATTGTATTTTATTTAATATCGTAAAACGAAACACTCTATACAAAAATTGGATGAGATGTAAAAGAGAGAAATAAATAAAAAAACGAGAATCCTCCAGGTTCAGGATGACCGAATGGTTTAAAGCGTTATGCTCCAAATCCTCAAGCACTCAGACGCCGGAACAGATTTTCTAATCTACTTCTGCGTATCGTACTAGACATCTTTCTAGTTGATCAATTCAGCTGACTTAGAGTACATTGTCCTTGTGTGTGACTTGATATGTAGCATCCCTTGTCAGGTGTAGACAAGCAGGTGTCTGTTACAGAGATTTGAGTGTTATTTAAACAGTGATCAATGAAGAAAGTGCCCCTTGATTGGATCCAAAGTGCGTTTATTGTACACTTAATAAGCTCCAAAATAAAATGTTAGCATTTGAAAAAAAAATTCGTCTGTTTCACTGGTTGTTCATAAATTTAAAGTCAGTGGAATTTGTAGCATGTGTCGATAATACTCACTATAAGAAGAAACACGCATTGATTTAAGAATAGCTTCGGTTAACAAGACTTTTTTCCCCGACAATTCTGTCAAAAACTTAATAACAACTTGGGATAAAGTTTTAAATTCAAACTGAAATATCAGCGGGTTCAAGACATTGAAAAAATATGTATATATTGGCTGATCAAAAGTCGAAAAGTAGGTAATGAAACGGCATTTCCTCTGTAAAAACAACATTGTAAAATTAGTTCTAATGGTTTGCCCAAGAATTATGATCGTTGTTAATAAAAAAAAAACATACAAATTCAGACTAGCATTTTTTGATGTTGCGTTCAATTCTGACTATAAGCAACGTCAATAGGTTCGCCATGTTTTTTTTTTTTTTTACACTACCGCGCGCACAAAAGGGGATTTTGAAGTACCCTTAAATGTCAGAGCACAATGCGAGCGGATGGAGAGAAAGTGGATAAGGAAAGGAGATGTCGATGTATATCGGCCTTGAATGTCTGGACATCACAACGGCCAGGAAACACATGATTAGGCAGAACATTCCACATTCCATAAACAATTGTGGGGGTTTCGTATATCTTAGTTGATCTCTTCACGGAACTGTCCCAGACTCCAAGTTCACCGTCCGTGAACTGCGCAACTACGCCACTCGCGATGGACGACCAAAGGGAAGTAAAACTCACTATCCAAACTTAGGTAATAAATCTTTATTGTTCTTACATAACTCAAACAGACACAAATTGAACGACTTATGGTAATTCCCTAACTATGTACAATTAATGAACCTAAAAACTGATTACAATGTCACTTATCAATATAAACTACAACGGCTTAAACTGTCATTTGTTACGTGCGTCCGCCACCCCGTCAATTAATCATTTAGTAATTTTAATATAATTTGTTTTAAGGTGGTATGATGGTAAGGTGGTGGAGGAGTTGCACGATCCAGAAGTGAGTTTTCGAACACGCCCCGATTCGGGTGTGGATGGTGCAGTTCTTCGAGTTCGAATTCGGTTTTCGAAGTGGACGTGAATGGAGAGCGAGAGCGAGAGGAACGGCAAGAAATTTTGGATTCCGTTGTTGACGGTTGTCGAGAAGAAAGACAGTTGGTTGTCAGTACAGAGTTCGTAAAGAGAGATAACAGAAGGAAGGGAGGACGAATCACGTTTTTTCAGTTTTTCTTTTGAAGAATAAGCTTGTTCTTTTTATCCGTTGTTTTTAGTCGCACGAAGCGAATAAGTTGTTTTTGGTTTTTGCTGTTGTTAATCGCATCTGTGTAAATGAATTAACTGGAAGAATAAAGAAATACACGCCCGTCGTGGTTGAAGGAGTATCCCGCTGTGGTTTAAATTGTCTTTGCTGGAACCCGAGGTGCGGCTACACGAGTGAAGAAGGAGATGCCCCTTGTTTTAAGTCCCGGGAGACTACGGGTAAGTGCGGCGAATTAAATTAGTTATCAGGGCGTATACACGAATTGGACCAGAAGAGTTACCGTGGCCGCTCCGTTACCAGATCGGGTAGCAGCGAACGGCACGCAACGGACTGTTACGCCGAAAATTGCCACCAACATGGGAAATACCTGCATGCGCGTCCCGGAAGCCACCGGCACTGTTCCCTCGGCCATACGACTGCTGTGGAAGAGAACTTCTAAATTGGTGTTGAATAGACTTTCCCCAACACCTGGCGCAGCCTTTTCCTTATTCTATATCAACTACTACACTACGTAAGACGAATAATATGAACAAATATTGCAACCGGCGCTAACCGGGTACCGTTTCTACATCACCTGATTTTATATTACACATTTATTGAGATTTAATTTTAAAACCGTGTACAATCAATATTAACTAAAAACGGTTTAAAATGTCACTTATTAGTATTAATTTTAAAACCGTGTACACTTAATATAAACGACAATGGCTTAAAATGGCACTTTTGGAGATTTAATTTTAATACCGTGTACCAAACATTTAACGACAATAAAATCATTAATTTAACTTTGACGGCACAACCGATCGCATTGACTACCATTACCAGACTCGACACTTGTATATTTATTGAACGTGTAGGCCCGACTTGCCTCCACGGAATCCAGATCGCGATTGATTATCGCCACCGAAACGACAGAACACCAAAACCCCATACATCGCTTCAGTGACTATAAATGGGATGATATTCAAAGATGATCATCGAATGGATGTGCACACACATAGATGAGGTTCCATTGCACCCTCATGCTGTGCGTGAGCAAGCAGATGTGGATACATTAATTTCCTAAAGGGAATGTGGCGATTCCCTAGAACGCCACCTATCATCTTTCCATTTCCCCATGTAAAACTCCCACCTAGGGCATATAGAAACCCAGAAAGCATTTACTTACCTTTGTATGGTTAGTACCGTAATACCTGAAATTCGGTAAATCTACAACTTCCGCTGATGTAAAATACATCAGCAACAACGAACATTTCACCACAAGGGCTTAGGTGCACGAAACGCACCACGTTCCTTAAAGGCAATTTGTTTGCACCAAGAGCAACCAACATTGCCCAAACAGTATCACAGAAATACCTCCTAATGTGTCTGCCACATAGCACAGGAGATATTTCTTCCTTTTGTTGTCGCCTATGCCCACATCGATCGGTCAACCGATCGACAAGCGAATTCATTGGCACCAGTGAAATGCCCCTGAAATACAACTCGGTACAACATTACGTAGCCGACATAAACCCTTGACGTTGTCCATGCACACAAGAGGAAAGAATTTTTCCCACACACGTGCATGGCAAGTCATATCAGGGGACACCAGCAACGGGCGCCTATCAGCATGAATGTTCCACACAGTGCTGATCGGATAAACATTTCCTTTTATGGAAATGTAATGTCCACGGTCCGCCTGCTCATGCACAACGTGAGCATGCATGATGACCGCATCTGTGTGTGTGCGCGTCCTCTTCGATGATCATCCTGAAAAATCATCCCTTATATGGTCATCGGGGCGATGAGCGAAAGTTTCGGTGTTCTGTCGCTTCGAACTATATAATCAATCGCGATTTGGATTCCGTGAGGGCAGGTTGTGCCCTCACGTTAATAAATACATCCTTCATGGGGCATCCCAAGGGATTACGAAATTCTAGTGCTGATGTTCAAGTTGATCGGTGGTGTTCGGAATTTTTAAACAGTGAAACTTCAACTATCGCACATAATTGAATATAACTTCAGCGGTGGCACATAATCGAATATAACTTCAGCGGTGGCACATAATCGAATATAACTTCATCTATTGCACACAATCGAATGTAACTTTACCACTGTTCATAATCGAATGTAACTTTGTATCATTTGTATATATTCACGTTAAGCTATTGAAGTGACATTTTTTAGTAACGCTTAATTAATCTGAGTGTAACTTAATCAATTGTATATATTCACGTTGAGCTAGTTAAGTGACATTTTGTAACGCTTAATTCATCTGAGTGTAACTTAATCAATTGTATATATTCACGTTAAGTTATTGAAGTGACCTTTTTTTAGTAACGCTTAATTAATCTGAATGTACTTCATCAATTGTATATATTCACGTTAAGCTAGTTAAGTGACATTTTGTAACGCTTAATTCATCTGAGTGTAAATTCAGCAATTGTATATATTCGCGTTAAGTTATTGAAGTGACCTTTTTTATGGAACTCTTAATTTTGTAGTAACTTTAAGACCTTGAATTGCGTTCATTTTGATTTTTATGGAGTTTTTGGCTTGTGTTAAAATAAAAGGACAATAAACAAATAGTTTCAGTTGAATGGTGACTTTTACTCCCTTATTGGAGGAAGCTGTAATTGATAAAGTTGCACCGTTCACGGGCGGTGAACTAGTATCAAGGACAGTAGCGCCGTTCACAGACTGTGAACAGATAGGCAGGGGATAGTTTCGTGAAGAATACACAGCACAGTAATACGAAAAACCCCCACAGGAACATAAGCTGACATGGTTGCAGCTGGTGCCATTATCTCGACATAGAGATTTTGTTGCATACACGATCAGCGACTGCGTAAAGCATTTATGCTGATCGTGTACAAGTTGGCGGCATCTCCACGTAATCGAATTCTCGATGGTAATTTTCCATTTTGAGAAGTCGACTTGCTTGGACAATCAGCCAGATACGCTCATGTATTTGTCGGTCGGATGACCGATCGATGTGGGTATGTATGCAAAGGGAAAGATAAAATATTTTTTTGCATGTGTGCGGCTGGCGCGTAAAAGTATATCTCGTTGACATAGTTCAAGCAATGGTGGTTGCTAGGTGATGCAACCAAATTGCCTTTAATGTGGTGGATGTCTATTACTTGATTCAAATCGAACCGAGACACGTTCAATGGATTGGTTCGGTACATGTTGGTTCCGTGGTAATGCAACCAAATTATCCATAAAGAATATGCCTGTTTGGTGCAGATGAATTTAGAATGAGAAAATATTGTGATTTAATGCATTTCAAGGTTTTATGGTACAATTATGAACAGGTAAGTACCTCCTTTCCAGGTTTCTGTATGCCCTAGGTGGGAGTTTTACAAAGGGTAATGGGAAGATGATAAGTGGCGTTCAAGGGAACCGCCACAGAATGAATCTCTATGTTTATTTGTGCGCCTGAAGTCCACTTTCAACGTGAACTGATGCGCATTCACAGATTGACGGGTATCGGGGGAAAATGTCTGAAGGGGCGGAACACATTCAGCAAGTTCAGTTGAGCAACGACCGTAATAAAACCTATAGAAAACAGATAGGCATAAAACGTTGCGCCTGTGTTCTAACGACGGAATTGATCGACTTATGGCTGAGTCCCCAATAAGTTTCACTGCTCGCTTCTGCATCCTATCGAGCACGTGTAGTGCAGTTTTGGATGCGCCTGACCAAATATGTGAGTTGAACTCCATTTTGGGACGAATATACGCCTTGTAAATGGTGGCCAGGTTGGATGGAGTGAAGTATATTTTGCATCTCTTAAGGAACCTCATACATTTGGCTGCACTTTTCTATTTCTATTCTATTTATGTCAAATGTGTTTTTATGCCTTTTCGGCTTAGTGGTAGCATTCTATTTTTTTTTTTGGTTAGGTTGTTGTGGCAGGCGACCTTGAATGATCTCTCTTCCGTTTTTCGTTTGCCGTTAGTCCTTTTTTACTTTAAGCGTATCATAACTTATAACGGCCAATTAGTTACAAATGAGACTTATACTGGCCTTTCCTTTCCATTTTATTGTTTAGTTTCCCAATCCTCCATGCTATGTTTATGTCCCTGTTATGGAGAGGGATATTGAGATTACTTTTTACTTCTTCTTTTAGCCCTTATGTCAATGACCGGGTACCCGGGTTCCATTTTCGTCGCAATTTCACGATTGCTCGGCCTAGTAGACGAATTTCGCTCCCATTGCTTAGATCATCTCCATTCAAACGTTTCTGAATGATAATTACGAAATTTCAATGAAAAAAAAATTTTTTTTACTTTCAAATTGACATTTTAAAAAATTGTATTCTGAGCCACGACCGGCTACCCGGGTACCCCATTTCAAAAACATTGAGAATGATGAAGAATGATGCAAAATTGAATGTTAAATAGTTAATTAATAATTAATTATTGATAATTAACTATTTAAATAACTAATAATTAATGAAAAACAATAAAAATGCATTTAAATAAAAAAACAAATTTATTCAGAAGGACTTCTGTGACATGCATTACATTCAACCAACGTAGTTGCGTGTTCGTCGCAAACCGCCATTTCACATTGCCGACACGCCTTTCTTGTTTTTCGCCGCTTTTTCAGAGCCTGCGATAAACAAATGTGGCAACAACCAGTGACCTTTTTTCTTCCTGTACTATCCAGGGGTGGACATGCTGTCTGGGTCGTCGGCACGAGCGGCCGAACCTTGCCGATGATGGACTCGATTGCAAGTTTTGTTGAGTAATGCCTCATGATTTGAACATTTTCCGAGCGTTCATGAATACTTGGCAGGGCAAGTTATTCGCTTAATTGGAGCAAAAACATACGACGGGCGTTCGTCTTTTTCGGCAGCATGGAGTTGTTCTCTTCATAAATGACGAACGCCGCGAGTGCGCTTACATCGAGGACATTGAAGAACATTGCCAAGGGCCAGATGCACAAAGGACGCTGACTGAGCCTCGCTTTCTCTAATGCCGGATTCCAATGGTTTCACCATAAACTCGGAAGTTATAAATAGAAAGTTGACCGTACAAGTTATTCGTCAACCGAATACTCGAGATCCCTCTAGCAGGTATAACTGAATTTGTTACACACCTGCGGATCCTGACCTTGCTCTGCGCCGATTTCAATAGGCCTTTTGTAGCCGCAGATAGTCAAAATTCTTTATATTTATAAAAAATAATTATATAAAATACATAAAATATTCACAATATATTTGTTCTGATAAACAAATTAAAATCTATTGCAAAATATTTGTTTTAACATTGTTAAAACAATGTTTCTATATGTGGGTACCCGGGTACCTGGTCATTGACTACTGTCGGTAAAGTTGGTCATTGACATAAGGGTTAAACTTTCTACAAGCTTGGACGAAGATTGCTCATGATCCCAGCCCTATTTTTGACAGTAGCGGTTTACGGGTTTTGGCGCAAGGCTAATAACCCTGCCTGTAAAAATAAATTATTATGGAAAATTTAACAAGCCTCGAGATTTGCTACATAAGGCCAAGACCGGATCCCGGTTCTAGTGCGGATGATGATGATGATGATGATGATGATGATTTACGGGTTAAAAACTGCCTTCCTGTTTCTTCCGAATTTCACAGGTAGCCACTTTCCTTAGCATCTGGAATAAATCTTACTGTAATATGAACTAATTAAGATAAAATAATTAACTGGACGGAAGAAAAAGACTGTTGCAAGATTATACAGATTTTTTCATAAGAGACACAAGAATTTTGTATTGTAATACGAACGCGGCCTTAAACTTTTCTCGTGATTTGTTAAAGTCAGCCAAGTTTTAGAATTTTATCGGTGAGCTTCACGAACGAGCAATATTAATATTAAAAATTACTACCTAAATTTCGAGGATATGGTCGCAACTTTATGAGCGCTCTCTCCTTATTTCAGTCTTAATACTCGTCCCACTAGATGCCCCTGCGTACAATAGTGGCCCAATTTGATGTCAGAGAAACAAAGCATCGAAGTACCGAAAATATCGTAGCAGTAAATGCTTCAGCTCAAAATGAGCCTGGGAGGGGCGAAGTCGTGGTGCCGGCGTACTGCACACGGTTCTACTTGGTCCTCACAAATTACTATAAGAAAGTTCCGCCGCAATCATCCACGAACAAAAGGACGAAACGGCGCCACGTTTGTCCACAAAAAGGATAAGCACACATGGTCGTCACAAAAAAAAAAAATAAAAAAATAAAAAAAAAAAAAATGAAACACACTGATTTGTTTAAGTTAAGTTTATCTAGAAATCAAGGAAAAACACTACTATTGGAATAACTTGTTTGAATTATTAGATTATTGTTCCGTTTCATTTTTCTTATTGATAATAAAATTTTACGTCAGCACTGCGTAGAAGTTACATTATGAAAAAAAAAAAAATAACACAATCTTCGCCACGACTCGGGGTATATTATCGTCACCGTGCGCACCGGTGAGCGGGAGATCGCGTGATCGTGGCGGTCAGTGGATGGAAAACGACTCAACGACATTCGACCGTTTGGGGTGAGCTTTTGGTGGTGTGGTGAAAAGGAAATGAAATTTCCTTTGACCAGTCACCAATGGACGGCGATCTCTGGGACGCGGTGGTGTATGTGTGTGTTTGTACACATCACCGTGTTTATCGATGCGTTTAGCCAAGGATAAACTAAACCTAAAACGAGGAAAAAAAGAACAATGGTGAAACAACCTAAGGCAACTTTTGGTAATGAAGGTCAGCTGTCTAAATAGCAGCCACTCATTAGATGCTAAAAGGGATTGCGATAATTTATAGAATATAGATCGTATATCGTCTGTCTGCCGACTGAGAGAATCGGATTCTTTTGTTTGCATATGTTTATGCTATTGAATCCAATCCGACGGCAGGATCTAATTGGAAATTCGGTTTTTGGATCGCTAATGCAGAGATGCATTGATAATGTAGGAATGCCCATCTAGCAAAAATTCTTTTTAGACATTTTAGGTAATGCTTGTATGCATTAATTGTCCTTGGAAAAGGAAATATTTTCAGGTGCCCATGCGATTGCATTGGCGGGGGACAATGAGAGTTGGGTTGCGGCTATGGGGGGTTTTTAAGTAAGTGGGCCGTGGGGTTTGGCGAAACCGCCACAAGCCAAAGCAGTCGACTGCACACGGTTCACAGGAATCGGGAATCTCTCACCCACATTGTGCCAATTTGTCGTAAATATTTTCCATACCTAGATTTAATGTGTACTGCTGTAGTAGTTTGTTCACGGAGCGCGTGTCCTTGTCCTGAAATGGATGCGGGATCTCAATAGACCGCTCCTGAAAAACGTCCTACAAAGGGGTAGTCGCCGTGCTTCCTCAGAGCCTGAGCGAAGAGCAACGTCCTTGGTTTGGTCCTGCCGCTTCTTCGTCTTTCAGAGTCCTCGTCTCTGCAGGTTTCCGTGGGGGCAGGTGATACTCAGAATTTTAAAAGGAGTGTTTTTGTGGGGCTACCACAGCTCTACTCACCAGTTGTCAGCTCAACAAAACTATTAAAAGTCTCGCTTTTCTTCGGTATATAAAATGTGTTTTATTTAGTCAAACTCTTTGCATCTATAAGGTTTTTCTCCTGGGGCACTCCCTCCAGGGACAATGAACGATAATCTAATGCGGCCGCGAGATCACTCTGCTGTTCCTTTATAAAGGGAAACAAATCGAGATTTCTATTTCAAAAATGCACAATTTCGTACAAAAGGTCCGATTTTGGTATCCTGAGTGAGATGCTAAGTGTTTACTTAAGATAAGAATTCAGTTTCCTGAATTCTTATGAAACTATTGTGCAGATGTGGATGTATAAAAGGGATTCGGGTTTTTGTTCCCAGATTGAGATAATATCGTATCTCTGGATTTTGAATTTTGATGATGCCGTGGGGCAAATGTAAAACGATAAACGAATATTTGATTCTTTTATTGTGCATTTTGATTTTGATTAGGATTTTGGGTTAAATTATGCCGTGGGGGCAATTGTTAAGCGATAAACGGATGTTTGATTCGTTTATTGCGAATTTTGGATCTAGTTTAGATTTTTTTTTGGGTTTTGATTGGATTTTAGGTTTTTGTGTATTATTGCTAGGATTTGGATGTAGGAATGGGGGAAAAAGGTGGTAGGGCTCTTTAGAGCACTACACTGCGCCCGGAGTACAATTCAGGCCAACATCTCAATAATTCTGTGGTTTATTTAAAATACAAAATTTGTATGTCCCTTTTGAAAAACCCGGTAGTTCTACTGTCGTTCAAATAAGTAATTGTAAAATACATTGACCTGAAACACCATTGGGGACATACATATGCCACCAAACGCCTTTTTCAACCATTTAACAATATTTCTTAAATCAAAAACGTGAAAAGTCCTGTATTCACGTTCTCCTAATTATTGGTACAAATACAAATTGAAAAAAGAAATGTTCCTTTCGCTCTTCAATCAAATGAGTTCTGCCAGCGGCACTGTATATCAAGTTAGTTATCAAATTAACCAAATAAAATCCAAAATTTAGTTCAGAAAAGTTTCCATAAGTAAATTATATTTTCCGCGTACCAGGAGCTGTAACCGATAGAATATTTCCCTCATAAACTGATTTTAAACGATTAAGTCAACACAGTCAGTGGTAGTTCTGTCACAAAACGAATAGCCGCGAAATTTCTTTGCGAAACTTTTTACAAGGACGCAAATTGGAAACGTCTGTTTTAAACATCGAACAGTAGGTAAACAAATAGCAAGACTTGGTCGTTTGATACTGTGTTACTAACTCAACCTACAAAAGCGCAGTTCCATTGTTATGACAATATTTATCTTCGAAATAAGCTCAATGAATTCAAGTACCAGAGTTGACAAACAAGCAGATTCTGTGACAAGTAGATCGTCGAACTGTTTCATGAGGATTCTCGGTTTATGCCATTTGGCAATCATTTCATAAATGGATGTAAATTGTTTATGACAGTTCTTGTGGTTTACATTGTAACGAGAGCTTGTGTCGTAATTTAGCTGAGTCGGTAGTATCTTACAAGTTCGGGAGTCATAAGAAAAACTAGAACGAAGAAAACAGGGAACTGTGCGACAGACAGACGTAACTGGAAAGAAACGATAATTTGTTGGAACAGAGTACAAGAGTTTGTCAGCCATCTTGATTAGAGTGTGAGAATATTCAGACAAATTAGATAACCAGGAAGTTTAAGGACCTTCTGCTTGATGTGGGTGTATCTATGACTAAAGACAAATGTGAGGATATTACTAACAGTGACTGAAACATGAAAATAAAGTGTATTGGGTATGTAGCGTACATACGTAATCTCATTTAACCCATATGTCAATGACCGGGTACCCATTTCGATTTTTTAAAATGTCAATTTGAAAGTAAAAAAAAAATATTTTTTCATTGAAATTTCGTAATTATCATTCAGAAACGTTTGAATGGAGATGATCTAAGACATGTGACCGAAATTCGTCTACTAGGCCGAGCAATCGTGAAATCGCGACGAAATGATTACTGTCGGTAAAGTTGGTCATTGACATAAGGGTTAAAGAGGCGTCCGCCTTACGTAAATATTAGAAATTTCCCCAAGGATAATACACAATATACTTGATATACACTATACTTGATGTACACAATTTGTATAAAATTGAAGTAATAATTACAAACACAACTCCGTCACCCGTTGCACGCCCCACCCATCAGTACAAAGATTTTTTTTTTAAATATACGTGTATAAAACCCATGTTCCTGATACCCTTGATATCAACTATTCGTAAGGGTGGAAGGAAGATGGTAAAATTAGGAAAGAAGTTATTCAACATCGATAAACCGCAGATGAAGACAATCAGACGGAGCACTCCAAATTCATGGTTAAATTTCACGGTTATACTCGTACATATGTTCAATACGGAAAGGTAGGATATTCATGATTACAAGTCGTTAACAATTTTCTAAAACGTGTATGATAATGACTAAGAGGCGATTGTTAATGCCATCCACCGAAGTACGTTTAGCTTCATGTATCAAGTGTAAGTATGTACCCGGAAACGCTAAAAAAAAACCCTCTTTCTGCGACGAGACAGCAAAATTTATTCCGCAGACACACTGGGCACAATTAACTTGTATGAGCAACAATAAACATACACGCATCAAAAAATTAAAAGAAATGAATTAAACCGTGGATCGTCTTCACGAGATCCTTGTACCTTTTATTACAGACGACAGAACATTCCATTGTCACAATTTAAAAGTAACAGCACATAAAAGGTACCGAACGCACCAACAGTTTACTGGTTAACCTTAAAGAAAAACTGTGCACAAAACAGTAACAACAAGACTGTTTATGAACAGTCGCAATTTTCCATTCTCCTCCATTCAGCTTATCCAACAACGGGGCCCGTTATCAGTCAGGTGAATCTTTTCATGGGTTGAGCAATTAGCAGCATTCCGTGCCATCATCGAGTTTTCTGTTGCAGCCTTATCGTTGCATACTCTGAAGAGGGAGGACATATTGCGAGAGCAATAAGCTCGTCCAATGACCTAATTTTCGGGGCCTATTATCCAAACACCTTGTACTATGAGAGCGTGCGTCGCAACGGCTTTGTTCCACCAGAGGCGTTCCTTGACTTGGATATGAAAGGGCTTATACAGGATAGATCCGGAATTCCGCTGATCTATCATGTAAGTAGATCATCTGTAGACGGGCGATTGTGCTACGACCGGGAAGTAGCGCGCACCGAAGAACAGCTCCTGCGCTTCAGTAGGGCTATCTCCCACAGAGACCGGGACGATAGTATTAGACAGCGTCAACAGTTCTGGTGGTTGAATGGCATATAAAGACCTGGATACCAAAGTCAGTATAGAATCATACTATCATCAGCTAGCTTACATAGACTTAGCTTTTCTAGAATTAGGGTAGTATAAGATTTAAGTTAAGTTAGGTTAAGTGCTTTTACATAAAAATAAAAAAAATAAAAAAATAAAAAAAAAAAAATAAAAAAAAAAATAAAAAAATAAAAAAAAAAATAAAAAAAAAAATAAGTAAAAAAAAAAATATATATATATATTAGGTAAGTTAAGTAAGTTAAATTTTAAGAAAAAAAAACAAAAAAATTGACAAAGTTTTTCAAATTTTTCTTTGTATTTCAACTAATTATCAGTACTGCCACAAAGTTCTGTCGCCGAAAGGCAAATTATACAAATGTTAAGTAATGTTTAGCTTAGAGCGTCTGCGAAGGACCAGTAAGTTATTATATAAGATAATTAAGCTAGAATTTAAGCATTTTTTGTCTAGCCTTTAATTTAGAAATTAAGAATATAAAAAGAAAAATAAAAAATGTTTTAAAAATGAATACTCTGAAGAGATTTAGTGCACAATTGTTTTCCTTTTATTTTTGAATCTTTGATGGTTAAAGACCGCAACGAGTTTGTTGTAGATTGGAACGCATCTGAGTTGATTAGTGTTCTATGCTTGTTTCAGTACTGCAACATCTTGCCGAGCCGACGACGATGCACCAGCAGTTGTCCGTCCCTTTGGTGGTGTTAATGTCAGGCCCCACCGGGAACAGCAAATCCACCTCCAATAGTTGGTCCAATGAATGTTCACCCACTGGGAACAGCAAATGAAACTCCACTAGTTGGTTCACGTTGAGTTCGGTTATGACATATAATTAGTTATGTTATACTGGCATAATTTATGTTATCAGTGTGTGTGGGTTTTTTTTTTTTTTTTACTTTCGGTAGGAAGGTGGAAATCTTCAAAAGATACCTCTGGACCGATCCCGAGGCGTGCCGGGATTTTACATATGCACATATTCCCGTTGGTCCCCGCGGAACTTTCTTTTAGATATTCCATCGCGGAGCGGGACGGAGTTTACCTGTTACTCCGCTCGTCGCGTCGCAACTGCTGCATCATGTCACGTAGAACGACATTTGCTACGGACCATGTCTGTTTGAACGCAGCATGTATTCTATTACTCCTCCCGGAGTAATCTCTCCCGAGGTCGCAAACCCAATTTGCCGTTCTTCGTTGTCTCTCTACCTTCCTATGAACACGCAATCTTCTGATTGATTCTGAGTAGTATTCACGAAATATTCGAATACTAATGAGAGATACTACGATTAGACCACAGGACAGGATGAAATATTTTGGGGTAATTTATACCTCAAAAACGAATTTCATCAAACATGTGACCCACATTCTTCAACGGGCTGTTGGTCGGTTTAAGCAACTGCACAGCACTTTGAAGTGGAGCAACAAAATTAAAACCAAAGTTAAAGTTTCTGGAATAGCGTAAGGCTTTCCGATATGTTATTGTATATCTTCGGCCCATATGGAAACGCTTCGAGTTTTCGAGGGGAAACTCTTCAGCACATGCATCAACCACTCTAGAAGGCCTGATGGTTCACTACTACCCCAACTCTCACCTATATGAAGGTGCCTGCAACACCCCTATCGATGAGTAGTTGCTATAATCAGCATACAAGCACCTCGAAATTACTTAGAACAGTGAGAATCTACATGTATGGGAGTCTTACGTTCCAGACCCTTCACCTCTTCGATCTCTCCGTATACGACCGCCGCAATTTATTCTTCAGTGCAAAACTGAAGAAAGCACACTTTCTAACACCATTCCCTTCTATAATAGAGGATTCCTGGACTCATTCCATAGGGTGTCCTGCTAACACACTACAGGCACGCACGCACAGTACAACCCAGCACAAATGCACACATGCACACCGACCAAAGCTCAGGTTATCAGACGCCAAAGACACAATCTGCATATACTACAGCACTCAAGGTCTACTGGTTTTGTATTATTTCTATACCACCATAGTTCCATCCAAGTAGATAGAGACCGTTGAACTAACACTATGGACGTTATGCTTAGATACTTGCCCTACCCATTTTATTGTTCAGATATCTTGAGGCCGAGCCAAGCGTACTCGCGGTCGTGAGTAATTCTCCTTCTCCCAAGATGACCAGAAGCCAGAGACAAGATAATGGGCATATTTGTCCTTGTCTCGTTTAAATCGACCTCTCGCTACACTTTTTTTTAAATCATTGAGTTTTCCTCAAGACCTCAAGAATTGATCAGGTTTTTTCTCTACAATAGAAATAAAATATTTATATGAAATATTATTCAGAGCGAAGTTCATTTTTTCGAACTATTATCATCAACATCACCATCGGCCCTACAACCGGGGTCCGCTCTTAGCCTCATTTAGCATATAACTCCACCGGTCTTGGTTTCGAGCCGATGTCATCCAGTTTGGACGTCCTGATCTAGGCCATCCCCCCATCGCAGGCAAGGGTGTCGCCTTCCATACATCCTGCCACAAAGGGCTTTCCGAGGAGGCTTGTGGGGTTTCGAATTATTATGCCTGACACGGGCACTTGGTTCACTTCTCCCGCCAACAATTGTTTCAATGCAGACGAGGATGCATAAAATAAAAACCCACTGTAGGTTGGTTTAGTTGTTTAAGTTAGCACTTAATTTTTCTTTTGTTCATAGGTTGTTTTTTTTATTCGGTTTATTTTAGAAATCACTCCGCTAACAAGATTTATAAAGAGATCATTGTTTGTATATTTAAGGAACGTTCAATTTTGGAGCCAAATTTCACTACAAATCATTCACAATATTCCTGCTCTCTAGCTATAAGAAGATCTCGGTACAAAAAAAAAAACATAACACCTGGCGTGGTGAACACTTTAATATGGAATTTATAAATTTGCCGCGAGCACTTCGGTCTGAATCTTATTTGATTTATGTATGCTCCTGTGAGTACTCGCTCCGCGAGGGTTGAATATCGGCTGACTTTAAAGGTCGCGAAATTAAATTTTACTCCGGCGGCGTGACCTACCGCGGTAGTGGTTGAGTAATGACTACTGGAATTAGGGATGAAGATGAGATTTTAGGATTTGCACCACAATCCACCACTCGAGATCATCCTCGCATTTACGCTCTCTCATGTTACCCGCCCATCGACGTAGATAAACTTTTCGGTTAATTCGCTAGTCGACGGACAAGAGAGAATGAGGGAACCGGAACACAATGTGCAATGATCCTGGGGTGAATTTGGTTTTTGGTGTGCATGTATCAATGCAGCTCTGAGAATAGCACACTGACATAATTTGGTGAATGTGGTGATCTCAGAGTGCATTGAATTGTGAGGAGGTAAAATTGAAAAAGAGAGGAAAATGTTCTGTGGCTATTCACCTGCAAGAAGAGATCTGTGGAGAAAGAAGTTTGTACCAGACACGGGCACTATCGTGAGAACTAAATTAAATATCTTGATAATTTCCCCAGCGATTGCATGACTATGCAACCGCGTCGTTTGTTCAAACAATGCAATTGCTAACCGACATGATGCGATTTCCGGTGGAAATCTCATGGGTTAGCGAAATGGAGTTGCCGTATGGCGAAAAGGTAGCTAAACTCAATTATGCACTATCTGCATAGAATAATGAGTTTATCTTGTAGAGGAAATAAGGGTCGATATGACACGCTGAAAGCGGTCGAAATAAGGTTGAAACAGTGGGTTGGTTCTCTATGTAGTATAGAGAACCCCCACAGGCTAGTTTTCGCTCATCCAAGCTAGGTGTCCCGCCCGGCGGGCTTGATTTTTCTTACGACATTAGCTTCAAGGTAGATTGCGTACAACGCATGGTTGTAGCGTCTCCGGAATCGTCCTCCCTCACATACGGGGCCAACAATTCTCCTTAAGAGCTTCCTATCGAACGCTGCTAAGAGTTCAGAGTGCCGTTTATTGAGCACCCAGGTCTCGGATCCATACATGAGTACTGGTAAGACCATGGTCATGTACAGTAGTAGCTTGGATGTTCTGGATAGATTTCGAGATTTAAAGAGCCTTGATGGACCATAGTAGGCTTTGTTATCGGGTGCTACTATTGACCCAAGCTAGATAAAGGATTGCACTACTTCAAATTTGTGCTCCACTACCCTGATAGTTTGACCAACGTTAGGTCTTCTCTTCTTTTTCGAACCATTACTGTCTTAATGTCAGGTATTCCTGAATGACGCTTACCCCCTCCAGTAATAAGGGGCGTTCAACTGGACTTCCTTATGGTGAGGGTATCTCAGAGCACTTCCCCACTAGTGGTAAGGGGTGCTCGAGGCTTATTCCTTATTCGGCGTTGGTATTTGAGCATAAGGCGTGTGGTGTTTCTTATAGGTATCCTTTTGACCAGCTGGCGCTGGGAGAAATACGATCAACTACGTTGTTGAGTTTTTGTACACCCACAGCGAGCCACCCAGCTGTCATCAACTGGAAGAACAGAAACAAGTGGTTCATCGAGCCAGATCAATAAAAATGTTGGTCCTTCGAGTCCGGCCACTCACATTTTTTGTCCTTTGGGTCGGATCACTAACACTGGTCGTTGCGAAACTTTCATGCCATAGCAATGTCCCAGTACAGAAAACTATCTCGGAGTGCGATGTATGTTGAGGTGTGTAATCGATCAGCGATGGCGATCGTCATAGTTGTTAATCCCATATATTTCTTAATCCAATGATTTCCAGAAAAACTATTAAGATACAAGCTGTAATAGATAGGTCTTCAATCAATGTTCATACTACTGCGATTTAATGTGAATACGTAACAAATGTAATAAGCGTCTGAGAGAAGGAAGAACTTGCTGTAAACATACCAAGTTTGGCGACAATAGCACGAATAGTCTCGCGTGAATCGCACAATAAAAGTAAAGTGTAAAGTATCGCTTTACGAGTATACATTTAGTGATGTCTGCATTACAAGAGCAATGGCATATGATAAAATATTGTTTTGGGTGGGTAAATGTCTACCAAAACTTATGAAGCGTTTCGAACGACATTTAGCAATGTTATCCAAAAGAGAAGGCGATTCGGCTAATTACATCAATATTGAAGCAGTTACTGAGGGACCACAGCTCGAAAAAGCGGCATAAACCGTTGGAAATTGTATCACGATAAAGCGTGGTGTTTTCAATGGCTTTCTAAAAACTCAAAAAAACCCTTTCATCGCACCACATATTCCTTATAGTCCAGATCTAGCTCCAAATAAGTTTGTTGTACAGTTCAAAAAAAAAAGAAGCCCAAAGGTCGTCATTTTCTAAATTTTTAAAATAAGTGGCAATATGAAAAGTAATATGATACTAGGGTTGCATGCTGAGGACAATTTGATTACTGACGACCAATAGCTTTAAAATTGTTTTCATGTCTACTGCTATTGCTCACCGGGTAGCTTGATGGCCATTCTACAATAGAGCTGTATCAAATTGTATACACAGGAGCCCAAGGCAAATACTTGGACCTCGACGAATCGACGACAAAGAAATCAAATTCTCTCCAATGAAACGAAAAACAATGTTTCCTTGGCAACCGGGTAACGTGTATCAAATTGCAAAATGGGGTTCATAGTTATCTGGGTGAACCGTCGACAGGTTAGGCTGTGAAAACAGCTTTAATTGAATTGATATTGTCAATCAAACAGGGAGCTCTCGGCATCCTACAGACATACATTGTATTTTGTGAATGCATAAAAAATTCCGGTTGTTGGACATGAAGAAACTGGGTCACAATATATCACCTGTCGGTCCTGGCATTCACACACCAAACGAAATTTACGTTTTATTGAGGGAAACAATTCGATTAATTGCATTTTTACTTTCAGGAGCAATAGCTAAACGTCATCGATTGCTGTGTTGAGAAAAATAACTGAACTATAAATTTGCAAAATATTGTAAACGAGAAGGAAACTATGGGCACTGCTACAATATTATTTCAATAGTCTTGTAGTGCTTTGAAAATCCCTACTATTCCACTGCTCCACATATAATTCTATAATCAATATAATAACCCTATCCCAATCAATTCTTAACAATCCCCAATCAAACCAAATGCGTAGTAAACTGAACCAGGTATTCATTTACACGACATAAATATGCATTGTATAATCATAATTTTCAAGAATTTGCCCACACCAAATTCTCCGGAACTCCACTCCAGTCGAAGTGCATGACAAATTCTGTCTGCTATTCCTGTAATCTTTAATCTCAATGAGATTTGATATAAAAGGGCAACGGTTTTCAGGTTTCGACGATCCGCATCCAAGACCTACCGGTCTTGTACGATTTCTTTCCCACCATCCCTCTATAAAAGTAGTTAGAGAATACCTGGACTAACACTGTCCACACTATCCTTGGATACCCCCCCCCCCCCCCACCCACCCACCCTTTTCTGTTTTTCAGAAGTCAGAGACAAGATGAAGGACACATATGTCCTTGTCTCGCTAAATTCGGCCTTCTCGCCACAATTTTTTTTTTTTTTTTTTGGTTTCGACGATCAGTCTCGATTGGCGTCCGAAGCGTCAGAACGCATAGAAATTAAATATAAATATAATTAATAAATAAAGTACAAAATAAAGTAAAGTTGGTCATTCAATAAAGCATACTATTGCGCCAAACAGAAAAGCAGCAAACCATATCAATAATCGGTTGTCACTCTTCCCTCCAAAGGACCGCACCGAGCAAGCGATCTGAACAAAAAGACCCTCATTCTTTTAAGGACAAGGAAACACGCTTCCTAAGATTGGTACAACAGTTTAAGTAATTTTTAAATTTAATTGAGCTAAGGAAAAGAAATCCTCAACATGAAGCTTAACTCAGCTCATGTACTACCAGTATGGGGAAAAAGAAATCCCTTATTTTTCGGAAGATTGTAAAGTATTGAACAAACAAATTCACACTTGTGCTTCCTGGAAAACCGGCATTTAATACAGTAGGTTCCTTGACAGCTTTTTAATTACTCGATTGTAAAATACCGAAGTTAACAAGGAGAAAATTCGATATATTTCACGATTTTGAAGTAAAGCCAAAAACTGTGCTCCGAGATTTAGGAGTACTCCAAAATCCCATTTTTTGTACGGGGGTTATGTCATCCATACCTACCACCCAAGTGTCCGCTAATTGAGGCACATGATAAGATCATCAAAAGGCTAACCGCAAAACTATCAGATAATAAGAATACAAATAATTTCCTCCCAACCTAATTATCTTAACTTCCAAGATATGGTAACATGATGTTAAAGCTTATTTACATTCTATTCACACATTGTAAGAAATATTTCAATTCTATTCCTGTTACTTCGCCAGTTGTGGTCCGCCAACTGGGAATAGCCAATATTGCAGGGAGCGCCTCAGAATGTTAAATCCACATTGGCCCTGAGGCCAACACCAGTGATCGTAATTGAACAAGAGAACAATTGCGTAAAAAGGTTTAATTCGTGTTTATATCGATACCATACTTGCACAATTTTCAACTTGAAACTCTAATTTGAATGAACACAAAACTAAAAAAATGTGAACCGAACACGATAACTCCAATATACTATTAGCCAAATTTTTGAAATTGTGCTCCTATTTATATGCATTCATACAAGGTCCTTTTCTCCGCCGTTGGAATCATCTGATCAAAGGCCCGTACCATAGCACAGTATTTACAGCAAAAACTGTTCTATGATCCAATGCTGTTTGCCAATCTCCGTTGGTCGGTCGATCACGCCATATCAAGTGTAATTGAATGCTATTGTAAACTTAGCAAACACGACAACCCATGGTGTGATCTCATGCATACTTTCAGGGTGTGGCAGTTCCGAAGTAGTGAGGTTGGTTTGCGGTTTGAATTGTGATGAATCGGTTCTCCTTATATTTGTCGTTAAATAATCGATTCACCCTTGTTGTTATTGTTTGTTACTTTTGCTGCAACAATTCCCTTATCCTATGTTATCTCAAATATGTAAACAATCGCTTCCAGGCACTACTACATCATCATCATCATCGCCACCACAACCGGGATCCGGTCTTGGCCTTATTTAGCAAGTCTCGAGGCTTGTTAAATTTTCCATAATAATTTATTTTTACGGGCAAGGCTATTAGCCTTGTGCCACATGTAAACAATACTCAAACTCAATTCCCTCACCCTATGTTATCTTATATAATATGCAAACAATATGTACGACGTTATTCTGAATATGTAAACAATATCCGAATTCAATTCTCTTTCCCCAAATGTTATCTAGAATATGTAAACACTAGTTGTACCTTTATTGTTTCGAGTTGAAATGGTTTCTAAGTTGAGATGAAGAGGCAGTCGTCCACTAGCCTCCGGTCGGAGACCGTTTAACAGAACGTAAAATTAATTATTAGTATATCAAGTTATTTAAAACAAAGTAAAATTAAGAATAAAATAAAAGTTGTGTTTTTGTGGAATAATTTATGAATACCCACATTTACGGCGGTGACTGAAATGTTTCCGAACTCAACGTGAAGATAGCAGCACTCGTCAATAAATGCTGGTGAAGGTAGTTGAGCATTTTTTGACAGTTATTCCCTAAAATTTCAGGCATTTTGGACGCGTCGGTTTTATTTGACAGCCGTTTGAATGAGTTGATGTGTGTTTTTGTGAAAATGGACAAAATTGAGTATCGAGCTATTGCTAAATTTTTGTTTTTGAAAGGCAATACGCCTACATAAATCAATGATGAGTTGGACTCTGTGTATGAGGACTCTGCACCACAGTAAAATGTTGGGCAGCTGAATTTAAACGTGGCCGTGAGACGATGAACGTTCGGGATATCTAACAACTGCAACAACTGACGATAACTCGGCGTTTTTTTCTACAAAATAACTGATCACAAAGGTAATTGCCTCCTCACTTGACGAAAATCTCTGTCCTCCGAGCGCAATTTTTAGATTAGGGAACAAAAAGAGGTCGCTTGGGGCTAGATCTGATGAGTAAGGCGGATGGTCAAGCACCTCAAACCGTAATTGGTGGATTTTCGCCATGGCAACCGCTGAGGTGTGAGACGGCCCGTTGTCTATATGAAACTGGAATTTCTTTTTCTGTAAATGTGGCCGTTTTTCCGCAATTTCTGCCTTCAGTTGGTTAAGTAATGATGCGTAGTATACTCCTGTAATGATTTTTCCTTTTTGAAGATAATCGATCAAAATAACTCCATGTTTATCCCAAAAAACAGAACCCATCAGTTCCCCAGCCGAAAAAAGAGTGTTTGCTTCTTTTGGAGCCGATTCCCCTTTTGCAGTCCACTGTTTTGACTGTATTTTTGTTTCGTGTGTACGAGGGTTGCCTCTTATGTTTCGGGATTTGGCAATCCTAGTGTTGCAATCCGGCAATTGACAGCTCTGTCGTAAAGTTGGACATTTTTGAGGTTATACGCACTCAGAACGTTTTGACATACGAGCGCTATTTGTGTTGTTTACAGTAACTTAAAAGATTCACCTCGGCCCAAAAATGGAATTAAATCGTCAACATTTTCGTGCGATTATTTTTTACAACTTTCGGCGTGGATTAACTCAGCAACAGTGCATGGATGAACTTAATTCAATTTTTGGCGATGAAGCTCCATCAAGGACCAGTGTTTATCGATGGTATGGTGAATTCAATCGTGGTCGTAGTTCACTCCAAGATGAATTTCGTGAAGATCGTCCAAAATCAGTTGTTGTTCCGAAAACCATTGATGCTGTGTGCGAACTGATATTGGAAGATCGTCATGTGGCCTATCGGGTGATTGAGACAACCTTAGGCGTTAGTGGGACCAGCATACATTCAATATTGCATAAACATTTGACTGTCAAAAAAATTTGTTCGCGTTGGATGCCACACAATTTGTCAATCGCCCAAAAAAAGGCTCATGTCAATTGGTCGAAAGAAATGCTCAAAAAATACGGTCGCGGTGCTTCAAAACACGTCTATGAGATCGTGACAGGTGATGAATCGTGGATTTACGCGTATGAGCCCGAAAGTAAACAGCAGTCGACTGTCTGGGTGTTTCAAGATGAGCCAAATCCAACAAACGTTGTTCGCGCACGAAGCACTTCCAAGCAAATGGTCGCCTGTTTTTTTCGGAAAAACTGGACATGTCGCAACCGTACCACTAGAACAACGCAGAACAGTCAATTCTGAGTGGTACACAACCATTTGTTTGCCAGTTGTCTTCCAAGAAATCAGGAAAACCAACCGCCGAAGACGGATCACTCTTCACCACGACAGTGCGAGCTCTCACACATCGGCTGCGACAACTTCATTTTTGGGCACCCAAAAATTCGATTTGATGGGTCATCCGCCGTATAGTCCTGACTTGGCGCCGAATGACTTCTTTTTATTCCCGTACGTAAAAAACAAACTGAGAGGTCAACGTTTTTCGACACCTGAAGAAGCGGTTGCTGCATTCAGAATGCATGTGTTGGAGATACCCCAATCAGAGCGGCAAAAGTGCTTCGGCAATTGGTTCAAACGCATGCAAAAGTGTATAGATCTTCATGGGGAATATTTTGAAAAACAATAAAGTGATTTTCGATGATCAATATTTGTTTTTGTTCTCTAATCCCCAAATATAAAAGGCAGCCCTCGTATAATGGTGTATTCAAATTTCGTCGACAGTAATTAATCGGCGCCAAAACTCGGATATATTGCTCATAAACTGCGCCAAGAGAGCATTGGAAATGTTCATTCGAACACGTTTTTGGTGTAACGTGAGCAAACGCGGCACCCAACGCGCGGACAGCTTTCTCATGCCTAAATCTTGGTTTAATATGTGACAAGCACGTTCTTTGTACATTTTTATAGCCTCTGCTATCTCTCTCACTTTAATTCGGCGGTCGTCAAGCACCATTTGGTGAACTTTAGGGATGTTATCGTCAGTTGTTACAGTTTTTAGACATCCCGAACGTTCATCGTCTCCCAAGTTCTCACAGCCACGTTTAAACACTCAAATCTACTCACTCAAGCGACTGTCAAATAAGACCTACGCGCCCAAAATGGCTGAAGTTTTGGTGAGTAACTGTCAAAAGATGCACAACCACATTCACTAGCTTTTATTGACGAGTGCTGCTATCTTCACGTAGAGAGCGGAAACTTTTCAGCCCACACAAGTATATTATTAAGAATTACGCTGATGATCAATTGCCAAAGAAAGAATACGTCAAATTTAGGAAGTAAATCGAAAGAGAGGGAGCAGATGAGAAGAAGAACCAAGCTGCCAAACGACGAGGAAAGTCTCGTCTGAATCATATTTTACTGCAGCGGTCCTGTAGATATGAATGGCATACAGAAAATTCTAATACCACGAGTCCATCGAGGATGGCAGCTCAGCAATTAAAGCACAATTTTTGGAAAAAAAAAATGGGCCAATATTGATGCCACTGTTCTCGCCCCCCATCCTAAAAAATTCACAAATGAATTTTCCTCACCCTTATGCCCTTCATACTATTGCGCCATTTAGCTAAATTTCTTCTAACCAATAGCAGCGTCAACGATTTGGGTGGCCTGTGGGGCTTTTCAGGGCCCGAAGAGCCACGCATCGCTCGAACCCCACCATAATCAGCAAATACAGCTTACCTGTGAGTTGAATTTCCGGCAAGATTACACAATCTTGTCATGGCATTAATTGCCAACCCATTTGCTGAAACCAGTTCGGTTATCCCCACGGATAACCGACATAAATACCCCGAACAGGGGTGAGGAGCATTTTCTCTATATTCGACGGAATGTTACAGTCTGAGCAGAATCAAAGTGTAGACAAACACTGTCGCCATGCCCATCCATTGTCCAAGAAGACATTTCGGGCTGCTTGCTGGCTTCCACATCTGCAAGCCAGATTTCCAACGGCATGCCCTACGATCTATTTTTCGAAAAGAAAAAAAAGATCAAATTAACCATTGGCCTTCATGTATGCATATTTGTTCCAGACATGTAGAGGCTGCTTTGCTCAAAGCGAGGAAAACTTTTGCTATGACAAGGAGGCTATTTCATAGTAGCCAACTTGACAGCAGGGTAAAAGTCATATGCTACATGACGCTAATCAGGCCAATGCTCATATATGGTTGCCCAGTATGGTTCAACATAGGTCCAAATTTGATAGAAAAGATTCGGGTGTTCGAAAGAAAGTGTCTCAGAAGTTGTCTCAGATTATATCGGACACCGGAATCGGACTATAAAAAGTATTACTCAAATGAGACTTTATATAATGAAGCGTACATAAATAGGGTGGATAATTTTATGATTAAATTAATCAGAGGACATATTGCGAGAGCAATAAGCTCGTCCAATGACCTAATTTTCGGGGCTTATTATCCAAACACCTTATACTATGAGAGCGTGCGTCGCAACGGCTTTGTTCCACCAGAGGCGTTCCTTGACTTGGATATGAAAGGGCTTATACAGGATAGATCCGGAATTCCGCTGATCTATCATGTAAGTAGATCATCTGTAGACGGGCGATTGTGCTATGACCGGGAAGTAGCGCGCACCGAAGAAGAGCTCCTGCGCTTCAGTAGGGCTATCTCCCGCAGAGACCGGGACGATAGTATTAGACAGCGTCAACAGTTCTGGTGGTTGAATGGCATATAAAGACCTGGATACCAAAGTCGGTATAGAATCACACTATCATCAGCTAGCTTACATAGACTTAGCTTTTCTAGAATTAGGGTAGTATAAGATTTAAGTTAAGTTAGGCTAAATGATTTTACATTAAAAAAAAAAAAAAAAAAAAAAAAAAAAAAAAAAAAGTAGATAAGTTTAGGTAAGTTAAGTAAGTTAAATTTTAAGAAAAAAAAAAAAAAAAAAAATTTACAAAGTTTTTCAAATTTTTCTTTGTCTTTCAACTAATTATCAGTACTGCCACAAAGTTCTGTCGCCGAAAGGCAAATTATACAAATATTAAGTAATGTTTAGCTTAGAGCGTCTGCGAAGGACCAGTAAGTTATTATATAAGATATTTAAGCTAGAATTTAAGCATTTTTTGTCTAGCCTTTAATTTAGAAAATAAGAATATAAAAAGAAAATAAAAAAATGTTTAAAAAATGAAAAAATGCATATTTGTTCGCATACCAGCATGACCAATTTTATGATCCGTTGCCGCATCTGGGAACAATCACCAGCATCGGTCATGACAGGATATGTTACGTAAACAACGAGCGGCCACGATTCTCACGGTGGCTATCGAAACGGCTTTCGTTTACACAAGTAAAAACCAAGGAAATGTTTTCGCCTTGACGGCAACTTCTTCCATAGCATGTTATCTAAAATCAACATGCTCCCATGCAAGCCAAATTTCCCATTATCGGCTGCCAACCGTTTGCGGTCCTCGAAATGAACATGTCCAAACATCTAAATGTTGATTTACGAGCTTCCCATAGGCGAGCAAATCTTCGGTGTGTTTTTCACACCAGAAAGGTCTATCGCCGGCAATTCCTTACTCTACATAATTGTGTAAACACCCGGCGACCCCATGCAACGTTGGCGAACTCGAACTATGGGTATCCCATCGTTTGATCATTGAAATAGCGTTTCTATTTACATAAGAATGCAGAGGCCTATTTCTTCTTCTAATGATCATTACGATGGGTTACAACAACAACGCCTGCATCCTCTTATGCTCGTTCATTGCTGCATTCAGTAGCTGATACCATACATGGAAAATCCACCCCATGCAATCTTGCCTCAATCACGATTGACTGTCGCCTGGTTGATCGTTTCGCTCCTCCCTTTCGAAGCTATTCGCTGCCATGTCGATCTGATGGTTGCGAGTGGAATCCAGTCAGATTTTATTCGCCCAAGGAGTCGGGAGTCTTCACCACAATAGTGGTTTTATTTATAGTCGTTGCTCGCCGAGTTGAATTTGTTTGCCAGTTGAGTCAGCGTTTTGTGTCGGTGTTTAATAACGAATCTGTTGACCAATTGAATTACTTGCAACAATTTAGCGGTACGTTTGCACGGTGTGAACTTGGAACTAGTAGCAGTGTGTTGGTGTACCATAGTGTCAAATTTTATGTATCTTTCGTAATCAGTGCTCGTAAGTATATTCACCGATGTCAATAAAAGATCATCACCATACCAACTACGGAGTTTTAATTTTCCTTTCACCAGAAGAACGGTTTCAGTGACACGCAGCGGAGTTTTTGGACACTTTAATAAAAGGACATAGGAAGGATTCATCGGTGGTGTTTTGTGCTTAACCCACGTCCGTGCAAACGTTTTAGTGACAAATCCCCACAGGCCCAAAGGCAGTCAGACTACACAGGCTACGATGAAACCCATAATTGTACTTGTCCCTTCTTTAATAGTAACCGAATTCCATATACGAGCTCAATGTATTGGGTTGTACCACATGAAATGTACGATTTTATAGTAAACATTTAAAAGCCAATACTATTTTCCGTACGTTTTTTTTCATTCAATATAGGATTTGTTGACATTGTTGTATTCCAGAATACTACCCTTATTCGCTTTAACACGAATCTCATGTCCTTTCTAACACAACCTTTAAAACTACATCCTCACATATCTTACATTCTCATTTAATACTATTCATAAATAAACAGACACAATATTCTATATCCAGTCACTTACAGCACATTTAAAAACATGCCCCTTTTCATAACAAGCACATTTTTCATTTCAAAACATAGCCACTTTGATTTTCGTTCAAAGTTTATTCAAAATTTTAAGTCACAGAGACTTCTAGATTGTTTTCTTCATTTTATACGACACAGTTAGTTGGAACAAAATATTCTATAAAAACTGGAAAATTTATATTGTAAAGGTAGTTCAGAAGAGAGCTCAGCTTGAGATAGCTGAGTTCAAATAAAATAAAATAAATAAAAACTAACTATAATTAATTTAATAAATATATAACCCCCACGCCCTTCCCTCGAAAGAGGAAGCACGGCGCTGGAGACGTAACACTGGTGGCAGCGGTGGGATCCACGAAGACTGGTGGACTCCCCGACGGACGACAGAGGATCCACGAAGACTGGTGGACTCCCCGAAGGACGACTTAATCCCCGAAGGAAGACCAATCCCCGAAGGACGACTTAATCCTCGAAGGAAGACCAACCCCCGAAGGACGACTTAATCCTCGAAGGAAGACCAATCCCCGAAGGACGACTTAATCATCGAAGGAAGACCAATCCCCGAAGGACGACTCAATCCTCGAAGGAAGACCGATCCACGAAGTCTGGTGGACTCCCCGAAGGACGACTCAATCCTGGAAGGAAGACCGATCCACGAAGGAGGACTCGATCCCAGAAGAAGATTAGTGAGATTAACGACGACTGGCGGGATAAAACCCTAAAGAGGGAAGGAATGTCCTCATTTTCGACTTGGATGGCGGAACATTCGATGTATCGAGTGTAACTATTGATGAAAGTTCCTTGTACGAAGTCAACGCAACTGCTGGTGACTCACATTTGAAACAGACAAATAACTTCGTAATTTCCTTTGCCGATGAGTTCCAGAGGAAATCCAAATTAACCTCAGTGGCAGCAGATTTGAAAAAAAAAATAATACGACATAAAACGACGAAAAAAGGAAAAAAAGACCAGGATAACACACAACTATAGGGTGAGAAGTATGCCTGGCAGTAATAATATAAAAACCGGAAATAATATAAAAGGGAGACAATAACTCAAGAAAAAAATTTTTAAGAAGAAACTACACTAATGGAATCCAGGAAGTGGTAATCTCGAAAAGAACAAAACATCAATGAAAAATGGAACAAAACATCAATCAACAGTTAGCCCACATATATTAGTAGTAAGAATCGTTAGCAAAATATCAATTTTTCTCTCTTCATCTTTCCGTAGGAATATTTTCTCCTTGGAACTTTTAACTTTTCCTTTTTACAAAAAATTTTTCTTCCGATAGAAATTACTTCGAATCTTCTCTTTTCAGTATTTGCACGACATTTCCGTTTTTTCTTTTTCGCCGAATTTTCTTTCTTTACAGCTTTGGGACCAAATTAACTTTCTTTTCCATATATATTGAATAACTAAAAGAAAGGCCATTTTTATATACCGTATTTTTAAGAAGTGATTTTAACCATACATTGATTTCAAAGTTTTCAATATTACGAGTCCTTATTACACGAGACAGGCGGCTAGGCACGGGGAAGAACAAATCCACTCTCTACAACTACACCATAACCCCCCTGAAATGGCTCTTTCTGTCGGAATTTCTGATGTTTTCAGAATCGTCCCTACCTTTGACGGAAAACCCTGCGACCTAGATAAATTTATTTCCGGGGGAGACGTTTTATTTAGATCTATAAAAAAGGCAGACCCGGATATATATGAAACATTTTTGGAGCTAGTCAAGAATAGATTAGAGGGTCCTGCCTATGATCTGATTAGGTATAGCACAATCGCTAAATGGGAGGATTTAAAGGATAAACTTGAATCAGAATATAAAGAGGAGCAATCTCGGTCAACGGCACACAATGAGTTGATATCCCTGAAACAAAACTTCAGAGAAACCGTTCGGGAATACGGAGATAGAGTTGCGAATGCTGTAAGGACGCTGAACTCTGCTACGTGTGAAATAACAGCAGACGCGGTGGTTAGGGAATTGTTGATAGAAGAAAACTCAAAATTGGCCGTGCAAATATTTGAAGATGGTCTCAAGAATGAACAACTGAAAACCCTAGCCAAAGTCCATGGGGGAAGTAGTTTAAAACAGTCTATTGCACATGTAGTATCACATGCTGCTCGAATGGACAACTCTCCCAGGTCATATCAATATAATGACAGATTTAATCGAATAGTCTGCCAAACCTGCGGTAAGCCAGGTCATTCTCAGGACACATGTTATTGGAACATGCAGTCCAACCCATAAAAAGAGAATATAACATTATATGCAATTTCTGTGGACCGAATAATCACACAGAGAACGAGTGTAGATACAAGATATCTAGGAATGGACCGTCCTTAACAAATTACCAACAAGGTACAACAACGCGTAATCCATTCCGAAATAATCCTACCGAAAATCGTTTTAGTGAAAATCCTAGAATCACCAATAGACAAAACCAAACTGCAATCGTTAAATTCGTTAAAATATAATGTAAGTAGACTATAAGTAAACTTTTGGATTATTGTAACCTATTTTTCTAGTATCAAGAACTTTTGGATTTTTGTAACTCTTGATATAAGATTAACTTTGAACGCCTTTGTAATTGAACGAAAATCCAAGTCTGTAATTATTCCTAATCTAAGCAATAGTTAACAGAAAATTATTCTCTTCAAGGATAACTTTCTTTCTCTAAGAAGGGTGGGATGTTGTATTCCAGAATACTACCCTTATTCGCTTTAACACTAATCTCATGTCCTTTCTAACACAACCTTTAAAACTACATCCTCACATATCTTACATTCTCATTTACACAATAAAAAAATACAATTCATAAATAAACAGACACAATATTCTATATCCAGTCACTTACAGCACATTTAAAAACATGCCCCTTTTCATAACAAGCACATTTTTCATTTCAAAACATAGCCACTTTGATTTTCGTTCAAAGTTTATTCAAAATTTTAAGTCACAGAGACTTCTAGATTGTTTTCTTCATTTTATACGACACAGTTAGTTGGAACAAAATGTTCTATAAAAACAGGAAAATTTATATTGGAAAGGTAGTTCAGAAGAGAGCTCAGCTTGAGATAGCTGAGTTCAAATAAAATAAAATAAATAAAAACTAACTATAATTAATTTAATAAATATATAACCCCCACGCTCTTCCCTCGAAAGAGAAGCACGGCGCTGTAGACGTAACAACATCTATGACATTTTTCCAACACGATAAAAAGACAAGTATTCCCTTTCCGTAGACGTGCTGACTTTTTGAGACAATGAAATCTTCAAGGGCTTTTATGACCTCTGCTCGGTTCCGGAAGACCTTTTGCCGACAAAATGAATCCAGATTTCGGAGAAGATGGAAGTCTGTTGGGGAAATGTCAGGAGAGTATGGTGGATGCGGAAGAATTTCAAATCCAAACTGCAATCGTTTTTACACCGGTGCTTGTAAGGTATGGGGTCTAGCAATGTCATGAAAAAGGATCGGAACATGCCTATTGACGAACTCGGGTTTTTATCAGCCAATTTGGCATGCAATATGTCGATTTACTCACAATATTTGATAGGGTTTATCGTTTGTCCTGATTGAAGAAATGAAAAGTGGTCGTTTTTGCGACTCTTTCAATTCATGGGGTACTCACTTATCGAGTTTCTTTACCTTTCGTATGAGAGAAAGGTGTCGACTTATTGTCATTGGGGATACTACCATGCTTTGTGTAATCTTCCGCATCGATTTCGTTGGGTCCACATCCACCGTTGCTCTTAAAACATCGTCGTCAAATAACGTTTCCGGCTTCCCACGTGGTTCATCTTCGACGCTGAAATCTCCCGAACGAAACTTTCCAAACTAACGTCTTGAAGTCCGTTCGTTTTCCTCTACATCGTCAAATGCGTCATTAATGTTTTTCATTGCCAATGACGCATTATGTCCCATTTTAAATTCATAAAGGAAGAGGGTTTGAGTTTGAACTGCATGGTAAACATTTCCAAGAAAAATGCTCATACGTCAAGCATATACTTTATAAAAAAAGAAAATTTAACGTTCTGGCACAGATATTAACTCGAGAAGTTCTTTTTTCCGACTGAGCGTGATTCGGGCATTTCATGTGGTACAACCCAATAAATAGATATTAATAAATATTATTCGATTTTTAATCATTACCTATTTTGAAACACATTAAGGAGAAATTATTTTCAGACTAGTTAACATTGGTAAATGAAAAAATACAGTTCCCCTTAGGCAAGAATTGTCGGGCGTCCCATCTAAGAAGTCATCGACATAAAACGCCGACCGTTTTAAAATTAAATAAAAGGATTCCCAATAACGACGACACATTTTTATAATTGTGTAATGGAACTCCCAATAGTGATGATCTGTTCTTAAAACATCATGGCAGCCATATTTAGAACAGCAGAACTGTCACTAGCTGTAATCTGGCTTTTTTTAAAACGTCATGGCAGCCATATTTAAGACAGTAGAAATGTCACTAGCTGTCATCTGGCTTCAGGACAGTTTGATTTTAAAATAAGAGAATTCTTCATGACAAAATACACACTTCAACAACATTTGGTTTTTATCCGAGAGTTTTTAAAAATGATCGTTCTATTCTTTAAACTCAACTTTTTGGGAAACCCTGTATCGCAAATCGTAATGGCTGCTACATCTTCGAGTTGCCATCAATTCCACATACAATCCATTATTTTGAATATCAATTCATGTGCTGGTATACAGTAATTTCCATCAATGGTTGTAACAACCTGTACCCATCAAACAAATCACCAAAATATATTTCGAAATCGTCTTATACCAACGACATGATGCAATCTCTCAAGACAGTAAGAACATATCGGATACGTGATGCGATTACTAGCTAGATAATTTGCATAAACTGTTGCGGTGTACACAGCGTACATTTTCGTTGTAGGGCGGCAAGCAAACTGTTGCCGTTTTTCAATGCAAGGAAAATGCATTGGATTTTTCGATTTATTATTGCACTGTCATTCGAATTGTCAATGGCGGGGGCTTGCAACCCCCGGTTGAAAGAGATCTTCGTTTATTCGAGGCATTTGCTAACTGAAGTTCAACAGATGTGCTTTTGAATTATCAATTGCTTAAATGTACACACTTTTTTATGTATTCACAGCAAATGACAGTAGGTTTCATTTATAATAACCATTTGTTTGATCCCAAATTGGTTTTGGATACAAACTACGTCAGGGGTGCGTTTTGTCTGCATTGTCTGCTATAATACTTTACAATATTCTAACACAGAGAAACAGATAACGTATATCCAATTTGTGAACGAAAACCCATCCTTATAATTATTCTTTTGCTTGTTAATTTAAAGTAAGCTTTGTATGAATATACTATATTTTATCTCGTAGTTGGTAGTTTGCGGGGATGATTAGAATATATTCTGTTGGGAGTTTGGAAAATGTTGTTATTGCAGATTGGGAGATGTATGCTATTGTGGATTTTGCATGGGGAGTCGGGTTGAGGTGACGCGCTGTTAGCGGTCGAGGTTGGTCAGGATTTTGGGTTGGTTCTCCCTGTGATATAGATAACCCCCACAATACCACTTCATATCATGCTGGTGGCTCGAGTTATTACTTCCAACGCTTAGAAATTAAAAAAATATATATAAACACGTTTCATCCTCGCGACGTCGACGCTTTTACCTTAATTTTTAGGAATCACTTATACTAAGTTGAGTAATTGCATTTGATTGTGTTTCTTATGCCTCTGCTACGCGGGTGTACAATATACAGCGTTAAGGCTATGCTTTGCCCATCTATTTATACTACACTCTTATCGTTACTTATTGATAAAAGATTTGGCATCCCTTCTTATGACTCATCTTCTGTTAGATAACATTTGTTTGTGTCTTGTCATGGGAATGCGTTAATTCATGTGATTGTATCTTATCGTGGGAATGCGTATTACACAAATCCAAATTTAACTAACTAACTATTTATTGGCCTGTAGGAACCCGAAAGTTCATGACCTCACTGATTCGATTCCGCCATTGTTCCATGTCCCGTGCGCTCTCCTTCCACGTTCGACCATCCGATCCGATTTCCTCGACGTCCAACCTAACATTATCCCCCCATCTCCGTCGCGGCCGCCCTGTCGGTCTCTTTCCGGTTGGTTTACCGTCAAGAATTCTATGCATGGTTCTATCGTTGCCCATTCGTGCCACGTGTCCGGCCCACCTTAATCTTCGCGACTTGATTATTCTTACTATTACGAGGGTTGCCTTTTATATTTCGGGATTAGAGAACAAAAACAAATATTGATCATCGAAAATCACTTTATTGTTTTTCAAAATATTCCCCATGAAGATCTATACACTTTTGCATGCGTTTGAACCAATTGTCGAAGCACTTTTGCCACTCTGATTGAGGTATCTCCAACACATGCATTCTGAATGCAGCACCCGCTTCTTCAGGTGTCGAAAAACGTTGACCTCTCAGTTTGTTTTTTACGGCGGATGACCCATCAAATCGATGTTTTGGGTGCTCAAAAATGCAGTTGTCGCAGCCGATGTGTGAGAGCTCGCATTGTCGTGGTGAAGAGTGATCCGTCTTCTGCGGTTGGTTTTCCTGATTTCTTGGAAGATAACTGGCAAACAAATGGTTGTGTACCACTCAGAATTGACTGTTCTGCGTTGTTCTAGTGGTACGGTTGCGACATGTCCAGTTTTTCCGAAAAAACAGGCGACCATTTGCTTGGAAGTGTTTTGTGCGCGAACAACTTTTGTTGGATTTGGCTCATCTTGAAACACCCAGACAGTCGACTGCTGTTTACTTTCAGGCTCATACGCGTAAATCCACGATTCATCACCTGTCACGAGGTCATAGACGTGTTTCGAAGCACCGCGACCGTATTTTTTGAGCATTTCTTTCGACCAATTGACACGAGCCTTTTTTTGGGCGATTGACAAATTGTGTGGGATCCAACGCGAACAAATTTTTTTGACAGTCAAATGTTTATGCAATATTGAATGTATGCTGGTCCCACTAACGCCTAAGGTTGTCTCAATCTCACGATAGGTCTGTGGGGCGTACGGCACGTATTCCTTATATCTCCCATCGATCCGTGGGAAGAATTTCTTCGAATAATCACGTCCGAAAAGAGTTGCTCGTAACCCCAGAATCCGATGCGCATATTGGACGACATCTCCTTCGAGTGGATAGATAAATAAACAATTGAAGTCTAATTCGAATAAGTGAGTTAAGACACCAAAGTGATCAATAAAAAAGATAACAGATAGCACTGCCAGCAAGCGTTTTAATTTATTGAAAATATTCACTAGTGAGAACATTCCGATGCGGTCACACAACACATAACTCTACAACTAAAATTCGGATGTCCGCGGACGAGCGTGTGCATGGGCATGCGCACGCGGCGGCAATTTGCGACACCACCTTCCTTGATTAAACACGTTAATCGACTGACTTGAAAAGGGAAGAAATTGGATACAACCAAAAGAGAACATACTTCTGCTCTCTCATTGCCACGTCCTTCGATGTGTGGTAGGTTACATCGGTAATCTGATGATCGAAGAGAGCGGGACAATAAGAGAACAGAAACATGCTGTACGATTATCTTCGGGTGGATTTGGTTGTATGTGCATGAATCAATGTAGTTCTGAGCGGAACCCATTGACCTGATTCGGTAGTATGGTGGGTTCGGTGTACATTGATCCATACGAAGACAGAACTGAGAAAGAGAGGAGAATTAAGCTGATGATATTCACCTGCAAAAAGAGAACATTGATCCCCAGCGAATGAAGTGTCTGGAGAAAAGCCGAAGTAACGCTAGGGAAATATTATCACGTGATTCAATCGAATGTGGAAATAATTTCCCAAGCGGATCTGCAATGATGCGACAACTTCGTCCGGCTGGATTTGGTTGTCGCTAATCGACATGGACACGAGTTGCCGTATGGCAAAAAAGGTAAGGTAAACTCATTTATGCATTGTCTCCGTGGTACAATGAGTTTAGCAATGTGTCCTTGGTGGAAACATGCTTCGCAGGTGAACAGATAAGTAGGGGGAAATGGGGTTGATTTGACGCGCTGAAAGGCTGTAGAAATTAGGTAGGAAATGTGGGTTGGAATTGTGGGTTGTTTCTCATGTAGAATAGAGAAAGCCCCCACAGGTCACATGACGATCTTCCAATATCAGTTCGCGCACAGCATCAATGGTTTTCGGAACAACAACTGATTTTGGACGACCTTCACGAAATTCATCTTGGAGTGAACTACGACCACGATTGAATTCACCATACCATCGATAAACACTGGTCCTTGATGGAGCTTCGTCGCCAAAAATTGAATTAAGTTCATCCATGCACAGTTGCTGAGTTAATCCACGCCGAAAGTTGTAAAAAATAATCGCACGAAAATGTTGACGATTTAATTCCATTTTTGGGCCGAGATGAATCTTTTAAGTTGATGTAAACAACACAAATAGCGCTCGTATGTCAAAACGTTCTGAGTGCGTATAACCTCAAAAATGTCCAACTTTACGACAGAGCTGTCAATTGCCGGATTGCAACACTAGGGTTGCCAAATCCCGAAACATAAGAGGCAACCCTCGTATAGGTTTGCAGTATTGCTCTTCCAATTCGTGGTTGTGCAGTTTCCTCCATTGACCTGCCTCCTCGTCATATTTGCCGCCAAAGAGACCCCTTAGGACTTTATTCTCGAATACGCGAAATTTGTTTCCTTCCCGTTTTGTCAGAGCCCATGTTTCGCATCTGTATAGAACAATCGGCATGATTATGGTTATATAGACATGGACTCCATGTTTGTCTTGGATAAGTCCTTTTTTATCCAAGAAAACGAACGCTTCTGGGGGAATGAACCCATTCTGGAGATGACTCTCCATATACATATCATTGGGACAGAATGCTCCCGAAATGAGATCATTTTCACTGTGCACTGCCCGTGTGATCACGAATAATCCGCATATGCGAGCACTTGTGTGACCCCGTTCAGGGATGATCCGGCCATGTTGTCGTCTTGTATCTTTCTGATGACATACTCGAGGACAAGGTTAAAGAGACATGGTGAGAGCCCATCGCCCTGTTTTAGTCCGTCCCGGATTTCAAATAGTTCTGAGAGGTGGTTTTCTATTCTAACTCGCCCTTTGTTTTCGTTCATGCAGATTTGAATGAGGGCGGCATATTTTTTCGAGATTTCCAGCTCAACTACAATATGGTAGAGTCTTTGCCTTGCGACTGAGTCGTCGGCTTTTTTGAAGTCCACGAACAGTTGCTGAACCGTCTCTCCGTATTCCCACTTCTTTTCCAGTAGTTGCCTTATTGTGAACATTTGGTCGCTCGTTGACCGGTTCCTACGGAATCCGCATTGGTAGTCTCCCAATATGTCTTCTGCGTACGGTGTGATTCTCGCCAGTATGACATTTGTTGGTATGTTGTATCTGGTTGGGAGCAATGATATTTTTCTGTAATTTTCGCAGTCAGATCTGTCCCCTTTTTGGGAAATGGGGACGACTATTGACTATCGAATACTTCCTCTAGGGTCTCGTAGAATTTGTCCCTCGTTTCTTCGTTCGTAGATTCTGTTGGGGCGTCTACGTTTATAAATACATAATTGTACCATGGTCCCTGTATTTCTGGCACCGACATTCGGTCATTAATAAATTGCACATCTTTTACATGGGGCGTAATCTTTTTGCTTATGATGAAGCCAGTCCCGAGGTTATGTGTATCGGTACTTCCACACGCCAGTGTAAACCCGTCGGTTTCGATTATTTGATGTAGGAGTTAGACTTCCTGAAGCACGACGATGTCCATTTGATATTGTTTCGCGTTTTCTACGACCGTTTGTATCGCGCCTGATTTATATAACATTCGAACATTCCACGTCCCGACGCCTATATCCCACTTTTTCCGTTTTTCCCTACGTCTTCTTTTTGCCGAGTCGGTGTTTTCTTGATGACTTTTTCCCTTATGGTAGTGTCGGCTCATCACACCTACGCCTACCGGGTTTTTTGTGAGATTGTTTTTTGTATATTGATTATTCATTTTTGATCCCACGAGTCTTGGGGTTTCAAATAATCCGCCACATCAGAGGCCCTCTTTGATATGGTAAGGTCTGCTTACTGCTCTGATTCGACCCGGTGTCAGAGAGACGCCGTTATAATACAGGCGGTATACCCCTGGCTGCAAGCCATCCAATGGGCACGTTGACGCGTAACACCCTGGATTAGGGGTGGTAGATATTTGTGTGTTACTCCTCGCTAGCCTGTCTAACATGGGTGGCCCTACTGGAAGCGTATGCTTCCGTTAGCAAAGCCTGAGTGATTCATTGTAGTTTAATCCTCCCCGCCACGTCAAGGTTTCTACCAAGCGGGGGACACAAATCCAAATACATAAATTATTTGTGTGTATTACGTATTGTACGAGGATGAATCAAATATAAGCAGTAATTTCTTTTTATATGTTTATTGAATAATGTTACTAACTATACTATCAGCAATTTTTCAATATAGTCTCCTGCGTGATCTATACACTTTTACCACCAAGTTCGAAGCTTTTATATCTCTAGTTCGTAGAAAGATTTGAGGCGACTTGTTAGCGAACTGCGTACGTGCTCCTGGACTTCTTCATTACTTTCGTACATTTTTCCTCCAAGTGATTCTTTCAAGGATGCAAACAAATAATCACAGGAGGACAAGTCTGGGCTATAAGGAGGATGTTCGACAGTTTCCCAGCCCATTTCTTCAAATGTATCCCTTGTCAAGGACGTGGTGTGAGGCCTGGGGTTGTCATCAAAAAAGATGGCATCTCGAATGGACATACCCCATCCTTTGTTTCGATATACGGCTGTTTCCGAGTGTAACAACTGACAGCAGTAAGCTCCATTCACTGTCCGTTGTTCGTGACGAAAATCAATCATTAGAACTTCCTTTGAGTCGAAAAAAATCGTTGCAAAACTTTTCCGGCTGAGATACGAGTTTTGGTCTTCACTGCGCAGCCTGCATCCTTCCTCCCATACTCCTTACTTTTCATTTTCGTCCCCACGTCTCACTACATGTGACTATACGCTTCAAAAAATCTTCCCCTTGTTGTCGAAATCGATTGAAAAGTCTTCCACTGATCTCTGACCTAACCTGTTTTTGATTTACGCTCAATTACCTCGGAACCCAACGAGCAGTAAGTTTTTTGAAGCTAAGATCGTCAGTGATAACAGATTGAAAACTTTGTTAGCTGATAGCGTATACACACGATTCTGAGACAGTGTATGATCACCAAACTGTGCCTTCAATCGAGAAAAAATGCCCGAGGGTTTAACGCCTTCATTTGTTAACAATTTTATAATAATCCGTTGCACAACAGACGTATATATCTCTTGCTCGCTCATGGCTTTACTGACTGCAAAGTGTGATCGCTAGCCAAGCCGGTCCTCCATAAATCAAACAACAACCACACACAAGATTATGTAGCTCGCAACTTGTTGCTAAGCAAAAAGTAAAATTACCGTATATATTTGATTCACCTAAGGGTTGTTTGATTTATGAAGAGTACGGGAACCGGCTTGAATAGAGGTCAAGTAGTCTTTGTAGTCAGTACAGCCATGAGCGAGCAAAATTATTATAAAATTTTTACGACGCTCAAGGACAAGTGATACAGATGACAACGTCGGTGCCATTCGAGAGCCTCGTACTTTTGGAATTTTGCTCCTAAGCAGATCTCTTGGCCAATTCAATGGCATTTGGTGATGAGCAACACACTTAAATGAAAACCCGCCACTAACATCAACGCTCTAGACCCCGTGCAGTCGAAGGCGCGTGGCGGAGTCCTTTTTCGAGGTGTTAGCACGAGGACCGTTCCTTTAAGGTAATTGTTGTCGTTGTAATAACTTTATTTCATCACCCTCAGTAGACACTGTGGGGTTTTTCAGGGCCCGAAAAACCACGCATTACTTTGGCCACATATCCCACTACCAATATCTGCAAACAACTTACCCGCATGAGAGCATTCCCCACCCGAAAACATAAACCCACGGCAAAGATTACTACCTTGTCGTGGCAACAAAAACTTTCATCCGAACATGGCTGAGAAGAATTTTTCGTAAAACATATTCGTGTCCCCTGATCGGCACCCATGACCATTCCCAACTATTAGGAAAACTTCCACAGTCCCCTTATCGACATTCATGTCAATCATGCTCTCAGAAAACTTCCTGTGTTTGCTTTTCCCAAGCAATCACCGATCACCCGATCACGTCAGGCGAGTCGATGCCTACACAGCTGCAACCAATTATCTCGAATCGGCTGCATAGGCAATCCTAATGCATTTGCATTTGCCTGTACTAATTAAGCCGCATCTTAGCGCTTGCCCATTTAGATCCCATTCCGGTATATACAATATACCCCCTATCGTAAGATAGAAATGTTTCCGATCTATGTTTAACCAGCTGCAGGTTTTTCTTTCTTTCCTTTCTTCAACGTGCATTCATGTCTATTGGGATTGTTTGTCTTCAGCGAGAGTTTCTGTTATCGGTCGCCAACCATCCGCCGACCTAGGAAACTTCATGTCAATCAACTAAACGTTGATTTATGGTTGCCCATATGTGCTAACGGATCTTCGGTGCGTTTTCACACCAGAAGGGTCCGTCGCCGGCAAGCGTTACACAAATTAATTGTGTACACAGCTGCCGACCCATCCAATGCCGGCGAACTCAAACAATCCGCATCCCCGTCGTCGATCATGGGAAATAGCGTTTCTGTTGACATTAGATCGCAGAGACCTTTTCACCAGCTAATGATCATTATGATGGAATGCAATAACGACGCCCCCATCCATCTATGTTCGTCCGTTGCTGATCTTATGTAGCGCATTCACATACATGGAAAACTCACCCCATGTTATTCAACCCAACCACGATTGACTGCCTCGAGTTGATCGTGTAGCTCCTCCCCTTTTGAGGCTATGCGTGACCGGTTCCTTCGTATGTAGACGAATGCAAGATTAGTCAGATTTTACCGTCTAAAGAGTCACCCGCGTCACTGTCGTTGCGACAAAATTCGTGTCTTAGCCAGAGTGGAGTTTGTGAGTTGCGTGCAGACACAGTTGCCTTTTGATAATTATTAACTCGTCGTGTATTCAGTGCAAATTAATAACTTTGTAACATATTAAGCCAGCTAAAAATTAAATGTGACTAATAACTTTTGCGAGAGTTCCGCCGGCAAAAATTATATATAAATTAATAACATTTGAACTTGTAAACCCAGTTTATATCGACCCAGTTGGAGTTTGGGTTGTGCATAATAAATCTATGTTCAACAAAGCTTGTGCGTTTTCGTTACTTCTCTTTCCTCTTGGTGCTTCCTTCCTAGTCGGTGATAGTTTGGAGTTCTGCTATACCGGAGTTGTGAACAATAATCAGTGAACAGTCGATGGAATATTAGTGAATCCCTGTCCTTGCTGACACACATTAACTAATATTAACCACATCACCACATACACTTTAAATAAAACACGGTTGGAAATTGATTTCAGTCTTGTATTAAAATCTAAATCACCGAACTCTCATACATTATATTGTGTTTCTAATATCACTCTTTACTTTACACTTATTAATGTAAACTCTATTTACTTTATTTTACAATTAGATTAATTCAGTGTTCCACAATTCAAACTGATTTTTCCACTTACTCAACTACACGAATTTCTCTTATAGTGAGTCACTGTTTTAAGTTGATTTCATTCTGCTATCAACATCTGAACCACTGATTAATTTAATGCTCTTTCTTTTGTAATTTTATTTTTTATGTGAACGAAGATAATTTCTACTATGGACCACTATCTCCAATAACCGCCTCCGTCAAGTCGCGAAAACCAACTCCTTCGCCGTCTCGGCGAATCGTCCTGAACCAACTCCTTTAACGAAGACTTTTTGTTTTCTTCCATCCTGCAGATCGAAGGATATGTCATTTTTTCTGCTTGGCCCTTTTGCCAGCCGCGTTTTCCTTTCTTTCTGGCGCAAGACTAATGACCTTGCCGGAAAAAACAAATCATTATGGAAACATTTACCAAGCCTCAGGACTTGCCAAATAAGGCAAAGACCGGTTCCCGGTTGTAGTGTTATATAATTAAACTTCAATTAATTATCCCTCCCCCTTTGAATCATTGACTTCTCGTCATTAACATCTCGTGTCTTTACACATATATCCTTCATCCTTCCCATATCCTTCCCTTCCCTACAAAGTACGAATTGCCTATTCCCTTTAAAATAGAATCTAATTTAAATAAACGTAAAACCAATTTAAAACCCCATTCACATTGCAATAGTCATCTTCTTTGTAGTAGCCATAGTCGCCCCCTATTAGCCATTAGCCATCTCGGCCGCTTCCTCGAAATCACTACCGTGGAAGCGGAACGAAATAGGATGTGTGACAAAAGACACGAGATGAGTGCTTCTTGTTGGTTAAGCAATCGCCGCGTACGGGTGTGTTTCAATTATTCAGTTCTCATATTTAAGAAAGTAAAATAAAGTACGATGTGCATGTGCAATTGAAATGGAAAATAAAATCGTTTTGTACCTATATTTCTTATATTCTCGTTTTGTGCTAATATTCGCTCTTGTGTGCAAAGGACATTTACATCGAGACTCCCTGTCCTCATGTGAAACTACTAACATCGTTTAATCCATTTAACTAAAATCGTTTTGTGCTAATATGCTAATTAGTCCTCAATATCATCGCAGCAGGAAATTGAAGCTGCCGACCACGGGGTAAGTTTTGTGGACACAGAAAAAATTAAATACAATTGTTGTATAAATAATATAGGACAGTAGAGCCGATGATGATGATGATGATTTTCTTTCTTTATCTTTCCCGGCTTGGGATCAAAAGAGGAAACACAAAGGAAAAATCAACAGAGGATCATGCTAATGCACATTTATGATCCTCTATGTCGTTAGCTGCTAAAACGAACTTGCAATTCGATTTATGGCGCAAGTTATTTGTTCAAGGCGAATGAACAAGGATGTCTTCTGTGGGAAATCGTGAGAAAACACAAAGGAAAAATCAACAGAGGATCGTGCTAATGCACATTTATGATCCTCAATCTTGTTGGGCGCTAAGACGAACGTGCGATTCGTTTTATGGCGCAAGTTGTTTGTTCTAGGCGAATGGGCAAGTATGTTCCTTGTGGGAAATGGTTTGGGTAAACAAACCTTTGAAGGATCATCAAATTGCAGACGTGCAATTTATGATTCTCAACAAATTTACTCCCGAAGTTTGGATCCAGAGGATTCTGCGTGTTGAACATATGGTTCGTTCTTTCGCGTATTGGATTCAAATTAAATTCAATATCGGCAAATTGAACGTGTAGTTCAATTTGTTTTTTTATTGAATTGATATCGCGATATTTACTGTATGCGCGCTAAATGATGGAGCTTAGCTCCAAAGAGGTAGGTATTCAGGGGTGGAGGGTTTTGTGCGTAAGATCATTGAAGGAAATTGATTTCAATTGAGCTTCGCAAGGCAATCCGATAGGTTTTATCAATTCGCAATTCATCTCTCAAAGGCACAGGTATGTGTATACCAAAAATCACTTTGTTATAGAACGGGAAAAGTTCCTACAGAGGAACGTGTTTCCGGAGCAACTTCTCAACAATGTCAACACCTGCGTAATAGCATCTCAGGGCGTGTACACTGATCGCTATAGATTCGCCCTTTTTGAGAGAAGTGCATATATAAACATAAAAAAAGCGTGTGTCCCAGCGATTTGGGAAATCTCCTTCTCTCCAGCACTTGGTGTATAGTGTGCTGAACATTTCTAAGTTTTTAGTCCGCTGTTCGGTAGGCCAACTACAACCTACGCACGGTGTCGCTTTTATTTCATCTAGCGTAACCACATCTCGCTGATCTTTTCCAACTTTTCGAGAGACTTGGAAACAGGCTGATCCCTATAATGTACACGATGCTTTGATGTTCAGGGTTTTTGAGTGGAGTGTACTGATATGGCCTAAGTCGACAGTTCTTTGATATTGTAGAAGGATGTCAGTGTATGTTCACAAAAATGACATATCTTTGACATTTTCCTATCGGCTGTTATGCAAAGCTCCATTCTACCGGAGATTATTGAGTCATTAGAAAATCATCTACTTACGAAATGTCATGTAACATTTGATCTCCGTAGTAACCGCCAATTTGGCCTCCGCAGCAATAATTTAGTAGAAGGTCTGACGGTCTTTCTTTCTTCCTACTGCTTCTACAAAGTAAGGATATTGTACTAAATAAAATATCGCCAACGCATTCAACACAAAGAAAATGCCTCCTAGGTGAGATGGAGAAACATTAATTCAATAGAAAAGACACTGCCTTTCTGAGCACTCACTCCAAGTGCTGCCGTTCCTCAGAGCTACGCCCTATCAATCACTTTATTCCCCATTTTTCTAATAATCTCCGCATTTGGTGTTGGTGATGGCATGTCCATCTAAACATTCGAGCATGTTCGCCGAATCTCTGTAGACATACTTTTGTTGACTTGGCAAATTTGCTACCAGAAGTGAAATTACTTCAAATTACAAAGAAATATCTATGGCGCAAGTATAGATTCTCAAAATAATTGCTGTATCAAGATAGAGAATGGCAGTGATCATGTTTTTGATATTGCACCAGTCTTCTATGGCTCCAGTTCACAAAAAGCATAGACTTTCACTTAAACCCCATTTTTGCTTTTATCCAATGCAAATTTAACACCTATCACGCCGTTTCCTCTATATGTAATTAGAATAAACCATTGGCATAGAAACAAATGTGGACGGCTTAATAAATGATTACTCTCCAGTTCTGCGACTTCCTTATGCTTTGTTTCTGGAACACAAAATTCTGTTAACGTTGTGAAAAGAATCGACTAAGGGACCATCTTTCCTCAAATTCTCATAATAAATCTTCAACATACGTCGGCATACAACGTCACTAATGTTCCTCAATTTAATTCCTCCGTCTATAATGCGTACCAGTTCATCAACACCAACAACACCGTCTGGTTTTTATGAGCCATCAGGAAAACACACATTTGTTTCAGTAACTTCGGTATATAAATCAGGATAGGTGTTCTTACTGACATGTGCCATTACATTGAAGTAGCGTAAGGATAGTCAGCTTAATTAAAAATTTCAGATTAAGGTTAAATGAGATAGATACTGGTGCTAGTTACACAATTGGGTGCAATTCGACTATTAAAAATCGCGTTTAGTAAGCATAATTGTTCGTTGTGATGGAGTGGATCTTGGTGGTCGGTTTGAAAGATTCATTTAACAAACTACCAAGAAATGTAGAATGGGAGACAATCCAGTGATAATGATAAGAAATTATTACGTAAATCAAAGTATCAGACAAGTAATTAACTCATTTGAATAGTATATCTGTGAGAAACATAGATTTTGGCTTATTTTTCTGACCTGATTTCTATTTGATCGGCTTTCAGTAACCTTCATGAAAAATTGTATGTAAAACTACAATCTGAATGTTAGTTTCTTTGTTCATCTGGTATAAACCAGATCGAATTTAATGAATATATTTGACGTATAATTCGACCTTTTTTTTGTTTTTTAGTTTCCATTATTTAGTGCAATAAATTGAAAATTTCTTTCGAAAAAAGGAACAATTAATTCGTCCCAGTCAAATGACGGTAAGAATGGGTATATGTGTAACGCCGATACGGCTAGGGCTTAATCGATCCACAAACACTCCGCCCGCATTATATATCGCCACTAATCCTTAGCAATAATATTAAGCATTAATACGATTGTGCGAATGCCAATAAGAACTTTGCTTACCTCTCCTAATTCGGGTGATTATTGCAATAAGCTCTTATTTAAAAAGAGAGAAAACACTATTAGTCGGCAACGAATAAAACTTTTCAGAAGCAATTCCATTGGGAGTCAGAGTTTAAATTATATGAGATCTGCATTGATATTGGAATTATGTTGTGATGTAGTTGCAAAATGAACCACGTATACCTTGTATCCCTGCGAGAGTAAAAGTTACCAGCAGTTACTTTAAAATACTGAAGTGAATCGTGCGACAATTCAGGTTAAAATACTTTGCAGATTAAGTTTTGAATTCAATTTTATGCAAGACAATACAGGGAGTGCAAAATAAATGAGATGAGGAAAAGTAACAATGGAATGCATTAAATGCGTTTCATTTAAAACACAAAACTTCAGAGAACACTCTTTCCAACAAGGAATTATAGTGTTAGGCGCTTTCATAACTTTTTCCAAGAGGTACCCACCTTCCCACAATAAACTCTTTTCTGACTCGCGCGACACCGTTAACGCCAACCCAATGTCAACTAGAAGTGACAAGAATGTATTAATTACAATGCATTCATGTATAACACTTTGTTGTATTCCAGAATACTACCCTTATTAAATTTAACACTGAATCTCCTAACACATTCTTAAAAACTTCACTTAACATATATTACATTCTCACTTAATACATACCATTCATAAACATTCACAATATTACCAGTTACAGCGCACTTAATAACCTGCACCTTTTTATTTATTCAAAACATAGCAACTTGGATTTTCGTCCAAATTGATTCATGTGAAAAGTCACAGAAGAAAAAAAAGACAAATAGAAAAATTTCAGTTCCGAACGAGAGGAGTTCGAAAAAAAAGTGAAAATAAAATGAAACCAGATGAAAATAATGAAAAGAGTTAAATTTTAAACATTTTAATTAAAACTTTCATATGTAGACAAATTTAAATAAAACCAGAAAAAAAGTTAATATGCAGTGAAAATTGGATCTAGTTATCACTAATTCAGTGCGTTGCAACCGGTTTTGTCGGAGTGGTATACAAGAAAGGAGAAAAAATTGGTTAATTAAATTTCGCCAATCTATAAAAGGACTAGTGAATATAGAAAAAATTAATAAATCTTCGCTGGGAGAAGAATCGAAATAAAGAATAGTGAATAAAGAAAAGAATAAAGTTAAATTATTCAATTCGAAAAGAAGAGTAAAAGAAGGAGTTTTAATAAATGGAATAAAAATAAAAGGTCCCCGCTCTTCCCTCGAAAGAGGAAGCACGGCGCCGGACGTCAACACTGGTGGCAGCGGTGGGATGCCCAGATAAACGGATCCCGAAACAGAAAACAAAATTTAAAACAACACAAAAAAAACAAAGAAGAGAGAAGAAAAAACACAAGAGAAATAACCAAACCATAAGAAGAAAAAAAAAAAAATTTTTTTTCAAGAAAAAAAATAAGAAGAAAAAAAATCCCGACATAAAACAACGAAAAAAAAAGTAAACATAAATTTAAAACGAAAAACAAAGTAAACAAAAATTTAAAACAACAAAAAAAAAAATTGATTATAAGAAGAAAAGAGAACACAAGAGAAATAACCAAATAAGAAGAAGAAAAAAAAATGTTTCAAGAAGAAAAGAGAGAAAAAAAAAACAGGAGAAATAACTAAACCAAAATAAGAAGAAAAAAAAAAACCCGCCATAAAACAACGAAATAAAAGGAAAAAAAAAGGAAAGCAGCCAAGACCAGGATAAGGAAATCAACTTTAGGATGTGAAGTCTGCCTGGCGGAAAAGGAAAAAAAAAATCTAAAGAGAAAAAAAAAAAACACAAAGGAAACAACTAAGGAAAACTGAAAAAAAAAAAAAAAACAGCAACACTCAAGACAAAGACAGTACAACGACAACAATTACTAGAGTAAGAATTTTTTTTACTAGCGACTTTTTCTCTCTACTTTTTAGGAATATTTGAATATTTTCTACTTGGAAGCTCTCCTTATCCCAATAGAATATTTTTTGGATAGAAATTTCTATCTATATTCTTTGCAAATTCTCATTTCAGTATTTCGAAGACATTTCCGTTTTTTTTTCTTTCTTTCTCGTCGAATTTTCTTTCTTTTCAGTTTTGGGACCAATTTATTTTTCTTTCCTATATATATATATTGAATAACAAAAAGAAAGGCCAATTTTTCCATAACCATATTTTTAAGAATTAACTATATATTTTAAGAATTGATAACAAATTTTCGCTTTTTATTTTAAACTTTCACTATTACGAGTTCATACTACACGAGACAGGCGGCTAGGCAGGGGGAAGAACAAATCCACTATCAACAGATACACATTAAACCCCCTGAAATGGCTCTTTCTGTCGGAATTTCTGATGTTTTCAGAATCGTCCCTACCTTTGACGGGAAACCCTGCGACTTAGGTAAATTTATTTCCGGGGGAGACGTTTTATTTAGATCCATAAAGAAGGCAGACCCGGATATATACGAGACATTTTTAGAGCTAGTCAAAAATAGACTAGAGGGTCATGCTTACGATCTGATTAGGTATAGCCAAATCGCTAAGTGGGAGGATTTAAAAGAAAAATTAGAATCGGAATATAAAGAGGAGCAATCTCGGTCGACGGCACACAATGAGTTGATTTCTCTGAAACAACGCTACAGAGAAATCGTCCGGGAATATGGCGATAGAGTCGCGAATGCTCTAAGGACTCTAAACTCTGCCACGTGTGAAATAACAGCAGACGCGGTGGTTAGGGAATACTTAATAGAAGAAAACATAAAATTGGCCGTACAAACATTTGAGGATGGACTAAGCAACGAACAGCTAAAGATACTAGCTAAAGTCCATGGGGGAAACAATTTAAAACAGTCGATTGCACATGTAGTGTCACATGCGGCTCGAATGGAAAACTCTCCCAGGTCATATCAATATAACGAAAAACCAACATTCAATCATATAGTCTACCAAACCTGTGGTAAGTCAGGGCATACACAGGACACATGTTATCGAAACATGCAGTCCACTTTTCCGAATAGACAACCCATAAAAAGGGAATATAACATTTTATGCAATTTCTGTGGTCGGAATAATCACACAGAGAATGAGTGTAGATACAAGATATCTAGGAATGGAGCGTCTTCAACAAATTACCAACAAGGTACAACAACGCGTAACCCATTCCGAAATAATCCTACAAACTCTGAAAATCGTTTTGGTGAATATTCTAGAACCACCAATAGACAAAACGATAAGCAAAATGTTCACTTTTCTCGGGTGCAAGAGTCGGAAAACGAGGCCAGACGCCAACCAAAATTTATGAAAGACAAACAAAATTTTTCTATTTACAGCATTAGATCTTCGGAAATAGATAACGACCAATTTAATGAAACTCCTACCCAAATTTACCTTGAACCAGCTTATGATTATCCTAACCGTATGACTAATTCCAATAAAGCTATAAATACAAATATAAAAGAAGTTAAACCAAACCCTAATATAATGACTCCGATTCAGACTGCAATTCTGGAAAATAATTCAGCAACTAAGACTGAAAATTCGAAATTTTCAGCAGTATTAAAGACTGATATCCTTAATATTTCAGCTATCCCAATTGATTACCCAGACACTTCAGCAACCAAGACTGAGAACTCAGCAGTAATAAAGACTGAAAATTCGGAAATTTCAGAAAATATACAACCAAAAATCCCTTATATTTCGGCTATCCCAATAGACAACCCCGACACTTCAGCAACAAAGACTGAAAATTCAGCAGTGTTAAAGACTGAAGACCCAATAGTTGCAATAAAATTCGAAACCCAAGTCAGTTCAGCAGCTAATACTGATGAACAAATCTTTTCAGCAGCAAAGACTGACGGATTAAATGTTTCTACAGCAGATATAACTGAAGAAATAGTTCAAACAGCAAATAGGACTGGGAACCAAGATGTTCTGACAGCTAATAAGCCTGAAGAACTATACGAATCAGTAAATGAGACTGAGAAACTAAACGATCCATCAGCAGTGAGTAAGACTGAAAAGGTAGACGTTCCGACAGCAGTTAAAGCTCTGGACAATGACAACACTAAGCCGAAAACAATAAATATTTTAAACAACGAAAACAAACACAAACACTTACTCAAACACGAAATAATAAAAAATGAAAATAATAATTTAACTAAAATAGGTATTGTAAAGAGTAACTATATAAATACATTACAAGTCTTTTTTTACAACAATAAAAATTTATTCCAATGCAAAATACAAAAAAATAAAAGGTTACACCGTCATTTAAATTATTTAAGATCATTTTTCAAGAAGATTTTTGGTAATAATCATCTTTATTCAATCATCATAGTAATAGGCCCAGAAAGGTTTTGGAAACTTTTCCATAAATTTAAGGAAAAGATAAACACATAACAAATGGCCTTTGTTTTATTATTCAATATATATGAAATAATCTAACAATTGTAGGAAATGACGGAAATGAAAAAAAAAAAAAAAAAGGTTAATGAGGGGGACGAAAGAAAGAAAATTCTAGAGTTAATATGTATAATGGAAATTTTAGAATTAATATATATTCGAACGGAAAAGGAAAGAAAGAAAATTTTATTGGTAATATATATATTAGAAGTTTTGGAATTAATATATATACGGAAATGAGAATTTTGAAACAATAATATTAATATTATATAATTAATATAGTAAGTAATAGTGATTTTTGGATAAGAAAAGAAAAGGTCCCAAGGAGAAATATTTAAATTTAGTTAATATATAATGTAAATAGACTATTTTGGACTATTTTTCTAGTGTTAAGAACTTTTTGATTATTGGAAAAATTTAGTTAATACATAATGTAAATAGATTAATTTTTAGTATTAAGAACTTTTTGATTATTGTAACCTTTGATGAAAGATTAATTTTGAAAACCATTGTAATGTAATTGAACGAAAATCCAAGTCTTTTATTAATCTTAATCTAACCTATAGTTACTAGAAAATTATTCTCCTTATTAAATTTAACACTGAATCTCCTAACACATTCTTAAAAACTTCACTTAACATATATTACATTCTCACTTAATACATACCATTCATAAACATTCACAATATTACCAGTTACAGCGCACTTAATAACCTGCACCTTTTTATTTATTCAAAACATAGCAACTTGGATTTTCGTCCAAATTGATTCATGTGAAAAGTCACAGAAGAAAAAAAGAGAAATAGAAAAATTTCAGTTCCGAACGAGAGGAGTTCGAAAAAAAGTGAAAATAAAATGAAACCAGATGAAAATAATGAAAAGAGTTAAATTTTAAACATTTTAATTAAAACTTTCATATGTAGACAAATTTAAATAAAACCAGAAAAAAAGTTAATATGCAGTGAAAATTGGATCTAGGTATCACTAATTCAGTGCGTTGCAACCGGTTTTGTCGGAGTGGTATACAAGAAAGGAGAAAAAATTGGTTAATTAAATTTCGCCAATCTATAAAAGGACTAGTGAATATAGAAAAAATTAATAAATCTTCGCTGGGAGAAGAATCGAAATAAAGAATAGTGAATAAAGAAAAGAATAAAGCTAAATTATTCAATTCGAAAAGAAGAGTAAAAGAAGGAGTTTTAATAAATGGAATAAAAATAAAAGGTCCCCGCTCTTCCCTCGAAAGAGGAAGCACGGCGCTGGACGTCAACAACTTCTTACTTTGCTTGCGCCACAACCCTAGAACTAACAACAATTCATTATTCATCCAAGCATTCGTCACAGTGCATTCTTGTATAACACTTCTTACTTAGCTTGCGTCACAACCCCAGAACTAACAACAAATTTCCTTTAATAACATTTGGTTGTGACACTATAAGAGCGGGACTCTATGTTCAATCAAGCGTTGAACACACATTCCAACAACAAACGGTCTTGTCTTGTTGTGGGCTGGGTTGCTGGCGTCAGGAACAGTGATGTCTCCTGACATGTACCAATGTTGGCCGATGGCTGAAAACAATTGAATTATGAAACGAGAAAGTGAACTAAATACCTCGAATTTCAACTCCAATCTTCAAGTGTAGCAGCAACTCTCCAACAATAATGTTTCCAAACAGAAGAAACAACAATTTGGGCTTAATTGCAATATTTCAACTAGTGTTTATTTCTTTGATTGATTTTATTTCTCTGGATTTCTATTGACATGCGAACTTGCGTCGCCAAACAGTTAACGGAGAGAGAAAAAAGGTTGTTTATTGACAACCAACAGAATTTTATTTTAATGTCAGCTGATTGTTGACATTTTTTAGGTTGGTGCCACGGGTAGGATTCAATCGCGAATTCGCTGGTTGTGTCCAGGGCGAATCCGCAACATTCCGCCCGCCTTCGACAATTATTGGCGAATCATCTGGCTCCAGGGGATGGTCATCGGAGCTGGGACGGAAGGTTCCTCCTCCAGTGGGAGAATGGCGATTTTGGCGATGGTACTCGTAAGTGGGCTGCTAGCGGTCCGCCGCAGTCCACTTTCTCGTCGATGGTCGATTAGGAGAGAGCCGCCCGCCCTGAAAAGTGTTGAAGACGGAGGTGTCTTGGACGGCCCGGAGGGTTGATGATTACGGGATGGTCCTGTAGCGGTTCCGCCAAACCCTACGGTCCACTTACCTAAAAACCCCCATAATTACTACCCAACGTCCTTAAGTTCGCTAATGCAACGGTATTAGTACCTGTAAATGCTTCACGCATTATATAGATCACCATCTGTAATCATAGGGGCTCCTCGATAGTATAGTGGTTAGTATACCCGCCTGTCACCCGGGAGACTGGGGTTCGATTCCCCGTCGGGGAGCCTCTGGCGCAAGACTAATGACCTTGCCCAGACAAAATAAATCATTATGCAAAATTTAACAAGCCTTAGGACTTGCTAAATAAGGCCAAGACTGGTCCCCGGTTGTAGTGCCGATGATGATGATCTGTAATCATAAAATCCCTATAAAGAAAACTTACCTTCATGCATCCCTTCGCATACAATTTTCCGTAAGATTTCTTTGTTTGCTTATTTGGTATTCTAAACCAATTCGGTACCAGACAAATTCCTGAAAATAAAAACCCTCGGTTCACATATCATGTAACCATTCCAGCCAGGGATAATTATCATTGCGTCGCCGATTCCCAGCTTCATTCATGTATACGATAAATTTCTTTATGTATACATTTAGCTGGCGACGTTTTTCTCCCAGCAACAAATTTCCCTAACACGCACAATGTGCAACCCAAAGCAAATACGCATTCCGCGTCCCTTGGCATCAATTGAAATCCAAGCATAAACAATTGCAAATGGATATTCAATACGTACCCTTACTAGCGATACCATAAACACCATTTCCCAGTAACCTAGCTAAAACCAATTAGCACATTTTCACATCGGATCATCGTCTCTTTGTTTAGCCGCACATGTTCCAACAAAGATTCCATTGGCATCCGACGATTTCGGTTTTATTTGCTCTACCGAAATCGTATCCTAGGAATGCACTTTATGTCTTTCTTTGATCTAGGCACACATACCACCATGATCACGATGAACGAGTGAGCTCTGAACGAGCAAGATATCGTTGAGTCTTAATCCAACTATCCCAGGAGTCGGTCGGGCCATCTTCGCCTCCGCCGTACCGTGCAAACGGTGCGGCGCTCTACACACGCGATTTTATACGTGCGCACGTTAGTAAAAATCGTTTCATTTCAAGTGAAAGTAGTAGACCACAATAAATCCTAACAGTTTTTTCCCTTTTTTGTAAGTTTTGATTAAATAACAATTGTTACTTCTCTTACCGAATTAAAAAGAACATTTGTGACAAAATGACACAGGGTGTTTAATTTTCCGACTGTAGTTCCTGTGTGTTTTTAACGTGTTTCTGTTTCGCGTCTTGATGTTCGACTTGTTGCCTTTACAGTGGGAATTTATAGTGACGATGGCGGAAGGAAGTGAATCAGCGTCGTACGCCGGCGCTCCACACTTCCCCGCTACAGTCCCCGTCGGTGTGGAGGTCGTTATGGATTGTGGTCACGGAGCTGGCCGTGCGATCTGGGTTGGAGTTGTAAGTTCGCAAACTACGATCGGTAACAACGCGATGGTCGGTGATTGGTCTTACTACCTCGAGACCAGTGGTGTTGACGAGTGTTGCGTGTATTCGGATACGGCGGTTGAGACTCAGTCGGTCCCTGGATATTAGGGAGGGCCGCCCGCCAAGCGGGGCATTGCGCGCTCCTTGGTCTATGGTGATGGCTGTACGTTGCCGTAAAGCCTTTGGGTGGCCAGGTTCCTGGCTCTTCAATTACCCGTTGTCCTTGCGGCGGTCCAGCGGGCGAGAAACATGTCCGATGGTTGGTTCACGCAGTTGGTCGGTGGTGGTTGATTGTATGTTCCTCGTTCGTGGCCTCCGGGGTAGACGTCGACAATGTCTCCTATTTCTCTGTCGGCAGACCCTCTTGGAGAGGCAGTCGCGTCTGAGATGGCGACCCAAGCAGGCGAGGCACAGTTTCTTCCCGCGTGCTACAATCTTCCGATGAACAGGTGTGAGGGATCGAAACCCATCGGAAACGAAGATGTAGTGGTGATTAATTTAGTATAATTTCAGATACGCCCAATCCCAGAATCATCATCATCGGCTCTACAGCCGGGATCCGGTCTTGGCCCTATTTAACAAATCTCTCCACCGGTCCCGATTTCGAGCCGATGTCATCCAGTTTGGCACTCCCAGGTTCTGGGCGTCCTGGTCTACGCCATCCGTCCATAGCAGACAAGGTCTGCCGCGCTGTCTCCTTCCATACATCCTCCCACAAAGGTCTTTTCGGGCAGGCTCCTCTTCGCTCATTCGTGCTAGGTGTCCCGCCCACCGGAGTCTACCGAGCTTGATTTTTCTTACAACATTAGCTTCAAGGTAGATTGCGTACAACTCATGGTTGTAGCGTCTCCGGAATCGTCCTCCCTCACATACGGGGCCAACAATTCTCCTTAAGACCTTTCTCTCGAACGCGCCTAAGAGTTCAGAGTGCCTTTTATTAAGCACCCAGGTCTCGGATCCATACATGAGTACTGGTAAGACCACGGTCTTGTACAGTAGTAGCTTGGATGTTCTGGATAAATTTCGGGATTTAAAGAGCCTTGATAGACCATAGTAGGCTTTGTTGGATTTAATCAGCCGTTCGCGTATTTTTTCTTCCATATTGTTATCGGCTGATACTATTGACCCAAGGTAGTTAAAGGATTGCACTAGTTCAAATTCGTGCTCCACTACCCTGATAGTTTGACCAACGTTAGGTCTTCTCTTCGCAGAAGTTGCCACCATGTACTTAGTTTTTCCCTCATTAATGTGCAGTCCCAGTTTTTGTGCCGCCTACTCGATCTGGGTGAAGGATTCCTGTACCGCTGATTCAGTTCTACCGATGATGTCGATGTCATCTGCGTAGGCGAGTATCTGGCAGGACTTGGTGACAATAGTCCCTCTAGTTGTGACCCCAGAGTCACGGATTGCTTTCTCCAACGCCAGGTTGAACACGAGGCAGGCCAGACCGTCCCCTTGTCGAAGTCCATTATAGAAGTTTATTGGTTTGGACAGCAATCCCACCATTTTTACTTGACTAGTTACCTTGGTCATGGTCAACCTACAAAGTCGTATTAATTTGGTTGGAATCTTGAACTCTCTCATGGCATTATATAGTTCTACCCCTGGCTATGCTGTCATAGTTGGCCTTAAAGTCTATAAATAGATGATATAATGGAATCTTAAATTCCTGACATTTTTTCATCGCCTGCCGAAGAGTGAATATCTGATCAATCTCTGATTTGTCTGGGATGAAGCCACACTGACATTGATCAATGATGGCTTTAGCGTGTGGGGCTATCCGATCTTGTAGGATAGATGAGAGTATCTTATAGGCGGTACTCAGCAATGTTATACCTATGTAGTTTCTGCACAGTGTGATATCTCCCTTCTTATGTATGGGGCAAATTATACCACGACGCTGTGGTGTGGTTAGTCAGTGCGTCGACACGGACGCGGGATTCGCTAACTTCCACTACTTCAAATGCTGGTCCTCAGTAATCACTTCGACGTCATCAGAAAGTAAGGGAAACACATTTGTCATTTAATTGTCTTTATTTTCAACTTTATTTGAATACACATAATGTTAGTACGTGCGCAGGAAAAACAATGTGCACTTTAACTTTAAAGGATATATATTGTAACGGCACGTGCGCAGGAAAAACGAAGTACACTACAAGAATAGTAACAAGTTTATAAATATTACGAGCACTCGCGAGAGACAATCATCTGGCGCGACAACAAAGGCTCCACTCTAGAACCGCACACGACTGGTGATAAAATCTGACTGGTTATTGGATGTCTCTTTACAGACATCCAACGAAAACGAACCTAAAGGATTCGCCGCCAATGGCGAAGGTCCAAAACAAAAGGAAACAGTGAAAAACTCATGTAGCAGATCGAATCCGCTGCTACATGTTTGTGCAAGATAAACTGCCGCCATCCACAAGGGATAGATTCTTTGATTGACGCGAGTCAATAAAACCCTTGCCGAAGGCAGGAATCTATTTTGGAAAAATGAATCAAACATTGGGTATGGCCGTTGTTAGATCATTTAAAATAAACAAATTTCGGTCATGTATGATTCGATGCATGTTATCATAGGGATATGTTCCCGTTGAAGGTACTGTCAGGCGAAAGTATCCGCTTGGGTGTTTACTTTGTGTAAACTAAAATTGGTGGTCATGACCGATGCTGGTGATCGTTCCGAGAAACGGCAACGGATCATAAAATCGGTCATGCTGAGATAAGTAAATATGCGCGCCTGAAAGGCCAATGTTTAATTTGATCTTCTTTACTGGTAGGAAAGATAGATCGTAGACACGCCGTTGGAAATCTGGCTTGCAGATGTGCGAGCACACCGAAATAATGCTAGGTCAGTGAATGGGTACTAAGATAACACACGGAAAGATCAGCGTGTGTTGGTAGATATGTGCCAGCCATTGTTCGGTCGCGGAAGCTCGTGGTGATGCTGAATCGATGTCATGGCAAGATGATAATCTTGCCATGAACTATGTTTTCAGAAATGACCGTGGAGAAGGGGTTTGGAAAAACCCCCCAAAGAAAGGTAAGCTGCCTATAAGATATTTATGTCGGTTATCCTTTGGGATAACCGAATTAATTCCAGTAAATTGGTTGGCGGTTAAGGCCGTAGCAAGGTTGTATAATCTTGCTGAAGATTCGACTTCAAGGTAAGTCGCATTGCTGGAAATGGTGGGGATCGAGCGATGCATGACTCTTCGGGCCCTGAAAAGCCCCACAACGCCAATCTTCTGGCATCTCCTCTTGCTCCCATACGTGCACCACGATCTCAAGAATTGCGTGATGTAACACTGTCCCTCTCTGTTTCATCAGCTCAGCTGGTATGCCATCAGCTCCACGGGCTTTATTTGATTTGAACTGTCTAATGGCTTTTAATGTTTCCTCAATGCTTGGTGACGGCAACCTTTGGTCTTAATCTTTCATTGGTGGAGCCTCTAATTCTACTGTGAGCTGACCATTTAGCAATTCATTGAAGTGCACTTTCCATCGCTCCAGAATGCCTTCAGGATCGGTGATCAGATTATCCTCTTTATCCTTGCAGTAAGTGCAGCCTAGTGTGTACCGCGTCATACTGCGGATTATTTGGTAGAACTTCCGCGCCCGATGCGGGCCTCGCTCTCTACTTTTCTCTATTTCACAGACAAGGTTTTTTTCCCAGGCACTTTTTTTTGTCTGCGGAGTCTTTTTTTCAGATCTTCCGAGCTCTTTGTATTTCTCCTCGCGCACCCGCGTCCTATGAGACTGCTGCATTGCCCGGTATGCAGCATTCTTACCTTCAGTCACTAGTTTGCACTCATAATCAAACCAGTCGTTCCGATCTCTTCGACTGCTGCCTAAGATGGAGTTGGCAGTACTAATGACAGTATTCTTAAGGCGTGCCCATTTGTCTTCTACGCCCGGCATTCTGGCCCCAGGACTTACTCTCCTTTCATGGAGCTCTTCGAGGGTGAGCCTTAACGCATGACCAAAGATGTCACTGGTATTCTCATTGCGTAAGGCAGTCGTGTTGATTCGAACCTGATCCGTGGATGCAATACGTCTCCGTGAGGCATTCCGCGCTCGGAAAACTGTACCAACAAGATAGTGATCCGAGTCGACGTTGGCACCTCGGTACGTTCGTACCGCCATCAGGCTCGAGGAGTGGCGGCGATCTATCAACACGTGGTCAATTTGATTGGAAGTGGCTCCATCAGGTGATACCCAGGTGGGTTTATGGGGGTTAAGTAATGAGTGTGCAGGCGTACTGCACCGGTTCTACCTCCATCCCATAGGTTAACAAAACTAATTGAGAGCGGTTGAGACGGTTGAACAAAGGACACGACGTTCGATTTCAATACTTTGTTGGCCATCCTCCAGTATATCATGTTGCTGTACTGTTCCGCCTTTTTCCTTATTCAATAATTGCATTCCATAGCACATTCCCAGGAGTGGAATTTTTAGTCTAAATACTTCTGGATCATAAGCTGGTGCGTCATCAGAGTGTAATGTTATGGCAGCGTCGACATGTACTAATTCGATTGCAGGAAGGATCCGTCTAAAATCTACTTCCCTATTGTTGCTGTATGTAGCGCAGCCCGCTTAAAGTTTATGGCGTAGAGCGCAGTTATTGAATCAAAGCCGATTGGTTTTTGATTTACTTTATTTCAAAAATGTTGGGGTATTTATACTCCCAATTAATCATTCAATTATTTACACATTTCCTCATTTATTCATACAATTTCTGCTTACAAGCTATAAAATAATTAAGTAGAACATCACTCATACAATTTTGCTTATTATGCTACTTAATATCATATCACCGCATAGCGAAAAAACAATAACATAAGTTGACCCAATTAATTCGTGAATCACTTTGCCAATGACAAATTCACAAACGATCGTCATCCGATTCCTTCAAATCGTAACTGAAGCAATTCGTTTGTTTTACTCAATGAAATGAGTTGACCTTGAATTTGGTTGTAAACAACGAATGCTGGTTACTTGAGAAGTGCAAATTGTGACAAGGGCAATCGATTCATTTGAGTTTATTGTTTGTGGTCATTTCATGTATGTGTACACAGAAGATAGGTCACCCGAAATGATAACGCCTCGATATCCTAATGCTTTAGGCTGATTTGCAGGTGTGTCAAGTGGCAGAATGTCAGATTCCATTTGAAGTTCAAGCACTTTTCTATCAATTATTTTTCCATATTGAGATCCACCATCTTTGGAAAACGATTAACTTTAGTTTGCACCCAGGTTTCGGGAGCAAAATTAAAATGCACAGGTTTATATTAACCAACAATCAAAGGTAGGTTGCCTTGTGTGTATGAGTAGAACCAAGGCATCAATTAGGATCGGTGAGGACAGTGTACTTCGGGTCGGCGCTCTCATGACGGCAGCAGTCGTGTTTCTATAATTTAAAGCACTTGAAGAAATTGTAACCGCCGAATGAAACATTTAAAAAAAACCTCTTTTATTTCAGCATTTCAATAATATCACTGAAAGGTCAGACCTTCGATTTACGAACAAACGAAATTATACTAATCCTTTTCTCCGTGACTATTGACAACTATTAAGTTAAACTTGAAATCATACTTTCTTAAATAACTGAAGATTAAACATTTTAATCGATTAAATCACAACACACGACGCTGTATCTCTTGGGACACCCCACGAGAGATGTAAATTTTAATGTGAGGGCACAACCTGCCCTCACGGAATCCGAATCACGATTAAATTAGCTCATCGAAGCCACAGAATACCACATATTCCATCATCGTGCCTTTAGGAAAATATCTGTTTGGTGCTGATGGATTTCACATCAGCGAAAATGATACGTTTAGATATTTTAGGCAAAGGTTTTCGCAAATAAAGGACAGGTAAGTACATGCTTTTTATGAAATAAGACGCTTGTGAAAATGGTTACCTGGTGGTAGATGAGCAGGTAAGTAGTGGCGTTCGCAAGAACCGCCACAGGTTTGTGGATATCTTTACGCAGAAACCTGGTACTCGCAACGACCAAGTTTTTGGATGCTGCCAATTCGATGACTCGTAGTCCATAGTCATTAGTGTTCTCATGGAAACAATGGGGACCTGCGTAGTGCCTGAAAACCGGCTCCCGACCTGTTTTCGCATTCAAATCACCAAGAACGATTTTCACATCGTATCTTGGGCAGGCATTGAGGGCCCGTTCGACGTTCTCGTAGAATTCTTCTTTTTCGTCGTCAGGGGACTCCTCTGTAGGTCCGTGAAACTCTTCTCGGTTTTATGGCTGAATTCTATGGAATCCCCTTATTCTTACCACGCACTAAGCGAACGAGTTGGATCGTCCTACATCATAACTGTGCACCTTAATGCACAATAAAAACTATTTTGCAAACATATAAATATTTAAACTCTAGGATCCCAAACAGGAATGTCAACCTAAGCTATGCGAAACCAATACATTTCTGGTTTATCGTATAGTTTCATCGCTCTATCGTAAAAGTTCCAAAACCGTGGTCGTCAAAGCTGAATACCTTTTTTGTGTATTTTTGAAATATTTATTTGCAGTCTGTTGCCCCAGAAGAGTGCAGAGAAATTTCACAAAAAATCCAATATTCGGCGACATTTTTATGTGACAAGCTTTTGCTTCATACCAGTCGCCATTAATAATGCACTACGATATTCTTTTGACTACATCTTTGTCGTAAGGGCCTTGTGCAGCTTTATCACTCCAGGGTAACATAACTACCATCAAAAGATTCCTGTTGCAAACAACAAATCAAATTCTTCTTTGTGTAGATGGTTTTCTTCATTGTTTTACTTTCTAGAGTAACTTAGTGTAAAATGTTGCTGTTGAGATATTTATTCACATATTTAAGTATTTCTTAGTTAATGGGACAATGGGATACAGTGATCACAAATTATTTCTTTTACGTTCTGTCAAGGTAAAAAATTACAAGGGGGCGGGAAACTCTTTTAGGTCAATAGTATGAAGATTCTGCATCAGTGGAGTGCATCTTCGTTATTAAATTGCAACTGGTCAATGGTTGCCGCGAATAAGTTATTGACAACGGCCTTCCATTAACGGATCCCGCTTGCTAAGTTCCTGATCCATCCATATGCAGTGTTTTTCTCATATCATATGGAATTCATCTTCCGAACGACCAGCCGGAAACGAGATATCCCTCGTCTGCTAGAACACAATCAATTTTCGGGCAGAGTGAAATTAATCTGAGCTGAAATAGCCGCATGTTCAATAATTACGGGAATTAAAGGAATTCAATCGATTTTCCCGAGGGAAACCACGGTATTCAAGTGTGAAGATACGAATGTATAATTGAATTATTGTCGGAACAGTATACGACCAGTATCACCCGGAGGATATCTGTAAAGGACACGGTGGAACATATTACATTTTCCCTTAAGTGTGGATATGCGTTCATCTAGAGTGTCGCCAGCTCTGCCTTGGGGAGATGAATTATTGAAATCATAATGGAGGAAATATGTAATTTGCGTTAAGGGTCTGGTGTGTGGGCAATAAGTCGTTGCTACTTAAACTTCATCCAGATAGTGACAGGCAACTGCCTGAAGGACTTTGGCAGATTGTATTTAATGGGTGCGACTTTATTGATTTCGTCACTGCGCTTTCGGGTGTATTGATACCGAAAAGAAGTGTGGGGTGAATGTCGTTTCAAGTCAGGCCACCTGAAGTATAGGTCGTTCAATTAGTTATTATTGAAGCAAGTTTATATTGATTTCTAAAATAAATAGAACCCAAGGTGTCATTGAACCTAGTCAAGAAAAAGAGATGAAATACATGTAACGCAGCAGTTGAGAACTTTGATAGAACAAACTGTGGAGAGCGAAACTCAATATCCCTTCAGTACATTAATACAAATCCATAAGCGAACCATTCACATTGTACTGACACCAACAAATACCTGCCATTATTTATTTTATTTGGTCAATGTCAGTATCGTTACACGTTTCACTTCGGTACACAGGCGCACAATTACAATCGCCGACATGCGCATGAATTGCAGAAAGATACAAACATTTCAATAATTATAAGCCCCTGTGGCAAATAACTTAGTTATGTGTCGGCATGGACACGGATTTACTAAGTTTCACTAACAAGTTCACGTAAGCGGCGCACTCAGACCATGGGAAACAAACAGAACTCTCACAAATTTGGCGATTGAACGACCACTTCTGATGATATTTAGCAATAAGTGTTCGAGCACACCGTGGATGCTAGGATAGCGTTTCTACGACGAGCACACAGTTGGTCAACGAATTCGAATCGTTCTTTTTTTCGTTGATATGTTGACACGATTTGGGAGTTCTCCACCTGTTGACGCACTAAACAATACTTACTGCAGCTCTCAGTCGTCCCACTGCTTAATGCGGCTAATCACCAAGAAGAAGAAATAAAACTCCCGGATGTGGCTGATGAGAAATGTTTCTTTTATTTAAAATCATCTTAATGTTAATTATGCCACTAATTAATTGATTTTATTAAGAGGTGCCTTTGATGCATATTTCACAAAGAATTCACTTGGTATTAAGATCCGACACGTAAGGGGACTCGCGCAGCGATTTCTTATTTAATACGGTGTGTATGACGTAGTGCAACAAAACTCGACTCCCCGAACGCGTGTATACCCGACTAAATTCCACACGCCTCAACCCAATCTCGTCTCTTACATTGGCACACACTGCCCCATAAACACTCGACTCCATCCATCTCCCACAAACCGACCACTTAATTGACAACGGCTACTACGCGTAGCAACATTCAATAGGACGCCCGGTTTCGTCTCAACTCAACTTTTTCTGTCTGTTTTTTTTAATTTTTTTTTTAGTATTGGCGCCCATGCCTGCCGCCAAGCGCAGTCTTCATCCGACTCCGCTCGCCTCTGCGCGACCCCGCTCTTCCAGAACCTCGGCTCCTCTCTGAACCTCAGCTACTGCGCGTAGCCAAACTACCAGTAGGGCGCCCAGTTCCAATATCACGCGACTCTGTTCGCCAATGTTCGTCCTTGCTCTACCCAATTCCTGCATGCCAGCTCCCCTCGCAACCACAGCTACTACGCGTAGCACCACCACAGCAGGACGCCTGGGTTCACCTCCTTATATAGACTTCAGGACCTCCCTTCTTAGGTCCCTGGACGTCTGCCAAATGTCTCAGCAACACCGGTCGGCAAATCAAAGCGAGACCACCGGTCTGAGACCCTACCCTAGAACACCTTACACATGTGTCTCTACCTAACCTCATCCTGGAAGACCTCATGCAGGTATCCCAGTTATAAGTCACCACGGCTCAATCCAAGTGGCAACCATGGGCAAAACAGGCCTCACTAAGCCGCCCCATATCTCAGGTGTATAACACTTCGGAGCGCGCATCATAATCCGTGGGCACCTTTGGGTTGGCCAAAACCAACCACACACCAGAAGCCCCCATAGCTTATGTCGCCTACTATCAACCAAGCGCGACTGGCCGGCACATCATCACTAGTTGCCGTTCGGCGAGGTCGCAGTGGTCATATATCGAGCTCCGTCGTCAACACCGGTGCCGATATACCAGTTCCTCCCTCGATCGGTAAGCCGCGCAACTGAGTGCCCGCCCCTTTACCACTCCCAGCGGCAAACAATTCGCCATACAAACGACTCCGGACTCGGTTTTGTGGGGTTAGGGGTTGGGTGCGCCGGCGTACGGCACTGGATTCACTCCTGGCCACCATCGTCACCGAAACAAAGTTCCACCGGTTAACAAATTGAAAATTGTCACACACAATAAGTAAAACTCCGCCACAAGACAGTTAAATGAAACGCTCGAGTTAGTTTATTATTTATTGAATTTGGTGATTACAGAAGACCGATTCTAAGTACACTCAATTACAGGCAACTGGCGAAGAATTACACTAATCGATTATAATTAAAATTACCGTATTCGACTCACTACTAGCCACGACTCGGGAAACTAACTTGACGACGAGACTATATTCGCGTCACCGTGCGAATCGGTGAGCGGAAGATTGCGTGACCATGGCGGCCAGTGGATGGAAATCGACTCACCGATATCCTCTCCAATAAGGATATCGTTTTTACCTGCCACCAGAGACACGTAAAGTCTCTCTTGGTGGTATAGGAAACCAGATCTTGTGATAAAGGTCATGGTGGTATGTGTGCGATCGTTCAGATCGATGCTATTCACACGTGCTCGACAGCAGTGGAATAACGAAACAGGCAGGCGGCAAAGATAAAAGGGAGAAATGACCAAACGCGCCGTTGGTACTGCGGGTCATTGTTTACGCGATGCCTCGTCGTTATTATCGACGTTGGGAGAAAAAAGGTGCTAAAAGCAAATTGGATGTTTATGGCATCTCTGGCTGCAGTAGAAACCGGGTTCATGTTTGCATTAGGAAATGCTGGACAATTTGGTTTCAGCGTCTATTGCGCTAATTATATGTTGCTGCTTAAGTTGTTTATTGATAACAAAAACAAAAAAAAGGTTGCCAGGCAATGTGTATGGAAAGGTACATGACGCGGCGGGGAAAATCGACGGCGCAATATTTATGGTCCCTATCATGACGGTTACATTGTATGCAATCCGAATCATTTTGTTTACAGGAATTTGTCTGGTACCGAATTGGTTTAGAATACCAGATAAGCAAAGAAAGAAATCTTACGGATAATTGTATGCGAAGGGATGCATGAAAAGGTAAGTTTTGTTTATAGGGATTTTAAGATTATAGATGGTGATATATATAATGCGTGAAGCATTTACAGGTACTAATACTGTTGCATTAGCGAACTTAAGGAAGTTGGGTAGTCATTATGGGGGTTTTTTAGGTAAGTGGACCGTAGGGTTCGGCGGAACCGCTACCGTTTTTTCAAGTTTATCCACTGACACTTGGTTGCACAATGCCAGTGAGTCACAATAGGTCTCATCTTCTGGCACTTCGTCGTACGATGCCAGCGAGCCCCTAATGGGATTAGGCCTATTAGAAAAGTACAACCTGTTGGCAGATACTGCCAACAACAGGTTAACACCCACAGCGCCTCTATCTGCCTCTTGCCGCACACGCTACTTCGTCACTGCGGACGCGAACAGATTTCCGATAGGTTCCGACCTACTCGGCCGATAAATCTGTTGGTCCAACTGACCCACAACAGGCCAATGGACCACGCCGCACACCCTTTCCCTTGACGGCATTAAGCGGTAACATCCGCGTCCATCATATTTATCGACACAGGCCCAAACTATAACCACGACAGTTCCCTTAATAAATTACAGCGCCCCCCGAAGTACGCAGGGTCACCTTGTTTTCCGAGCGTTTAGCCCTCCTCCCAGCACACGCACCACCCATTAGAGCACCCCCTCAGCCCTACCTTTTTTCTCGTGACTACGCCACTGGTGGGGGGGGGGGGTACTGTGACGTTTCCGCTAAACCGCACGGCCCACTTACTTGAAAAACCCCCATAACTTCGACCCAACCTTATAAGTTTTGCTAATGCAATTGCATTAGCGCCTTAAATGCTTCACGCATGAAATAGGTCAAATTTATATAACCTAAAAGTCCCTGCTAAAGAATTCCTACCTTTTCATGGATCTCGTCATATACATATTCCCTACAAGAATTCTTTCCATTATACAGGTGCATAAAACCAAAACCTATTCGGTACCTTCGGTTGCGGGGCAAATTCCAACCTTCCCACACCTGCACCGCAATCTACCCGCAGCAAAACCATTTCCTTCCTTCAAGGATAATTAATGCTTTCAATGCATTACCTGGAAATGCCTGCAAAGAATTTTTCCTATAAGGGGATTCATACATGTATCAATGCATGTCTGCATTAGCGCCTCAGAACCGAATTTCCAATTAGTGTAGATAGTCACAGTAGAGTTCGATCCTGGCGTGGCCATAGATGCCATGTACCATTGACACAGATGGTATATACAAACCGTCATTGTATAACTATCTAATCTGCCTTGCAATGACTTGCAACTATCGATACAGCTGCAAGCACTTTATCCAGAAATGCTCCTTTGTTTGAATCTCCAAACAATCATCGACTTCCGGAATAGCCGCCGGATTGAATTCAAAGCATAAACAATGCCAATATAGAATCCGTTTCCCACTGTTGTAGTATAGCAACATGAGCAAACAACAATTAATTTAAATGTGGTATGGTTGGATCCAATATCTAACCAACTCAACAACAACGGAAATGAATGGGATACCAAAACTGATATAATTCCAATATTCATCAACATCAACATCAATACCAATAAAATCTAATCCAGCAACCTGATAATGTTAAACTACACCAAGGATCATCGTCATCTGCAACTCCAAGGAAAACACCAACATCTGCTCTTCAGCGCTGTCGAAAGAGACAGACTCTGGTTATTGACCTCAACTACGGTTCAATAAGACAAGGCGGGGAAACCTGTTGTTTTGAATGATGAACCGGTGATTTTAATCAAAAGATATAAAAGTTGCTGTTGCGGTGCTGGTGATGGCTGTTAATCAACCAATGTGCTGTTGGTAACGTTTTTGAGCTGGGAGCTGAAAGGTCGTTGTGGGTTTTTGAAGTGATTCTAAAGGACGGTACAGTTGGTGTTAGGTGTGAATTATTCCAGTTTATGTACCAAGGAGTCAGTCAATGTAAAAGATTCAGATTAAAGAGGCCTTAAAGGGTGATTTTTGTAATTAAGTGCGGTTTGAATTTCAACAAATAAAATTCCTTGTAACAAGGTACCAATTCAATTTAAATTTGCTTTTCTTTCGAGTGACATTCGGACAGAAAACACCCACTAATGAATTTCCCTGCATATACAAGTGCAAGCAAAGGATTTGTTTCGTCCACCAACCCATTAGCACCTTTTCCCAATGGCTATTCGCTTATTTACACAATGGCGTCATTCATCTAAGACTTTTATGATGCTCTCGTCCCATATTTGCTTTTAGCACATCTCTTCGATGCATCGTCGTCTATTTATTTAGCCACGATGCACATCACGAACCATGATCGCCCCGATTCCTTTGTCCTTGCCGCCTGCCTGCTTTTTTTTTTCCATAGCCTTCGGGCATGAGTAAACAACACAGATCTGAAAAATCGGACACATACCACCATGAGACCCATTACGAGATCTGGTTTACTATTCCACCAAGAGAGACATTACGTTTCTCTGGTGGTAAGTAAAAACATATCCTTAGTGGAGAGGATATCTACCACCACACCACCAAACTCATCCCAAACGAGGGTTGATTCTTTGAGTCGTACTTCAACCGCCGATCCGGACGGTTCGTCTTCCGCTCCCCGTATCGCCGGGATGCGTAAATACCGTCGAGTCGAGAAAGCGTGCTTTTAATTAAAATGAGTTTAATGTCTTATATGTTGTTTCTGTGCGTCCTTTTATCCTTGTAATTATGTTGTTCCTTTAATCCAATTAAGTGCAATAAGATTTACGGACCAATAAAAATAATAAAATAAAAAAGCTAACTTCGAACAACACACGCCGGTGTTTTATTTGTCCAGGTGATTACTTTCCGGGTGAACAGTGTTTGGCGGAACATTTTTGGAACTTTAGTGACAGACGGATGGGGATAGGAGTGAACCGAGTGTCCGCGTCTGGCACAATATACTCCTAACCCCACACCCCAACCGCGTCCCTTATGCATGTAATTGCTACACTCCCCACAGCAACACCGTTACCCTGTCCAAAACGTTGACGAAACCGTACGTGCCCTCAAATTTTTGTTGAGCAATCCGTCATGGGTGTCTTAACATAAAATACATTGCACTTATCGCGTGACGACTTTTCTGTGGAATCCGAGGTAAGTGAATGAATCTTCATACACGCCTCCCTGTGTATGTTCAGAGTGTTCGAATAAAATATACATCCGACTGAAGAAAGAAGATATATCTTATTCTTCTCTCCTCAGCGGTTTTTTTTTCACACGCAGTTGTGTCCCTCAAGCATGTGGCCACTCGAATAATTTATAATTATTAGTGCGTTCTGGTGTGAGAGAAAGGGTGGACAGGAGTTTTATCCCGGAATCAGTTAAGTAACTGCTATAAAGACATAACGCTTACAGTGGTTGATTTGAATTATATATTATTCTGAGCCCGTATTGGTGTTCTGTGACGGGCCGTTCGAATGGCATGAGAGTTCCGCACCAATCAATGCAACATTCCTATCTTAAGCCGTAATTTCTCTTCTATATCTGGCCATATTTACGCTGAACACCGTTCTAGAAGTGGGTACTATTTTGAAGGTGATGAATTCGATTTGTTTTTAAATATTCTTCAGGAGAAAACTAAATTCCCATTATTTGTTCTATAAACTAATAATAAAACGTATTTAACACGAGTATAAACAAGTCAAGGAGAATTTCTTTAAAACTTGAGTGCCATTAACACCAACCACCAAAATGCTCCCTAATGGCCTAAGCTACCTAGCCCATAATTTGTGAAGGGCGGCTCTCTGCCCACCAGAACAATTCTCCCCATTGTATTATACGAGTATTATCTATCGGCCGATAGTCAAGTCATGACTATGTGCGTACATCGCCATTAAGAACATTACAAAAGTCTGAGACTATCCACCTCATCGTCCTGTGAGAAGCTCCCCTCGAATACAATAAGATGCCGTCATTCTATGTCGCGATAAAATTGAACCTAACCAAGGAGAGTGTGTTTGTTAGACATTTCATTAATTGAACCGAAGTGCTATTAAGGGGTGTCTGTGTTTAGATTGGGGTAGTTCGTGTAATTAGTTGATGGAGTATCAAATTAAACGAACCATATGAGCTCATATTTGCGTGTGATACGCCGTCAACCGTTAAGACTATTGATGATATTGTTTGCTGTCAGGATTATTACCAATTTGTGCCATACATGTTTCCAATCGGATATCGAATAAGGATTTGATTCTATTTATCCATGATATGCCGTGTGAGGCTCTGTGTATTCAACGTTTGGTTAACTGTTAATTTATAAAGTTAACCGCTTATGAGGGTGGGAAAATGATGAGAATGTCGAGGGTGTATTTGGAATCAAAATCGTGTTGATAAGTTACTGGGATATGCTATCGTGTCGATAAGTTGTCAGCTTTAATGAGATCAATTTCTTTAGTAATTTTATGTATTCAATTCCATCTATTGAATAGAACAATTTACTCACAACATACTGAAGATTCAACAATGATTATTGATGGGGAGAAGGGATACGAGATAAAAGTAGTAACTTTGATGAAACAAAGAACAAAAAGTAAGTACCAATTTGTTTTAATCTTCCGTGGCTATTTACAAATCTGCGTAGGCAAACAAATTTTAGTTAAATACTCTCTGAAAACCCCGATCACAACAATAAAGTATCACACACCAATTTAGAAATTACACGTACCATTGTCGAACATGAAAAGCCTTTATGGTATATGCTTAACTATCGCAAATCTGTGTCTTAATTATCAAATCCTTAGCGATCGTCTAACTTTTGGCCCCCTAGCCGATGTAAGTAACACAATCTGCGAGAGATCTAGGCAATATAGTTGAAAGTTGTGGAAGTGAGGAAAGCAATTGTGTAAAGGGTGTTTATCTCCTTTACGTTCCAGATTAATTTAGTATAATTTCAAATACGTCCAATCCCAGAATAAGGAAGCTCAAAACTGCTGAAAGTATTATTGTGCCATAAGATTTAGATTAGTGCGAAGTATTGCAAGTTGAATCGGGACGAACATGTGCTTGTAGACCATTTTTTAAATACTGAAGTAAGGACAAGGTCCCTGAAACAGTTTCCAACTTCCACAAGTTGGAGCAATTCTACAGGATTACATAGTAATGCCTTTTTGCAACAATACCAAAATAAAGGGAAGGAAAAAAAACCCGATGGACATGTGGGAAAAGTGCCGGTGGTGAATATATAGTGAAAACAAACCAAAAAGTTCAAAGTACATTGGAGATGGGGTGGCGATTTCTGCTAGTGCGTCAACACGGACGCTGATTCAACAGAAACACCACCGATATTACGCTGAAAATGTTCACACAGGAAAAACCACACAAATAAAACCTACTGCTTAATTGTCACTTAAAAGATACTTTTTATTTCTCACTATATATATAACTATTGAATAAGTTTGTATTACACAGGTTAACGTTTCTTTAATTTTAGTTATTTTACAATTCGCATTGCTTGCGCGAAGCCTTTTTAGTTCAAACAAACTGAACGAGATTAGTGTCAATCTGTATCTCTGACATACACTTAGAAGGAACAAAACGCAACCGCTCCGCGATCCTGCGTAATCAACACTTGGAATTAACTTGGATAAAAACGCAACCACTCTGCGACACTGTCTAATGAAAACTTGAAATTACTTGAATTCCTCGAACGCGTGTGTACCCAGCTGGGGATGAAATCTCACTCTTCAAACTGAAGGGAACTCCGACACGCAACGTATCGTGTGTGTGGTTCTACGGGTAAGATCTGACTCCACGACGAATCTCGATGTTGTTTCGCGCGGAAATCTCTATTCGAGATTGTACACATACAGAGAAAGGGCCTGTGCATGGAAAGGACAGCATTTCGCATACAGACTGAAGTCGAATAAGCGACAGCAAAAACTGACTGACTGATATTTGAATTCGACTCAGGTCAGCTGTGCAAATAGATGGTCGCTCGGATAGCGACCGAAAAAGGTTGTCATGTTTAAAATAGCGATCGTTGATGCAGGGTTAGATTTCTCAGTGTTATGTCAACAGAACGCTATTTCAAGGGTCATGCGCTAAGATACGCGTTTGCTTATCTTAGCTAATGGTATATGGATTGTTAAAGAAACTATACCGTGGGACCTGATCATTGGCATGATTGTTTGAATAACAATCATGATCGGGTCCGATCCCATGGGTGTTTATCGCTTAAACCAGCGGTGAGAGGCAGTGTGGAGATTTGCTTAGTTTAGGAAACACTACGTGGGCCATGATCGTTGGTATGATTGTTTAAATAACAACCATATCGTGTCCAACTCGATGATCGGTTATCGGCATAGGCGATCGATCATCGGAAATCTGGCTTGCAGATGTGCGAGCAGGCGAGTTGCCCGACGTGCCTTTTTGGACCAACGGATTGTTGGAACAAGAAGACACAGGAGGATCGGTGTATGTTTGATTGATTATTATTGCTGACAATCTGAGCGATAGGGAATCTGGTGGTTCGTATATTATGAACTGGATAGTCTAATGAGGTGTATGCATGCTAGGGTTTGCTTTCAGGTGGAAGATGATGCAGAGTCACTTACGCTGCTCATTTGCAGGAAACAATATGGCTTGTTGGGTGTGGAAAGGCGGGTTAATTTAAAGGGAGTGGGTGGTTCTTTGTGACTGTTTTAAAGAACGCCACCCACCCCCTCCCCCACACCCCCCACCCAGTGACGTAGTCACGAAATAAAGGCAGGGGCGAAGAAGTTTGGTGTTCGGGATTGAGAGTGGACCTGGTTGTTTTCGCGTTGATGCCGACAGGGGAAAAGGGGTTGCGGGGCGGTCCACTGACCTGTTGTGGTTCGTATTGACCGACAGGTGTGACGTCTGATACGGTTGAGGCCTGTGGGAAGCTCGCTCGCGTTCGCAGTGACGGAGTAGCTTGAGCGGGAAGGAGAGGCTTCTAGCCCAGCATTAATTCGTCTCCGCAGAGACGGGGTGCCTTGTGCCGGGTAGAGGAGATCCTGGTTCAGGGTCGCCGTTTTTCGTCCATACGTTTTTTTTTTTTTTTTTTTTTGGTTTCGGTAGGAAGGGGCATGCCGAGTTTTTACCGACTAAAACCACCTTCCGCCAGGCTCATATTCCCGTTGATCCCCGCGGAACTTTCTTTTAGATATTCCATCGTTGGTATGGAGAAGTGTTTGCCGTCCTCGACAGACGTGAGGGATGGTGGGCAATGGCTTTGACGTTTAGCCTTGGCCTTTCGGGTTCATGTTGGGGTGAGTGTTACTGTGGAAACTCTGGCTTTTTCCACTCTCACCATTTCTCCGTACTTGTCCCCCGTGTGACGTGTACGGCCACACAACGTGCAGCAACTCCGAATGCTAGACACTCGGGGGTTAGGTGACGCTGGGTTGTTAGGGGCGGCGGGTTGGTGTGGTGACCTATTCTGTGGAAGTGGAGTATGATGCGCACTGCATTCTACAATGTCGTGGCCATACTGCCAGCACTCCCGACAGAAAGGTGTGTTACGTCTTTTAAGGCACTCGTCGTAAAGGTGACCCTTTTTATGGCAAAATTTCCACGTCATGCGTCCAGTTATCAGATACACCCGACGAGCGTCTTGGTTTGACGTGGTTTGCTCCGCTGGTGGGGGATTCTGGGGTGATTGCTGCCGGTTTACGGGGCGATTCTGAGCACTTCGTTGGGCGCTTCTTACTTCCGCGCGAATTTGATTTAAGTCGCAGCAGAGTGAAGCTTTGAGCGCACGAAGGTCGGAAATGGTGACATGTGCAGGGGAGCGGTCTGAGGGAAACTCACTGGGCCTGTTGTCCTGTGTTTCTGGGGAAACTTTTTTGGATTATGGGCGGCTGGGAACTCCGAGTGCGGGTCTGCGTTCCTCATAATTGCGTCGGCAATTCTCGATAAATAGCCCAAACTATGGTTGGATTGGGCTATCAGTGCCGAGCGGGCATGCTGGGGGAGACATCTCAAGAAGTGAGGCCTAATCAGGTCGTCCGAGATCCTGGTCCCCGCTATAGAGCGTAAATGGGTCAGGAACAGGGACGGTCTCATCCCCGAAAGGTTCAACCCTTGCACCAAAAAACAACAACCTAAAATAGTTAGCAGAGGGGATAACTGATTTGAAACGTCAAATCGAAATAAAGGATTCCATCATCATGGATATGGAGAAGAAAACGGATAACGTATTTAAACTCATTGCATAAGGGCGGTTAAAATAAGAAGTTTCGAGTAGGGATGCCTACTGAGCTGAGTAAAATAAATTTAATGGGATATCCATATGCGAATTGCTATTAAATAGGACCAAATTGACCACCTTCCGATGGAGACGTGTCGACAGACGGCAAACGGTAGTTGACGAATCTTTCAACGGAGCGGCCTTAAAAGTGAAGTTAGGTAGACCAAATACCTGAACAAGACAATACATTTTGATTTTCGTATTTTGTTTTGTGAAAAGTGACAGTAGCAGTGAACATATAAAGACCATATAACAATAATTGTGTTGTGCGAATATTCGATGGAGTGTCGCAGGAAGGAAATCGCATGCACTAAGTGAAATCACAGCGGTAGCGTTTGATGTGTTAACGTGTGTATACCGGTTGCTCCGACATAAACAGTGAAGAGGGAATAAAACCAAAAAGTCGAATATTGAAAGACAAAATAAGTCTATTAAAAAGGCCTTCGTGCACCAAACCGAAATTAAAATCAAAGAGAGCTTTATAATAACATAATAATGACTCGCAACAAAAGGAGAATTCATTCCCCTCTACCACCAACTACAGTCGAACTTTTTTAGCCAACCTTCTGGCTTCTTCTGAATCTGAGGACGAAGAAGAAGAAATAAAAGAGTTAGAAGCGAAACTAGCTATAGAAAAAGCGCGACAAGAGGATAGAAGGAGAAAGAAAGAATTTGAAACGCTGGAACAACAAAAAACCAAACAAGGAAAGCCGAAGCCAAAAGAAGGCCAACTTCAGCAACAAAATTCAACCTCAGAACAAAGGCCAGGTGAACAAAAGGAAGCACGTCAGCCAAAAGGACAACAGCGGCAAACCACAAAAAAAGCAGAAAGAAAAAATAAAAGTAAGATGCCACCAATCAACACAGTAGACATCGATTGTAAAGAATTGGTAAGTCTGTGTAGGTTAGTTGTAGGAAGAAATAATTTTGTGATTAAAAGACTGGGAGGCAATAGGCATGCCATTGAAACATATAACGTTGGTGACCATGTTAAAAGAAACAATGTTTTGAAAATAGCAACCGCGGAATTCTTTTCCTACCCACCGAAAGAATTTAAAAATTTTATAGATCTATTAAAGGGCGCCTGTGGCGGTTCTTTAAAGCATTCCCAAAGAACCTCCCATTTCCTTAAATCAACCTACCTTTCATTCGCTTTCACATGAAAGTAAAACCCCAGCAAGCATGCACATCAAACAAATCATTTCGTTCATATTACATGAACCATACCAACCCAAGCGGATCAGCTTGTCAGCAATTATAATCGACAAACACACGCTGGCCAGCGGATCCGTTGACACAGCTGCAGCGGATTTTTCCGACCATTGATCGCACAAGCGACACCTGATCATCGAATAGGACATTACCGCGATCGTTGTTCAAATAATCATCCTAATGATCATGTCTTATGATACAGTTTTCCGAAAACTAATATCCATTATATCAGACACGATCATGATTGCTATTTAAATAATCATGCCAATGATCGTGTCCCACGTACAGTTTTCTTAACCAAACAATAGCCACCCTGGCCTTTTCCATAGACGAACAGATCTTCAGTTGGCTTATTGCCACAGAGCCTGCAACGGTATGATTCTGGTAGATTATGTAAACAGCCGAAGTTCCCATGCAGCATTGGTTAAACCAAACAAATGCGCATCTCAGCGTATGGCCTTCCGAAATAGCGTTTCTATTTACAGAACACACATAAACCTATTTCTTCCTTCGGCGATTTTTCCCTATCGCTTATATCAACGATGCCTGCAGCCCCTAAAATCAAATCCCTTTCATCGGTTATCAACCGATCATGGAATTTGGGCATGGATATTTTCATTGTTTAGACAATATTACCCATGCCATGCCCTATGATGACCCACCAGCAAAGCAAAGCAAACACACAGTACCTCACTGCGTTTGTTTGTTTACTAACCGCTCGTCCATGGTTCCCCTGGATGAGACGTTAACCTGCACATCTGCAAGTCAAATCCCTCACCACCATGAATAACTTCCCGCCTTGTGCACCAGTACATTGACCTGAACGGATATATGAAAAATCCATCTTTATGGCGGCTGGTGGAAGTTGATCTCGACGAACATCGTTGAGTCAGATTTCTATCACCACAGCGGACGGTCGCACCGCTTAACGATACCTTTTCACCAGCCGCGTTACAAAGTAGTCAAGTTCGTAACACGGTCAAGATACGCGATTCCAGAGTGCGAGTTGGAGTACAGTGTTTCTTTTTAGTCATCGAGTTACGAAATACGTTTTGTTCGTTTTTTAAAGTGAATTTTCTATTAACTTTCAACGATCCTGAAGGAGTGTAGGCGTCCATCATCATAGGATAAAGTGATTGATATTGTGAACTTCCAGTTTTATGCGCATGTGCCAGTGCCATATCGTAGATAAAAATAAAGAACACTTAATAACTAAATACTTGCATCCATTTTTATTTTCCTGCTCGCTTGAGGTTCTGTTTGTTTTTGTGGACAATTACAGAGAAACCAATGGTAAGTATTTGGGTGTTGAGTTGAACTAGTGCCCATGTACGGTACAATAACCAACACGTACTCGTCGACCCTGAAACCGAATCAGAGACTCTTTTGAAAAAGCTGCGAGAGCTAAGGTATGATGACCTTGAATTTAGTGAGGGCAAACCCTTCACTACAGCCCGGTCTAAAAGGAAACTACCCTTCTCCCTGGTACAGTTAACCCGAAATACGAAAATTAGTAGTCTACGGAAAATAACAGTCCTGGACCACCAAAGTGTAATATAGGACAAAATAAAAGAAGGCAGAAACATTCTTCAACGCGTCCGCTGCCAAAGGTTTGGGTATTCAGCAGCGAACTGTGAAGTATCGTTGCGTGAAATGCGGCATCGTTGCGTCAAATGCCGTCAGGAACACAATGGGTTTAATGTTGCACGTACTACACCGCGTATCACTCGACGATCGCGTCCGCACGCCACAGTGGTTAAAAATCGACTCGTTCAGTTATTATTATTATTATTTACTGGCCTGTAGGGACCCGGAGGTTCATGACCTCACCGACTCGGCTCCGCCATTGTTCCCTGTCCTGTGCGCTCTCCTTCCACGTTCGATCATTCGATCCGATCTCCTCGAGGTTCAATCTAACATTGTCCTCCCATCTCAGTCGCGGCCGTCCTGTCGGTCTCTTCCCCGTTAGTTTACCGTCAAGAATTCTATGCACGGTCCTATCATCGCCCATTCGCGCTACGTGTCCGGTCCATCTTAATCTTCGCGACTTGATTACTCTCACTATTGTAGGTTTGCGGCATAGCTCGTCCAATTCGTGGTTGTGCAGTTTCCTCCATTGTCCTGACTCCTCGTCATATTTGCGCCAAATATACCCCTTAAAACTTTATTCTCGAATACGCGGAATTTGTTCTCTTCCCGTTTTGTGAGAGCCCATGTTTCGCATCCGTATAGAGCAATCTGCATGATTATGGTTTTATAGACACGGAGCTTTATACTCGTATTACGTGATAGCAGTTTGGATTTTAAGAGTTTACTGGCTGCATGCCAACTAGCGTTGCCGGAATGTAGTCTTTTGTTAATTTCCTTTGACGTTTCGTTTCTGCTCGTCAGTATCGTTCCCAGATATTTAAATTCTTTGACATTTTCAAATATCTTGCCCCTGACGTTTATATGTGTTCTCTGAGGTCCACCTGCTCTCGTCATAATCATGTATTTCGTTTTGTCTTCGTTTATTTTTAGGCCCACCTCTTCTGCTGCTTGCATGATGATTTCACAGTTTTTACTTATAGTTTCGAGATTATCGCCCAGAACGGCGATGTCATCCGCATACGCGAGCACTTGTGTGACCCCGTTCAGGGATGATCCGGTCGTGTTGTCGTCTTGTACCTTTCTGATAACATACTCGAGGACATGGTTAAAAAGGCATGGTGAGAGGCCATCCCCTTGTTTTAGTCCGTCCCGGATTTCGAATGGTTCTGAGAGCTGGTGGCGACTCGTTCACTAAAGGAGTAAATTGAATTCTTCCCTCGCTCGGCGACCAATGGGAGAAGCTTTCCAACACATTGGTCCCAGCGAGGCTGCACACACACGCGCCAAGATCATCTCGGCCGCTCATGCTGTGTGTCCATTAGTACGCGAACTACAGGTAAATCAATCCAACGAAGGGATAACTAAGAGAAGTGGTTGCAGCTGGGCAAACCATCACGCCGACAGGAATTCGGATTTACATAGGACGGCAACTGCGTACAGCATCTATGCCGATAGTGCACATATCGATAGCGTCTCCAAGGGTCGAACTCTCGGGTGTATATTTACAATATAGAGAATTCGATTTCCTTTTGCGGCCAGTCGCGAGCTATGTTATTCTCGTTGGTCGGACGACCGGCCGACGTGTATGCATGTAAAAAAGGGGAATATGCCATGCACGTGTGCGGCAAAATACACTGGGAGATATGTGCATTGATATGTTTCGGGTTTCATGTCGGTTACATGATGTCGTAACCGATTTGCTTTTCAGGAACATGATGCGCTGAATGCAAGCATGCCCCTGGGGGAAATGTTTGAAGATGCTAATTAAATTGCATTAGCAAATGATGATGGTTTTATGTGTTTCAGGAGAAAGTCTTTGAGTAAATAATAGAAAGGTAAGTAGTGGCGTACAATGAACCACCTCACTTCTTTCTTTGAATAACACCATCCCGTCCATCTTACAGGAAAACTATGATAAATGTACAATTTCACAACACCAGATGCTTACATCAAAGCGCTAAGGAAGAGAAACTTCATTACGATGACAAATGGCAGGAGTTAATTGAAAACGTACGACATATTAAGTACCGGTGTACCGGTCTGAAGTGAGCGTCAGGATACAAATGTATCGATAAGGAACGTTTGTTGTGAACGAGCCCATATAATTTTTTTATTTGGTTGCTATGACATCCGGCAAACATATTTAGTATGCATCAAGCCATTGTACAAACAACATAATTTTTTTTAATCCTGTTAAAAATGTCGAATTTTGTACCAGAAAATGATGATTTGCGGAAAGAATTATTTTTTTGTTTCCATTGAAGAAAAGTGCTGCAGAGTCCATCGAATGCTTGTCGGGGCTTATGGTGATCATGCTCTGTCGGAAGCAACATGCAAAAGACGGTTTAAGCGGTTCAGAGATAATGATTTTGATGTGCGAAATGAAGAACGTGGAAGACCACCAAAAAAGTTTGAAGACGCCGAATTGCAAGCAATATTGGATCAAGATGACACTTTAAGTCAAAAACAAACGGCACAAATGTTAAATGAGGCACAACAAACAATTTGTGACCGTTTAAAGGCTATGGGAAAGATCCAAAAGTGTGGAAACTGGGCGTCACATGAATTGAATGACAGGCAGATGGAAAAGCGAAACACCACATGTGAAACGTTGCTTCTACGACACGAAAGGAAGTCAGTATTCCATCGAAGTGTGACTAATGATGAAAAATGGATTTATTTTAAACATTCTAAACGCAAAAATCATCGGGGTACACATCCGGGAGAAACACCAACATCGACTGCAAAACCTGATCGGTTCGGAAAAAAGACAATGCTCTGTGTTTGTTGGGACCAGATTGCGCTGGTGTATCATGAACTTCTAAAACCTAGCGAAACTGTTGATGCCCAACGTTACCGACAACAAATGATCAATTTGAACCAGGTATTGATCGAAAAACGACCAGAATGGGCTACAAGATACGGAAAGGTAATTTTGTTGCATGATAATGCTCCGAGTCATACAGCAAAACCCGTCAAAGAAACACGGGTTTTGCTGTAACGGCTGTGGAAGCCAATAACATCTTACCAAACTTTCAGTTCGGTTTCCGTAGTGGTCACAGCACAATCCACCAAGTCTTGCGCATTAAAAACCTCATAGCTGGTAAATTCATCGACGAGGAGCCAACGGGACTGGTTCTTCTAGACATCGAAAAAGCCTTTGATACGGTATGGCACGATGCCTTGATTTATAAGCAACTAAGGCTTAAGCTGCCAATACCACTTATCAAAATTATCCAGAGCTTTCTTCGTTCGAGAAAATTTGTTGTGAGTATAGGAACCGACATATCCTTTACTCACCAAATCCACTATGGTGTACCCCAAGGCTCGGTCCTTGGTCCCATATTATTCACATTGTTTGTCGCAGATTTACCATGTCTAGGTGAAAACATTCAGGTAGCTATGTTTGCCGATGATACGGCCATTTGCTGTTCGTGTGCCTTATTCACTAATGTCTACAACTCTTTGTAAGCAGCTCTTGACAATCTAGCAGTATATTACAGGAAATGGAAAATAAAAATAAATGGTAATAAAACACAAGCTGTCTGGTTTTCGAGATGTAGGAAACACTGCCACCTACCAAATGGCACTAAACTCAGTATGTGTGCAGTTGATATTGATTGGCCCGAAGACTGTAGATATCTAGGTATTATTCTAGATAAAAAACTTATCTTTCAAAAACACATCACTACCACAATTGACAAAATAAACAAAGACGTAAGAGTTATGTATCCATTAGTGTGTAGAAAGTCAAAGCTTAGCATCGAAAATAAATTATAATTTTTAAAACCATTTTTCAAGCTACACTCCTGTACGGCGCTCCTGTATGGTGTAATTGTGCTCGCACATACAAAATAAAACTGCAAAGGTGTCAAAAACATATTGAAAATGTTGCTGAATTTGCCATGGCATTATTCGACACATGAACTACATGAAAACGCTAACGTTAAACCGGTAGAGTTCCTCATTGACAAAATCAATCGAAACTTTTTCGTCAATTGTTCTTTTTCTGATAATGTTCTCGTTTCCCGTCTTGCGTTATCCTAAATCACTACATAACAGATCAATTGAAAAGTCCCCGGCCCGACACATAGATGGCGGCACTAGAATTAAATCCATATGATTTTTAGTTAGTGCCCTAACCTTCAAAATACGCGTGTATAAATTTGACAGATGTCGGATCATTAGTTTGTGAATTATGGTATTTTGAGTGAAGCAACTTCTGTTATTGTGAAAAAAATGGATAAAAAGGAATTTCGCGTGTTGATGAAATATTGCTTTTTGAAGGGAAAAAATACAGTTGAAGCAAAAACTTGGCCTGATGACGATTTTCCAGACGCCGCCCCAGGAAAATCAACCAGCAAGGATTGGTATGCTAAGTGTTGTATTCCAGAATACTACCCTTATTAAATTTAACACTGCATCTCCTTACACATCCTTAAAAGCTTCCCTTAACATATATTACATTCTCACTTAATACATACCATTCATAAACATTCACAATATTGCCAGTTACAGCACATTTAATAACCTGCACCTTTTTATTCATTCAAAAACATGGTAACTTTGATTTTTGTCCAAATTTTATTCAATTTAAAAGTCACAGAGACTTTGTTAAAATTTGTTTTGTTCATGTTATAATTTCCAGTAAATTAGAACACAATGTTCTATAAGTAGAGACAAAATTCAATTGTAACGTTAGCCAGCAAGACGAAGACAAGACATACCCAGTCATACTCGTACCAGTTCATACGCAGTCAAGACGCATTCACATACTTGAGCCAGGCTGAGCATACACAGTTTCAAGACATACATCATCATTGAAGACATCACATACTTACCTGGGACACTTCAGACATTTCTGCAAAAAAATAGAAAATAAAATAAAGGAAATCCCAACATTTAAATAACAATAATAATAATAATAATAATAATAAAAAATAAAAAAAAAAAAAAAAAACATTGCGACTAGGTTTACCTTGTTTCTCTTCCTTTTGTTTTTCGTTTGTTGATTTTTGTTTCTTTTTCGTTGTGGGTTTTTGTTGCTATTTCGTTTGTCGATTTTGTTTCTTCTTCGTTTGTTGGTTTTTCTTTCCTTTTCTTTGTTGGTTTTGTTTGTTTATTTCTCTTTGTTTCTCCTTTTCTTTCCTTGATTCCGCGCGTTTCCTGTCCTTGTCGCTTATCTGTTCACATGTTTTGTGACTGATAAAACATGGACACCTGCTCTACTCGTGGTGTGGGCCATCAGCCGGATCAGGGCACGATGGCTCTCATAAAGAGATTGAAGGAGGACCTCGAGGCTCTCAGGGCTGAGAACGCGGTCCTAAAAAATAGACTATCGCGACTGGAGGCTGCCCCATCCACCTCCCTCTTCGGCTCCGGTTCGGAAGCTTCTGATTCAGAATCAGAGCTCGAGCCGGAGTTAGAGATTATCACTGACAACTCTGACGAGTCAATGGACGGCGGTGACTCGCGTACCCCCATCCCAAACTCGTCTAGGGCACCAAAGCGAAAAACGCCGCTCCCGACAGAGCTGTGAGGGAGGTCCCTCCAATAAGCGCGTCGCTACCGGCTGCCCACCAACACCACCCCCATCATCATCTGTCCCCAAAAAGTTGTCAAACCCCGCGATAACTCAAAACTACCCGAAAATCGTGCCTCCGCAGGAGTCTTGCCCTCCGAGGCCAACTCCGGTAGTTAACCCAAAACCAAAGGCGGCTTGCGTTCCCAACACTGTCCAACCAGAGGGCGTGGTCCGCCCACCTGTCTCTAAGAAGAAGCAGCAACCCGGGGTCTTTGCACGAGACTTCAATTTAAAAACTTTCGTCGGTGACATGAACCGACTAGGGATCTCCAACTTCAAGGCAAAGACCTTAAGTCCATCCCTAAACAAAATCGTGACCTACGATAGGGAAACCAATCGCAAGGTTAACGACAACCTTAAGGCTAAGGAGGTGAATTACACCTTCACTCCGGCCGACGAAAAGTCGAGGACAATCCTCTTAAAACGAGTCGCTGCCTCTTGGGAAAAGGACGACATCGTAACTGCTCTTCAGACAACATTCCCTAACGTCAAACATATGGCAGCTTCACCTTGCCCCAGGAACCGACATAGATTCCATAATACGGACAAAGTCGCTCCCAATCCTGCATCAGCAAGTTGTCTTCGAGGTATTTCACAACAGAGAAATGCCTCAATGCAGACGTTGCCAACGTTTCGGGCATGTATCCCGAAACTGCAACATGAGTCGCCGTTGCGTTCGTTGCGGAAAATCCCACGATATTGGCAAGTGCGAACTACCGCTAGCTAAATATGACCCCGCAACAAATGTGCAGGATGAAATAACACTGCCAACTTGCTGCAACTGTGGCAACAAAGGACATCCGGCCAGTTACAGGAATTGTCCTAAATATAAAGAGATTATTGAAAGATCCAAGGAGACTCGAGCTAAGCAACCAGCCAAGTCAGACTTTGGAAGACAGGCCACACAAAACCTCATCCAAAATGGATTTACATTTGCCGACATGGTTAGGGGACAGCAGGCAACGAACAGTAAAGGCCAACACGACGCCTCAAACCCAAGCGACGGTGCAAAAGCCTCCGAGGGGGCAATCTTCAATGCTCGAGAAACTGCTTAGTTTCTCCCGCCTGATTGAAGATATTCGACCCCGATATGAGAAACTATCAACCGAAGCTGAGAGGGAGGCACTCCTTTTCACTGCATATGCAACCTCCACAATAGATTCCAAAATTAAAGTTATCATCATAAATGTCAACTCCCTTGTTTCGCATTCCAAGCGTATGATAGTCTCTGACTTCATAAAGGAAAACCGGGCGGACGTAGTACTTGTAACCGAAACTAGGTTGCATCCATGTCACCGTCCCGTATTCACAAACTTCTCCATGATTCGAAGAGATCGAAACCTCACTGGCGGCCCCACGATCAACGGAGGTGGCACTTGTATACTGGTTAATAGCGGACTTCGCCATGAAGCTATTGACCTCCCACACCTTGAATCCATAGAGGTGTCTGGAGTTGAACTGCATCTGGCTAACAATGATAGAGTAAATATATACTCCGTAATATTATAGTGGTTAGTATACCCGCCTGTCACCCGGGAGACCGGGGTTCGATTCCCCGTCGGGGAGCCTCTGGCGCAAGACTAATGACCTTGCCCAGAAAAAATAAATCATTATGGAAAATTTAACAAGCCTTAGGAGTTGCTAAATAAGGCCAAGACCGGTCCCCGGTTGTAGTGCCGATGATGATGATGATATACTCCGTAAACCACTCGCACAAAACCAACAATGGCCCCATTGATCCCGAAGATATCGGCAAACTAATAAGGACCTCGGGGCATACACCATTCATCATAGGCGGCGATTTTAACTCCAGACATCCGCACTGGAACAACTCTGTCTCTTGCCCAAATGGCACAAAACTGTACCAATGGTACACTGCAAGCACGTATGCCCTCAATTTCGAAATAGTCGCACCTACGGCTGGTACTCGAGGTAACTCAATTCTGGACATATTTCTTGTGTCCAAGGAGTTACTTCCACAAATCACTCCTCCTCAAGTTTCAGTGGGTGTATCTGACCACAACGCTGTGACCACATTCATTCGCGGCTATCGAGCATCCGGGCTCATATCAGGTACATACCCGATTATGGGCGGACAAATTGGGACAACTTCAATATTACATTGAACGATAAACTCCACCAATTCTCTCTTCCCACTGACAGGAACCTAACGACGGTTGAGATAAACAACGCTGCAAAACGACTTCACGAGATTCTAGTTGAAACCTCGGAGACTCATGTCCCGAAGTACAAACTTGAAAAGACTTATCAGATTCCCCAGGACGACATCACTCTTCGTCTCATCCGGGAGCGTAAAAAGCTCTGCAGAATGAGATATCGTCACCGTTTTACGCAAAGGGAACCATTATTGCGATCCATTATTCACAATATTGGTACACCGATAAAACAGAGAATCCAAAACAATCGTACCCGACAATTGAAAGACAAACTGAAGGGTATTCAGATGGCCCAGAACGTTTATAAAAATGTTAAAAAGACATGTGGCTCTTCCCGCATCACTGGGCCAATAATGCACAATGGTGTTGTTGTCAATAACGACACCAATAAAGCAAATATCATCGGAGAGACTTTCGAAAACAACCACAAACTCACTCTCCAAGATGGCGACCCGGATACTAATGCAATCGTTAGTTCAGAGGTCCACAGTAAGTTGGACGACTTCAACGAGCCAATTGTTGTCTTTAACCCAACTAACAGTGCATACTTCGATGACACACGTGATAATGGTCACGGTTTCATCACACCAAATACCCTACAGAGCCTGGTTAAATCTCGACACCCTAAGAAGTCACCCGGTATCGACAACATGTCATATCACTCGTTGCGAAGGCTTTCTGCCTTATTCTTTATAACGCTCTCCATTCTGTTCAACCAGGCTTACAACATGGGGTACTTTCCCCAAGCTTGGAGGCACGCTATTATTTGTCCAATAGCAAAAGTTGGGAAACCAACGTATCAGCCCTCAAGCTTTCGCCCTATCTCGCTTCTCACTTGCATCAGCAAAATATATGAAAAATTCATATACGAGAAACTAAATAATTTCGTCAGTACCAGGCACCTAATACCTGATTTCCAATTCGGATTCCGAAGAGCGCACAGCACCACTATGGCTCTCAATTTATTTCAAAACCACGTCTGCGTGCGGCTCTTTAATAAGGAACCCACCGCTGCGGTAAGGCTAGACATTGAAAAACCTTTTGATACGACTTGGATCGAAGGTCTCGCTTTTAAACTATTAAATACTGGCCTCAGTAGAACGCTATGTAGTATCATCTACCAGTTCGTTCGAAACAGAACCTTCCAGAGTGAATGGAAAGCTTTCCCGAACTTTTCACGTCGCTGCAGGCGTACCACAGGGCTCCACTCTAGGCCCCATCTTATTCAATATTTACACCTCCGATATTCCCCGCCCTGTGGACGGGAGAGTAAATCAGATATGCTACGCGGATGACGTCCTGGTGTACACGTCAACCAAAGGCCCTAACCTCGCAACAAATCGACTCAACCGTCACTTGGACGACCTGTATCAGTATTACAGTCGATGGAAAATCCGACTTAATCCATCCAAAGCAGTAGCCATAATTCTGAGTAGTAAACACTCCCAACCTGCTTCTCGATATTCACAGAATATTCGAATAAAAATGGGAGATACTACGTTTATACCACAGGACAAGATGAAATATCTTGGGGTCACTTATACCCCAAAAATGAATTTCATCAAACATGTGACCCACATTCTCCAAAGGGGCCTCGGTCGGTCTAAGCAACTGCACAACATCTTGAAGTGAAGGAACAAAGTTGACACCAAAGTTAAGCTTCTCTGCTATAAGCAGCTAATCCGATCTGGAATATCGTACGCCTTTCCCATATTGTCCTGCATATCTTCGGCTCAAATGGAAAGACTTCGGGTTTTCGAAAGGAAACTCCTCAGAAGATGCACCAATGATTCTAGAAGGCCTGACGGTCATCATTACCCCAACTCTCACCTATACGAAGGCGCCTCCATTACCCATATCGACGAGTACTTGCTTCAATTAGCATATAAGTACCTCGAAAACATTCAGAACAGCGAGAACCTACTTGTACGGGACTCTTGCGTTCTTGACCCTTCTCTCTCTCGATCTCTTCGGATCAAACCCTCACAATTTCTTCTTCAGTACAAAACTGAAGAAAGCACCCTTCCCAACAACATTCCCCTCTATAATAGAGGATTCCTGGACCCATCCCATAGGATCTACTATTAACAAACCACACACACGAACGCACAGTACAAGACGGCACAAACACAAACATACACACCGACCAAAGCGCAGATTATCAGACCCCAAAGACGGGATCTGCGTTCACTACCGCACCCAAGACCTACCGGTCTTGTACGATTTCTTTCCCACCATCCCTCTATAAAAGTAGTTAGAGAACACCCGGACTGACACTGTCCACACTATCCTTGGATACCCCCCCTTTTTTCTTTTCTTTTCAGATGCCGCGAGACCGAGCCCAACATCCTCACGGATGTGGGTGATTCTGGTTGTCGCAAGATGACCAGAAGTCAGAGACAAGATGAAGGACACATATGTCCTTGTCTCGCTAAATTCGGCCTTCTCTCCACAAATTTTTTTTTTTTTTTTTTTTATTGTAAAGTTAGTTTTGAGTTAGAGTTCAGAGAAGAAAGAGTTCAGTTCTGATTGAGTAGTTTGAGACAGAAGTTGAATTTGAAAAGAAATAAAGTAGTAGTCGAGTATCAGAAACAAATTGAGTTCAGTTTGAAAGCAGTTAGAGTTTAAGTAGAAGAAATTAAGTTCCAGTTAAATAAATAGAATTAAATAAATAAAATTGAAGAAATCCTGCGTTTTAATAAGTCTACAAAATAAAAGGAACACCTGAGGAAAACGAGTGAAAAAACGGCAGGAGTATGCCCCCGCTCTTCCCTCATTGCGAGGAAGCACGGCGCCGGACGTCAACATAAGTTTAGACGTGGTGAAATGAGCACGGAAGACGGTGAACGCAGCGGACGCCCAAAAGAGGTTGTTACCGACTAAACATTAGAAAAATCCACAAAATGATTTTGAATGACCGTAAATTGAAATTGAATGAAAAAGCAGGCACTCTAAAGATATCAAGGTGTACATCATATCATTCACGAATATTTGGGTATGAGAATGCTCTGTGCAAAGTGGGTGCCGCGCGAGCTCACTTTTGACCAAAAACAACGACGAGTTGATGATTCGGAGCAGTGTTTGGAGATGATCAAGCGTAATAAACCCGAGTTTTTGCGTCGATATGTGACAATGGATGAAACATGGCTCCATCATTTCACTTCGTAGTCCAATCGACAGTCATCCGAGTGGACTGCACACGGTGAACCCGCCCCAAAGCGTGGAAAAAAAGCAACAGCCCGCTGGCAAGGTTATGGCGTCTGTATTTTGGGATGCGGGGGAATTATTTTCATTGACTATCTTGAAAAAGGAAGGACCATCAACAGCGACTATTACACAGCGTTATTGGGCCGTTTGAAGGACGAAATCGCCGAAAAACGACCGCATTTGAAGAAAAATAAAGTGCTGCTTCACCAAGACAATGGACCGTGTCACAAGTCAGCGAAAACGATAGCAAAAATCCATGAATTGGGCTTCGAATCGCTTCCGCATCCACCGTATTCTCCAGATCTGGCCCCAGCGACTATTTCCTGTTCTCAGATCTCAAAAGAATGCTCGCTGGGAGGAAATTTTCGTCGAATGAAGAGGTGATCGCCGAAACTGAGGCCCATTTTGAAGCAAAGGACAAATCGTACTACAAAAAAGGTATCGAAAAGTTGGAGGCTCGCTATAATCAGTGTATCGCCCTCGAAGGGAATTATGTTGAATAAAAAAAACGAATTTTGCCAAAAAAATGTGTTTTACTATGGAGGGCCGGGGACTTTTCAATTGATCTGTTATGTACTCTGTCTATGAAAATTATATCGAGATCATTACTATATAAAATAACCGGAAGTCAGTGCAATAATAGTCTTAAGATTCAAATAAGGGTTTTTTATTGCAGTTTTCCCTTAATTTATTATTTGTTATTCATTAAAATTGTGCTATTGTCATTATATAGATTTAAGATTATAGTTGTAAAGGAATTGCTGTCCTAAATCTCTTAAATATTAGTTGTAAAATATAAATGTACCATATTGTCTACCAAATAAAAATTGAATTGAAAATTCTGTTACTATTCAGCAGATTTTCAATCAAGTACCCAAAGAACTACTCAATATATCTTCTGCTGACCTGAGGAAAAAATTACTAAGAAATCATCTGTTACATCTCAATTGAAAAAAAAAGCAGAAGGGGGAGAAAAGGGGAATATTTTGAATATGAACTCTTTTAAGAGTATTTTACTAAAAATTGTGAATATTTAATTTAAACAACCGTCGATAGAAAAGCCTTTCTAGGCTTCGTAGACTTGTCTATGTAAACAAAACTATATATGTACTAACTGAATAACATGAGTAAATGAATGGATGAATAACCATCTAATAAAAAAAAGGAATGTATATATGTATGTATATATATATATATATATATGTATATATATATATATATATATATATATATATATATATCATCATCATCATCATCATCATCGGCACTACAACCGGGATCCTTATATAGCAAGTCTCGAGGCTTGTTAAATTTTCCATAATAATTTAATTTTACGGGCAAAGTTAATTGCGCCGACTATATATATATATATATAGGTAAATAAAGACGCAGTACTTTTGCACGCCTCTTTCTCCATTTTCTGTTTTTTTATCTGTATTCCAGTTTTCGTAAATCACAGCGGTTGCCTCACTACTTGACTTTTGACTTTCAACTTTTTGTTTGTTTTCGACTCTAATTACCGACTCTATTGTCGGACCACTGGTTTTCGACTATTTCGAATGATGCGAAGCCACCGGTTCTTTTCTTTGTTGTTTTTGTAAATCCACTGAGAAAACCATTACATCGCATGATCTTTTCAAGGGTGATGATTGATCTCGAGTTTATCTGAGATATCATCACCGTTAACAGAACTAGGCGTTTGTATGCGCCAAATGTAATATTTGGATAAGCGAGGACAATGTCAGGCATGACCTTCAGGATAATGGATCAGAAACCAAATTCCTGGAATTTCTGGAGAGTCATTATAGATGGGTTTGTGGCGGTTCCATTGAACGCCACTACTTACCTTCGCATCAATCATTAAGAGACTGCTTCCTAGAGCACCAAAAACCCTGGGAAGTATTTACTTACCTTTCCACCGTTTGCGTAAATTATCACCTGAAACGCCTGGAATCTATAACTTTCGTTGATGCAATTCCATCAGGACCAAACAGGTATTTTTCCTAAGGGCATGGTCGCATGAAACGCACCATGTTCCTTAAAAGCAATTTGGTTGCACCGCCAGCAACCAACATGACTCGAGCTATTTCTGTGCATATATCCCCGAACGAATTCCGCAGCACATATGCAGGAGATATTTCTTCTTTTCCTTTTTCCTACCAGCACATCGGTCGGTAAACCGATCGACAAGCATTAGCATCCTATAAGCATTTCGGCCAGGCGCATGCCTGCAACGCAGCATGTTCCTAAAATCCAATTCGGTTACGACATTATGTAACCGACATAAATCTTCGAACTTGTCCATGCACACAAGAAGAAAGTATTTTTACCACACACGTGCATGGCAAGTCATATCAGCAGACCTATAGCGGTTCTACGAACCGCACAACCAACTATAGGTTGAGATGTCCTTTCCGCCAAGGAACATACTTACCTTTATTCATTACACGTGCCCACAGACACGTGTCCCAAGAGTCATGGCCATTCCTGAAACGAGCAACAACGTTGAGCCCGATACCAAAAAGCAAGGAACAAGTTTCCAATATCGAGTTCAACGCATCCATACATGGTATTCTACCCCAATTCAAAAGGGCAGCTAAAGCATGGCATCCAAACAATGCGTCAAATTTAGCTAGCATCGCATACAGGTCACCAATCTCCCATCCTAAACATCAACGCGATGTTTCCAATGAAATACCTTTGTCGGTAAATAAACCGAACAACGGATGCATACTCTGGTAGCTAAATGCAATTAGCACCTAAATTCCTTGCATGACCCTAATGAAGGCACATCTGCGCAAACAAAACGATTCGTTGCGCCGCTGATTAGCAGCCATAGAGCCATCAACTCTAAGCACTATCCCAGATAGATGTTTATGATGAAAAAGGCAAACAAAGCCTTACATCCCATAATCCGTGTACACATCCGAAATGCAGGCGATCTTTTGCCGATTGCCAGATGTGCAGTTCAAATAAACCACGGAAAGATCGCTCTACTCACCAGTTGTCAACAAATCTATTAGAAAAGTCTCGCTTTTCTTAGACGTCCTCCTTGTCCCGTTGTTTGAAAAATGAAAAAAGCTCGTTTTTCCTTTTTGGTTATACCAGTGATTATTTTATTCATAAATATATATATAAATATTCATTCTCCTGGGCACTTCCTTCAGGGACAAATCTCGATATTCAACTGCGGGCCGGAGATCACTTTACTATTCCTTTACAAAGGAAAACAAATCTCGAAAATACACAATTTCATACAAAAATCCCGATTTTTGTATCCTGAGTGAGATGCTCAGTGTTTATTTAAGACAACAATTCAATTTCTTGAATTCTTACGAAACTATTTCGCAGATGTGGGAATGTATCTGGATTTTGGTTTTCTATTTGTTTTTCTTAATGGAAATTTTCCAGATAGAGATAATGATCTCTGGACTTTGAGTTTTGATGATGCCGTGGGGCAAATGTAAAACGATAAACGAATATTAGATTTTTATTGTTTATTGTGAATTTTAATTTTAATTCGGGTTTTGGATTAAATTTTGCCGTGGGGGTAAATGTTAAGCGATAAATTAATGTTTGATTCGCTCATTGCGAATTTTGGATCATGTTTGGGTTTTTTTCAGGTTTTGACAGTATAGCGTTTGAAATAATAGTGAAGAAGAACGTGTGATTCGAACTGAGGCTATGACAGCTTGAATCACCAAAAATTGTACCTAAGCGTTACCCATCAGGCTACTGACCGTGTTTTGAATTTGATTTCAAAACTCGACTATACTCCACTGATGTGAATTATTTTGGTTATCGCTATGGCATACGGCTCTGATGTATTTTCTTATCGATTTTTCGTTCGGTGCTCTTCACTATTTTGCTTGTGAATTGTGTGTGTATCTGTTAGAGTCGCCACACCACTCCCTCCGCAGTAACTTCGTTACGATCAGATTCGTATGCGAACGACGGACGGACGAGAGAACGTCGGAGGCTGGGCTCTATGCGGCAGTCGTGACCGTGTGTGAAGTTCTGTTTACTATGGGAAAGTGTGTGCTGTGTATACAACAGATCACGTCGTAGTCACCAATTATAGCGTTTGAAATAATAGTGAAGAAGAACTTATGATTCGAACTGACGCTATGACAGTTTGAATCACCAAAAATTATACCTAAGCGTTACCCATCAGGCTATTGACCGTGTTTTGAATTGGATTTCAAAACTCAACTATACACCACTGATGTGAATTATTTTTGTTATCGCTATGGTATATGGCTCTGATGTATTTTCTTATTCGATTTTTCGTTCGGTGCTCTTCACTATTTTGCTTGTGAATTGTGTGTGTATCTGTTAGAGTCGCCACAACAGGATTTTGGGTTTTAGGGTAATACTGCTGGGATTTGGATGTAGGAATGGGGGAAAAAGGTGGTACGGCTTTTTAGAGCACTACAGCATACCTCACCACTGGCTGCCGAATCAATTCGAATTCTCGTAAATGTAAATATACACACGAGAGTTCGACCCTCGCGAGACACCAGCGATATGTGCACGATCACCGTAAATGCTGTACGCAGTTACTGATCGGGTAAACACCCCAAGTATCGTCTTCATGATACTTGCCCAGATGCAAACACTTCGTGTAACATTTCCGTTTGTGGAATTCGATTATCCACGACTCGCATGCTCATGGACACCCAGCATGAACGTGCGAAGCAACCACATCTGTGTGCGTGCACATCCTCACCGAGACCAATGTATGGAAGAGCATCTCCTATGGGCACTGAAGCGATGGATGAAAATTTGTATTCTGTCGTTTCGAAGGAATTTCTTAAATCTCGTTTTAGATTCCGTGGAGGCGAGTCGGGCCCTCCACGTAAAAAGTAAAATATCAGTCAGTCGGAAATCAACCGCCATCAGAGACGGAGTCAAGGTCGCCACTGCGCTATTCTTCTATCTCAAGTTGAGTGTGAATCTAACAATTATGAACTATTCTTACATTCCAAATTAAGTGTGAATCTAACAATGTAAATGCATTCTTACATCTCTAATTAAGTGTGAATCTAACGATTATGAACTATTCTTGGATTTCGAATTTCGAACAATGTAAATGTATTCTTACGTTCCAAATTAAGTGTGAATCTAACAATGTAAATATACAAATACGGACCATTTTTAACTATTCTTACGTTTTAAATTAAGTGAAAATATAACCAGTATGAACCCTTCTGAACTATTCTTACATTGCAAATCAAGTGTGAAGCTAACAGTGTGAATCTGACAGTATCCAAATAAGTATAAATAAAGAAAGCTGCTGTATTCCAGAATACTACCCTTATTCGCTTTAACACTAATCTCATGTCCTTTCTAACACAACCTTTAAAACTACATCCTCACATATCTTACATTCTCATTTAATACAATTCATAAATAAACAGACACAGTATTCTATATCCAGTCACTTACAGCACATTTAAAAACATGCCCCTTTTCATAACAAGCACATTTTTCATTTCAAAACATAGCCACTTTGATTTTCGTTCAAAGTTTATTCAAAATTTTAAGTCACAGAGACTTCTGGATTGTTTTGTTCATTTTATACGACACAGTTAGTTGCAACAAAATGTTCTATAAAAACAGGAAAATTTATATTGAAAAAGTAGTTCAAGTTAGAGCTCAGCTTGAGATAGCTGAGTTCAATAAAATATAAAAATAAATAAAACCTATAATTAATTTAATAACTAAGAACTATAATTGTTTTAATAAAAAAGAAAAGATATTATAACCCTCACGCTCTTCCCTCGAAGGAGGAACCACGGCGCTGGAGATGTAATAAAGCCCACCAACTAGAGTGTTACATTTGGCGCATCTTTGGTTACGAACATTCAAGTTGGGAAGAGGAATGAACCTGTGCCCCCAGTGGCACATTACTAGAAGCAGAACAACCACAAAGAGATCATAAATCTCACAGGTTCAACTTGGCTTTACGACGCACTATATGTATTCTCTTGGCCAATTCTGTGAGCTTTGCTAGCTTTAAACGGTTAAAATGTTGACAGCAGATTTAGTGTGTGACCCTGTGGAAGTAAATCGTACTAAATAAAGATAAAACTGTTTAGTAGTCGATCTTTAACTCTGGGGTGGTGATAGAATACTAACGTGCCAGTTTACCCCAATCACTTCCATGATTTTATCGATATTTTCGACGACAGGTTTCTTGTGGGAGGTGCATCTTCTTCTGCAGCAAAAGTACTGAAACGGAATCGAAGAAACCAATGTTGCGCGTAACTGGCTGTTACTGTATCGGGACTATTTAGCTCGACGACTTCCATTTTCGTCTGTACCAAAGCAAAACTGTAAAATATACAGATTTCTACCTTCGTCAAGTTTCAGTTTTTATTCCCTATAATTAACAACTGTCTCGAGTAAACAAAAAACTGCCAAGGAATGTTTTTCACAGTGAAATGTCACTTTACCAACAAGCACAAATCTGAATTTGTTTAATCGATATTTTGCAAGATATGTATCACTACGGTCATTTAGTGAAAGATTAATGGATTTCCTTTTGCCTAGATTTATATGACATGAAAGAGAAATTCCATGATGTCTTGATCCTAATCGAATTGCTGATTTCACAACTAAACATCACCCTGACTTAAATAACCGTGACAGCTCTGAAGTATTTCCAGAGAAGATTCCTACGAATTAATCTTATTACGAAAGAAAAACAAACTGCACAACTTTCTGAAAGTACTATATCCTTCCATCAGTTGCACAGTAGTTTACTGACGTAGAACAACTGCCGTATTATGTAGAAAGTTTTTATTTATCGCTCTGGAAAGATACATTTTAAATGTCTAGTATATATTCTCAACTTCAAACAGCGTTCATACTCTTTGCTCTTTTGTACCCTCTAGAAGTGTGTCAAACAGTGTCAATTCCTATAGGTAAAACCTTTTTACTGGTTGAGAAAAAAAGGTATATAAATAAATAAATAAATAAACTAGAGCAAAGCTAATAACGGCTCCATTTTAGGTTTGACTTAACCTAATAAAATGTATAACATTGCCCAAGGAAATGACTTTCAGAGTGCCATAGTCATTTTATATGAAATGCAAGAAGATCTAATTTGTTTATACGCTTCGTTAATTAGTATCCTTCATTAGATGATTTAATTGTCTTAATTTGAACGCAAAGAGGAGGGAATATGATGCAATGGGGCCAACCTTGACCAAAGATAAACCTCATTCAATGAAGTTGAAGACAGAGGGTATTTGCCATTGAGTTGTGGCTGTCTTCATCTTCATCCTGAACATACCAAAAACCAAAAATATAATAGGCCGATAATTAGTTCCCCATAATAATTTACTGCGAAGAAAAAAGAAGCCATCACTTTGTTTAAATCCAATTAATAGCGAAGTAAATATTTGATCTTTCATACTTAGGTTTAAGGGTCGACGTCGTAGATGAATAAAATCCTTGGCGAGTTAATGTAAATACAGTGTAGAGGATTAAAATGAAGACCTTTATATTAAAGGCTAATGAATGGATGGGGACTGAAAAGTGAAAATCTTATTACTGTGCCCTTCTGGAATTGTTTAATTAGGCAAGGCTTCGAATAAATTAGAAAAGTGGATACAATCTAAAGCAAAATATACTTAAATACAATCTGCTAGCATACAAGTGGAAATTATTAAATCTAATTGGTATATAAAAGCACAGTTACTGGCCTAATTAAATTTTTGTTTCATATATATAACCCGTTGTTTAATTCTATAACCTCCCCGCACCGGAAATTGGGCCACATATTTAACATGTGTTTGTTGCTTTTGTGGCGGTTCTAAATTGCATCGCCTTCAATTTTCAAATTTTATGCAATAATATTATGGATCTAAAATTTCCGAGGTCTTTCTCTTGTATTTTTTCCACAATTTACAAACATTCATGAGTTAATTGCAACAGTGAGTAAATATCAACAGAGCCATGTGAACTTTCTAGAAAATTCAATCGGAGTCGGGTTTTGTTATTGTTCTGTGTGTATTGGTCAGTTGGCTTCATCCACTTATTCGGGGTTGTCGTGGCGTGTTAAGTTTTTATTCATTAACTCTAGATGCTAATTAATCATAGATATTATATAATATTCATTTGAGTTGGATCCATTGAAAACAGTAATCGAAATTAGACCAACTTTTAATTAACAATAGTAGATTAATTCGTTGTTTTTGGTGTTTTTCTCACCGAGTGAATTCGGTGAAGTAGAAATAAATATCGCTTAACTCTCTACTTTAGGTGGAATAACAGTCCTCATACCAAATACCGAGTGGCACAATTTGTACATGGGATTGAAACATTTCTTGAAATTTTTTAGAAGCTATTAACGATGCTATGACACACATAATAAGTATCGGTAGGCCCCGTACACCCGCACCCTTATATTGCGACAGCCGTGGCGTTAATCTCGGGATTAAAGAAAAATAAAGACACTTATTTTAGCGAAAAAAAGCAATATTGGCACTGTTGTATTCCAGAATACTACCCTTATTAAATTTAACACTGAATCTCCTAACACATCCTTAAAAACTTCACTTAACATATATTACATTCTCACTTAATACATACCATTCATAAACATTCACAATATTACCAGTTACAGCACACTTAATAACCTGCACCTTTTTATTTATTCAAAACATAGTAACTTGGATTTTCGTCCAAATTTGATTCAATGTGAAAAGTCACAGAGAGAAAAGAGAGAAATAGAAAAAATTCAGTTCGGACAGTTCAGTTCAGACAAAAAAAGAAGTTCAGAAAAGAATATACAGTTCATAGAAAAAGATACAGAGAGAAAAAGAATAGATTAATAGAGAAGCAGTTGTTAGAATAGAAATAAAGAATTAAAATTATTAAATTCGTAATTTGGAGAAAATAAGAATCAGAACATTCTGGTAAGCAATCGAATTTTTGTATTCTTTGCCAATTGTAGAATTACAAACCAAGATTAAATAAAAATAAGAAAAAACAAAGAAAACTCACAGAAGAGTAAAAGAAGAATCCTGAGTTTTAATTAATATTAATAGATTAAAAATAAAAGGTCCACGCTCTTCCCTCAACCGAGGAAGCACGGCGGCGGACGTACAACAGCACCCTCGCAGAAATTGAGAGTATTTTTGTTAACACTGGTTTTGGTTAAAAAAGACTCAGCCAATATAAAGATTTTTCGAATGACAATAACAGTTCGTACGTGTATGCATTAGGACGATAACGTGTAATGTGTTGGTGGAATGACCAAGGATAGTACTTGTGTTGGCTTATTTACGAGTTGAGTTGAATTGTTTGAATTCAGGCATAGGTACCCTTTGCAATGTTATCGGTCCGGTATAATAAAGCCGTTGGGGATTAGATGCGGTGAACTGACCAGCGGTTTCCATATGCGAGAATATTATCAAAATTTTATCAAAAGTATCGGAATGAATATCGACCTTAATAAAGGATTCATGTTGCGCGTTGCAACCAGTAATGGTGAGGATGCTCTGCGTGATAACATGTTTTAAATAACTCTCCACTCTCTACACTCGAGGTGTTAGCTTGTGTCACAACCGATTAGCTCAGTTTCGAGTACGGTGAGCTGTGACACAAGAAATAATAGAGCGAATTCAAGAGTACTGCCCTTGATCGAAAACAACAGCAAAAGCTCCACAGAGAAGGGGAACGAAGATAACGTTGATCGAGAAAAGGAAATTAGAACAATTGATCGAACAAAGAGACAAAGAGGTTGTGGTGAGGGTTGTTCAACGTTTGGGCATAGGAGGATTTCAATAAGTTGTGTTTTATAAACCTAGTACGATCATCTTAATTAATGACGAGAGGATAAATTAAACGCGATAACAAACAACATTGATTACGGCGCGGAAAATTAAAAAGTGACGTTGACGCTTAATACAAAAATGAAAATCTGATGTGGAGTATGCAAGCGAAACTGTAGTTATTCGGAAGTTAAGTGAAGTATTTTTATTCATTAATCCATTTAACATAAAACTGTACACTGTAGGTTTTATCAGAAAGCGGTTTTCGATCAGTGTCATTGTACTTCCAAACGTTTACAAGGATTAAAAGGGATGCAGATTAAAGGATAGCGACGTGAGTCGATTTAAACATCTCCTGAAGGAAGCTTATGCGGATTTTATATCTGGCCTTACCTCTCTTACAATACCTTTTAACCTAAAGTGAGTCTTTTAATTACGTGCTTCTTAATATATATATATATATATATATATATATATATATATATATATATATATATATATATATATTGGCCCGCCCGATATAAAAGAAATTGAAGGTCAGTGGGCAAGAACCAATCAAGGCCAGCGTGAGTTAAAGGTATTGGATGTCTCCCGACACTGCAACGTCCCCAAAAAATAAAACAGGGTCGAAATGTTTTCTTTTTTAATTTTTTTTGTTTGTTTGTTTATTAAAGTCAAATTTCAGAACACTACAGTCTTAATTCGGAATTCTTAGTCTAACATCAATTTCAATTCACAATGTTCTGTTTTACGTTAATTCTAGGGACGCCACAATCTTCAGTTATAACTTTTAGCTTGATGCCAGTCTTAATTTACAATTCTTAGTCTTACATCAATTTTGATTCACGATTCTCTGTCTAATGTTATTTTTACCGACACCACAATCTTCAATCATAACTTTTAGTTTAATTTACAATTATTAGTCACTCAAAGCCACTCGACGTAAGGGCTAAACACAATCTCTCTATTCAGGCCGCTACTATCTCGGATATCCTTAGTATTCAATATCTTCTACTCTCGCCGCGATACCATTTCAAAACATTATTACTTTTTTTACTTCATTCTCAATTCTGACCTATTCCTTACTGATCGTCAACCTTGGTTATTTTACCCCGAACACAGACTCTCCTCACACCAGACTACCTCCTATTCTGTTTTTTTCCCTTGTTGTTACCTTGGGGTCAAGAGCATGTAGCGATTCTAACAGATACACACAATTCACAAGCAAGCAAAAATAGTGAAGAACACCGAACGAAAAAATCGAATAAGAAAAATACATCAGAACCGTATACCAAGCGATAAATAAAAATAATTCACACCAGTGGAATATACTCGAGTTTGGAAATGAAATTCAAAACACGGTCAGTAGTCTGATGCTTCACTGCTTCGCTTTTCAACCGTTTCATCGTGTGTTCAATTCACCTTCTTCACTATCCTTGCTTAACGCTATATAATTGGTGACTACGACGTGATCTTGTACACACAGCATACACTTCCCATAGTAAAGCAGAACTTCACACACGTTCACGACTTCCGCATAGAGCCCAGCCTCCGACGTTTTCTCGTTTCTCTCTCGTTCGTCCGTCGTCCGCATACGAATCTGATCGTAACGAAGTTACTGCGGCGGGAGTGTGTAGCTATTCTAACAGATACACACAATTCACAAGCAAGCAAAAATAGTGAAGAACACCGAACGAAAAAATCGAATAAGAAAAATACATCAGAACCGTATACCAAGCGATAAATAAAAAATAATTCACACCAGTGGAATATACTCGAGTTTGGAAATGAAATTCTAAACACGGTCAGTAGCCTGGTGTGTAACGCTTAGGTAACATTTTTTTCGTGATTCGAGCTGTCATAGCGTCAGTTCGAATCACACGATCTTCTTCACTATTATTTCAAACGCTATAAGCACCCTGTAATGATTTTATTCGTCACCCTTTGTATACCACACACACTTTAAATAAAAGACGGTTTTTTCCTTAACGTTTATTTTCGGTACACATTTTAATCACTTATAGTCTTAGGGACGATATAAAATATGTTTTAGTTTATTTTAGAACAACTGACACATTTTAACCACCACGAATACAACACCAAAAACTCTTCTCTAGAAGATCGTTTTAGTCAATTATCCCGAACCACGAACTCCTCACTCAACGTCTCGGTCGAGATCCAAAAAACCAACTCACCGTCTGACCGTCTCGGCCAACATCTTGAAAACCAGCCATCTCTAGTGGTTTTCCCATTTCTTTTTTTTCCTTTGGATGGAAATCATTTGTTTCCCCCGGCAGAAAAACGGATCTTTCCTTTTTCCAGCCTGATCCATTTTTCGGTAGATCAAACACAAAAGAAAAGTCAATAGTGCATCGTGTTAATGCGCATTTCTGATTCCCCTTTTTTTTGTTATGGCTTAGGCGAACGTGTAGTTCATTTTATGGTGCCTGTTGCTTTTTTAGCCGAATCGGTAAGGCTCCCTTTTGTGGGAAAACGATAGGAAATACAAATAGAGAATTGTGCTAATGTACATTTATGATTCTCTATGTTGTTTATTGTAGCCGAATGGGCAAGAATCTGTAGCGTTCTACGAACGCACAATCTCCACCCAGGTAGGGTTCCTACCCTTGAAGGAACGTACCTACCCTAAAAACGTTACACGCGTGCCACTAAGTCCGCTAGGGCCTTGAAACATTTGGCCAACGTTGAATCCGACATGAAAAAGCAAGGAACTGAACGTCCCAAAGCTTTCAATGTCAAGCTCAACAATTCGAATATGGCATACCTGAAACAAAGGAAAACATTCATTCATCCTATCCCCAAAGACTGAAATGCGCCGCACCCCAGCACTGCACAATCGGAAATCCTGAACATCTACACGATGTTACAAGGAATTGCTATCATCAGCAAATTAGCCGACCAACGGATGCACGTGCGGGTGGTCTGCCACAAAGACCATCAAATCCATCGGCAAACAAAAGAAACGGCAACCTCATGCAATAAAGCATATCGCCTATCCGCTACCAAATTGCAGGCAACCGTAATTATCTCAATGAGATAATTCGGAAAATTTATGAGGTTAAAAGCCTACAAAGGATCTATCCGATCCCACGGTCCCTTTTGAATTTCACACCATTAGAAAGATCTAATGCATTTCGGGTGTATTGACAAAAGTCAAACAAGACCCACGGAGAGTACGTCCAAACAACCATCAAATATCTCCCGCCTGGGCGCCAGATGTTCTGTGCAAACAGAAGGCCATGGAGATGAAATGCTAGCGATAATAATGATGTATGCAAAGAATGACTTTCCCCTTTGAGGAAACTACAAAATATCCCCGGGGATGTGTTAACATGCTGATAACAGAGACATTGGCGATTCTGTTAATGGACAGAATGGGCAATTGTCTCTGGGGGAGATGCAGATACGATCTGGATCGAGATACTTGCGGGTATTTGCAAGACAGTCTAAGTTAGATCGTCAACGAGACGACAAGTATTGGTTGGAGCGTCAACGCGAGAAGATTCTTTATCGAGCAGCAGGACAGCGAACCCCACTGAGGAGGTCGAACCGCGAGACAGATACGCTAGATAAGTAACCGCGACTTAAAGTTAAAATTAAGAAAAAGACGAGTTAACGTGTGTTCAAAGTTCGCCAGTGAAACTAGAGTAAAAGCGTCAGGAGTCCTTAATACGAATCGTGACTCGATGTAAACTCGGAATTTAAAACAAAAAAATGTTAATAAACAAAAGTGTGCACCAGAAATAGTTCGTGTTTCATTTATGTAAAATAAATAGACCTTGTTCACCTAAAGGTAGTTCGTCGCTCCATTTGCTACCGTGTTTTGCTCCGCTTGTGTATATTCCTCTACGGTTAACAGTGTTCGGCGGAACACTGCATCATAAAACATTCGACAACAACATTCAAATCCGCCAAAAATCTCTTCCGTGGGTAATCGATACAAAGGAAGGATCAAATAGAGAATTGTGCTAATGTACATTTATGATTCTCTATGTTGTTTATTTTAGCCGAATGGGCAAGTATGTTTGTGGGGGTAAATGTGGTGATGCCGACGTACGGCAAGTATCCCATTAACTTCCCCAAACACTTGTCCACAGCAATGGGAAGAAAAAAATGAAAGCACTTAACTGAATTTGTTTGCTAGATGTCACTTATATTTTTTTCTTTATTTAATATTCTTTTAACAATTCGTGTTACCGTGTTTATTCGCTCCGATTGAACATACGTTTTTTTTTTTCTTTTGCGGAATTTTATTGTAATTGATAATCAATCGATAATCATTGATATTCACTATTGGTGTTCGACGCGACGCGACCTTTTGCTCTCGGTTGGTGAATAGCGACTGAGGAGACGTGTGCTCCGTTTGGGCGATGGTTAGCGACTAGTGAATTGGGGTTGAAATTCAAATTTCTTTCTATACACAGGACAACCAAAAAAAACCACGCCTCTGCTCTCTCAACCCCACGCCCGTCAAAGTATGAGTAACTTTTGTTAATAGGGTAATTGACGGACATGAAGAATGAGAGAACAGAAAACATGATATGCTGTGATCTCGGGGTAGCTTTGGTTGTGTGTGTTGGTATCAGATGCAGCTACTGACACGACCTACTGACCCAGTGGTACGGCTATGGTGTAGTTAAAGCGCATTGAACCGTGGAAAGAAATGCGAATGAGAGAGAACCCTAGCGGATGTTACTCCCCTGCAAAGAGAGATCGTTGATCCCAAGCGAATGGGTGATCTGAGGGAAAGTCGATAGGACGCCGCTGATGTTTGGGAAATAATTCGCGTGAGAACCAGACTCTATGACGCTGAAATTACCCCAGCTATTTTGCTATGTTGCAACAGCGTCGTTCTTTTAGACTTGTTGTTGCTAACCGACATTATGAGATTTCCGATGGAAAACTCATGGTTAGCAAGAATAGAGTTGCCGTATGACATTTATGTAGCTAAACTCAATTATGCATTATCTGCAAAGGATGATGAGTTTAGCTATACGTCCGTTTGAAATATTTTACAGGGGAATACATATAAAGGAAATTGGTAAGTATGACGCGCTGAAAGCGGTCGAAATTAGGTGGAAATGTTGGTTGGAATTGTGGGTTGTTTCTCATGTAGAATAGAGAAACCCCCCACAGTACTCCCCCGCCAGTGACGTAGTCACGAAATAATGGTAGGGCGGAAGGAGTAGAATGGTTGGAGGAGCGCTAGGTGAAGTATCGGAAGGAGAGTCGTGTGTTTGGAGTATGGCTGGTTTGGATTAACCCAGTAGTTGCGGTGGTAAGGCTTGGCTCTGTCGTGTAGACGTGTTCCTGGGTCGTGGCTGGGCTTGGGTCTGTAATGGAAGTGGACCTGGTTGGTACCGCGTGTGTTGCCGACGGGGACAAAGGGATTGCGGTGTGGTCCATTGGCCTGTTGTTGTTTGCATAGACCAACTGGTATGACATCCAAGTAGGTCGTGACCCATCGGTAGCTCGCTCGCATCCGAAGTGACGAAGTTGCGTGTGCGGGATGGAGGAGCTTCACGTCCAGTATTAATTTTTCTCCGCAGCGACGGGGTGCCGTGTGCGGGATGGAGAAGAACAGAGTCTAGGGTCGGCATTTTTCGTCCATACGTCGGTATGGGGAGTTGTTTGCCGCCCTTGGTAGAAGTGCAGTTTTGTGGAGGCTGGCGTTGACGTACAGTCTTAGACTTGCGCGTTTGTGTTGGAGTTGTAGACTTGTATGTCGTTAACCTTGTTGGTGACCCCCTGCTCTCGAATCCGTGCCATCCCCTTTTTACCCTGTCTTTGCATATGTTCTGTGTGTGACCTGTACGGCCACACAACTCGCAGCAACTGCGAATGCTATAGACTCGGGGGTTTGATGTTGCTGGGGTGTTGGAGGCAGATGGTTGGTGTGGCCCCGGGTGTGTTCTATTCTGGGAGTCCCTCTGCTGGCACGGAGATTTGTTCTGTGGTAGTGTGGTACATCGCGTACGACATTCTACAATGTCGTGGCCATACTGCCAGCACTCCCGGCAGAAAGGTGTGTTTCGCCTTTTCCGGCACTCGTCGTATAGGTGGCCTAATTTATGGCAAAAACTGCACGTGATGCGTGCAGTCACCTGATATAAGCGACGAGCGCCATGGTCCCTCGTGGTTTGATCCGCAGGTGTGGTATTTTGAGGCGGCGAATGCCGACCTACCCGTTGGGTATGTGCGTATCGATGGTCGCTTCGAACCTTCGCGAGGATTTGATTTAATTCGCGGCGGAGTGTGGCCTGCAACGCTTGAAGGTCGGATCTAGTGGCGGGCGCAGGGGAGCTGGTTGAGGAAGATTCGCTGAGCCCGCGGTTGTGGGTTCGCTGGTGGAGACAGGTTGTGCAGAAAGGAGCGTGCCTTTTGGAGGATGAGGAGGGTAGCTGTGAGGATGATGCCTCTGGAGCAGTCCGCGGTGCTGCTAACGAAGGTGATGTGTGCCGTGGATGCCGTGTAGGCAGTGTGGCGTGTTGGCTACCCGCCGCGTCGTGATATGAATGGAGCTCAGACTGTGGGTCTACGGTTTCCATAATAGCGTCAGCCACCTTAGATAAATAGTCCAAACTTTGATTAGGTTGGGCCATTAATGCCGAGCGGGCATGTTGAGGTAAATTCCTCAGAAAATGTGGCCTAATTAGATCATCCGAGATCCTGGTCCCCGCTATCGAGCGTAAATGGGTCAGGAAAAGGGATGGTCTAATACCTGAAAAATTTGTCGCGTTCGCTAATCGCTGTAGTTTGATGCTGGTGGGTTGGTCCAAAGCGTTAAGGAGACTCTCCCGCATGTTGCTGTAGGGATCAGGGCCCGGTGACCTGATCGCCTGCGCAACATGCATTCGCTGAGTCCCATCCAACACCCGCAGCAATTCTACAGCACGATGTTCTTCATCGTGGATATTGGCGAACCGGAAAAAACGTTCGGCTGTGGCGAACCAAAGCTCTGGATACGCCTCGTCGAACGGAGGGAGCTTTACGTTTTGTAATGAGGATGGGAATACGACGCTGGAAGCGTCATGAAAAGCGGGGGATTGAGGTCGCGCTTGCGCCTGCTGGGATGTACCGGCTCGCGTGGTGGGCATTGTGGTGCCGAAGTGTAAAGAAAAGCTGGGAATTTGGAGGTCGAGAGTAGACGAGTTGTGTCTGTGGAGAAAGTAAAAAGGTCGCAAAAGAGGTGCAAGAGGTCGCGAGTGTACGCGTGGAGTCGAGAGGAGTCACTAAAGAGAGTCGCGTCGCGTCGAATAATGCTGTGTTGTACGCTAATTATACCCAGAAGGGGCTTACAAAAGTTTATAATTATCGATATAAAAGGTATGAGGTTTTTCCAATAAAAAGGTTAACATATGTTTATTTAATACAAATTTGATTATTATGGAAAATATCTAAACCAATTTATTACACTAGTTTGTATATTTAAACCTATATATATGTAATGTATATGTAAATTACTAGATAACTATCGTTTTATTACTTGTTTCTTATTTGCTCTATCAACATTAATTAAGAAGGAAATTTAAATTTTATGTGGCTTGGATGTAGCTCACCGAAAAAGAAAAAATGAAACTTGAAAAAATGCTACTGAAAGAAAAACCTGGAGTCCAGCGTTGGGTAGTCCAGAGGTGGGCGGTATGGTTTGGCGTCGCCGTGGCGTTAAGGTTGGGATGAGATGTCCTCTGATGTTAAAGCTGGTGATCTTTAGGTTTAAAGATGGGGTGGGGCTCTACTTGCCCTTGGTGCGTCTTTTAATTTATTTTCCGTTTAGTTTTTTTTTATTGCACTTTGATTTTTGTTTAATGTTTTTATTCTTTTTGGTGAATTGTTTTTGGATGTTTGTTGAAATTTTTCCTTTTTGAAACTGTCTATTTTTATTGATGATTTTTGCTTTGATTTTTTGAAAATTTTTTATTTTTATATTTTTGTTGCAAAATTTCACTGAGTTTTTGTTGGAAATTTTATTTAACTGTTTTTTGATTGGAATTAAAACTTCATTTTAACCACCGTTTTTGATTTTTATTAAGTAGAATGTTTTTGATTGATTTTTAATTTTGATTTTCTTTAGATTTTTCGTTTGAGCACTTTGGCTTTGAAATTGATTTAGCTTCTTTTTTTCTTTTTTGAACTCAATTATTCCAATGTTGAAGGTTACGTGTTGTTTGTCGCGTCACCAATGTGGGGGTAAATGTGGTGATGCCGACGTACGGCAAGTATCCCATTAACTTCCCCAAACACTTGTCCACAGCAATGGGAAGAAAAAAATGAAAGCACTTAACTGAATTTGTTTGCTAGATGTCACTTATATTTTTTTCTTTATTTAATATTCTTTTAACAATTCGTGTTACCGTGTTTATTCGCTCCGATTGAACATACGTTTTTTTTTTCTTTTGCGGAATTTTATTGTAATTGATAATCAATCGATAATCATTGATATTCACTATTGGTGTTCGACGCGACGCGACCTTTTGCTCTCGGTTGGTGAATAGCGACTGAGGAGACGTGTGCTCCGTTTGGGCGATGGTTAGCGACTAGTGAATTGGGGTTGAAATTCAAATTTCTTTCTATACACAGGACAACCAAAAAAAACCACGCCTCTGCTCTCTCAACCCCACGCCCGTCAAAGTATGAGTAACTTTTGTTAATAGGGTAATTGACGGACATGAAGAATGAGAGAACAGAAAACATGATATGCTGTGATCTCGGGGTAGCTTTGGTTGTGTGTGTTGGTATCAGATGCAGCTACTGACACGACCTACTGACCCAGTGGTACGGCTATGGTGTAGTTAAAGCGCATTGAACCGTGGAAAGAAATGCGAATGAGAGAGAACCCTAGCGGATGTTACTCCCCTGCAAAGAGAGATCGTTGATCCCAAGCGAATGGGTGATCTGAGGGAAAGTCGATAGGACGCCGCTGATGTTTGGGAAATAATTCGCGTGAGAACCAGACTCTATGACGCTGAAATTACCCCAGCTATTTTGCTATGTTGCAACAGCGTCGTTCTTTTAGACTTGTTGTTGCTAACCGACATTATGAGATTTCCGATGGAAAACTCATGGTTAGCAAGAATAGAGTTGCCGTATGACATTTATGTAGCTAAACTCAATTATGCATTATCTGCAAAGGATGATGAGTTTAGCTATACGTCCGTTTGAAATATTTTACAGGGGAATACATATAAAGGAAATTGGTAAGTATGACGCGCTGAAAGCGGTCGAAATTAGGTGGAAATGTTGGTTGGAATTGTGGGTTGTTTCTCATGTAGAATAGAGAAACCCCCCACATGTTCCTTATGGGAAATGGTTTGGGGTAAACAAACCTTTGAAGGGTCATAACATTGCAGACGTGCAATTTATGATTATCAACAACTTTACTTGAAAGTTGGTCATCTGGTCCACAGATTTGGATCCAGGCGATTCTGCGTGTTGAACATATGGTTCTTTCTTTCACGTCTTGGATTCAACTTAAATTCAATATGGGCAAATTGAACGTGCAGTTCAATTTGTTTGATATTGAATTGATATCGTGATATGTACTGTATGCGCGATTAATGATGGAGCTTAGCTCCGAAGAGGTAGGTTTTATGGGATGGGTGGTTGTGGCCGTAACAACCCGATGACGACAATGCAATTTTGTTCCCCATCGACCCAATTTCCGATTTGGAATTCCGATTTGCAATTGCGTTGAATTGCGACGTCAGCCGATATACCTCCATCGGTTTGCGTCACAGTTCAACTTGCACAATTGCAAAGTGGCCTAATAAATTTTAATGTGCAACTACACAATTTCTATTTCATCGGTTGTGTCGAAATGTGGGGCAATTAATTGCGATATTGCTCTGGGGGTCATACGAGTTTAAAATCGGTTGGCGTTTTTTGGTTTAAGTGCATCAATGACGTTATGTTCAACATCTTTCTATAGGTCGTTATTGATACACTTAACACCTGCAACTGTGTTACAATGAAAAGGTAACCGATAACAAGTCGTTCGCAGTCAGTGCATCAGAAAATTCTTCTTCGTCGGTGTCGCAGTCAGTCCGGCGATAAAATCATATTCGCAGTCAGTCCAATTACGAAAACTTCTTTGTTGTATTTAAATAAAATAAAGTGAATATAAACAATGTCGAAGTGGGTGTTTATTTATTTAGTAATTGAATAATTCCGATCGGTTAATTCGATATACGTGCTCTTCACAACATACATTTTTTTCCTAGTTTCTATCGCGAATCATTTTTTCTCTTTTTGTTGGTTTCGGAAGTGTTTTTTTATTTTATTTTAAAACGCATTTATTTACAACAATAATTACAGTTCGTTTTTACAGTTTTTTGATTAAATGCTAACTCAACTTCCACAATAATAATTTGTATTCTATTTTACTGGCTCTACGCGAGCACTCTAAATTATACTAATAACACATTTTAAGACTACCTTTCGGTATACAATTATATATTAATTACTTATACAGCTTTCAAATTAAAATAGTAAATTAATTTTCAAGTAAAAAGATTGAGAATAAAAAAAAAACTTGAAACTATAATCATATAAATTTTTGATTTAATGTTTTTTTTTTTTTTTAAACATATATATACATACACATACACATAAACACACACCCATATATACATATATATATACACATATGCATATATATATATATATATATATATATATATATATATATATATATATATATATAAATGTGCACACACATACATATATTTTTTTGTTGGCTCATTATATTTAAAATCAAAAGAATTTGGTTAATAAATGAGTAAAAATAGTGAGGAAGCGGAATGTGAAGGTGGATAACGGGGCGAGGGAGCTGAGGGGTAAAAGAAGACATTTAGCCTATACGGCCCTCTAAGTGTCAGGACGTGCAGTCCTTTCTTCGGTATTTAACCACCACCAGGCTGTTTGAAGCTTAAGTGCACCTTGTTTATCTCGGTCTCCAACGGCCATGTTGTAACATAGACGAATTGAGCTATTAGGGTGAGCATTATTATAATTAATTCTTTTATCCCTAGTTCCCCGAAACACATGGTAGATAATGGGGATTCCTGAACTATTTTGTATTAGACCTCTACTGTCTAATAAGAGGAATGCTTCTGGGGGGATGAAGCTTTGGCGGATAAGTATGGTCGAAGTGTCACCGAACTGTTCCGCCGAACATTGTTCACGAATAGAGAAACAACCTGGAACACAGGGGCATTGTCACAAATAAAACGCTGAGAGATCATTTCACTTTCTATTTTATTGTAAATGTTTTAGCATCTTTCGCCACACATAAACTTCAACGTATAAATCCGAATTACACGACAACCGACACACATTTCCTTTTTACGACACGGAAGGTTTACTATTACCTTTAATAGTTTCGCGGTGAGATACTCTAGCGCAAGGGCGAAACGACGGATACCTCCTCGTCGAGCACTCTCTCGTTCTCGACCTCCTCGGATGCTCGAAAGTTCAATCTCGACCGTTCGATACAGACCTCTCGTCCCGGTGGTGATCCCAGTTAGACTGTCTGTCTGCCCACACAGATATTCAGATTCCAAACCGGTATCCGTATCTGTACGGAAAAAATTTTCTATTCGATCTGCTAACAGAATTCCGGAAATCTCTGTTAGCAGCATGCTATTTCATCCCAGGGGTAATTTCCTATTTTCCTGAAAGGAGAAAGTCATTCCTTGCATACATCATTATCATTGGTGATAGAATTTCATTTCCACGGCCTTCTGTTTTCACAGAACATCTGGCGCCCAGACCAGAGATATTCGGCGATTGTTTTGACGTGCAGTCCGTGGGTCTTATTTGAACTTGGTGCCCGGAATCGAAATCCATTAGATCTGTATAATGGTGCGAAATTCTAGCGTGGCCGTGGGACCGGAGTATTGCCTTTGTTGGCTTAACTCCTCATAAATTATCGGATATCTCGTTGAGATATATTCGATTGCGATAGGTCGTGGCTGCCTTCTGTTGTTCAACGGATTTGGGTGGTCCTTGCGTTAGATTACCCGCACGTGCATCCGTTGATCGGCTCATTCTTTGATGATAGCAATTCTTTTGTATCGAATTTCGGAATTGCCGGTTCGATGAGACGTTCCTGGGCGCAGGCAGCATGTATGGCATTTTGGGGATTGTTTTTTTTTAGGAATAGAACGCATGGATGTTTATACCTTTGTTTCAGGCATGATGAGTTATAATTGTTGAGCTTGACCTAAAAAGCTTTGGGGACGTTCAGTTCCTTGCTTTTTGGGGTCGGTCTCAATGTTGGCTGCGAGTTGCAGGCCCTATGGTGGGACTTTGGGGAACGCGTCTGTGGGCACGTGCGCTGCGTTATCAGGTAAGTAAGTTCTTTGAAGGTAGGAACCTTACCTGCGCGGAATTGTGCGTTCGTAGAACGCTACAAAGCCACTCTGCAGAGTGCTCTCCAGATACCTAAAGTTAGGATAGAAAGCTCCTGCGATTAAATTATTTCCATTCGCGGCCGCTCGTGCGACGTGGCTTCGAATTATTTTGATTATAAAATTATCTATTCTGTTAAGACCTGCTTTATTATAGAGGCCCTCATTTCGATAGTATTTCTTATACTGAGACTCTGGCGTCCTGTACATTTGGAGACAAGAACGCAGACATTGTCTCTCGAATACACGTCATTTCTCCATGTAGTAAGGGGCAATGTTAAACCATACTGGGCTACCGTACACGAGTATAGGTCGTATTAGTGCTGTATATGAGATGATTTTAACTTTCGAGTCCAGGGCTCGATTGCGAAATAATCTGCTAGCCATAGCATAGGAACTTCGAGCTCGGGAGAGTGATGTTGCTATATGTTTATCAAAATAAAGAAACTGGTCTAGCACGAAACCAAGGTATCTAACAACCGTTTTGACTACCAGAGGTATTCCGCTTTGACCGATAACGGAAAATTGTTTCCAGTTCTTTTTGTGTCACCCGAGGCCTTGCTTAAAGGTGTCTTAAAAAGAATAGTTTCAGTCTTGAGGAAGTTTAATTTTATCTTCCACTTATCACTCTATTAAGATCATCTTGTAAATGTATGTTGATGCTCTCAATTTTACTACCTGATCTGTAGATTACTACGTCATCGGCATATGCAATGGCATGCGTAAGCGAATTTACGAGATCGCTCGTATATATGTTAAATAGAACAGGCGAGTTGACTGCCCCCTGCTGCAAGCCGTTTTTTATATTGAAAGTCTTGTTGGAGAATGTGTCTCCGCATTTAACGATGAACTGTTTGTTCATTAGCATATCATATACAATGTACAGCAAATTTGCGGGCATGCCAAGGGTGGTTAGCTTATAGAAAAGTCCTTCTAACCATACGGTATCAAAAGCCTTTTCAAAATCAACCAAACATGCGCCAGTGCACTGCCGTTTAGCTCTATTCCATTGAATATCGGAGACAAGTTTGGACGCCGCATGCACAGTGCTGTGTTCAGCTCTAAAACCAAATTGATTATCTGGAATCACTGTGTTGTCCTCAGTCCATTCTATTAGCACCTTGTTTATCACTTTTTCGAAAACCTTGCTGATGTTGGGGAGTATACTGATCGCGCGGAGATTATTTGGTCTACTATTGTCTTTATCCGGCTTTGGCAAGGGATGGACTATTGCTGTTTTCCAACGCTGTGGATAATATGAATTATTCAACGCATTATTGAACAGAGTGGTGTAAATATTTACTGGCTCAGGTGGCAAGTGTTTGAGGGCAACGTTTGGAATTTGGTCAATTCCAGCAGACTTCTTATTTTTGAGTGAATTAAAAATACTGAGGAGTTCTTCTTTATTTACAAACAAGTTGTTGTCTGAATTTGTAACGGAATCGTTCGCGCTGTTATTTTCATTAAAGACTGTGAAGTTTCTACCTTCGGAACGCCGCCTACTAATCGTGTTGCGAAGTGAAATGTGGTTTTGAAGTACCCGTTCCTCCAGTATACGAGGGTTGCCTTTTATATTTCGGGATTAGAGAACAAAAACAAATATCGATCATCGAAAATCACTTTATTGTTTTTCAAAATATTCCCCATGAAGATCTATACACTTTTGCATGCGTTTGAACCAATTGTCGAAGCACTTCTGCCACTCTGATTGAGGTATCTCCAACACATGCATTCTGAATGCAGCAACCGCTTCTTCAGGTGCCGAAAAACGTTGAAACTCTCAGTTTGTTTTTTACGTACGGGAATAAAAAGAAGTCATTCGGTGCCAAGTCAGGACTATACGGCGGATGACCCATCAAATCGATGTTTTGGGTGCTCAAAAATGCAGTTGTCGCAGCCGATGTGTGAGAGCTCGCATTGTCGTGGTGAAGAGTGATCCGTCTTCGGCGGTTGGTTTTCCTGATTTCTTGGAAGACAACTGGCAAACCAGTTGTGTACCACTCCGAATTGACTGTTCTGCGTTGTTCTAGTGGTACGGTTGCGACATGTCCAGTTTTTCCGAAAAAAACAGGCGACCATTTGCTTGGAAGTGCTTCGTGCGCGAACAACTTTTGTTCGATTTGGCTCACCTTGAAACACCCAGACAGTCGACTGCTGTTTACTTTCGGGCTCATACGCGTAAATCCACGATTCATCACCTGTCACGATGTCATAGACGTGTTTCGAAGCACCGCGACACCGTGTATTTTTTTAACATTTCTTTCGACCAATTGACACGAGCCTTTTTTTGGGCGATTGACAAATTATGTGGGATCCTACGCGAACAATTTTTTTTTACAGTCAAATGTTTATGCAATATTGAATGTATGCTGGTCCCACTAACGCCTAAGGTTGTCTCAATCTCACGATAGGTCACATGCCGATCTTCCAATATCAGCTCGCGCACAGCATCAATGGTTTTCGGAACAACAACTGATTTTGGACGACCTTCACGAAATTCATCTTGGAGGGAACTACGACCACGATTGAATTCACCATACCATCGATAAACACTGGTCCTTGATGGAGCTTCATCGCCAAAAATTGAATTAAGTCCATCCATGCACTGTTGCTGTTGCATCCACGCCGAAAGTTGTAAAAAATAATCGCACGAAAATGTTGACGATTTAATTCCATTTTTGGGCCGAGATGAATCTTTTAAGTTACTGTAAACAACACAAATAGCGCTCGTATGTCAAAACGTTCTGAGTGCGTATAACCTCAAAAATGTCCAACTTTACGACAGAGCTGTCAATTGCCGGATTGCAACACTAGGGTTGCCAAATCCCGAAACATAAGAGGCAACCCTCGTATCATTGGAGTAAGATGGTTCGTTCACTTTGTGTATTGCCTCAAAACACGCACCGATAGCATTTGATTTCTCTTCAGGATCCTCTATAATATAACAGTCATCATCGGCAATAATGTTTTCGAGATTAAAACCTGCGTTTAGCAGTGTTCGGCCGTTATCTGGAGTTTGTGGTATTTTCAGACAGGGAATATCATTATAGTTTTTCCTTCGGAGCAGTTTGTTTATTTGTTGGAACATATTCGAGCCATTTGTTTTAATAGCTCGAATTTTCTTTTCCCAATCTGCGTTTATGTTTACTCTGTAATTTTCCCTTATCAATTTTTTTATGTTTCGAATCAGAGACTTTAGTGTTGTTATTTCTGCGTTTTGGCGGTCAGTGAATTGCCGGTACAGGGTTTTCAACTTGGATAGGAGAGAACTTTTCTGTCTATTCAGAGCGTCTATGGTTGAGTTTCTGTATTGACTTGTGTAACCCCAATCGTTATTCATTTTTGAAATAGAGAGATCCATTGATTTCCGAATAATATTTTCCATCGTTTGGAGATAGTGATCTATTTCTGTGTTTTGAAGGTTCCTATAAGTGGGTGGGTCTGCAGCATTTGAGCGGATTTCTCTTCTCATAGTTCGTTCAAAACGTGACCAGTGAGCTTTGTGGAAATTGTACTAGTCTTTTTGTTCCCTCGTTTCGAGCAGCATTTCTTCATTAGGGACTTTAATAGTTGCGGCTAGTCCATAGTGATCACTGTCATAATCGACTGTTCGAAGGCAATTTCTGATATTTGTATTTGTATTTAGGAGTTGTATACGGCTGTCTATTAGGAGGAGGTCCAAAAAGGAGTCTATAGCGTTTGAAATAAAAGTGAAGAAGATCGTGTGATTCGAACTGACGCTATGACAGCTCGAATCACGAAAAATATTTTACCTAAGCGTTACACACCAGGCTACTGACCGTGTTTAGAATTTGATTTCCAAACTCGAGTATATTCCACTGGTGTGAATTATTTTTATTTATCGCTTGGTATACGGTTCTGATGTATTTTTCTTATTCGATTTTTTTCGTTCGGTGTTCTTCACTATTTCGCTTGTGAATTGTGTGTATCTGTTAGAATCGCTACAAGTCCCCTCTTGGGTAAGATGGTGTAGCAGTGGCATAGATTTCTATATTGTATTCGATTATGTTTGTTTGCCACCAGTCGAATAGGGTATTACCTCTGCTATTGGAGGTCGAGTTACCCCAACTAGAATGTTTTGCATTGATGTCTCCTGCCAAAATGAAATAGTTGTTTCCTGACTGTAATCTGAGGCTCCCGAAGAGCGTGTTTAGTTCGCTTATAAAACGTGGGTTTTGGACTGTTTCAGGGGCATTTAGGGATACGATGTATATACGTTTCTGACTTTGGAGAGGTATTTCTACAATACATGCTTCTAGCACTTGAAACCTGTACACATCTTTACTGTGCAAAGTTTTATATCGGAGACCTTTTTTAATTAGAAGTGCAACACCGCCTCCTTGTGTGGAGTTTGGTCTGTCTCTTCTTACGATATTGTATTTTTTTAAGCCTGATTTATGCTTTGGGTTTAGCTTAGTTTCGCTGATTAAAAGAATATCTGGGCATTCTACTTCCAACAGAGTAGCTAAGTTGTCTCTTCTCTCTGTTCTGATGAGTGAATTTACATTCACGGCGATAATTTTAAGTGCTGATTCAATTTGGAGTTCCGTGGTTATGGCAAGGGTTCTCCTAACAGCGACGAATAGTCGAAATTCATTCGAGCAGTTTTTTCATCTAATTTCTTTTCGAACTCAGTGATCCTTCCATGTAAGACCTGTACTAAATTTTTTAGCTCTGCATTTTCTTCACTAGCAGATCCTTTCTGCTCGGTTTGAGCCCTTGGTGCTGCATTAGTTGGTTTGTTCGACCCAGAAGCCATTTGAGCGTATGATATAGTGGGCGCAACGAAGTTGTTATATGAGCGAACTTTCGCTCGTTTTTGCTCTTCAATTTGATGCTTTCGTGCATCCATTTTTGCCTTCAGTGTTTGAGCTACTGGGCAACCCCTAAAATTGGCTGTATGTCCTGTATTTTTGCACAACACACAGGCTAATTTGCTTCTATCTTCAAGCTTTTCTGTTCCCAGATGGCATTCTCCGTCCGGATGAATGTTTAGACACTTTACGCATCTATACTGCATATTGCAGTTTGATGCTACATGGCAACGCATGCACTGTAGTACGCGATTAGACCTACGAATCTTTTCCCAACTAACAATGTGGTGGTGGAGGTATTTAATTTGTCTTAATCCATCAATTTTACTATCAGGACTTATTGAGACAATGAAAAACGGTAATCTGCGATTCGTGTTTCTAGAATACGAGGTCGAAAATGGTTTTACCCCTGTAAATTTCAAACTGTCTGTTTCAACATTTTTGAGTTCCTCTAGAATTTCTTCGGGGGAAAATGATGGATCTACTCCATTGAGAAACATGGCCATGTTTTTTTCTGTTTTCGGTGTGTACGTGAAGTACTGGCTTTCCGATTCCCCTAATGCCGCTTCGGAAGTGTAACACTAGTAGTGTGCCACTTCGTGTTTGTATTATCGGGTCCCGAGATCGTATTCGAAAATCCACAATTCATCGCCTGTGATAACGCCACTGAAGAATTCAGGCTCCCTCTGAGTGCGATCGAAAAGGTTATAACGCGCAACCCTTCACAGTATAATTGTTTTGGATAGTATAGACTCGTCATGGTTGTATTGTTATGATCCAGAAGCGTGTACGTTGCCTTGTTGGTGGTCGAACTGCACGCACTGAGAAATACCAATATTAATCACAGTCGCTAGTTTGCATCACTTCCAGTGACACAGTGACCGAGTTCGGATGTTCGCTTATTGAGTGAAATTAAAAAGTTGTTTTTGTGAGTCCGGGAGCGTTTAAAACAAAAAAACTATTTATAAATAAATGCCATCGATAAAACAGTCAAAGCTAAATGGAGATATATTATTTGATTTAGTCGACCAAAATAAAAAAAAAAAACATAAGACAAAACAAAGAAACTGCAAGTCAGTTCAGTGAAGTGAGAAAAAAAAACAAAAACAAAACTGGTCTTCAGTGCCATACTTACAGTTCATTTATACTCGTAATCCAATTCATAAACAAGAACGAAGCCACGAAATAGAAAAACAGTGACGTGACGTGTTGTGACAACTAAAACAAAGTGCAACAACAACAAACAAACAAAATGTTAAAAGTGACAATAAACGTGCTTACAAAATAACTTCAGTAAGGTGCAACAACAACGTAAGACAATTTAAATATATTACCTCGGTCGTAAAAGTGAAAACTAAAACAGACAATATATTGCTAGTTACGCACAGAGTTTTCAAAGCATCATTTGGCGCGAGTGCAAGTTCACTGACTCTTAGCCGACGGTAGCCGAGTTCGAGTCGGCCTACGGAAGAAATCGACTTCGTGGTTCGTATTGCAGGTCGCCTTTGTTTTTTTTTTTAATGAAAACAAACTGGAAAGAACCAGCATGAACACGGAGGAAGACAAAAACGTGACAAACAAACGAAAAGGTACACCGAAAATCTCCATTGTGACGCGAAGTAAAACCGCGAAATGAACAATGGAGAGAAAAGGTCAGCAAATGGTGGAGGGCAGAGGGCGCCCCTCCCCCTACAATTTTAATATGTATGGGGCAAACAATTCGTTCGCTTCTCTTGCATCCTCAGAGTTTGAGGATGAAGAAGAGGAAATTACTGAATTGGAGGCGAAACTTGCGATGGCAAGAGCCCGTCTAGAAGAGAGACGCCGAAAGAAAAAAATAGCGGCACTCGAAAAAGAAACAGACTCCAAACAACAACAAAAGCCGAAGCCAAAAGTCGGCCAACAGCAACAGCAACAGCAACATCAACATCAACAGCAACAATCAACACAAAATCGACCACAGCAAGCAACACAACAGCGGCAAAGCAAGAATAACAACAACAAAATAAAGATGCCACCAATCAACACTATAGATATTGAGTGTAAGGAATTGGTAAGTCTTTGTAAGCTAGCGATAGGAAACAATTTCGTAATTAAAAGACTGGCTGGTACCAGGCATGCCATTCAAACCTATGCGGTGGCAGACCACGAAAAAATTAAAGAGGTCTTAAAAAGGGCCACCGCGGAATTCTACCCGTTCACGCCGAAGCAAACAAAGAGGGTAACGGTTCTGTTAAAGGGTGTCGACCCTGAGGTGGAACCGGAGGCTCTGCTCGAGATGCTTCAAAACCTGAAGCACGAAGATCTCGAGTTTACCGCGGTAAAACCATTCACCACACCCAAGGCAAGAAGGGAAAACCGCAAGCTACCCTTCTTTTTGGTTCAACTAACGCCCAGCAGCAGAATTGGTGGTCTAAGAAAGATTACAGTCTTGGATCATCAAAGTGTCACATGGGACACGTTAAAAAAGGCAGAGACATCCTGCAATGTGTCCGCTGCCAACGTTTTGGTCACGCGGCGGCGAACTGTGAAATGCAGCACCGTTGCGTAAAATGCGGAAAAGACCATAAGGCAGAAGAATGCCCTCTGGCAAAAGAAAGGGTAGAAGACAAAGCCCTTCTAAAGTGCGCAGTGTGCCGGAATGAGGGACACCCCGCTAATTATCGAGGATGTCCTAAATTCCGAGAAATAATGGCAAGAAGTGTGACCCGGCAAAAAAACACAGAGCCAGCTCGTACTACAACAATGCCCGTAACATCGCAGCGGTCGTACGCACAAGTTGCGTCGGGTGGGAGACCATCAAACCAGGCTACAACATTGGTAGCCACAAATACTCCCACACAGACTGAAACAACATCGCAAGCAGACGTGGTCACGGTTCTGCTTAATCTGCAGAGACAGATGACACAGCTGCAAAACCAAATAAACGAGATCTATTCGTACTTGCCCAATCTAAACAAAAAGTCAATATAAACCCTCTAACCACTACATCAATAAAAGCTCTTGTCGTGAATGTAAATTCACTAATAAGAACTGAGAGAAGAGCCAATCTTTTCAACCTGTTGCAAGTTGAAAAGCCTGATGTACTTCTGGCGGGGGAAACAAAGTTAAACCAGAGACACAAGATATGGCATAAAAACTACAATATTATACGAAGAGACCGACCTAACTCCTCTCAAGGGGGGGGGGGGGGGGTGTCGCAATCTGTATTAGAAAAGGGATCCCTCATAAAGTTATATATAGTGGAGAAGTGCGCAGGTTCCGGGTGCTGGAAGCCTGTATCGTACGCATACCCCTTCAGCAAGGAAGGGGTTTGTATGCGATTGCGGTCTACGCACCTGAGGAGCACCAACATAATCTATTTATAGCAGAGCTAGAGACTCTCTTCCGATGCTTACAATTGCACCTGGGCAAAAAATACTTTATCCTAGAGGGAGATATGAACGCCAAGCATAGAAATTGGGGAAATCATATATCTAATGCCAGAGGAAATCAGTTGGCTGGCTGGTTAGATCAGTTTCATATTGAATATAGAATTGACCTGCTAGCTACCGAATATCCATCGTTCCCTAGAGGTAGATCGTTCTTAGATATCTTGCTAATCGACTCACGACTGAGATTACTTAACACCAATAGACGAAATACAAACTGTTTACGGACAATTGAAGACGATAGTGACCACTGTGCATTCACGGCAGTAATAGAGCTTCTGAACGAGCTCGCAGATCTGGAGGAATTCGTGATCCCGCAACCCTATAACTACGGGGCAATGCGATGGCCGCGGTTCACCAGATCATTAACAAGAGAACTGCGTTCGAATGACTTGAATCTGCCAGTAAACAGAAACCTGACTAATGTCGAAATCGACAAATACATTCAACAAATGGACGAAACCGTAAAACGAACAATGGACAAAACAATTCCCAAAACAACAGTTACAGATCACACTAACATGTACAGAAACGCAACAATAAACGCACTCCACAGGCAAAAGAGCAGACTGCTATCGAAATTAAAACAATTACACAGACAGTTTACAGACAGACAAGACCAGGAGATAATATCACTGAAATCCCGATTAAAAAACCTCCAACAATTACTTAAAGCTAATTATAGATTAGCAACAAATTTGTATTGGAACAACAGAATTCGAGCTATAAAAACTAATAACCCGAATATGTTCCCTCAAATAAATAAAATATTCAGGAGAAATAATCAAAATGAGATTCAGTGTCTCCAAATCCCACGTACTCAGGTAAACAAGCAGCTGCTAACCAACGTTGGCATAGATGCAGAGAACGCTATCCTCAATAGTGAGCTTGTAGGAGTACGAGATCGCGACGCCACATGGGCGAGAGTTCTACCTCGTCCCCACAATTCACTTAATGAAAGTTCCGCCGTAATTAGCTCACCGAGGGGAAACAGCACACACCGGAGAAATAATAAAAACACGTCGCCAATACACGCGGAGAAATTAAACACAGAGAGTCACGTTTTAAGGTTCCTTTTATTAAACAACTGTATAAATTTTTAATGTTTTTTGTTGTTGGTTGCTTTTAAGTTAATTAGGGTATTAAGTTATAGCCAAAAATATTTAAAGCTGTGTTTTAATTTTATGTAAGACACGACACAAACTGGTGATCCTCCATTATCGCTTCCCTGTGCGCACCAGGGTAGCGATGGAGCCGCGACCCGCTCGGGTCGAAGGATGGAATTTGACTCAAACGATATCCTCACCAATAAGGATATCGTTTTTTACCTACCACCAGGGAAACGTAAAGTCTCTCTTGGTGGTATAGGAAACCAGATCTTGTAATACAGGTCATGGTGGTATGTGTGGGATCGTTGAGATCAATGCTATTCACACGTGCAGTGGAACAGCGAAACAGGCAAGGACAAAAGAAAAGGCGACCAAATGGTTCGCTCTTTAATGAGGGTCATGTTTATACGATGCCTCGTCGCTATTTTCGACGTTAGGAGAAAAAGGTGCTAAAAGCAATATGGATGTTTATGGCATCTCTGGCTGCAATAGAAACCGGGTTCATATTTGCATTAGGAAATGCTGGAGAATTTGGTTTCAGCGTCTATTGCGCTAATTATATGCAGCTGCTTGGGTTGTTTGTTGGTAAGACAAACAAAAAAGGTTGCCAGGCAATGTGTATGTATGGTATATGACGCGGCTGGGAAAATAGACGGCGCGATATTTATGGTCCCTGTCATGACGGTTACATTGATTGCAATCCGAATTATTTTGTTTACAGGAATTTGTCTGGTGCCGAATTGGTTCAGAATACCAAATAGGAAAACAAAGAAATCTTATGAAAAATTGTATGCGAAGGGATGCGTGAAGGTAAGTTTTCTTTATAGGGATTTTAGGGTTATAATAATTGGGTCTGTTTGATGCGTGAAGCATCTAAGATGCTAATGCGAATTGCATTAGCGAAAGCTGGTGCAGACCCGGGTTATGGTTATGGGGGTTTTTTCAGGAAGGCGAGCCGTGGGATCTGGCGGAATCGCCACAAGCTCTTCGTGATCGAAGATCCTTTGGAAAAGGTGAACGCTTTGGGAGCTGCCTTTCAGGAAATGTACAAGGTGAATGAAAGCATTCACCGAAATCACGACCTGGAGGACAGAGTTCTACTCAATCACCTGCACCTCCGGAATGAAATTTCACTTTGGCAATCGGGGAATGCGGGTTTTACCGAATTCAGTGAAGATAATCTGTCAATTGACATTAATGCCAATAGTGTAGTGGCCAATAGCCTTCTAATAACAAGGGAAGGAATCCAGAGTATCTTCGACTCATTAAGAAGCAAAAAGTCAGTGGGAATAGATGGAGTACCTAACATCGTATTCAAGAATCTGCCCCCAATGGCAATAGATATATACACGGTCCTGTTTAAAAACGCGCTGAATAATGCATATTATCCCGTGCGTTGGAATACGGCTATCATTCAGCCCATCGCAAAAAAGGGCAAAGACTGCACAAACCCAATGAACATGCGTTCGATAAGTTTACTCCCAAGCATCAGTAAAGTATTTGAAAAAACCACCAACAAAGCTCTGGTAAAATGGGTAGACGACAACAGCATTATTCCAAATAACCAGTTTGGCTTTAGGGCGGGTCATGAAACTACACATGCCGCAGCTAAACTGGTTTCCGACATACAATGGAATAAATGTAGGAACCAATGCACAGGTGCCTGTCTGATCGACTTGGAGAAAGCCTTTGATACCGTCTGGATCGAAGGGTTGTATTACAAACTGGTCAGACATGGCATACATAAGCCTTTACTATATGTACTTTACGATATGTTAAAGGACAGGAGGTTCGTGGTCAAAAGTGGTAATGTGACCTCTAATAAAACGTATAATATCAAGAATGGCTTGCAACAGGGCGCGGTACTCTCTCCGATTCTTTTTAACATTTACATTAGCGACTTATTAGATGCACTTCCGCAGGCTATTGCGTACGCAGCCGATCTCATAATTTACAGAACAGCTCCGAAAGTTGAGATCATAAATAGTTTAATACAGCGAGATTTCAACAACGTGCAGCGCTATTGCGACGACTGGAAACTTAAGATCAACTTCCAGAAATGTGAAACCATCCCATTTAGAACCCCATTATATAAAGCCACGAACGACACAAGGAAAAACTGGCGAAAGCTAGTTATCGTGGGATCGCATGGAGATAAACTGGAAACCAAGAGCTTAGTTAAATACCTGGGCATCTGGCTAGATCAATATCTGTATTTCAACAGACATGTAGAGGCTGCTTTGCTCAAAGCGAGGAAAACTTTTGCTATGACAAGGAGGCTATTTCACAGTAGCCAACTTGACAGCAAGGTAAAAGTCATATGCTACATGACGCTAATCAGGCCAATGCTCATATATGGTTGCTCAGTATGGTTTAACATAGGTCCAAATTTGATGGAAAAGATTCGGGTGTTCGAAAGAAAGTGTCTCAGAAGTTGTCTCAGATTATATCGGACACCGGAATCGGACTATAAAAAGTATTACTCAAATGAGACTTTATATAATGAAGCGTACATAAATAGGGTGGATAATTTTATGATTAAATTAATCAGAGGACATATTGCGAGAGCAATAACCTCGTCCAATGACCTAATTTTTTGGGGGCTATTATCCAAACACCTTGTACTATGAGAGCGTGCGTTGCAACGGTTTTGTTCCACAAGAGGCGTTCCTTGATTTGGATATGAAAGGGCTTATACAGGATAGATCCGGAATTCCGCTGATCTATCATGTAAGTAGATCATCTGTAGACGGGCGATTGTGCTACGACCGGGAAGTAGCGCGCACCGAAGAAGAGCTCCTGCGCTTCAGTAGGGCTATCTCCCACAGAGACCGGGACGATAGTATTAGACAGCGTCAACAGTTCTGGTGGTTGAATGGCATATAAAGACCTGGGTACCAAAGTCGGTAAAGAATCATACTATCATCAGCTAGCTTACATAAACTTAGCTTTTCTAGAATTAGGGTAGTATAAGATTTAAGTTAAGTTAGGTTAAGTGCTTTTACATAAAAATTAAAAAAAAAAAAAAAAAAAAAACCTAGGTAAGTTAAGTAAGTTAAATTTTAAGAAAAAAAAACAAAAAAAAAATTGGCAAAGTTTTTCAAATTTTTCTTTGTATTTCAACGAATTCTCAGTACTGCCACAAAGTTCTGTCGCCGAAAGGCAAATTATACAAATGTTAAGTAATGTTTAGCTTAGAGCGTCTGTGAAGGACCAGTAAGTTATTATATAAGATAATTAAGCTAGAATTTAAGCATTTTTTGTCTAGCCTTTAATTTAGAAATTAAGAATATAAAAAGAAAAATAAAAAATGTTGTAAAAATGAAAATGAAAATGACCAATATTAATCTGATGGGAGCACTTTTACGGCATCTATCAGATTTGAAATCAATTCCGACAATCCAGCTAAAGCGTTTTATCGTATAAAAATTAATAATTAAATAAATTAAAAATGCTATTCATGATATACGAGCTACACAAGTCCATCCATCATGGAAGTCATTGGAAACTTTGTTGATAATTTAAACTTCTCTGTAGCGTTTTTGAAACCTGAACCAGTTTAATTGGTGATTTCAATCTACCACACAGCAATTTAACCACCCTGACGTCTCATGTCTTAATCCTGAAATTGTACAGGGTCAATTGACAGTGAATAGATTCCATTATATCCGATACACTGTCCTCTATTTAATTAAATTCATTTCATCAGACATCTCAGGTGTTCAGGCACGAAATATCATTAAACTGAAAATCAATGCTACATCCTCTGCACACAACACTCTTAACGAGGACGATAACACACAAGTGCATGCAAATAATTAATTATTTGTGTCAAACTTTGGCTTCAGAATTCTATATGTAAGTCTGCTCAGATCGTGCGACTCTTCTTCTATCCTATCTGATAGATTGGATGTATTCAGCCGTGTACATATTCCTGCAGAAGTTTATCCTTCTCCTCTACAAATTCTTAATTAAGCTCTTAATCAAACTATTTTCACGGTCGTTGTTGGAAGAAGGGAATTGACGCCAACACATCACTTTTCGAATTTTCTCTTCCATTATTTTCCCGGGTCGGACATTGAACAAATAGCAATTCTAGCATGTAGAAATTAATAATATATCTTGTATTTATATAAGGAAAGTAAGTATTATATTTATGGTATAAATAGAAATTAATCTTATGTTTAAGGATTATTTGTCTTCCATTGAAATTAACTCCAAAATAATGTCGTAAGATGTTTGTATTTCTGATCTCTGGTTTACATAATTGTAACATACCAGCAGAACCCAGCTGACGTTGTCCTGCCTGAATATATTTATTTATCTTTAAGTATATTAAAAACGGGTAATCTGTATGAAAGGTGACTTATGCTGATGAGACTCCATTATTTTTATTGCTGCATCGCAAATATAAAATCGAACATCTTGGTGTAAATGTGCTTCACGAAAAAAAAGAATACAACCAAGAAATAAATAATTCGAGTAATAAATAAAATATCAAGATTTATCGAAGGGATCGAGATTGCAATAATCAATTTATACAAAAATAAGATCACAAAAATTCGTCATGGATCGGAAAAGAACATTAATAGTTTTGTGGGGGCTAAAGTCGGTGCGCCAGCACGGGCGCTAGGTTCTACCATTTCCCCACAAATTGTTCACACCGTAAACCACTGATTGTTCCATCTTTTATCGCAGCACCAAACGAGCACCAAGTTAATTGTTCACACCAAACGATGACACCCGAAACAACTTGTGGGGGTTGGTTATATGTACCAGACATGGGCACTAGACCCACTCAACGCCCCAACACTTACCATTGGTTTCTCTGTAAATTGTCCACAAAATAAAGCGAACTTCAAGCAAGCGAAAAAAATAAAAAGGCACGCAAGTATTTAGTTATTAAGTGGTCTTTATTTTATCTACGTTATGACATCGGCACATGCGCATAACATTGGGAGTTCACAATATAATTCACTTAATCCTTTAACTGGTGGACGCCTACACTCCTTCAGGATCGTTGAAAGTGTCAAACGAAGTTCACTTTAAAAGAACAAACCAGATTTCTTGACCAGGTGACTAAAAAGAAACACTGTACTCCAACTCGCACTCTGGAATCGCGTATCTCGACCATATTAAAAAAAAACTGACTACTTTGTAACGCGGCTGGTGAAAAGGTAACGCTAAGTGGCGCGACTGTCCGCTGTGGTGATAGAAATTTGAATCGCTGGTGATCGTCGTCTCAACTCCCACCAGCCGCCACAAAGATGGATTCTTCGATCTAAGGGTAGCCAATCCGACCTTCTCCTTGGTGATAGCCAATGGGCGATCGAATTGGAGTTGAATGGGCGGATTTCCCATATGCCCGTATAGGACAAGTACGATGCCCTTTCGCCCGCAATACAGACAACGAACGGTCCTGCACTTGTTCAAACAAAGGAACGAGCATAAGGGCTGCAGGCATTGTTGTCGTAATTCATCGTAATGCTTGAGAATGAAATAGGTCTATGTGTCCTAAGTAAACAAAAACGCTATTTCTAGGGTCATGCGATAAGATGCACATTGTTCGTGGTTTAGCCGATGTTACATAGAAACATTATCGTGTTTACTTAGGCGTTCACGATCATGCCACTCTAGGCGATAAATTCTTCGGTGACGATAGGTCAATCGAAGATTTGAGATTTGTTTACATAAATGTGCTGGTACATGGGTACGATGGTGAGGAATTTGCCTTGCAGATGTGCAAGCATACGTCTCACCCAGGGTGGCCATGTACCAGTGGTTAGTAAGTAGAATCAACACAGTGAGGCTACTATGTGTTTGTTTTAGTTTACAGGCAGGAGCATCATAATACATGATCATGGGTATGATTGCTTATATAACAACCATGTTCATGCCCAAATCCCATAATCGGTTGCTGGCCGATAAAAGGGAATTGGTTGCAACTGTTGCGAGCCTAAGGATATGGGGGAATATTTAATTAACAAATGGTAGGGAAACTATCGGCCGCAGCTGTGTCAACAAGTACGCTGATCGGCGTGTCTCCATGGACCAACGGATTGTTGTTTGAACGATCGACCGATGGTTCAGCAGATAAGGCAAGGGTGAACATGTCATGCACGTGTATGCGAAAGTGCTTCTCAGTAATGCGCATTAACATGTTCGGAGATTAATGTCGGTTAGATGATGGGGTAACCGAATTAGATTTCAGGAACATGATGCGTTGGATGCAAGCATGCCCCGGGGTGAAAATTTGATGCCACGGCAAGATGGTAACCTTGCCGTGGGCTTATGGTTTCAGGTGGAAGGTGATGCAGATTAGCTGCTCATTTGCAGGTAAGTAGAATGACTTGCCTGGTAAGTGGGAGACAGGTTAATTTAAAGGGAATGGGTGGTTCTTTGGGAATGCGTTAAAGAACCCCCACAAGCTCACAAAGTAACTTTGCAGTTGTAAACACGTACAGTTTCGAATAGCAGATCCTGATGGAATTTGTTCGTTAACCGAACGTCACGAGTGGATTAAGAGAAACAACAAACAACTAATTTATCTTCTTAGTTCACTTTATTGTTTTGAGGTACGTGTGTGGCGTTTCTAGCAGATACACACACGACTAGTAAAGAACAACACCACCAAAAGCACATCCATTAAAGCCGTATACCATAGCAATAATATACCATTAGTCCACATGAGTCGAATGTATTGGAGTTTAGAAATCAAATTCACATAAGCGGCAGTGGCCTGATGGGTTGAGCTGTTGGTTCTATCTTTTAGTGATTCTAACCGTGATAGCGTCGGTTCGAATCACTCGCTCTGCACTATCGTCGTAAACGCTATACGTTCAAATTGTGTTAAATCCTTTGTTCTTCTTAGTACTAATTATAATTTACAAGATTAACGTTGGATTATGTGGGATCACTGATTAAACAATGACGTTGAATATTTTTCACTCGCGCAGAGACTAAATTCGAAATGGGGGATGAAGCTTGACTTTTTAATTGGTGGTTGAAACGCGACTTTTTGTGTACCACCGTACCGGCTACGACCCGACCGACTCCGGCTGTAGATGTATTACGACTCCGCGAGGATTGAATTTTAGGTTGTCTTCAATCCTCAGTTAAGGGTGAGATATGGAGGCGAAAGAGATAATTTTCTCTTTAGGGTGTGGCCACTAAGGAAATGCGATCTTTCTTCACTGGGTGTGACCAATGGACGGCGATCTCTTATGCAGTGGTGTGTATGTGCGATCGTACACATCACCGTGTTTATCGATGCATTTCAGTAAAGGATAAACGAAACCTGAAACGAGGGAAAAATAACAAAGGGCGAAGCGACCTAAGGCATCGGTCTGTAATGAGGGTCAACTAAATAAATAAGCTGCAACTCATTAGGTAAATGCATTTGGGATACAAACAATTTGGATTGTTTATGGGATCGCTGCCAAGGGTAAGAACAACATTCTTATTTGCATTTGCTTATGCCATAGGATTTGGTTTATGACACCAGACGCAAGATGCGTGTATTTTCTTTTGTCCCTTGGACGATAGGTCTGCTAGATATGTGCATGTGGGAAGATTAGGGTGAACATGAGGGACAAAATTGCTTGGCGAACAATGGTGCCGGAATAGTTTTTCTGCGAATTCTAATGATGCATTGGATTATGAATGCTAAGTATTCTTTGTTGGGAACGTTTTTGCCGATGCGTTGATACATGGAAAAATGCCGTTGTTGGTTAAATTCTTTTCAGAAATTTCTAGATAATGCATTGGGGGCATTGATTGTCCTTGGACAGAGAAATGTTTTTGTGTGCTAATACAATCGAATTAGCGGAATACGATGGAGTTTGAGGAGCTTCAGCACAGGAAGCTTGGGGGTAATTGGACAAGTAGACAGGGGCGTTTGGCGGAACCGCCACAGCTTATTCTTCCGTGTATTTTTAGTTTTTCCAGAATTAGATGGATTTATACAAATGCACCAAAGCACCAATTTTTATATATTCTTGTTCATGATCAAATGGTTATGAATGTAATTCATAAAAACTTGTCATTTTGGGGTTTGAAAATACAGTAGATTGTGAAAGTGCGTCAATCGATAATAACATCTGAAGGAAGTGGTCCGTGAAAAGTGACGTTTATTAATAGGGAGCCACCATGAAAGATTCAAATAAATAATTGATTGTTTATGAAACGTGTAAAACAGAGAAAAATCCACGCTATGAAATCTAGAAAAAGTTTGAACGAAAGCACCACCGCATCAGACCACGATCACGTATACACGAGGAAGTATTTTTCCGAACTTAAGCGGACTTTCAATGCTATGGCGCTGTTGATGTTTTTTTTTCGACTCTCTTTTATTCTTGACTGCCGTTTTTCATATTCGTGTATCTATTGTAAGCGCCACAACTTTTTCTGCGTTACAGGGTCATCCGGCAGTTTACCATCGTCCATACCAAAAACTGGCTTCGCACATTTTTGCGTCAAAACATCTTAAAGTAAATGTATGCGCATATTTGCCGACGGTGTGATTTTCTTCACATACCCCCAACTTTTATGTTATTGCCATTCCAGTTGTTTTTTCAGTGTTGCAAACAGGAGTTGTAGCTAGATTAAAATTTAATAGGAAGTTGTGAACTGAATCCACCATATGTCCTCCACCGAGTAGTGTTGCAGCAGTCCCCAATGCTACAGGCAAAAACTGCCACCTCCAAATATTTACCCATCGATGAATAGAACCACCTGACCTGAGCTCCCGAATGTCGGTTAATTTCTATTTACCCAACACAACAAATTATTAATTGTGAAACTGTAAACAGCTCCACAATAGTATACTGGTTAGTATACCCGCCTGTCATGCGGGAGACCGGGGTTCGATTCCCCGTCGGGGAGCCTCTGGCGCAAGACTAATGACCTTGCCCGGAAAAAACAAATCATTATGGAAAATTTAACAAGCCTCAGGACTTGCTAAATAAGGCCAAGACCGGTTCCGGGTTGTAGTGCCGATGATGATGATGATGATGATGAAATTGTAAACAACTTTTAAACCTCGAATGCATAATAAGTATCTGGCAAAATTCGATGATGGTACAAAAAAAGAATCAGGACCGATTCCAATGTAAAGTATACTGGGTGCGGTATGAGTTAAGACCAACAAGAGTTTATTCAAATCTGCGAAAGGTAAATTCGAGTCCTAATACAGAAATATCTTTGGTATCGTTGATCATGAATGGCATCTTGAGTAGACAGAAATTGCTTCAGACACTGATATACCAGGTGTTTAATCCTCTGTTTCCTCAAATTAGTGAATATATTAAGTTACTATGGCAATTCCATAGTTTTGTTTGTTTTTAATATGTTCAACATCTCTCAGTAATAATCAGTGCATATTGTGAATAATTTCATACATATAGAAGGAAGGGAAGAAAAGTTGAGGACCATCAGTTGCAGCCTTCTTTGGACGACGATACTCAATTGCAACAAATGCCTGCCGAGCAACTAGGTGTTATTCTAACAGTTATTTTCATGAACCTATGTGTCATTACAAACGTTCAAACGATCGAAAAATAAGTGCCGTATGAATTGTACGAGAGACAGATGGAGAGACGCCAAAACACACGTGAAATCTTTCTCTTTATACAAAAAAGAAACTCGTCTAGAAGAAGACTGCTTTACCAAAAAAGCCGGAAGTCTTCAGCAGTCTCTTCACAACCTGCCTTCAAACAGGACAATTTCCTAAAAAGGAGTCAAGAACCCAGAGGCGCCGTGGTCTTATCGCCCGTTGCGCATGTTGCACACAACAGGGAAACTGCTTGAGCGAGTAATTGCCAGTCGCCTGGAACAAATCACTGAGAGGACATCGGGGCTCTCTGAATCGCAGTATGGGCTCCGGGAAAGGTAGATCAACCGGTAAGGCACTTCTATAGCGTTTGAAATAATAGTGAAGAAGATCGTGTGATTCGAACTGACGCTATGACAGCTCGAATCACGAAAAATATTTTACCTAAACGATACACACCAGGCCACTGACCGTGTTTAGAATTTGATTTCCAAACTCGAGTATATTCCACTGGTGTGAATTATTTTTTATTTATCGCTTGGTATACGGTTCTGATGTATTTTTCTTATTCGATTTTTCGTTCGGTGTTCTTCACTATTTTTGCTTGTGAATTGTGTGTGTATCTGTTAGAATCGCTACACCACTCCCGCCGCAGTAACTTCGTTACGATCAGATTCGTATGCGGACGATGGACGAACGAGAGAGACGAGGAAACATCGGAGGCTGTGCTCTATGCGGAAGTCGTGACCGTGTGTGAAGTTCTGCTTTACTATGGGGAGTGTATGCTGCGTGTGTGTACAAATCACGTCGTAGTCACCAATTATAGCGTTTGAAATAATAGTGAAGAAGATCGTGTGATTCGAACTGACGCTATGACAGCTCGAATCACGAAAAATATTTTACCTAAGCGTTACACACCAGGCTACTGACCGTGTTTAGAATTTGATTTCCAAACTCGACTATATTCCACTGGTGTGAATTATTTTTTATTTATCGCTTGGTATACGGTTCTGATGTATTTTTCTTATTCGATTTTTCGTTCGGTGTTCTTCACTATTTTTGTTTGTGAATTGTGTGTGTATCTGTTAGAATCGCTACACTTCTGTGGTGCGCAACATTGCCCGCAATGCGATAGCTGGAGCACGATGGCTGGAAGGCATTACACTAAACATTAAAAATCCATTTAACTCGGTGAATTGGAATCGGATTCTAGAAGCATTGCGCGATCTACAAGTCTCACCCTACTTGGTGCTTATGTGGGGGTTCCACCAAACCCCACGGACCACTTACCTGAAAAACTCCCCATATCCGCAACTCAACTCCCATTAACTCCCACCAATGCGATTGCATTGGCACCTGAAAATATTTCCTTCTCCAAGGACTTTAATGCATACAAGCATTACAAATAATTCCCAAAAAGAATTGCGTCTACAAGGGCATTCATACATTACCAAGCATCTCTGCATTAGCGACCCAAAAACCTAATTTCCAATTAGTGTAGATATTCACACTATAATTCGACCCAGCCGTCGCCATAGATGCCATGCATAATTGACGCAGATGGTATACACAACCGTCATTGTGTACCCATCTAAACTGCTTTCCGAAGACTTGCAACTGTGGATTCAATTGCAAGCACTTCACCAGGAGTCGTTTTCCATCCACGGACCGCCATGGTCGCGTTGACTTCCGCTCCCGGCCGGTGCACGCGGAAATGTGTCTATACCCGTTGTCGAATGAGTGCAAACTTTTAATCTTTAAAAAGTCAAGTGAGTGTCAAATGTGAATCAAGTGCTAAACGATAAACAAATATAAATTCCCGTAACATCTCTTTCGAATAATGACCTATGTAACAAAGTAATGCATCAAGATACCATGGATAAATCCGAAATTAATGAAAGTGTTTACGATAGAAATAAAATTGAACAAAATGAAACCAGTGTTTTAATTTGTTGCGCTGCTGTTCCTGACAGTGTTTTCCCTCTTGTTCTTGGTGATCGAGCTTTCGAACAGTTTTGCTTCTCTCCGTGTGGTGTCCAACGAACCGATAATAATATTGGGGACGAGGTAGAACTCTCGCCCATGCTGGCGTCGCGACTTACTCCCCACACTTATACTAGCAAACTATCTCTCGGATAGAAGACTGCTCTATGACACAGATGAGGGACCGCAGGAATACAAAATAACAGCGAGTGTTCCTCAGAGATCTGTATTAGGTCCTGACATAGAAACATGAGTGAAAAGAAAACATGGCGGGGTGAATTACCAGCTAATAACAGGGCATGAATGCTTTCGGCAATACTTGCACAAGTATATAAGCATGCGAATCACCCATACTGCTTGTATTGCGAAGGGAAAATAAAATAATGCGGAACACGTACTCACAGAGTGCGTGAGATTCGAGACCGCGCGAACGATTTTAGAGAGACATATGAGACGGAGAGTTACTCCGGAGGAGTAATCGAATACATGTTGAGTTCAAAAAAGTGGGATATGAAATTCTTCCGCATCCACCATACTCTGCTGGCATTTCCCCAACGGACTACCATCTTTTCCGCAATCTGGATTCATTCAGAAGGTCTTCCTGAACCGAGCGGAGGTCATAAAAGCCTTTGAACATTGCATTGCCTCAAAAAGTGAGCGCTTCTACGAAAAAGGAATATTGACTTTGTATCATGTTGGAAAAATGTCGTAGATGCCAACGGTTTTGATTGAATAAAGATTTATGGAAAAAATAATATTGGCTATAAAATCGGACATCTCACATGGTACAAACCCAATAGTTGCAAGCTACAAGTTGCAACTCTTCATATCTTAATAGGCTTTACATAGTATGTTTCAGATCTGCTCTTTCATTTCCTTTTCTCGTGACCTCAGATGTCCCTCAGGACAGCCCCCTACGTCCCTCTTCTTTATAAAAACTATAAATGACATCGGTATGATAATCAAACATTCGCGTATCTCTCTTTACGCCGACGAAAGCAAATTTTTCAAAACCCCTGCTCTCTACTCAACTCTCTAACAGACCTTGACAGCTTTTTGGTTTGTTCCCAGAAGAATTACTTGGATTTTAATATTGACACATGCCAATCAATCACGTTTTCATCGAAGTGCAGCCTTTCCTCTCCACGCCCGTATTGCTTACTCAACAAACCGCTGTCTTCTGACCACTCCATTCGCGACTTGGGCATCTTATATGACCAGGAGGTGAATTTGCTCTTACATATTGACGATATAATCCTTAAGGCCAATTCTGCTCTTGGATTTGTAAAACTCTGTTCTAAGAAGTTTTCTAACCTCCCTTACGTTACCCGATCGCCGTATATTTCCTTTGTCAACCCTCTACAAGATATGATAAAGAGGGGTAGACCACTTATCATATGTGCGACGTTCGCAGAATCGAGAGCATTTAACAGGGGTTCTTACCTTTCGCTCTCAATGGACGGAGTTGGGAAACCCTCTGATCCTGCCTCCTTACACAAGTAAAACTAATTGTTTGGTAGAACCTGCCTTGGTTCTACAGATGATTTCAATAAGCAGGCACGTAAACCAATACACCAAATAGATAATACAACCACCTTTCTTTGTGCTTATCTATTAACAAGTGACTTTATTCTCAAAAGTGTTCTATCTTAAATACTAATACTGACTCGTGCGTGGAATTTGGATATATTGCATAAAATCATTCTTATGGATAAGATCATGTGCAATCCAAAACCCTGTCTGGCATTCGCATTTATCATATTATCTGTTCTGATCGTGGAAAAGGTGATGGGAATATGAATATCTAGTTTTTGAGAGTGTGTCAGGGAAGAAAGTAGAAGTTGTGCTAATGATTACGGTGGACGTGCAACTAAGTATGAAATGTGCACATGACCTTATAATGTAAAAACAACGAATTCTTAACACGAATTAATCTAACCACCCTGGCATTGTTTTCATCCACCGTCTTCTGTGGTTTGATCTATTGTGCAAGCTTTCTCTGGTCTATCCCATTTAATATTAACCCCCCTAACTTATGGGACCCTAGTAGATTTTATTTTTCTATTTACCAACGGACTTACGATTACATCTGTGGGGGTAAGATGTCGGTGTGCCGGCACGGGCACGAGTTCACGTATAGCACCACCGAATTCCGCCGCTATTCGTTCACCATTTGACCAATGAAACTACAGATATAGTTTGAATTAATTTTATTGATATTAATATAAACAGACTAAAGGTTCTATGTCACACTTGATTTTGATATTAACATAAACAGATGAAAGTTCTATGTAACACTTTATTTTAATATTAACATAAACAGTGGTGAAAGGTCCCCTGTAACAATTTATTTTGTTAATTTCATATTAATATAAACGAACGAAAGGTTCTATGTAACATTTGATTTTGATATTAACATGAAAGTTCTGGGTAACACTTTATTTTGACATTAATATAAGCGAACAACATCAAGACTCGAATCGGCTGTGTGCGCACTCAGCTCAACCACGAACGCGACCGACTCCTTTTGTGGTTGAATTTCGACTCGTTTACTCTTACAGAGTCGGCTCGTGGTTGGGGGTGAGTTTTGGTTCTCGAAAGAAACATGACGTTTGGTGGCGCTTCCGCCAAACCCCACGGTTCGCTTCTATAGAAAACCCCCATCCCTACAACCCAGTCTGCACAAGCTTTCGCTAATGCAATTGTATTAGCACCTTTTCGCATCTAGGATTATCTAAGGTATAATCTAAAAAGTCCCTGTAAAAGAAATCTTACCTTTTCTTGCATCTCTTCGCATACAATTCCCGTAAGAGTTCTTTATTATCTTAGCATAAATTATTTGAAAGAAAATTCAGCGGTTCATATATAATACAACCGCATATCAGGAAATATTACCCTATATATAATACAACCGCATATCAGGAAATATTACCCTTGCGTCGCCTATTCCCAGCTTCATTCATGTGTACAACAAATCCCTCTCATACACATTGACTGGCGACCTTTTCTCCCATCAATAAACAACCCAAGCAGCTGCATATAATTAGCGCAATAGACGCTGAAACTAATTTCCCTAGCACGCAATGTGCAAACAAAAGAACTTTGCCCTTCAAAGGTTTTCTGGCGATACCATAAACAAGCCCCATCGTTTGTGGTATCCCAAATGCAATTCCCATTTAATGAGTTCCAGCTTATTTATTTAGCTGTCGCTTCTCCTTTGTTCTTTTTCCCTAGTGTAGCGATCCTAAATCGCTACTCCCATACAAATCCCCAATATTATCAAATCATAATCCAAATCCTAAATTTCCTATTACCTTACCTTTAAACTCCATATTGAATCACATGAACAACGAATTTAACCAAAAGTTAATTCGTCGTACATTGACTCAATTCCCAAAACCTTGACATCATGAAATGCATAATTCAAAACGCATTTCATGATTCCCCTTTCCCAGAACCTATCCAACCAAACCTCTAACAAATCCCCAGAACCTATCCAACCAAACCCCTAACAAATTCCCAGAACCTATCCAACCAAACTTCTAACAAATTCCCAAAACACAACTCAAATGGAAACGCACAAAGTCTTATGTGTGCTTCTGGGAATTTTGACAATAAAATAGTTGACAATTCTCAACTAAGAGAATTATAAAGGGCAGTCGATTTCAATTTCGTCATCAGTAGATCACCAGAGGCCGAACCGCTGGCCGACTTAAATTAATTATCAAAATAAATAAAACGCAAACATGCGTCGGGCGCAAATTGATTTTTATCGATGTGAAATTCTTATATGTGTTATACCGATAACTAAAGATTATGTATATTAAATAAAGAAAACAAATTCACGGATAATAAATCATTTTTCATATCGGATACAAGATCGCAGTGCTGGGTGAATGACAGTTTGCGCACAGGCAGTAAATATACGAACCCGTTGTGGCTAAATCGGACATGGGCTTTCCAACCAGCTTTGCGACTGGACGAGGAGCTTCCTCGAGAATCGATCGATCCGGTTTGTTGTGGACGGCGAGTGTTCGGATCTGTATCCTGTTAATTCGGGGGTACCCCAGGGTTCTATTTTGGCTCCAACCTTGTTCTTGCTTCACATAAATGATTTGTTGGAGACAACGGATAACAAAATGTTCAGTTTTGCGGATGATAGTACGCTTGTTTCCTCCTTTTCGAGTGATCGGCCGATTGGTCCATCTACGTCGCACCAGCTGAGATGTAGACAGATTGACTCTCTGAATCAGGATCTAGATAAAGTCCTGCAGTGGGGAAAGGCCAATCTTGTCGACTTCAACGCAACGAAGACCCAGTATACAACATTCACAAAGAAAACTGGATCATCGGTTCCACAGCTGATGATGAATGGCCGGGCCCTCGAGGCTGGGGAAAGTTTGAAATTGCTCGGCGTCACGGTCTGTGGGAATGTATCATGGCATAAACACATATCGGGTATCGCCAGATCAGCCTCAGGAAAACTGAGTTATCTTTTTAGAGCCAGGAAATACTTTACTCCGGCCCAACTTCTTCTCCTATATAAATCTCAAATTAGACCCGCGCTCGAATATTGCTCTCATGTTTGAAGCTCGGCTCCTAAACATACCCTCGACCTACTTGAGAGCGTACAAAGACGAGCGATCCGCCTGATCGGGGACTCGGTGCTGACGTCGGGACTACAGTCGCTATCACATCGAAGGCGCGTGGCCGACCTCTGTCTGTTTTACAGATATTATCACGGGTGCTGTTCTTCGGAGATTCTTGGCATTGTTCCACGCAATTCGGTTTATATGCGCTCCACAAGACAATCCGACGGATCGCACCCGTTTGTGGTTCATCTCCCGACGGCGCGAACATCTCTGTATCAGAACTCGTTCCGTTACAGAGCGGGGAAGCTGTGGAACTCCCTTCCCACGCGACTGTTCCCGGAGCGTTACACCCTGCAACTGTTCAAAAAGAACTGCAACAGTTATTTGATGGCATCTCGGGGCGCCCACTCGACGCTATAGGTTCGCCTTTCCCGAGAGAAGTCTAATTATAAAAAAAAATGTAATCATAATTCAGCGCGCGTCTCAGTGAACTTCCCAATTGGCAACCAATCCGAGGACCGCCCAAGCGACAAACGGCCCCTCCTGCCCAAGAACAATCCGAGGTCCAGAAGATGCCCACGCCAAAAGGTAAGCCATCCCTCCTTTACCATTTTTCTGGTGATACCTCAACACTAGCTATAGGTTTTGTTTATCCTTGCTGGAATGCATCGATAAACACGGTGATGCGTATGTTCACACATACATACCACTGCATCAAAAGACCGCGCTTACCTGGTGGCCACACCCTTAAGAGAAAAATTTTCTCTCTCTCTTCCTTTTTCTTAACCCTAACCTAGGGTGGAATTCATGTCAGAGTTCTATCCTCGGGGAGTCTTAATCCAACCACTAAACAGAGCGGTCGTCTTCCACCGCTTTTAGCGTGTGCATCGGAGTGCACACGCCCCGGTGTTGTGAATTTAAATCCCCGAGAGTTTAGTAACAGTGTGTTTTGTCGATGTAGAGCCGGGTCCTTTTTCTAAATGAAATCCGGGACATTTCCCGACACCATGCGCGAGTAATAGTTAAAGTGGAATAAAAAATAATGGTTACATAAAATTAAAATACATAAATAATATGAACAATGTGAAAGTGCACTTCCCATTGACTAAACATTAAAAAAAAACAAGGAACTTATATAAAACAGTATACTGAGTGTTTTATTTTCACTTATGTGACTTGTGTTGTGTCCGCTCCGCATTTTAGAGTTCGATTTTTCCTGTGCTGTAACTTCCAGGGTGTGTTTATCCTTTCTTTTGGAATATCGCCCAATCTTCGTATAGTATGGTGGAGGAAGAAGGGAATCAGCGCCGTACGCCGGCGCAACATACTTCTTCCCCACAGTTTCTCTTTGTGGTGACCAATCGGAGAGGATCTCTCCGAGTTGATCTCGGCGAGATTACATGTTTTATCCATGTTTCAGGGTCATGGGCAAACGAAAACGAGAAAAGAGAATGACACAAAGGTCATTATGATGGTCTGCCTGCAGCTGTGTAAATAGTCTGCCTGCCATTAGGGAAACTTGTGCCACAAGCAAATTAGATACTTGCACAATGATGATTGTGCACAGTATCCAAGCCAGCGGAAAGGGTCGAATTCTTTGTGTGTGTGTTTACACGCTGGAGAATTCGGTTTTTGGCGGCTAGACGCGAGATGCGTAAACTGCCACTGTCGGTTGGACGAAAGACTGGTGTGCGTGTAGGTAAGCCAGGAAAACTCTGTTGCGCACGTGTGTGGCATGGTACGCTGGCTGGCAGGGGCGCCAAAATGATGATGCTTGCATGTTAAGAATTTTTTTCAGGGAATTTTGTTGATGCATTTTGAACGATGCCCCTGGGTAGGAGAATGTTTGATGGTTGGCGAAAGGATTTGGGGTAGGAGTTGTGGTTGTAATTGTGGATGGTTGCTTGCGCAGCTTTAAAGATTATTAATGGATGTGTGGGGGCATCCATAAGAAGACACAAAATTCCTGCAATATAATTTAATTCACTAAATACTTAACACAACATTCTGAAAAACTAGCGGAAGTATTGTGAAAGCTGAAATACAAACCTGGCACTTATACATTGCAGCAAGGGTGACTTTAAATTGTCTGTCTTTGCCTTCTTCATCGTCACCTTAGAACCGTTCCACATCGATCAACATCGAAGTAGCTAAGTTGTCAATGAACCAGTATACTGAATATTGTGTAAATCCAACGATTAATTGGGAATATTTCCCTTCCAACACTCAAAAATCTCAATAAAAATCATTTGTGATGATCATCCCTTAGGCAGAGAATTATTCTAAGCTAAAGTTAATACTAAATTATTATAATAAATTAACGCTTCCATTTATCTTTAAATAAATTAGCATAATAATTTGGGAAAATATGAAATTAGTTTAAAAAATAATTAGACAAAAGAACTAACACAAAGCAAAAACAAATATTCATACAGCGACCAATATCAGTATTATGTAAAAAATGTTATGGCTTATCTAATTTCCTTCGCATTCGCCCAAATTACCAGACAAAAAACTAATAATAATAATAATAATAAAATGAACAAAACTTATTTGTCTCCCTGAATTACGGGTAATCTGTAATCACTTTTAAATAACACGTCGAATTTCGAGATGAAAATGCATGTAACACTAAGTTATTAGAGGCATAATAATTGTGCGTCCACTAATAGCGGATTTGAATTTATCATCCCAAGGATTACACCTCCGTGATAAAACCGCATTCCCCTTAAATCGAATTCAATACACGCAAACCCTTCTACAACTAAATGGGGTGGCTATGTTCGTACCGCGAGAATTTAAAAACTGGGTGTTTTAATCACGTTTCGAAATTTATTCGAACCAGTTTTGGGTAGACCAGGGCTGATTAATGGAGCGTTTATGCAAATAGGTTGTCCGGGTTGATCAGGGACAATGAAGCGGGTCCACTTAGCTCCCACAAGTTACAGTTGGGCAACACTAATTGCCTCGGTCTACTAATGGGGACCAAATTGCCATGGAAAAGATACCCGTCGTCGGATATTTTATAGCCAGGCACCTTGCATTTTTGGGTTTGCGGGATGAATTTTATTTCTTTGCCAAGATAGGTTCTGTGGCTTTCTCGTAACGTATTTATGGTTATTGACTGTACGCAGTGAGGGATGGTTCTTTCTCAAACCACGAACCGAAAACAACCCTAAAAGACGCACTAAAAATTGTGACGCTGCCATCCGAGTGGCTCAACTCCTTTATTACGTCCACGGAACCTAACATGTCAAACGTGTGTTCTAGTTGATTTAATTCCAATCATTCCTGTGAAAAACAAGTACCTTGCATTTGACTGGAATTTTTATTATAGCCGGTAGCCGAAACAAGTCTAGAAAAGTGATTCCTGTTTAGCTGAGTGAGTCTGTCGAGCTGGTTTCTTTTTCCTGTCTTGAATAAAAATTCTTAACGACAGTTGTGTAGTACTGTGGGTAGTGTAGATGCTGGCGAAATGATACTCTTCTATGGTTCGAATGATGAACAATAACAAAGGAATAGTACTGTGCGAGAGTTGAAATGCAAAGTTGTTGCTGCAGATGTTTGCTGAAATATCGTCTGCGGCTCAATAAACACATTTCGTTTGAAATAGTCCTTTGGCGGTCCTGTGGACTGGAAGAAGATTGAATATCCAGAACATAAGGTAGGATGTTGTTGGGAGTGAATTTTTGATGACTGTCGGTCAGGGTAAAGTGGTGGAAGTGAAATTGAAAATGCAATTCATTCAGCTTCTGGGGTTACTTTGGTTTTTCGTTTCTGTGCAGGACAATCAACTTGCAAAGCAAATGATTGGTCTTATCACATAGCTAAACGGTCTGCTGAAGAATGCCCCAGAGAGTTGTGATTTCATTATCACATGTGCAAGGCAGAACAATCGAAACAATTTCTGTTTTTCCAACTGAATACCGCCTCGCTTTATTGTGCTGGAATTTGCAGGGAAGAGGAATTGCCAAGTGATGACAAATCATGGTGCACACTGTACGTCCTCAGAAGCCCCGACCAGCTTAATTCAATGTGAGTTCAAAGATAATTGAAACTAGTTGATGAACAACTTTATTCTCCGACTTGGCTTTTTAGGTCACCGATATTTGATTTAGTCAAATTTACAACTCCGAGTCCGTCCGGGCCTACTATAGGTACCTAACAAAGATGTGTAAGCCAAACAAGTAGTTAAGTATGATTGTATTGGATAGATTTGAATGACTGGAATAAAATATATTGACAATTCTATAAATGTAATACAATGTAAGTTTGTGGACAATGTAACAAGAAACATTTTGAATCTTAATCATTCTAAGCAAACGAAAGCCAAATATTATATAATGATAATTATACAATCGCAAACGATCGAATTTACGGATGATCGAATAATAATTATTTTAAGATTATTAATATAAAAACGATTGTAAGCCCCTTCAGAGTTTTGATTAAGTGCAACCCTTTCCAGCACACACACGACTCCGCTTACTACTTCTCTTGACCCTCTTCCGACTACATTTAATTTCTTTTTCGACTTCACGTCGCCCACATTCAACTCTCTCGACTCCATTCAGTCCTCCACAACCGGCTCCCCATCACACCCTTCGGACTCTTCGAGTTCAAAGTGACGACCTTTGGCCTTCTTTAAATACTGGCAAAACTCGCCTCTATCCACCTTTTTTTTAGGCCCTTTTCTAAATATTGGCGCCCATGCTCTCCAAAGCGCAGTTTTCATGCGACCCTGCCTGCCTCTGTTCGACACCGGAGCCGATGTATCGGACCTCCCTTGATCGTAAGCAGCGCAACTGGAGTGCCCGCCCCCTTTTTACCAGTCCCAGCGGCAAACAATTCGTCATACAAACGTATGGACGAAAGGCACCGACTCTGGACTCCGTTTTTTTTTCAATTTTATCCACTGAAACGTCGTAGCACGATGTCAGTGAGTCACCAATAGATCCCATCTCCTGGCACTTCACCACGATGTCAGCGAGCTTCTAATGAAATTATACCTATTAGATAGGTACAACCTGTTGGCAGGTTCCGCCAACAACAGATCAATACAACCCCTGTCGACAGCACCCGCATCGCAACTCTATTCGATACCACGCGTTGTCACAGTTTGCCAGGGCGGCAGTACTAACACCAGCTACTGCACGTAGCATACCACAGTAAGACGCCGGTCTGGCCCCACATCCTGGCACATTGGAGTACCAACGCCAGCGATCTTTTATATCCTATCTCCTGGCACTTTGGGAGTGCCAATGCCAGCGAGACTCTAACCTTACATCCTGGCACTTTGGAGTATCAAGACCAGCGATCTTCCACTCTACATCCTGGCACCTTGGAATACCAATGCCAGCATATCTTAATCTCTAACTCCTGACACTTTGGAAAAACCAATGTCAACGAGCCACATGGGATCCGACTAATTGGAAAAATACCACTTGTCGGCCCATAATCAACCCAAATACCACCATGAACCGTACCGCACATCTTTTGCCCCTGTCGGCATCACCGCCGCGTAATCGGGTCCATGGCACATCCCAATTTATTGTACATATTTCTGTTTATTTCATAACTTTTTCGTTTTCTTTCACTTTTTCTTGCACATCGCCACCAGAGCGATACTTTGCCCGAAAATTGACAAAGTTTTTCAAATTTTTCTTTGTATTTCAACTAATTATCAGCACTGCCACAAAGTTCTGTCGCCGAAAGGCAAATTATACAAATGTTAGGTAATGTTTAGCTTAGAGCGTCTGCGAAGGACCAGTAATTTATTATATAAGATAATTAAGCTAGAATTTAAGCATTTTTTGTCTAGCCTTTAATTTAGAAATTAAGAATATAAAAAGAAAAATAAAAAATGTTTTAAAAAATGGAAAAAATGAAAAATGGCGATACTTTGCCCTACCTTTTTATCGTGACTACGTCACTGGGGGAGGGGTGGGGGGGGATACCAGGGCGGTTCTTGCGAACGCCACTACTTACCTGCTCATCCACCACCAGGTAACCATTTTCACAAGCGTCTTATTTCATAAAAAGCATCTACTTACCTGTCCTTTATTTGCGAAAACCTTTGCCTAAAATATCTAAACGTATCATTTTCGCTGATGTGAAATCAATCAACACCAAACAGATATTTTCCTAAAGGCACGGTACCCGAGCGCACCATTTACATAGGGCCAATTCAGTTGCAACACGAAGCAACTGACACGGCCACCACGGTGCACATAGGACCCATTGAAATTGCGGCACACAAGCAAGAGATACTCTCGCTTGGCTTCAATGCTGCAATCACATCGGTCGCTAAATCTAGCCACATGAAATGGTAACTCGCACCTGGCCGCAAAAAGGGATCGAGAACTCGTCAGTGTAAATACACACATGACTGCAATTTTTTGCAATGAGTTTTCATTTTTGTTTTTCTTCTATGTGATTTGTATCTATGAGGGGCGAGCGCCATGGAGCTTTTCAGGTATCCTTAAATATCGAAGTGTGGCAGAGAAAATGGAGAAGATAAGGAAAGGAAGTATCTTTGCTCACTGATGGTTTTGAAACTATAGTAACCCAAGAGAAGTGACCCGAAATCGGTCTGAAGACTCCACATGTGTGTAATTTTTTATGTTCATCTGTAGGTTTCTTTTTATTTTTTAAGGTAAAGTGATATGCATTCTGTGACACGTGGAATGTGGTGGTCACCAGCAAAATGTAGAATCGATCAAGAGAATACCCATAGAAACAAAATACGGTTGATACGTTGTGCCTACATTCTCACAATGAGATTTAACAATTTATGTGTTGATTCTCTAAAAGTTTTACTATTCACCTTTACAACCTATTGAACTGGTGCGGCGATGTTTGAGATATGTCCGCCTGAGATGTGTATTTTTGTTTAATACAAATGTATATCTTAGAAATTGTCGTCGATAGGATGCATTTCTTAAAGAACACTGACCAGTTTGCCCCCGATCTGGACCTTCAAACATGTGGTCGCTCCAGTTAAGAGTCGAATTTATTCGGCTTTCCTTATTCTTCTTGTTGTGTTCCGCTACCGCTTTGCATCGATATTTAAGATAGGATCAAAACCCATTTGCACACTCATTTCGTGTAAATGACAAAAAAGAAGCCCCATCAAAGAAAAGTTGTTTGCTCCGACAATGCAAATGTTGTTTAATGTGGATGTATCCAGGCTGGCATGCTTGCGGTGGCTCTAGATTACTCTGCCTTTAAAGTTCAAAGCTTTATGTATTATAATAATTTTATGAAACTAAAACTTCAGAATTCCCTTTCTGTGCGGTGCCATTCATAATTTACGAACTCTTCAGAAAATGAAAGATAACAACAATAGAGCAACATCCATAATTTACAATTTCGATGATGAATAGATTATGGGGTTTCTCTATACCACATGTAGAACCAACCCACAATTCATACCATTTTTCGACCGCTTTCAGCGCGTCATCTCTACCCTTGTTCCCCTTATAAGCTATTCCACCTGTAAATCATGTTAAACGGACCCATGGCTAAACTCATTATCCTATGCAGATAATGCATAATTGAGTTTAGCTATATTTTCGCCATACGGCAACCCCATTTCGCTAACCCATGAGATTTCCACCGGAAATCGCATCATGTCGGTTAGCAACTGCATAGTCTGATCAAACGACGCATAATCATGTAACCGCTGGGGAAATTATCAAAGCATTTAATTTAGTTCCCATTATTAGATTTGTCTAGCCAATTCGGCGTCCTATTCACTTTCTCCAGACACACCATTCGCTGGGGACCAATGCTCTCTTTTCGCAGGTGAATAGCACCAGCTAAATTTTTCTCTCCTTCACAGTTCTGTCTTCCTACAGTTCAATGCACTCTGAGATCACCATATTCACCGAATCAGGTCAATGGGTTATCCTCAGAGCTGTAATGATTCATGTACACACAACCAAACCCACCTCGAGATCATTGCACATTGTGTTTCTGTTCTCTCATTCTCCCATGTTCGTCGACCATCGAATTAACCGATGTATTCACCATAAATCGAGGGGCGTGGCAATGAGTGAGCAGAAGTATGATCTCTATTGGTTGTCCTGTGTGCAAAAATAGAATCCAGAATTTCATCCCTAATTCAACCAGTCACTATCCAACCACAGCAGCGTACACACGCTATGCTGCACCAGAGTCACATCTCAATCGTCACTGCGGACAGGCTCGCTGCCGCTAATAGCCATTACACATCCACCACCAGTGACAGTCACGCCGCACCGTATCAAAATTATCCCGCGTCGCGTACATTTAATTCAGGCAGTCACTATCCTATCTCCCCCGTAGTCGATCACGCTGTCGCCTTGAAAAAGAATAAAAAAAGAAAATGTATATAATTCAATTTAGAAAAATTTATTATAAGTGCTAAGTTAAGTTAAGAAAAACAGAACAATAAAAACGGAGTACATTGAAGCAACAATCCAGTGCGTTTTATTTAACTTATTCTCCCCGGGTGAACAATTTACTACGGAACAATCGGTAAGCGCAGTGGGGAAGAAAGTGAACACGCGTGTCTGGTGCAATACTTCTTTACCCCCACAAGATAACAACGTTTTTTGATGTTGTTGTATTCTGCGCGTTGCTCAATTAGCTTTGGCTGCTCATGAGAGGCGGTATCTTTTTGACGACCCTTATGGAATTTATAAAGGTGAACTAAAAATAAAAACATATAATTTGAATAGAAATAGTTATTTGAATTATTAATTTCATAGAAAGTTGGTCGCGATAAACAAAATATTGACGAAAATTGAAAATCACAACCCTACGATATTTATGTATTAAGATGAACGATTCAATAAATAAAAAGATTACAGCTTATAGTATAAAAGAACTTTTTTCGCTTCAATCTTAATTACTTTGCTTTTACAATTAGAATTGTATAATAGAAACAGAAACACACATAATCAAATCTCCGGAAACTGGTGACGACGGTGTGATTTGTGCACACGGTAAACAAAATCTCCTATAGTACACCCGGAAATTATGTGACTTCCTCGTCCCACCCCTCCGCCGCTCCGACTGCTCCAAAGCTTCTTAAAGTGAGAGCACAGTAGTTATTAGGGAGCGAGTGGTGTGGCGATTCCCAAAAATTACGCATATATAACCGTAGTAATTAACATGTGGCGTTTCTAACAGATGCACACACAATATACAAGCAAATAGTGAAGAACGCCGAAAAGGAAATTTGAATAAGCAAAGCATCGGAGCCGTATACAATAGCGATAACATAACAATTCCACATCAGTTGAGTGTTCTTGAGTTTAGAAATCGAATTCGTACACGCGGCCAGTAGTCTGATGCTTCAATGCTTCGCTTCTCATCCATTTCACCGTATGTTCAAATCACCGACTTCACTATTCTTGCTTAACGCAACAATCCGACGTGATCTGTATACACACAGCACACAATCTCCCATAGGTAAACCCGTGGGGGTTCTCTATATCACACGGAGAAGCAACCCACAATTCCTATCTAACTTCGACCGCTAACAGCGCGCCACCATAACCCAAATCTGCAATAGCACACATTCGCAAACATGCAAAGAACACACTTCCCATCATCAAGCCGCATACATATTTCCCTAAAACTACTTCGGTTAATTTCCCACTTAAACTATATTTCTCGCTTGCTACCAAGCAGCATTAATTTCCCCCGAAAATCACTCGGGCTCACTTCTTACTTAAATCATTTCCCTCGCTTGTAACCAAGCAACATTTAGTTTCCCCGAAAACCATTTCGGCTCCCATCCTACCCACCTACCTACTGGTAAGTCACCAGCACGATGCGTTGCACTTCCACGAAACGACCATCGCAACGACCAAGACCCACATTCCTTTGTCTACCCGACAACTCATGCCCATACTTGGTTATGCCTCCAAAACCGATTTCTCAGTACACATAACAGCCGAGGAATCTAACCCAGCCTGTACGGCAGGAAATCCCCGAAACAAATTCTCTATGCACCCATAGCAACCCTTTTCAAGTTCCTAGTAAGTGGCAGTGAGTTTTACTTAGCGATGATGTAGCGTTCTACGAACGCACAATTCTACGCAGGTAAGGTTCCTATCTTCAAAGAACTTACTTACCTGAGAGCGTTGCACGCGCCCACAGACGCGTGCCCCAAAGTCCCGCGATAGGGCCTGCAACTCGCAGCCAACGTTGAGACCGACAGCAAAAAGCAAGGAACTGAACGTTCCCAAAGCTTTTTAGGTCAAGCTCAACAAATATTAACTCTTCATGCCTGAAACAAAGGCATAAACATCCATGCGTTCTATTCCTAAAAAAAAACAATTCCCAAAATGCCATACATGCTGCCTGCGCCCAGGAACATCTCATCGAACCGGCAATTCCGAAATTCAATACAAAAGAATTGCTATCATCAAAGGATGAGCCGATCAACGGATGCACGTGCGGGTAATCTAACGCAAGGACCACCCAAATCCGTTGAACAACAGAAGGCAGCCACGACCTATCGCAATCGAATATATCTCAACGAGATATCCGATAATTTATGAGGAGTTAAGCCAACAAGACAATACTCCGGTCCCACGGCCACGCTAGAATTTCGCACCATTATAAAGATCTAATGGATTTCGATTCCGGGAACCAAGTTCAAATAAGTCCCACGGACTGCACGTCAAAACAATCGCCGAATATCTCTGGTCTGGGCGCCAGATGTTCTGTGCAAACAGAGGCCGTGGAAATGAAATTCTATCAGCGATAATAATGATGTATGCAAGATGACTTTCCCCTTTCAGGAAACTACAAAATATCCCGGGGGATGTGATAACATGCTGCTAACAGAAATTCGGAAGTTCTGTTAGCAGAGCAAATAGGGAATATTTTCCGGATAGATACAGATACCAGTTTTGAATCTGGGTATCTGTGTGAGCAGGATGGTTGAGGGCAGATAGTTAGTCAGATTTCAATCGTCAACGCGACGACATAGTCTAATTATGATCGTCAACGCGAAGAGTGGACTTAGAGCATTGAGGAGGATAGTTCGAGAACTTAACGAATAATATCTCACCGCGAAACAATTTAATGTAAAGAAAACCTTCCGGTCGTCGAAAGGAAATGTGTGTCGGTTGGCGCGTGAAACGAATTTTTACGTTGTAGTTATGTGTGACGAAAGAAAAAAACGTTACCCAATAAAATAGCAAGTGAAAATAACTATCCGTGTTTGATTTAATTTGGCAGTGTCTCCGTGTTCCAGGTTGTTTTTCCCATCGTGAACAGTGTTCGGCGGAACACTTGAACGACGTATTAAAACCGCCAAAATGACTCCACTGCCACGACACCATGAATGGATCCTTGCCTCTTTTCAGTCAGTCGAAGTTCATTAACCGCTGGGGGCGATCACGCCGCGCAACAAATCGAGTCACAACCACCGTCGAGCGCTCATCCCTTTATTACCTCGAGTCGGGCTGCAGGTAGCCGGTGTGAACCAGGCCGAAAGTAAAGTCGCGAGTCGGCGTGGTAATAATTTGCATTGCCTTTTCAACTTTATGGTAACTTGAAAGATTCCCGTCGAAAATAATGAAAAGTGCTAGTGAAGAAAGATTTCCAATAAAGTGGTAATAATTAACTAAACTGGTCATTGAAGATTTGTATTGACTCGAATTGAAGAAAGATTTCCACTAAAGTGTTAACAATTAACTCACTGTTCATCGAAGATTTGTATTGACTCAAACTGGAGAAGGATTCCCAATAAAGTGTCGGTAATTAAATAAACGGTTCATCGTATATTTTTATTGATTCAAACTGACACCTTTGTTTATCGTCACCGTCTGTGATGCTATTTGGTGCACCTATTACGGAATTCGTCTCTCGTTGTAAAAGTGTGGTGGTGCTGGCACGATACCGATAAACCCCCACAAATCCCTTAGTTCGCCCAGGCATACTTTCATCCCCAACCCCACTTGCTCTCTTATTTTTGTTGTTGCATGTTTCACCAAACTCCTTGTGTCTACACGGCGACAGAAAAATCACATTTTTCGAACTGCATTAACTGAAAAATTCATTAACCAACGTAGAAATGCTGCCACATATCTAATCCATTACACGCGTGACTACACAACCACAGGAAGAAACACTGAAAGCCGAGCAAATATTTACGGGAACTGAAGAGGAAATGGAAGCAGATCCTCCCAGCATATCATCGCCACAGGACGCCCCTATCAGCAAGATAGCTTTCAGTTACTGCCACAAAAGGGGACATACTTATGAGGATTGTGCAAAAAGGAAAAACACACCTTTTTGCATACGCTGCAAGCAAATAAATCACGATACCCGTGATTGCCGGCGATTAAAGGAAGGAAAAAGGATCTGGCACATAGGTCAGATTTGTGACTTCCGTGGGCAACAAGACGGCAATCTGGGGTCCTGTCAGCAAAACCTGATATGCGATTCGCGAATTCAATGCCAATCTAAAATCAATCGACGAGAGGCTCGAACCTTACAGACGTCGTTTGGAAGTATCAGGACCTTGGGAAGCTGCAAGGTGAACGTCAAACTGAAAGGTAGGTCTAAACTCCCATGCAAGTTATGGCGGTTTCACCAAACCTCACTGACTAGTTACCTAAAGAACACCCATCCCTACGACCCAATCTTATAAGTTCGCTAATGCAATCTCATTAGCAACTGTAAATACTTTAGTTTAGGTTAGTGAAGGCAGAACCCTCATATATTCAGCTTAGTACAAGCGATAAAACTTAACAACTATCTTGAAACTATTCTTATATATATATAAACTATGGTTAAAAAGAAAAAAAGAAAAAAGAGGGGGGGGGTATTGTTGGTTAATGGGTTTATCCATCAATTATCACTCATTCATTCACCTCACTTAGTACAGGATGTAAGATTATAGACGGGGAGTGGCCGAGGTCAAGGGGCCGGGGGGGGGGGGGGGGGGAGATGAAGTTTGAGAGCAGTAGAGGTAAAGTTGAAATTGAAGGAGATAGGGTAGGAGTTTGCCCGCCGCAGCATTCGCGAAAGGGGTTCATTAGAGCCATAAGAAGTGTGGTGGGTGGGCTGATAGAAGAGATGACGGTTTTGCAAGTTACGGGGGTTAGTATGAAGTGGAATGATGGAAAGCAAACCTGGGCAGTTGATTGTGCCTGAAAGGAGACGGTGGACGAAAAGGATATCGGCATGAGTTCGGCGCTCCTCAAGTGCACTGAAGTTGATCAGATGGAGCCGGCTTGTGTATGGGGAGAGAATCCGAGGATTCGCCCAGTTCAGTCCGCGGAGGGCAAAACGCAGAAAACGATGCATCACGCATCAAATAGATGACATTTATAATCTAAAAGGCCCTGTAAAAGAATCCTTACCTTTCATTGATCTGTTCGCATACAAATTCCCTATAAGAATTCTTTCCTAACTAATCATGAATCCCTAAACCACCCGGCGCTCTGGTATGCCAAGCAATTCCGCTGTCTACGTGCACACTGCATGTCCCTGGCAATTCCACGGTCTCGGCAGCCTTTTGTCCAAGGGAATCCCTTTGCATGTAAACAATTCGATCCCATTTCCTTCAGCAAGATACGGTACACGACCACCCATCGTATACCTAAATTGCTTTAGTATCACCAGCATAATAGCAACAGGGCTATTTACCCAGCTGCAATCGATTCACCCATGATTTCTTTTCCAACGAACAAACAATCACAACTTCGTGCCTAGCCACCAAACGAATTATCCAGCAAGCAAATTCGTTTCGGCCACCGACCCAAAAACGATATACAATTTTCATTGTATAAAATATCGCAACCAATAGCACTTTTCCCAATGTCTATTCGCATATTTACACAAGGGCATCACTCATCTAAGACTTTTATGATGCTCTCGTCTCATCTCTTCTTTTACCACATTTCTTCGATACATCGTCATCTATTTATTTAGACGCGATGCACTTCATAGACAACGATCTTGTCGATCCATTTGTCCTTGCCGCCTGCCTGCTTTGTTTTGCCATTGCTTCGCGTATGAGTAAACAACACAGATCTAAACGATCACACATACCACCATGATCTTCATTACGAGATCTGGTTTTCTATTCCACCAAGAGAGACTTTACGTTTCTCTGGTGGTAAGTAAAAACATATCCTTAGTGGAGAGGGTATCTACCACCACACAACAAACTCACCCCAAATGAGGGTTGAATCATGGAGTCCTATTACATCCACCGACCGTGCTGGTCGTGCCGCTCCCGCTACCCCGATGCGCACGGGGACGCGATAATATACGGAGTCGTTTGCGTAGTAAATTTTAGTCATCATCCATTAAGGTGAGCGGTAGTTTGTCGGGTATTTGATTCCGAAGGATTTTGTTAAAGTATACATTTCATCGACGGTACAAAGAGAAATACGTTATAAAAGTTTGTGTTAATATTGGTTGGCATCACGTTCGATATTGTTAACCCAAGTAGTGGTTTTTATGTAAAGAATAAAACTAAACAAAACACCACCAATAAAAAGAACATTTACTTCAACAACATCACCAGTGTTTTCATATTCTGGCTGCAGTGCCGGGGTGTTTCTAATGTGTTTTCCTGATCACCGGTGACGTGCTGTTTTCGTTCGGTGTTTTAGGGGCGAAGGTTTATGATGGAGGTGGAAGGTTAACCGAGTGCCCATGCCTGGCACAATACACTTCCTCCCTACAAAGTTCCAAGTAGTGAGCGTTATGCCCGATCTACCAGAAGATGGTCTTTTTGGAAACAACTATCTGTTAAAAAATTGCAACTTGGAATGCCCCAAACAGTGTGTCACAATTTCTCGCACGGGAATGAACCCATGGGTATTTAGTGTGCCAATCAAGCTTTCACACATCGAGAAAGGGGCACCTGAAAATAAATACAACTAAGGGAAATAGGAGCAAGCCCAAGATAAGCGCAAAACCTTCAGGTAAAAGTTTAACCACAAGAAGAGGAACCCTAAGGAGTCAAGTGGTAATAACAATACGCTTGAAATAATAGTAAAACTTATGGATTTTCCCCCAAACTTTTAGTTACCACTGAAATATTGTTATAAATAATGTCCGAACAACTGGTCAAATTAGTGAGAAAAATTCAACATGTAGTTATCAGAAAATTAGCGAAATAGATTGTAGATAGCGGACAAAATGTTATTTACAAGAATTGGGAATGGAGTCGGCCACGTTACGGAGGGTACATCAGCAACAATTTGATGGACTGATCGCTTTCAGTAAAGTCTTGTAACAATTCAATCAGTGGGCCGTCTGTAGGATTGTTCTTCGCCTTGGTGCCGGCATCGGCACGGGTTGTACGAAGATGCCACAACTGAAGAGTTCACTAGTCACAAGAGAGGAATTTATTCGTTAATCACCTGACTGATGTTCGGTTCCCTGAATACCGCATCGAATTCGCTGCGCTTTTCCACTGAATAATCCTTACCGATGCCTTAGACATCGCGTGGATTAAAACAACTATTACTAGGGAGAAAAATAAAAGACTGTTTCAACGAGTTTAGATTTTAGTTGTGTGTACTCTCTTTGTCTCGTATTGGTATACAGTTTCTTCTGGTAGTTAATATTGAACAAAAGGTTTAATAGTTTGTTACACTTGATATATGGCTTCTTCTCTTAATTAATATCGAACAAAATGGTTAATTTCGCGCACCAGGACATTCGGACCAACTCGAAAATAAATGTTGGCCGTGATTTAAAGTTATGATTACTCCTCTCTTCGAATCAGTAGACATCCGTCTCCTTTTAAACTATCGCATCGACTGACTGATACGCTCTCAGTTGGGGTGAGTTGGGCGGTGTGGTGAAAAAGGCAAAGAAATTTTCCTTTTGGGACCTATGGGGTAGTGAAGGTATATGTGCTGTCGTTGGCACCGGGTCTACTCCTGTCCGATTTAGTTACCCCATGGGTTGTCATCAACGGCTTTCGGCTTTGTTATCACTGGAGCTGACGATCACCTTGTGGAATGCACTTGCCGTGGATGCCAATCTAAAGTTCAAAACATTTTACTTCTGTAAACGATCGTTGCCTCGAGACACACTGATTTAAGTGGGCATCTTGTCGATCGTCTTTTCTATCTCACTATAATCGCGGCTATCGTAATGCAATGAAACGACACATCATTAATAAAGGCGGATCAATTAGCGAAGAAGCAGCAAAAGGATAAACGTCAAGGAATTTCAACGGCGAGCAACGCACTCCCCGATTAGGTCAATTCTAAAACCAGTCGAATTAGTTTTAAACTTATTTATTTATTTCATTCGGTACTATTACTAAAACACAAATCGGATGACTCAAGTCTGGGGTCAGGTTTGATTGATTTGAACTGTTGACGATGCACATTATTTATCGTCTTTCATTTCCATTCTCGCGCACAATCGCCTTCAATAATACTCTGTTCGGATCGTCCCTTCGTTTATTGTATACAAAACTTTGGAACTGTCTTGTGAAGTTTTTAAACACAACCCTTTCGTTAGCGTGAGACAAATAAACAAAAGAAAATAATACACTGCGTAGACGTTATCGGACGCACAACAACACTACCGACTTCACTCTACCCTCGACTCACGTTTTTCGTTTTACGTGGAGGCCCGACTTACCCCCACGGAATCTGTTGGACGATTAAAGATATCGAAAGATTTTCATTCGTTTGTCGACACAAGGGGATGATTCTCCTTGTATTGGTCCCAGCACAAGGGTGCGAGACACACACACGATGATCGCTTCTGCTGCTCATCGTGTATGTCCACAAGTATGCGGACGGTGGGTACAACAATTTCCTAAGGGGAGCATAAGCTGACATGGTTGCAGCTGGTGCGAAGATCTCGACATCGGGGTTGAAGGGTTTGCACGATCAGCGACTACATAAAGTATTTATGCTGGTCGTGCACATGTTGGTGGCATCTCCACGTAATCGAATTCTCGATGGAAATTTCCATTTTTAGAACTCGACTTGTTTGGGCGATCAACCATATGCCTTCATGTACTTTTCGGTAGGATGACCGATCGATGTAGGCATGTTTGTAAGGGGGAAAAGCTAAAACATTTCCTGCATGTGTGCGGCTGGCGCGTAAGAGTACATCTCATGGAATATTGTTCGGGCAATGTTGGTTGCTAGATGATGCAACCAAATTGCTCATGAGGAACATGCCTGTTTGGTGCTGATGGATTTAGCTTCAGCAAATATTGTGATTTTTACAGCATTTTAAGGCTTTATGGTACAACCATGAACAGATAAGTACTTGCTTTGCAGGTTTATGTATGCCCTAGGTGGGAGTTTTTACTTGTTAATGGGAAGATGATTGGTGGCTTTCAAGGGAACCGCCACAGACCGACCAATAGGAGTGGATCTCCGGTACACAGATCCTAGCGAGGGTGTGTCCACTTGCGCGCGGATCACTTTGTTTGCTCGTGACGCGAGCTCATGGGTGGACGAACCGTGGGAATGAAAATTCACATGAAGGAGCATTTTTGGAAGAAGTGTTTGCAGCTGTTTCAATATGGTGCTGGTGATTAGGATACGATTGCGATGATTACACAATGATGGTTGTGTATACATCCACGTCGATTGTGCATTGCATCTATAGCGAGTCAAGGATCGAATTCCAGTGTGAATATTTACACTGGCAAAGAATTCGGCTCTTGGCAGCTAGGTACGAGTAGCGCTACGCTTTGTAGGTTGAATAAAAGCCGCCCTGGGTACAGATAAAACATGAAAATCTGCCGCGCAGGTGTGGGACAGAAAACGTAGGCAGACAGGGGTTCCGATGATTGTTACCATAGTTTATTGCGGTTACCCAGTACGGCAACCGAAATGTGTTTCTTTTCAAAACAATGCTGAGATGCATTGATGTATGCGGTAATGGAGTACCGATTTCTTTCAGGAAAAATGTTATATCGCCCTTGATGGGAAAAATGCTTGAGGGTGTTAATGCGGTTGCGTAAGCGAAAAACGATGAGATCGGTGGGAGAAATGCTTGAGGTTGTTAATGCGCTTGCATAAGCGAAAAACGATGAGATCGGTGGGAGAAATGGTTGAGGGTGTTAATGCGCTTGCGTAAGCGAAAAACGAAGAGATCGGTGGGAGAAATGCTTGAGGGTGTTAATGCGCTTGCATAAGCGAAAAACGATGAGATCTCTGGAGCTTAAGGGCAGAAGGATTTGGGGATAAGTGGAAAGATAAGCAGTGGCGTTAGTAGAACCGCCGCACGTCCATTTCTACAGAAGCAATTTCGACCATGAAGCTAAATACAAAACGTTGTCGAATATCTTTGGGATATCCAGGACAGCAACCATGCTTTCACCGAAGCACGAGATAGAGTCGTCCTACTTTTTAGTAACGTATGCTATTGTTGGATTTGTTGCTGCGAAAAACATCCAAGGAGCCAGTAAATTTCCAGGTATTTCAAGAGGTGACTTCATAACCATAAAAATAAAATAGGGACGCAACACCCCTTTCGGTATTGGGGCCCTATTATTAAATGACGGACTACATAGGACTGCTGCCACAGCAGTAACAGGTGAACTAAAATACATATAAATTAATTTGAAAATACAGTTTTGCCGCAATCACTGTTTTCATATGACTTCTGTTCCGAGAATACCTTACCAGTTATACAAAGGGACAGTTTCTTTGAAATCTAACACTACAAGAGTATTCCCTCCACTTAACCAGGACACATGAGAAAGAGAGCATAGTAATCTTCTGCAGAACGCAATTTTTTCTAATGGTTAATAAAACTTAACGTACAAAACCAGATTTTTATACATTAAGGATACGTTTTTTTTTTTCGCTCCAGAAAACCTCCAGCTATAAAAACGCAAGTGCTTAAATCCTCTTTTACATATCAAATTTTTATACTATAGAGCCATTCCATTTCAAAAAATGCGCGTGGTTGCTTCAGTTATTTGTTACCGTTTATATCATCCGATTTATCTAGTAACTTCAGCTTCATGTTTTCCCAGAAGCTTTATCAGTTACAAGGATTTTAAATTTCCATTAGGAAGCAACGGGCTTATAATTTGCCCTGATATCTTCTGGTGTCTTAATAACAACAGGATGCATTCCTAAGCATTTACATGCAAATCGCATCTTCCTCTATTAGAAGTCAACCAATTTATATGTAAATACCGTGTAACTTGCAATTTATAAGGTATTCCGGCGGTATTCTGTGCACCCAGGGCACACGTTCGTTACTGGTTGGGTGTCGGTGCATTGTTTGTCAGCATCTTGAGCGAAATTGTTTATAATTTCATTAAAAAGTTTCGTAACCGAAGCGGATTATTAGAGGTTGTGACCAAGTTATTGATAAATTTGAATTTGGGACAATCCCCAGATGTGATACTTACAATGAAGACAAGAACGTGCTTTTAGCCTGTTTGTCCAAAACATGGAGTCCTTTTTTTCCTCTGAATCCATTGAATACACGATAGCTGTTTCCCACAAGAATTCCAAATATGGTGGTATGGATTTTCTGATTCCAGTACATTCGATTTGTTGCTTTTTGTCTTGTAGTTCGTTATATTTTGAGAGGATCACAATTCTACCACAGATATGTTATTAGTGTTATCGTTTTTGTCGTGATTGCAGTTTCCTGTAAATATAAAATAGTAAGACGAGAAAGAAAATCTTACGTTTCAATTGAGATTACATTTTGGATAACAAATAATGCATTTATTATTGAGTGATTTTACATGTCGGAATTGGTTCGCCGAACCGTAGACAAGTATCCAATCCCAATTAAATGAGTGAAATTGTCTTTACAGGCCATCCCACCCACCGGAAATCATCTAGCATGATTTCAATGCAGTTTAGAAGAACATTTGCACACAGCACTGAATAGCGTATAGTATATGAAACCCTGCATTAAATCTTGCTTGCCATCCTAGTGTTGGCAAAGGTGTACTTAGTTTCTTTCCGTAATAAAGTATTCTCTATACAGTTGCGCATATAGGGCTGCGAGGGCTTTGAATAGGATTTGGTGTTTTCTACTTGCCCTAGAGCTTCCCCATTATATTGCCCATGCATTAGGAAACTTTTACCTTTGGCTTCTTTCAATACTCAACACAACAAAACACAATTAAAGGTTGACATGCAACCTAATAATCTTCGTTACCGAAAACTACAACAACGTAAACCAAACCTTCGGTGAAATCAAAGTTGTTAGATTGAATATCTCATGAATATTCGATAGGACATTGCATTCTTAGGGAGCTGGTGATAGTTCGTTTTAGTGTGTACAGTACCATCACTTCACCATATTTTTCTAAGGGACGAAGAGTCTTTCTCCGTCATGCGAAATAGATTTCAAAACCTGCTGAAATACCAACATTAATGTTGTAATTAATAAACGTAGAAACACAAATTGAGCGAACATGAAATGTTTATCGCACGTCCTTTTCAATTGTATTATTTGTGTCATACTTTTTGAAAACATCTGACTCTAATACGGTTCAAAGGAGCCTAATAATCGTATACATCCATCATTATATAGGGTGACATAGCATCTCATTTATTTATAAGATAATAAAGTGTTCACGTGTCAGTATCTCAGTGTATTTCTACATACATTATTCCCCTAGCATAAATACTTATAAGAATATGTTTCAAATCTTATGTCAGGTATTATCAACAACCTCCACACTCAGTGAATAGAATGCCAAAAAAGTATACTAATGCCTATAGTACACAAGTGTCTAAAGCTGAAATTCCAAAACTTGGGAGGCCTTTCTACCCACCAGTCAATGTATGGCTGGCGGCTTCTGCTAGTCAATCTCATATCACATTCTTCCAAAAGTTTCTTCGATGCTGTGAAACCTCTTTCAACCACCTGAACCAGATTGTCTTCCTTAATTCAAAACAAAATTCCTTTTTATGAGGAAAAAAAAAAGCATCCTTGTCAATAAGGAAGCATCCCCATGGTTCTTTTTAGATCAATCGGAAGACCTCTGTGGTTGGGTGGGCGAAACAAGTTGCGGCGGAAATTTGAAGCGGAATACAGATAACTACAAATTCAGTAGGAGAGCAATTTGCAAAACATCCACCTCAGCACCAGCAACAACAGAAAAAAAAACGAGACTTTGGGTTGTTGGTGGTGTATCGTTAAGCACTCGAAAAGAATCTGAAATATTAAATCGTAGCTGAAGATAATAGTAAAGTCGTTCATTGTATTTACGAGTCTAAGAATGCTGTTGCTAGTTGGACATTTTCTAGCTTTCTTGGGCAACTATTCAAAAAGATTTACTGGTTGACCTACAAAAAGGACATATCAAATATCAGGATCCGTTTGACTGTCGATGCGTTGCTAAACTTATTCGAAAAGATTCTCCAGCCCCGGGGCTAGATGGATACAGATGGCATCATTAGAGTAATCAAACTGTTATCGATTGGCAACTATTTACGATGATAGGTTGAAAAATAATGCTCAAATGGTTGTGGAGCGCAAACAAGAGCAACAGTCGGATACGGCAAGAAGTTTAATACAGAACAGTTCTTAAGCTTTAAAATCATATATTTATTTTTGAACACGGTCAACAACAACAAAAACAAATTTTATCATTCTCTCACTGATAAATTCCTTATACTTTTTTCAAATCCAGTATTTGACAGTGGCCTTAGCATCATCGTCTCTCTTGGGTAGAGAAGAGAAATAAAAATCGGATGACGTTAGATGAGAGGAGTAAGGAGGGTGTGGAAGTTCAAACTTTAGGTTTCGCAGAGCCTCTTCACTTGCGCGCCAGGTGGGCGGTCACACCTGCAATAAAGATGTGCAAACCACCTTTAACCTGAAATAATAACCCACGGCAAGATCACCATCTTGCCACAGCATCAAGCAAGATTGCTACATTCCCCAAGGCGTAATCGGTTACTCTAGTCGGCACCCATGACCATTACGAACCATTTGAGAATCTTCCCGGGTCCTCTTGCCGGCGTCCATGTCTATCATATACACAGCAACCCCCCGGTGTTTACTTTTCCCATCAATCCGTTGGTCCAAAGACAAGCCTGGCAAGTTGCTCGCTTGCACATCTGCAAGCCAAATTTCCCATGATCGGTCGCCTAACCGATAACCGATCATCGAATTGGACACGACATAATTGTTATCCCAACAATCATATCAATGGTCATGTCCTACGACCCGTTTTCTAAAACAAACATGCACCCATCCATCCTAGCCCTTGCCATCGCGAACGAATTTTCTGTTGACTTAACATCACAGAAAAATCCATTTCTGCCTCCGGCGATACCCTCTATTGTTTACAATGACAGGGCCTTCAGCCTCTGTGCATGAACATTTGTTTGAACAGCCGCTGGTTGGTTTCTCTCCACCTTAATCAATGCATTCTTCGTTGTCCGCACTTCGCAGGTACGGACATCCAACCTATCTGTACCATATACATGGAAACCCTTCCAGTGAAACTCAAATCGCGTTCTCATTGGGTACCGAGTAGATAGAGGATGAAGATCGTTTTTCACCATAGCGTAAAAATCCACCCCAATTGCGACTGGGGTATGATTGGTGCAATGGCACTACGAGTCAGATTTTAGCTAGCAAGTCAGAGACACGTATCGTGGACATTGTGTGTGTAAAGGTCGAGTTTCAACCGCCAATCGCAAAGAGTCGGTGTAACACATTCGATGAATAACGTGTCGTGTAAAAAGTTAGTCTATCGAAGGTTTTAATTACCTCAAGTTGGTCTTACGGAGTCTACTTAAATTTAAATTCGTGTAGACAGAAAAACAGAAAGACAAATAAATAGATATAATTTAAAGATCCGTCTAAATCATTGATTTGTAGTACAGCCAAACTAATGTAAGAGTTACGTGGTGTTCTCGTTTTGTAGATTTGAAATGATATGTCAATTATCCTTTCGATAATATTTAAATGTAATCAAATGTGAAAACCTCTCCGTATATCACAATCGATTGAGGTTTTACTAGCCGGCTGACTGAAATTTGGACCTCAACGTTATCAATTTGATTATATATATTAAGTTTACAATAAAAATCATCTCTAAACACCAAGTTCCTGTGTATTTTAATGTACTTTCCTTATTTCTGGTGAACAACTTCTTTTGTATTCGGCGGAACAATAACGTGAAGTGTATGTAAATCAGTGTCCATGTTGACATACCAACATACCATACCCACACTCCATTGTCGCAGCGCTCAAATACGCGGATGTGTCCTCTTCTCATTTTGTAAGCGGTCGTGTCTTGGATCAAAATAAACTAATCGGAATGATTATCGTTCTGTATATACGAACCTTTAAATTTCGAGACAGCTGCCTTGATGTTAGCAGTTTGCTTATGCCAACTAGCGTTGCCACAATAAAGCTTGTAGGAGTTCTTTAAGACTCGCCCGAAGAATCACCCATCGTCCCAACCCAACTCCCCTTTCCCAACCTGCAATACCATTACCGATCATACCCTCTTACCTGCATATGAGCAGTTCAAAGCTCTCCTTCGTAATTTCTAATCTGAAATACAAATCCACGGCAAGATCACCATCTTGCCATGGTATCAAACGATATCAAGTCATCCAAAACCATTCCGATTCATCTTTATGAACTATTTAGGAACCCAATCGGTTCCTCTGGTCGGCAGCATGTCCATCAAACACACACCAATCCTCCTGTGTTTACTTGTTCCAACAATCCGTTGGCCCAAAAGACAAGCCGGGCAACTTGCTGAATGCAAACATTCTGATAAATACCCGAACTATAAGAAATTCTCCATGGCGTAATCAGGCTCGTTCTCAAGGCTCTGTCGACATTCGATTGATAACGGTATTTTGTAACATCAGGGGGATCGATTTCACCAATACGAATGTAAACCTGGTATCCTTGCCCTTGTTTTGATCCTTCTCTCAGGGAGCGTGTCTCCTTGCCCTGAAAAGGATGAGGGATCTCCTTAAGACAGCTCCTGAGGGGACCCGTTGTGGTTGCCGCCGTGCTTCCTCAAACCGTGACGGAAGAGCAGCTACCGATCGTTGAATATGGTCCTGGGAATCGGGTATGCCCAATAAAAATACTTTTTATTTTATGATTATTGAGTTTTATTTTATTTACTTTAATTTAATTTACTAGCATCCTACTGCTTCGGACGCCAATTGAGACTGATCCTCGAATACAAAACTCATCGCCCTTTTATACAAATCTTCATTGAGATTTGTATGTGAGAAACTGGAAAAAAGGAATGGGATATCTATTTTTAGAATATACACATGTGGGTGCAATCCAGATGGAGATAAGGATTTTAGAATTGTGTGTATGTTTGCATATGAAGATTCGTTTTTATGGTGTTTAGTTTTTAGGAAGGATTTGGAAATTTGAATATGGTAATTGAACAATTCAATTTGTCTAACATTGGATTGAAAGTTAGTTTGGGGATATGGATGCATGATATAGTAGGTGGGTAGAAATGTATGTAGGGGGGAAATTGTAGGGCTTCTTGGAGCACTACACTCTAACTGAAACCCGGGTCGATTCGTCAACTGATTCGACGTATCTTCGTTGCTCAGGATACGACTTCCATTCGAGATTCTGTGGCGGTTCCGCCAGATCCCACGGCTCGCCTTCCTGAAAAAACCCCCATAACCATAACCCGGGTCTGCACCAGCTTTCGCTAATGCAATTCGCATTAGCATCTTAGATGCTTCACGCATCAAACAGACCCAATTATTATAACCCTAAAATCCCTATAAAGAAAACTTACCTTCATGCATCCCTTCGCATACAATTTTTCATAAGATTTCTTTGTTTTCCTATTTGGTATTCTGAACCAATTCGGTACCAGACAAATTCCTGTAAACAAAATAATTCGGATTGCAATCAATGTAACCGTCATGACAGGGACCATAAATATCGCGCCGTCTATATTCCCAGCCGCGTCATATACCTTTTCATACACATTGCCTGGCAACCTTTTTTGTTTGTCTTACCAACAAACAACCCAAGCAGCTGCATATAATTAGCGCAATAGACGCTGAAACCAAATTCTCCAGCATTTCCTAATGCAAATATGAACCCGGTTTCTATTGCAGCCAGAGATGCCATAAACATCCAATTTGCTTTTAGCACCTTTTTCTCCTAACGTCGAAAATAGCGACGAGGCATCGTATAAACATGACCCTCATTAAAGAGCGAACCATTTGGTCGCCTTTTCTTTTGTCCTTGCCGCCTGCCTGTTTCGCTGTTCCACTGCACGTGTGAATAGCATTGATCTCAACGATCCCACACATACCACCATGACCTGTATTACAAGATCTGGTTTCCTATACCACCAAGAGAGACTTTACGTTTCCCTGGTGGTAGGTAAAAAACGATATCCTTATTGGAGAGGATATCGTTTGAGTCGTATTCCAACCACCGTTCGCGACGGTCGCGTCATCATCCGCCGTACCGAGTGCACCGGTACGGTGCGAGCCACAAAGGTCGTATCCCTTTGCAGAGTCAATCGGGTTTACTTTATTTTACATTAGTCGGTGAATAATTATAAACTCCTTTCGTTCCGTTTAATATCAATATTTTCATTGTCCTAAGATTTACTTTAGTAAATAAAATAACCTTTGTCAATGGTTTTGCAATTAAAGTGAAATAAAAGAACATTTAGTTATGGAAGTCCTACCGTGCGTTTTATTTCTCGGACTGACAGCGTTTACTTCTTTTGTCTGTGAACATTTTGCTGCGGTGTTCGGTGTGTGGCAATTTCCAATTTATTAATCGGAGGAAGTTTGTTTTAGTGAACGAGTGGGTTGGCGGTAGAACTCTCGCCCATGCTGGCGACCCGACCTCCTACCCCACAATTCCGTTTTAAGGGCGAAGTCTGCGTCTTCATGCGGTCCGATCTGGTTTGCTGATTGATGAAGGATGGAGGCGTTGGAACCCAATAACATGGATATCATGCGGTTGAGCTGATGAATTATGTTAAACTTCTTTGTTGTCTTTACCACTCCCCGAATGACGATCGGCCAGCGATATTTTTCGTACATCTTCCACGTACTGTCGACTAAATACAGATCAAACAGCCGTCTTCTGAAATGGTCGTCCTTGGCGATTTTAATGTACACAACTCCGGCTAGTTAGCACATTCTAACAGAGTCGACGAGGCCGGGAGGCTGGCGGAGATGTTCGCTGTTAGCCGCGAACCTACGCGAGTACGGATGCCCGACGTGTTGTTTTTGACATCCAAGCCGAGCATTTATACCGTGGAGATTGCTGCGCCACAGTGAAGCTCAGATTACTGCTTGGTATCGGTCGCGCAATCACATTCATTCCAGGGGAATAACCAACCTACGAAGCTTCGCTAAGTATGGAGGTATGGAGCTTTGGCGGTTGTGTTATAGTGTTCCGCCGTACACTAAAGAAACACACGTGTTGTATCTTTTCGAATTACTTTAATTTATTATTGCTATCGTACGTTAATTTTACACTTTTTTTTTTTTTGTGTTCAGTGGAAGTTTATCAAAATTACAGTATTCACTTTGATTGAGGACTTTTAGTTTGTTAATGTTGTTTATTAAGTTCTAGGGACTCTCGATCCGCGACACGACTCTAAGGTTTCACTTCCGTTCCTCATCAACGTCTTCCTCTCGTTGAGACCATTATCGTACTGATTAAAATATCTCGCGACCGAAAAAAATTCTCACCGGAAAGAGATTCGCCATGTTGTCCTCTCTTTCCTCTTATTCTACCTTTTTGTTGTATTTCCTCCGTACCTGATGACCTTTTCTACCTCGGTGGTATCTTTTGTGTTTTATTTGGTGCTTTAGGGTATTTTACCTGGCCAAAATCTTTATTTTCGGCTGCGATACTTACAGGTAATTGTTTCTACAGTAGAGAAAAGGCTGAAAATAATGGCCGTCTTTGTGCATGTACCCACAGTGGTCTTTTTACGATAGAAAGACCGAATTGCGGCTGGCTCCAGAAGAAATTACCAGTATTGTCCAATACTTGGCCGCCTTTGTTATACGGCTAATGAATTTTTCAGCTAATGCATTTCCAAAAAATTCGTTTTAGAAAAATGTGGTTTTTCTGTAGCCGTATAGGCCCAAGGAGTTTGATGAAACATGCAACCCACGTGTAAGAGAGCTCGTGCGGTTGAGGATGAAAGTATGCATGGGCGAACTAAGGGATTTACCTTACAGTATTTTGTGGGGTTCGTAGAACACAGAGCTGCCAACTGGGACGATTTGCCAGAGATCTTCGCATCCTTTCCGTGGTCGAAGGTGTACTTAGAAGACTCGGATGTTAACGCATGCGCGGAATCGGTCACAGAGATTATTCTTCTCGGGATGGAGATCTACACTCCGCATTCCATCTAACGAAGTTCATCTGATAAGCCTTTCTTTGATAAACAATGCAAGCAGATTACAGTAGCAAAAAATATAGCTTTTAGACAATGGCGGTCCAAGTCCACCGAGGTTAACAAAACGAATTTTGTTAGAATTAGAAACGCGTGGAACCAGATGATTGATACCGCGAAGAAGGCCTACAACAACAGAGCGACCACTAAACTCCTTGAGTGCCCAACTGGTTCATGTTCCTTCTGGTCAATGGCAAGGGCTGTTAGCAGTAACTTCGCTTCCTCCTCTTTCCTCCGTTAGTGTCGGGCAGTGGGACATTAGCCACAGGAAAAAAAATAATAAAGCTAATGTGTTCGCGAATTCAAACCACGATACCGGCCTTTTGGAGCCACCACGGTCTTCGATGCGGGATGTGAGGTTCCGCCCGCATACTATTCAACGCATTCTACGTGGACTGGAGTATATGAAGGCAACCGGCCCGGACGGGATACCAGCAATCTTCCTCAAGAACAGTGCTACAGAACTATCGCCGGCTCCTGACAGACTCTTTTCCTTATCTTATGCACGGAGGACTGCTGGAAGAGATCAGCCAATCCCAAAGAGGGGAAGAAAGTGTCTCCCACAAAATTACCGGCTGATAGCATTACTGGCTATATTATCTAAGGTGATGGAAAAGGTCGAGTTAATTAAGTATTTGGAGTGCAACCAATTTCTGAATGATCGTCAATACGGATTTCTTGGCAGGCGGTCCACGGGAGACTTTTTGACCCTTATAACCGATATATGGACATCTACGATTGAACGGCATGGTCAGTCAAGGGCGGTCGCATTGGATATCTCCAAGGCTTTTGACCGCGTCTGGCACGGGGCGTTGCTGAGCAAACTTCGTTCATATGGACTGTAGCGATTAACGTAGTTATGTGCCGGCATTGGCACGGGTTGACTAAAATTCCCTGACGAGTTCACTTTCTCGACGCACTCAGGATACTTACAGAAACACCCAGATGTCCAACTGGTTACTGCCACTGTTCCAGCAAAGAAAATAAAACTCCAGAAAATGGTTGATGGTATCTGGTGACTTTTATTAATGTTAGTTCTTATATTACAACAGCTCAGGGACTTTTTATTGTAACTACACAGGGGAATTTAATTGTTTTAAAATTGTGACATCACAGGTGACTTTAATTGTTTTATGTGGTAACTACACATCTCAATTTAGCATTGCTACAGGAAAGGGTTTAGACCGCGTCTGGCACGGGAAATTGCTGAGCAAACTTCGCTCCTATGAACTTTCCCAGCAGGTTTGCTGAGTTCGCGCGATCTGTGTCCTGTTGATTCTGGTGTGCTTCCAGGTTCTATTTAGGCTCCAACCTTGTTTTTCCCTCACATTAATGATTTGTTGGAGGTAACGAATAACAGAGAGTTCAGTTTTGCCCTGGAGAGAAGAGAAGCGATATAACGTGGATGGAGAACAACGAAGATTATAGAGGGCGATAATCAAAACAACACGAATAAAAACAGATCGAACAAAAACACATTGATTGCGGCACGGAAATATTAAAAGGTGACGTTGAGGCTTAATACAAAAATAAAAAGTGGTTCGGAACTCGCGGGCAAAATTGTAGACATTCGGTAGTTAAGTGAAGTACTTCATTCATTAATTCCGTTTAACATAAAACTGGATACTGGAAGTTTCATCAAAGGGATACAGATTAAAGGATTGGGACGAGTGTCGATTTGAAACATCTCCTGAAGGAAGTTTATTCGGATGAAGGCTCGCGAGATAAAGCAGAACAAAAAACTATAATAGGAACATAGATATGTTGTAAATTCTCGTTAAATGGATAAAATATTTTTAGCTTCAAATTCGGAGTTTGTGATTTACTTTCTGGAATATTTTATCAGTACTTAATCGACAAAAAAATTCTACTGAGGTACCACGGTGAGTGAACTGATTTGACTTGTCCACGAACATTGAATGTGAAGAAGAGTTGGAGTCGTTTTCCAACAACCGTAGAAAATCGACAGAGTGTTTCTAATACTTCGCCAGCCATTAGAAGTTTCTTCAAAGGTGCAAATAAAAGAACGACAACGGCCACGTGACGCTGCCAATGCCATTGGATACCACTTACCCAGAGGACCAGCTAAGGAACCCACTACATTTCGAATTGAAGAAAGAAAATACAGTACCATCACACCACGGCACATCACAGAAATTAACACCAGGTAAGCGAGGTTGTTTTTTAACATATACTCTATATCATCATTTAAGAATACTACATATACGAAGAGTTTCCATATTTTACTCCCGGTGCGTTATACTAATTACTAACGGACTCCTCCTTTCGCATATGCATACCCAACCTTGGTCATATTGTCGTTTTTGAAGCGTGATCTTGTGACACTTGCAATGGTTTACATTTATTCGTGTGCACTATTTTATCCTCATTATTCAGTAAAGTGGGCGTCACGGTTTGAATACTTGGTGCTTATGTTGTTGGGTGCGTTAGCACCGCCTCATTCTGACTTACAAAATAGGAATTAGGATTATACTTGGCACATTTTTGCTTTATGCTCTTTTGCTCCGCATTTTAGTGCGAATGATCTATCTCCCATTTGAAGAAGATTGCCATATAACGATATTGTCAGGACCTGAAGAATACTGTGAGTACTAACTGTTCTCCCAATCCACATCTCATTCAACCCGTCCGCAAGAAAACTATACCAAACAAGATCATAGCCTTTTCTCTTAGTAAACTAATCATACCTGGCTTCGTGCCATCGGGTTTATTCTTACGGACAGAGATCAGCTCAGGGAACTATGTGAAGATTGCGGTCAGAATTTCATCGCCATCATCCAAGCCTTAGAACTCGACCATTGTTTCTTGAATCAACATTTTCACACTGGGTTCTTTTTGAAACGTTTCTTGCACCTTTGCTACCAGTGTTTCAGTGATTATGTGGGGATTAGGAAGTATTGTGCAGGCATGGACACTCGGTTCACTTCCTTCCACCACCTTAACGAAGACAAAGTTCCACGGGAAAGAAAGTCACAAACAAAAGAAATAAATGCACCCAGGAACTGCAGCCGAAAAAGGAAACACACTGTTATTCTGTTGAAGTAAATGTTTTTTTATTTTATTTCACTTTCATTATTAACTTGTTCTTAGCCATTATTAAATATGTTAGTGTTTTGATACTTCACTTATTATGACATTAACTTGATTTCTATTAATTTTATTTTGCTACACACACTAGATCGGAACGACCGTGGCGGTCGGCAGATGGAATTCGGCTCAAAGATCCAACCCTCGTTTGGGGTGAGTTTGTGGTGTGGTGGTAGATACCTCTCCACTAAGGATATGTATTTACTTGCCACCAGAGAAACGTAAAATCTCTCTTGGTGAAATAGAAAACCAGATCTAGTAATGGAGATCATGGTGGTATGTGTGTGATCGTTCAGATCTGTGTTGTTTACCCATGCGCGAAGGCAATGGCAAAACAAAGCAGGCAGGCTGCAAGGACAAAGGGATCGAGAAGATCGTTGTCTATGTAGTGCATCGCGTCGAAATAAATAGACGACGATGCTTCGAAGAAATGTGGTAAGAGAAAAGATGAGAGCATCATAAAACTCTTAGATGAGTGATGCCCTTGTGTAAATATACGAATAGACATTGGGAAAAGGTGCTAATGGGTTGGTGGACTAAACAAATCCCTTGCTTGCATTTGTATATGCAGGGAAATTCGTTTGTGGGAAAGCACGAAATTGGTGATTGCTTATTAGTAGGAAAACAAATCATGGGTTGGGTATTATGCATGTTTACACGCGAAGGAATTCGGTTTATGGCACATGACGCTAGATGCGCTATTTGCTATTGTCCCTTGGACAAAGGTCTGCTAGATATGTTCATGTGGGAAGATAAGGGTGCACATGAGGAACAAAATTGCTTGGCAAACAATGGTGCCGGAATAGTTTTCCTACTTAAAATACGTGTACGCAGACGAATTATTTTCCAGCGAATTCTAATGATGCATTAGATGTGTGAACAGAATCTTTCAGGGATTTTCGTGTAATGCGTTGGAAGCATTAATGTCCTTGTAGTAGGAAATGTTTATGTTGGGTGGAGATTGCGGTGCAGGTGTGGGAAAGTTGGAATTTGCTTGGCAACCGAAGGTACCGTATAGGCTTTCGGATACCTAAAAAGGTAGAAAAGAATTCTTGCAGGGAATTTGTATGCGAAGAGATGTGTTGTATAATTCTTATTCACTTGCTTTAAACACCGCACACCCTTTAAGTAAAACACTGTTTCTTTATTTCAAACTTTTATTTAAAGCGTGATTGTTAATGTTATGGTTCTTTATTTAATTATACTTATCTTCAAAACTCTATTTAAACACTTTTCAGTTTACCACACTGCACTTAATTTCCGGACTATATTTTATAAATACTTCTTAACTCACTACCCGGTTGACCAACACACTAACTCCGAAAAAAAACACGCGACCGCCTTAGGCAAAAAACTACAACCAACCACCTTGAAGATCTTTAACCAACTCTTCTATCTCACCGTCTCGGTCGAGTTTCAAAAACCAACTCCCGATGTCCGATTTTTCTTCGGACGAAAACTTTTCTTATCTTATATAACTTATCCTGCAGATAAAAGGATTTTCCTTTCTTCGTCTTTCCCCAATTTGGGATCGAAAGAGAAAACACAAAAGAACAATCAACAAAGGACCTTGCCGATGAGTATTTACGATCCTTTGTGTCGGTCGGCGATAAACGTACATGTAGTTCGGTTTATTGTGCCAGTTGTTTTTAACCGCGTGGGCCAGAATCTCTTCCGTGGGAAATCGGTACAAAGGAAAAGATCAATAGCGCCTAGGTGAACGTGCAGTTCGTTTTATGGTACCTGTTTATTTCTTTTAGGCGAATGGGCAAGGCTGTTCCTTGTGGGAAATGGTTTGGGTAAACAAACCTTTGAAAGATCATAAAATTGCAGACGTGCTATTTATGATTCTCAACAACTTTACTTGAAAGTTGGTCATCTGGTCCACAGATTTGGATCCAGAGGATTTCGCGTGTTGAACATATGGTTCACGTCTTGGATTCGACTTAAATTCAATATGGGCAAATTGAACGTGCAGTTCAATTTGTTTGATATTGAAATGATATCGCGATATGTACTGTATGCACGATTAATGATGGAGCTTAGCTTCAAAGAGGTCGGTTTTATGGGATGGATGGTTGTGGCCGTAACAGAAGCATGGAAGGAAAGTTTTCTTTTACAGGGACTTTTAGATTATAAATTTGATAACCTAGATGCGTAAAGCACTTAAGATGCTAATGCGCTTGCATTAGCGAAAACGTATGCCGATTGGGATGTAGTTATAGGGGTTTTTCAGGTAAGCGGGCCGTGGGGTTTGGCGGAACCGCCACAATGACTTCTACCTGCGGTTTTCCTTTTGCTATCTTTTAAACTATGATATCGCGAAATTTATTTAATGTAGGTTAAGATTTCATAAACTAGAATGTCCGCATATGAGTTTTTGCCAGTTTTTGTTATTATAATATAATATGGGTTTATATAAGAAGTCATTGGGTATTTTTGGTATATTTTTCTAAGTCGCTTATTTATATAAAGGACGAATACCCATCAAAGAAATATTTTTGGTTTCTTTAAAGAAATTGCGTACATAGTTGTTGTACCGTCAAAAATGGCGTATACCTACAAAAAATATGCAATGACTTTAGTCACATCAATATTATTGTTGGCGATGCATTACGTCGACACGAATTCCCAGGAAAGGCAAGGCAAGCGCCATCACACCTGTTCGTGGGAAACAACTCTCAGCGGCGCACAGATTGCAGGAAGCCACTAAGAAAAGCAGAACCCAGGAAACGAGCGAACCAGAGGACGGCTGTGGGCCTACATAAGGAGAGCACATCGATAGAGCACCAGGAGTTGCCACGGGAGCTCCGAGTTGCAAAGAGACTTGACAGGGTAATAAAGATTAAGCAATTGTAGCAGCGGTGCTTTTTTTTTTTTGAGAATACAAGAATCGTACTGGGCAAGACAATAAAGCCCTTCGCCCAGAGCGGACTCCGGCTCTGGAGGCACGGTACGCTAACCAAGTAAATTGTTTTGGCCGGCCAGAGCCGGAATAGCGTCCACATGAAGAGAGGGAAGCTGAGACATCACCTGAGAAGGCGCCATCCTCAGAGCAGTAACAATTATATTACCAATACCAATGTAATAATACAAGGGTATTATCCACGTCACGGAATCGCTGCAGCTATCGATTTGTAAACTTTTTTTAACATTTTAAAAAATCAGACGAAACAAAAAAATAGACCGTCGAAACTACTTAATATATATACTACAGCGATACAGAAAATACATTTCTACATAAATAGATTTAATATTTGAAAAAGGGATTAGCTAAAAGTTTGTGTTATTCGGGTGCTGGAGTGGTTTCAAAACACGGTTTCAACTTAAAAAACAGAATTTATTTTCCGAGTACTGATGATACATAGCCAAACAATTTTTATTTGCTTTGATAAATGTTCGTTCGTTTATACATTTTTGACATATCTCAATCCAAATAAGTATAAGTCCCGATGTCAGCTGCGTCAACAGTTTTAGAGATAATAACTTGCAGCACATACAAAACGTTCTCGGATACTGAGAATGAATAGAAGACAATTGCCGTGTCAGCAATCCCAATTCTGTATATCAAAATCCTGTTGTCAAGGATAGAATACACGGTATGGAATACGCGAATATGTGGCGCTCGTGTTTTAAATGTCTCCCTCGTTTCGTCAAATACTCACACTGGCATAACAAGGCGGCATCGCGGCTGCAAATGATTTCGATTTAACTCTATGTTACGAAGGAGACCGGTGGAAGGGAACAACAACACGTGACCTGTTCCTGTTTTCAGTTGTCAAATATAAATGTGAAGGGTGGTGGGATAGTGAACAACCAAGGTACAGGCTGTAAAGTGCAAATGAGTCAAAACTACGAGAAATCTACATGCAAAGGAGGACAAATTCATAACGAATGTAAAAGTTGTCTGCAGTACTTTTTAACTGTTTCTCAATTGCGTAAAATTCCATCTTTTACTTCTCAAATGTGTGGATACAATCTAGGATGAGCAGAAAGTCGTAAATGGCTACCCCACTTCCTTAGTTTAGGATACTCAATTCGAAAATAAGAATAGCGCAAGCAACTAGGATCATTTAAAAAATGCTGAGATGAGTATTACTCGTATATTAAACTGACTCTATTACCCACTAACTAACGTGTCAGAGGAATCAGCAGCCGTGGATATGCAACTTCTCGTTCACAATATACTATGGTAAAAGGTGTATATAAAATATGTATAGTGGCTTTATAAAGTCCTCTTTCATAGCAGAGTACCTTGTTTTGCAAGGCTCCTGTTTTTTCCACCGTTAGTAAAGCTCAACATGTTACCTCGATGTACTATCCCCCTTTAGAGTTCATCACTTGCAGGCATCCACATGAGAGCATTAAGTTTGTGTACTCGTACATTGGAATTTTCATCCTCATTTATGCGTCCGGCGTTTTTTTTTTGCCTTCATTTAACGCGATTTTGGAGATCAGACAGATTTTTCGTTTCACTACAGCAAAAACTACAATCCCTGGCGGCTAATACGCCTTCCTAAATAATCACTTTATTCAGGACGACATGTATGGAATTTCTATCGTGAGGGACTTTTCAGCTTGCTCTTCTTGAATGCTCGTCGTTCTGTTCAGACTTTCCATAGAGGTGACCTAATTTTAACCCTGCGTAGTGCCAGAGCCACATGGCTCCTTGTAATATTGAACAGGAGTGAAAGTGCTAGTGTCTCTCTTTACTATTAACGTGGAGTGGATTCCCTTTCGCTTTGATACGAAAAGTGGTTTTTAAAACTTATGGAAAAGCTTCCGGATTTTAAACAGATTTATTATGTAAAATACAACTCTTTTGAAAGGTGCCGAAGGATGAACATTTTAAATTAAACCTGGCTAATCAGAGGCACATACGTTTCTGCATACATTTGTGTATATGGGTTGGGCATTACTTATTCAATTGCGAGTGATTGTGGGTTGAGGGGGTTTTCCAGAGTATGTATTGTTAAGGGTAGACGTAGGTGTGATGATCCGACATAAGGGAACAAATCATCAAGAAAACAGCGACTCGGCAAAAAGAAGACGTAGAGAAAAACAGAAAAAGCGGGTTATACGCGTCGACACGTGGAATGTTCGAATGTTATATAAACCAGGCGCGATACGGAGGGTCGTGGAAATCGCGAACAATATAAAACGTACATCGTCGCGCTTCAGGAAGGCCGACTCCCACATCAAGTAATAGAAACCAACTGGTTCATACTGGCGTGTGGACGCACCGATACACATAACTGTTGTATTTGGCCTCGCTCCCAGGTAGCGTATCTCCTTGTCCTGAAAAGGATGAGGGATCTCTTTAAGACCGGTCCTGAGGGGATCCGTTGCGGTTGCCGCCGTGCTTCCTCAAACCTGAGGGAAGAGTAGCGACTGATCGTCGACGAAGCTAGTGTCGCAAACTTCCTAGGGCAACAGCCAGCGGCTTCTGCTGGGTTCCGTGGGGCAAGTGATCCTCGGCGTCAGTGAAAATCTGTGGATAAACTAAAAGGGGCGAGAGCCACAGCTCTACTCACCAGTCAAGAATAAAACTCCGTTTTATTTTAAGGCGTACATGGTCTTCTTTATTTTGTCAGTTATTAGTGGTTCAGGATTTATTATCCTGTTGGTCTCCTGCAGCGGTTCCTCCAGGGACCGTGTGCATCTATCAACTGCCGCGCGGAGATCGCGATGCGTCTTCCTTTTAAGTGAAAACAAATCGAGATTTTGTATCTTGAAACGAACGTTTCAGGTGGAAAATATCGATTTCGGGTGTGGTGTTCAATGTGCTCATTAGGCTAATGGTTCGGTTTTATGAGTTCTCATGAAACTATTGTGCATATTAGGATATGCATTGGAATTGGGGTTTTTTGCTTCTTGTTATCCATCTGGCTTATGCAGACAAGAGTTTGCGTGTCCTTCGGATGGGTAACACAAGATCCGTGGGAAATAGGTATTGGTCTTTGAATTGGTGCATTTGCAAGTCATAAAACATATGGCATGTGAAGATATGCATTAGGATGTTTATGATTGCTTCAATTGTGTCTCGGCGGAAAATAGATACGCCTTTGTTTAGACGCATGCACATTTTGGGCTTTGCATCTTGTAGGAATTTGAATTGAATGGAATTCAATGTTTGAGAGTTTGAACGTTTAGCTCAATTTGGTGGACATTGAATTTAATGTTGATTTGGGTGTAGGGATTTGTATGTGGGGGAAGGAGATTGTTTCTATGGGGTAAGGAAATTGTAGGGTTTTCCGGAGCACTACATAACCTCGAAGCCGGCTTCATCATAAACAATAAGATTACGCCCCACGTAAAAGATGTGAAATTTATTAATGACCGAATGTCGGTGCTAAAACACAGGGCCCATTGTACAATTATGTACCTATAAACGTACAGGTCCCAACAGAATCTACCGACGAAGAAACGAAGTACACGTTCTACGCGACCCTAGAGGAAGTATTTGATGGGATCTCATCATTAGATTGTTGTATTCCAGAATACTACCCTTATTAAATTTAACACTGAATCTCCTAACACATCCTTAAAAACTTCACTTAACATATAGTACATTCTCACTTAATACATACCATTCATAAACATTCACAATATTACCAGTTACAGCACACTTAATAACCTGCACCTTTTTATTTATTGAAAACATAGCAACTTGGATTTTCGTCCGAATTGAATGTGAAAAGTCAGAGAGAAAAAAATAGAATAGAAAAAAAAAGTTCAGTTGATATTTGTCAGCCGTAAAGAAAGGTTGAGAATGTTTTGTTATGGAGCAGCTAGCGTCGCAATAACATATTAAGTTTATTAATTATTAACTTTAAATAATTGTTTGTTATTGTTGTTTAAATAATAATTAGCGCTAAAGCAGATTTCGGCTTGATTGACGTTGTAAATAAACAGAATAGTCGCAATTGGGAAATCTTAAAAGCCAGTTGTACGTGAATTATAAGTGAGTTGTTTTTGGAAAATCATAACAGTCAATCACAAAAAAATAAAAGGTCCACGCTCTTCCCTCATACCGAGGAAGCACGGCGTCCGGACCACAACACTGGTGGCAGCGGTGGGATACAAAATAAGAAGAAAAAAAAAAAACAAGAAAAAAAAATTTTTTTTAAACAAAACAAAATTTAAAACAACAAAAAAAATGTTTATAAGAAGCACAACAAGAAAAAAAATTTAAACATAAAACAACGGAAAAAAAAACAAGAAAAAAAAATTTTAAACATAAAACAACGAAAAGAAAAAAGTAATCTTTAACGCAAAAAAAAAAAAATATTAAGCGACATATAAATTACGCCCGAAAGAAAAACGAGAAGAAAAAAAACCCAAAGGATAAATGGAAACGTCTCCACAACGAAAAAAAAAAAACACATAAAACCACGAAAAAAAAAAAGACCAGGATATTCAACTTCTAGGACGTGAAGTCTGCCTGGCGATAATTAAAATATTTAAAAAAAAAAAAGAAGAACACACAACAATAAGAAACTCAAGACAAAGACTTCTATCAACATTACGTATGACAGCAATGAACATTTAGTGGAGTAAGAATTTTTTTTTTGCGACTTTTCTCTCTATTTTTTTTAGGAATATTTTCTACTTGGAAGCTCTCCTTATCCCAATAGAATATTTTTTGGATAGAAATTTCTATCTAAATTATTTGCAAATTCTCATTTCAGTATTTCGAAGACATTTCCGTTTTTTTTCTTTCTTTCTCGTCGAATTTTCTTTCTTTTCAGTTTTGGGACCAATTTATTTTTCTTTCCTATATATATATATATATTGAATAACCAAAAGAAAGGCCAATTTTTCCATAACCATATTTTTAAGTTAACCATATTTTAAGAATTGAATTTTCGCCATACATTATTTTAAACTTTCACTATTACGAGTCCATATTACACGAGACAGGCGGCTAGGCAGGGGGAAGAACAAATCCACTATCAACCGATACACATTAAACCCCCTGAAATGGCTCTCTCTGTCGGAATTTCTGATGTTTTCAGAATCGTCCCTACCTTTGACGGGAAACCCTGCGACTTAGGTAAATTTATTTCCGGGGGAGACGTTTTATTTAGATCCATAAAGAAGGCAGACCCGGATATATACGAGACATTTTTAGATCTAGTCAAAAATAGACTAGAGGGTCATGCTTACGATCTGATCAGGTATAGCAAAATCGCTAAGTGGGAGGATTTAAAAGATAAACTCAAATCGGAATATAAAGAGGAGCAATCTCGGTCGACGGCACACAATGAGTTGATTTCTCTGAAACAACGCTACAGAGAAACCGTCCGGGAATACGGCGATAGAGTCGCGAATGCTCTAAGGACTTTAAACTCTGCCACGTGTGAAATAACAGCAGACGCGGTGGTTAGGGAATATTTAATAGAAGAAAACATAAAATTGGCCGTACAAACATTTGAGGATGGACTAAACAACGAACAGCTAAAGATACTAGCTAAAGTCCATGGGGGAAACAATTTAAAACAGTCGATTGCACATGTAGTGTCACATGCGGCTCGAATGGACAACTCTCCCAGGTCATATCAATACAATGAAAAACCTACATTCAATCGTATAGTCTGCCAAACCTGTGGTAAGTCAGGGCATACACAGGACACATGTTATCGGAACATGCAATCCAACTTTTTTCCGAATAGACAACCCATAAAAAGGGAATATAACATTGTATGTAATTTCTGTGGACGGAATAATCACACAGAGAATGAGTGTAGATACAAGATATCTAGGAATGGATCGGCTTCAACAAATTACCAACAAGGTACAACAACGCGTAACCCATTCCGAAATAATCCTACAAACTCTGAAAATCGTTTTGGTGAAAATTCTAGGAGCACCAATAGACAAAATGTTCACTTTTCTCGGGTGCAAGAGTCGGAAAACGAGGCCTGACGCCAACCAAAATTTATGGAAGACAGACCAAAGTTTTCTATTTACAGCATTAGATCTTTGGAAATAGATAACGACCATTTTAATGAAGCTCCTAGCCAAATTTACCCTGAGCCCACATACTCCTATAAACCAAGCCATATAAACGAAGATAACCCTGTCCCTAATATAAAGACTCCGATTCATACTCCCATTCTGGAAAACAATTCAGCAACACAGACTGAAAATCCGAAATTTTCAGCAGTATTAAAGACTGAAATCGCTAATATCTCAGATATCCCTATTGACAACGCAGACACTTCAGCAACCAAGACTGAAAACTCAGCAGTATTAAAGACTGAAAATTCGGATCCTGCAGAAAATATACAAACAGAAATCCCTAATATTTCGGATATCCCTATTGACCACACAGACACTTCAGCAACCAAGACTGAAAACTCAGCAATATTAAAGACTGAAAATTCAGAACTTGCAGAAAATACACTAACAAAAATCCCTCACATTTCGGCTATCCCTATAGACAACCCCGACACTTCAGCAACAAAGACTGAACATTCAGCAGTGTTAAAGACTGAAGACCCAATAGTTGCAATAAAATTCGAAACCCAAGTCAGTTCAGCAGCTAATACTGACGAACAAATCTTTTCAGCAGCAAAGACCGACGGATTAAATGTTTCTACAGCAGATATAACTGAAGAAATAGTTCAAACAGCAAATAGTACTGGGAACCAAGATGTTCTGACAGCTAATAAGCCTGAAGAACTATACGAATCAGTAAATGAGACTGAGAAACTAAACGATCCATCAGCAGTGAGTAAGACTGAAAAGGTAAACGTTCCGACAGAAGTTAAAGCTATAGAAAATGATGACAATGAGCCGAAAACACAAAAAATTTTAAACAACGAAAACAAACACAGACACTTACTCAAACACGATATAATAAATAATGAAAATAATAATTTAACTAAAATAGGTACGGAAAAGGAAAACCATATAAGTACATTACAAATTCTTTTTTTCAACAATAAACATTTATTCAAACACAAAATACAAAAAAATAAAAAGTTACACAATCATTTAGGACATTTGAAATCAGTTCTTAAGAAGATTTTTGGTATTATGCATTTCTATACAATAATCATAGTAATAGGCCCAGAAAGGTTTTGGAAACTTTTCCATAAATTTAAGGAAGAGATAAACACATAACAAATGGCCTTTGTTTTATTATTCAATATATATGAAATAATCTAACAATTGTAGGAAATGAAAAAAAAAAAAAAAAAAAAAAAAAAAAAGTTAATGAGGGGGACGAAAGAAAGAAAATTTTAGAGGTAATATATATTGGAAATTTTAGAATTTATATATATTCGAACGGAAAAGGAAAGAAAGGAAATTTTAGAGGTAATATATGTATTGGAAATTTTGGAATTAATATATATATTCGAACGGAAATGAGAAATTTGAAACAATAATATTAATATTATATAATTAATATAATAAGTAATAATAACTTTTGGATAAGAAAACAAAAGGTTCCAAGGAGAAATATTTAAATTTAGTTAGTTAATATGTAATGTAAATAGACTATTTAGACTATTTTTCTAGTGTTAAGTCCTTTTTGATTATTGCAAACATTTAGTTAATATATAATGTAAATAGACTATTTTTCTAGTATTAAGAACTTTTTGATTATTGTAACCTTTGATGAAAGATTAATTTTGAAAACCTTTGTAATGTAATTGAACGAAAATCCAAGTTTTTAATTAATCTTAATTTAATATATAGTTACTAGAAAATTATTCTCTTCAAGGATAATTTTCTTTCTCGAAGAAGGGTGGGATGTTGTATTCCAGAATACTACCCTTATTAAATTTAACACTGAATCTCCTAACACATCCTTAAAAACTTCACTTAACATATAGTACATTCTCACTTAATACATACCATTCATAAACATTCACAATATTACCAGTTACAACACACTTAATAACCTGCACCTTTTTATCTATTGAAAACATAGCAACTTGGATTTTCGTCCGAATTGAATGTGAAAAGTCAGAGAGAAAAAAATAGAATAGAAAAAAAAAGTTCAGTTGATATTTGTCAGCCGTAAAGAAAGGTTGAGAATGTTTTGTTATGGAGCAGCTAGCGTCGCAATAACATATTAAGTTTATTAATTATTAACTTTAAATAATTGTTTGTTATTGTTGTTTAAATAATAATTAGCGCTAAAGCAGATTTCGGCTTGATTGACGTTGTAAATAAACAGAATAGTCGCAATTGGGAAATCTTAAAAGCCAGTTGTACGTGAATTATAAGTGAGTTGTTTTTGGAAAATCATAACAGTCAATCACAAAAAAATAAAAGGTCCACGCTCTTCCCTCATACCGAGGAAGCACGGCGTCCGGACCACAACAAGATGTTAAAATCCCCTTCCGGGACCTCAAAGCGAAAATTGGAAAGAAAGATATCTTCCAACGAACTATAGGTAAAGAAAGCCTACGCGATTTTTCAAATGATAATGGAACTCGAATTATCACGTTCGCAGCGTCAAAAGGTAGTGAAGAGTACGATGTTCAAGCACAAGCGAATAGACCACTTCCTCATAGACAAAAGACACCATTCGAATGTCCTTGACGTGAGATCATATAGAGGAGCAGATTGCGACTCTGATCATCATCTAGTGATGGGTAAATTTAGGGACAAAGGCCCGCAGCAAACCCACATGGGCAGTCACAGGAGACGAGCAAAAAGTTCGACACTGATAAACTAAAAAAACCTGCTCAAAGGGGCTGAATACCAAGACGAACTAACGAGCAGATTTAGCACCATAGAGAATGAGAGCAGTGAGGAAGGGGAGGCCAATATTGTGGACACGAAATGGGTATCGATCAGAGACGTAATCAAATAAACAGCCCAAAAGGTATTAGGATTTAAGAAAACAATTAAGTCCAAACCTTGGTTTGACGATGAATCCAGGGCGAAGATCGAAGAACGTAAGTGACTTAGAGTGATCCACTTAAAAACATATGATGAAGTCAACGCAGAAAGATACGCGACGATTCGGAAAGAAACAACTAGACTTTTCAAACGCAAAAAACGCGAGTGGGAGAAGACTCGGACCGAAAAAAATGCTACAAAATGCCAGAGCACAGAATATCAGAGGTATGTATGTCGGACTAAATTCAATTATAAATGGCTACCAAGGGAGAACCAAAATAATTCGAGACGCAAACGGCTGTCTAGTTACAGAAATAAACAATATCGTGACAAGATGAAAGCAGTACTTTGAAAACCTGGTCAATATGCGTGTAGTGCTCTAAAAAGCCATACCCCCCTTTTCCCCCATTCATACATCCTTAAATCTAATCAAAATCCTCAAAATCCTAAACTAACTCCGAAATTCGCAATAAACGAATCAAACATCCGTTTGTCGCTTAGCATTTGCCCCCACGGCATAATTTAATCAAAAATCCTAATTAAAATCAAAATTCGCAATAAACGAATCAAATATTCGTTTATCGTTTTGTATTTGCCCCCACGGCATAATCTAAATTCAAAATCCAGAATTACATTTCAATCTGGTAAAATCCCTCGTAAATTAAATAAACCAAACCCATGGCAAATCGTACCAGATGTTCAAATTTGCCATAAACAAACAAAACCCAAATTCAAGTACAAATTCTCATATGTAAACAGTTTCATGAGAATTCAGAAAACTGAATTCTTATCTAAAACAAACATTGAGCATCACACGAAATGTATCGAAAATCGAGATTTTCCATCAAAAACGTTCGTTTCAAAGATACAAATCTCGATTTGGTGCCGTTTAAAAGGGGATGTATCGCGATCTCGAAGAAGCATTCTATTCATGTACCTAGTCCTCGGCGGAAGTGCTGAAGGACCACGATCAGAAGATAAAGCTAGGATCTTGGAGGTGGTGTCCCCAGGATGATTAATTGTTTCACTATCTAAGTAAATAAAAATGAACCTATTATGACAAAATAATGATGATGAATGATTATCGCAACGTGCCCGATATGTATTTTTTTTTTGTTTGTGGGAAAAAGGCGTGTATTGTATTGTATGCAAAATGATTATTGGTTGTGAGGAGGGTTGAATATTAATTGTTTGAGGGTGTGTAGCGAGGTGTAACAGTAGCCATTCCACATCAGTTGAGTGTTCTCTAGGCCCCATCCTATTTAAGATCTACACCTCAGATCGCCCTGTGGATGGGAGAATAAACCAGATATGCTATGCAGATGACGTCCTAATGTACATGTCAGTCAAGAACCCTAAACTCGCAACAACTCGACTCAACCGTCATCTGGAAGAACTGTATCAGTATTACGGTCGATGGAAAACTCGACCCAATCCATCCAAAGCAGTAGCTATAATTCTGAGTAGTAAACACTCCCAACCTACTTCTCGAATACAAATTGTAGGTAATACGATTAGACCACAGGACAGGATGAAATATATTGGTGTCATCTTTAGCCCAAAAATGAATTTCATCAAACATGTGACATGTGGCGACATTCTTCGACTCTAAGCAACTGCACAACATTTTAAAGTGGAGCAACAAAGTTGACACCAAAGTTAAGCTTCTCCGCTATAAGCAGCTAATCCGATCTTGAATATTGTACGCGTTTCCCATATGGTCTTAAATATATTCGCCCCAAATGAAAAGACTTCGAGCTTTCGAAAGCAAACTCCTCAGAATATGCATCAACCACTCTAGAGGGCCTGACGGTCGCCATTACCCCAACTCCCACCTATACGAAAGCGCAGACTATCAGATGCCGAAGACGTGATCTGCGTTTACTACCGAACTCAAGACCTCCCGGTCTTTTATGAATTCTTTCCCACCATCCCCCCACCCAAGTAGTTAGAGAACATTTGAACTAACCCTGCCCACACCATCCTTAGATACCTCCTCCCATTCCTTTTTTATAAATCTTGAGGCCGAACCCAACATCCTCACGGTTGTGGGTGAAAAATGAAGTACATATCTGTCCATGTCTCAATAAAGTCTGCCTCTCGCCACCCCATTTTTTTTAGTTGAGTGTTCTGGAGTTTAAAAATCGAATTCGTACACGCGACCGTTAGTCTGATGCTTCAATCTTCACTGCTCACCCGTTATATCGTGTGTACAAATTACCCTCTTCACTATCGTTGCTAAATGCTACAATCCCAACGTATGATCTGTACACACAGCACACACTCTCCCATAATAAACAGGACTTTACTACTTCGATCGCGATTTCTGCACAGAGCACCGGCCCACTCGCGTACTCCGACGTACTCGCACTCCTCACTCCATCGTTCGCACATGAAGTTGATCGTAACAAAATTTCAGAGGAGTGAGTAGTTTGACGTTTCTAACAGAAACGCACACAGTATACAAGCAAATAGTGAAGAACAACACCGAAAGAAAATGGAATAAGCAAAAGCAAAAGCGTATACCAAGCAATAACATAGAAATTCGACATCAGTCGAGTGTACTTGAGCTTAGAGATCGAATTCGTACACGTGGCAGTGGCCTGATACATTGAGCTTTGGTTCTATCTTCTAGTGATTCTAACCGCGATAGCGTCGGTTCGAATCGCACGCCCTTCACTATCGCCGCAAACGCTATATTCCCACTACGTCCCTTCCAACAATTGCACACAAACACATAAACCATAGCGAAAAACTTCAGAGTCATATAACATAGTGATTAACATAGCATGCTACATAGAAGTAAAGTGTAGCTGTAAATAATAATTCAATTCCTGCACACGGCTGGTGGTTTGATACGTCAAAGCTTCGGTTCCAAACCACATATACTCCACCCAAGGAAAATAAAGTCGAGTTACTTCACGGCTCTTTGAGCTTGCTCATTCGGATGGATAGTTAAGTACTTCAATATTTAAGAGCAAAGACATAATCAGCCAAGTTATCATTAACATGGTGTGGAGCTTGGCGTCTGGTCTCGTTGCCGATCGTGCATTCACATCAGTACATCATTCTCCAATCAACTCAAACTTTCAAACTTTCTCAATAAGAGAATTATAAAGATGTGCTTGAGTCGACCGAGGCCATGGAAGCGTTCCAATATTAGTGGTGACGACTTTTTTTTATTTTCGAAAACCATCGCGACCACAATATTGAAGAAGACGATATCAATCGGGTATTGGGACAACTCCGTAGAACTCCCAACAATACAACAGAGCGTTCTGATGTGGGACGGAGGCCGGTAGCTGTCCAACGCTTCGAGAACGAAGAATAGACCGAGGAAGATAGTATTCGACAAGGACGTGGAACAATTTTCCGCCCCGAGTATCTACCTCTGAGGACCGAGGACCTACAAGAACTTGACTCCATTATGGTGGCGACTAGTGAAGTCAGAGAAGAGACAAACGAGAAGTTAATTCGGAACACCTGCTATAGGTGACCAGAAAAATGATGAGACTCAGACATCATACTTATCACAGTTGAAAAAATTTTAATATTCTATAGAAGACGAATTAGGCTGTCAGTGCAGAAAGCGAAGTTGGCGGAAAAGACATTAAAGATGTTTTTAGAATTCTAAGGTTTCGTGTCAAAACGAAACTTGCGCTTTTTTTAAGAGACGTACTTTCAATACGAAAGCAATTTGGAAACAGAACCGCACTTGCGGTTTCTGAAAGAGTTGACAGATGATGTCAAGTAAACCTCACTGACAAGCTCACTTATATAGTACTTCCCGCACAAAGAGAGAAAACACATCTATCAGAAACAGTTGGTCGGAATGCGTCTATTTCCTTATATATTTTTTAAAAACACTGGCTTACTCAAAACTGAATAACGCTTTGTTTGATTTTAATGCCGTTGAGGATATGCGCGAAATATATTCTTTTGAACCTTAGACGGACATTGCTATTTCTGGATGTACCACAGCATCCGGGAATCCTGGAAGGCTGGGAAAACAGTAATACCTCACAATCCGCATTGTCATCTACGGTATGGAAAATAGTTCTTAATATTCTGCACCGTTTTGATTTCAGTAGACGTTACGTCGAAACGAGAATGGTAATAACCTCATTTAAGCCCACGACTCTATGAATATAGCCAATGAGAGAAAAACACCGTTTTTAAGAACTATTTCCTCAGCTCCTTGCAACGTTTTCGAAAAGAGCGGAACATAAATAAAGGCATTTTCAAATTTATTTGTGGTTTGTTCAGTGGGTAGCTAAATGGAGTTCTCGAAAAACCCGTTGTCTAGCTTGGCGAATTTGAAATAAAAAATTTACCGACTTCTTTCGAAGGAAAAACTGTTTATTAAGAAACAAGCGAAATAAAAAATGGCGGATATTAAAAAAATTGTGAAACAATTGCCCTTTTTCATGTTTTTTTAATGAAAAAAACGCACTAAGATTAATTAAAATGGGTTCAACGGATACAGAGATTAACTGCCTATAGTTTGAAAAACAGGTATATGGTTTTTGTGTATTTTATTTACGGAATATTTTGTTTTTACAGTGAAGGGTAGTGAAGAATGGGCCCCAATATTCCATCCATTTTTACTTCTGGTTAGGTTTTAGGAAATAGTTCGTGAAGGGAATTACAGGATATCCTGTAAACAGCGTCCCATCGATGGGCGAGCGATTCGTAACCTCTTAACTCTCGGAAAAACGAAGCATGGCCCTAGTAAACGCCGCGCTCTTTTCGAGGTATTTTAGTTGTTCCAAAATTTCGTAATATCAACAGACTCAGGGAGGCCATTTGGAAAATGTGAAATAGGTTCTTAAATTTGTGTATTTCTATTTGCTTTAGTTCAGTAAAATTTATTATGAAATAAAAAACTTCGAGCGTTTTGAAAAGCTGCTAGTTTAATTGGGCTACTCAGGTCAAAAAATATATTTCATATTTGACAGGGTGATACAATTGTATAAGGTATTAAAAATATTTAAAACAATCACATTTTTAAAAATCGTAATTTGTTTTAGTGATAAAACATGTAAAAGAAAATGGATAAGTAGAAATATCGAAAATAGGGATAGAGCTATCACCTACTTCGTAAAATCCCGCAAGTGCTATCCTATCCTTGTGTGAAATAAAAATTAGAATCGACGAAATGTGTGTTACACAATTTTTGTCAACTCAAGACCCACAGAAAAGAAAGGAAAATTGAGTTTATTATCATGAACCCTCATCTGCGTCGGTGCTTAGAAAAGTTGTATATTATCCCCAAGGATAAGTACTTAAATGAACTCCTTCTGGAATATTGATAATTCACTCCACCTGATGCCACCATCACATATACTTTTACTGGTTCATCCCTTTCCTATCCTATGTCAGCGTTATCCTGTAATGAATTTGATTGCTGAGGACGAGACATTTCATACATCAGCAGTTATAAAACGAAACAAATATAAGGAATACTGCCACCATCTTGTCCGCGATTACTGTTGAACTGTGCAGAAAATGGTTAAGAAAGAAACGAGAACTAATTTCCATCTTTTCGTTTTAGAGGTTTTTTTATTTTTTATTTTCACTTTGTATGTCATTCGAAAAAATTGACCTTCAATGTGTCATCCCGGAGATCAACGGCCTAATGTTTTCCATAAATTTTAAGGAACTTAAGCTGTAGAGAATTTAAATGGCCACAGATAGATGACGCGATTATTTTGTCAGATTATCGAATGTTGGTTTGATAATTTTGAAGCGGAAACTGCGAGCCGAATAGGAGGTGATTCAAGGTATAGCTTCGGGAAATACTGTTCCGCAACAATGAAAAATACGTTGGTCTCTAGCTCATGAAAACTAAGCGACGTCATTGACTAGTGCCTATGGTAAGTCTGTAAGTAGAGCCCGTATGTTACCAAATCAGAAAAAAATATATCGTCAAGAGATGCAACAGCTTGATGAATCTGAGATTGAAGCTCAAAAGTGTCAACGATTTATAGACCAGACGAGTATGCATTTAATTTCCTATGTGATACGATACGGGCCATATGACCTTTCCCGTTCACCAGTTCTATTTAATGGGAGATCTGTTTTTAAAAAATTTGAGGAAAAAAAAATACATACAAAGTTCCCAATGCAATGAACAGGATATTAATGATTGCATATTTTTGCGTATCCCACGTATGCCATTTTGCCATTTATTTCGCCTCTGCTGCTGTTTAGTTTTTATTCAATAATGTTGAGGATATTGCATGCAAACAGTGAATGGATATGGGACAATGAGTTTCAGTTTTCCTCAAAATCACTTTTTCCGCTCTTTCATCAATGCTTAACGGCGCCTGAATTTGTAATTGCACCTCCTGCTTTTTATTAGCTTTTTAGTACCTACCGGACATTTAGTGCAACTGTTCATTCACTGTGCAATTTTAAGGAGAGTGATAAACCTTTTATGTGGGGAAGTTATGATATGGTAAATATGGTCGAGTTGCATGGTTAAGACGATCGATCAACACGTTAACATCGCTGACGAATTCAAAGCAGCAAAACAAAAAACAAAAAAGAACAAAGCAAAAACATTCAAAAGTTGAATAGTTAGGTAAGTGCGAAACTGTTTGCTGTTCGCCCTGTGTTTAGATACTCTCAGTGCGAAGGACACTTATACTACCTTTATACGTGGATGTCGGTAACCAATTGATATTGAAATAACTAAAGACCTTATATTGTCATACCGTGGGATGTCGTCAGCCCATATTAGGTCGTATTGGATTCGACTCTAGTCGTTTGATTCTGAAAGAACGTATAGGGTTGACGCAACAGTTGAACCCGTGTGTGATCGAAAATAATTTTTGTTAACACACTCCATCCTTATATGGTACGTAATAATATTGCGTGCCTTTTCCTTGCATTTCTGATCGCAGCATAACCATTTTTTTGTTTAATACAAATATATATATATATATATATATATATATATATATATATGTAAAGAAAGTATAATTTGTTTAGTGTGGAAAGCGCCGCGCCTCTCATGTTCCGCGCGGTTTTTATTCTAATGGCCGCCAGAGGGGGCGGTGGTCAATAATAGAATGATGGATAGACACCGACACGCGGTAAGGCTGACAGTTACGCTCATTACAAATTTGGACACACGTGTGTTAAGTGTGTCAGGGATAACATAGAAACGGACATCATACAAGGGGTCATTGATACACTTGATCAGAAAAGTACAACCAGATTCTGAACTCCAGTAACCTTACAGCCTAACGAGTACATCCAAGTCATCATTCCAAAAGAAATCAATCAAAAAACGATTAGTTGCATTTATCAAACCAATTATCGATTGCACAAGCTGAAACAATTAAAGTACGGAAATATCCAAACTGCATGTTCCAGCACAATCGGCATAAGTGCAATTAACTGGGTCAATTCATGAACGCAAAAGTTCAACTCGAGTCCGAATCGATGAAAAAGTATTGACCAGCTCATCAATATGAGGCGTTTATGAACTAAAGCCGATGATCGGTAATTGGGACAATTAAAACCCAAATTGCTGATTGTGAATCGAATGGTCTTAACCCCGGAGGTGAACTGAAAACCTTAACCCCGGAAGATGATGACGGAGTAGGAGGTTTCTTGGGGCAATGAATAAGGGAATTAGAGGAGTTGGTGTTTGGTCGTGGTGATGGCAGAGTGAGAAATTGATCGAAAAAGTCGGTGGTTAATTGTAGCGAACGTATGCAACGAAGTCGTGGAGAACCTTTGATAAACGGAAATAAGAAAGTGAATATAAAATTAATGTGTGAGAAGAAAGTAAATCTTTTAATGTAGGAAAATTAACGTATGAATATCTGAAGAGTGAAAATTGTAGCTGGAACTAAATAAGAACAACCAATGTGGATGTTTAGCACAAAGAAAAAGGAAAGTGAATTGTTATACAAGAAAACTTTGTAAAGCCACAAAGGTAAAAAAATTAACTGTTAGTGTTATAACGGAAAGGAATAGAAAAGTGAATCTAAAAGATTTGCGTATAGAGAGAAATAGTAATTAATGCAAAGAAAAAGAATGAACATCTGATCAAAAATTGTAACCACAAAAAAAAGAAGAAAAGGAAATGATACATTAGCTCAAAGAAAATGAAAGTGCATTTTTTTACTGTAGTACGAGAACTAGTTTTAATGACACAAAGGTAATAGGATTAATTACCGATATTATAACACAAAGAAAAAAGGAAAAGTGAAACTGAATTAGGATTTGAGTAAGAAAAAACACTACTGTTAAGTAAGAAGAAAAAACAAAAGGAAACAAATAAAAGTGAACGAAAGTTAAAGAAAGACTCGGAGTTTTAATTTCGTAGATTTTGGTGAGAATGGAAGAATTGATTCTATTCCCTTTGGTGTCAGGTTTCTGGTGACGGTCTAGACATCAAAAACCATAACTTGTGCTCCCGTATCAGTCGGAGAAATACAAATAACAAGAAACAGCAAACTTAAATTGTCGTTTCTTTATTATAGGTAAGGTTAATGTTAGGCTATTTTACGTTATTTTATGTTAATTACTTTATAAATAGCTCCTCAATAGTATACTGGTTAGTATACCCGCCTGTCACGCGGGAGACCGGGGTTCGATACCCCGTCGGGGAGCCTCTGGCGCAAGACTAATGACCTTGCCCGCAAAAAACAAATCATTATGGAAAATTTAACAAGCCTCAGGACTTGCTAAATAAGGCCAAGACCGGTTCTAGGTTGTAGTGCCGATGATGATGATGACTTTATAAATAAATCACTTTATTATAGAGAAACATATTTTCGTTTGTTTTGGACTATTGGTCTTATAAAACGACAACATCTATTTGCAATGGAGAAAAGACTTCAATTTTCATTCAAATTTGCGGCATCACCAAGTGAAAACAAAACAAATGTGATCATCATAACAAGCATTACAACAGAGGACAACAAAAAGTATGTCTTACCAGATGCTGAAAGTTGGTAAGTCACCGTAACGAGTTAACAAAAACAGTGAATTACAAGAGAGTGAAAAAAAGCTTCAATCAAAGAGGTCAAGGGAGAATAATATGGATTATATGCACCGAGGGAATGAAAAAGATTTATTACGACCAAGACGGTAATATAATATTTGATGATCTGTATTTAGAACAAATAGTGGAATCAAGTGTAGCAGAAACCAGACAGCAAAAAGAGAATCAGTCAAATTTGAAACACATATCAGAAAGGTTTGTGGCGATTAAAACAGATACACACACAATTCACAAGCAATAATAGTGAAGAAGATCGTGTGATTCGAACTCACGCTATGACAGCTCGAATCACGAAAAAAATTTTCCTAAGCGTTACACATCAAGCTACTGACCGTGTTTAGAATCTGATCTCCAAACTCGACTATACTCCACTTATGTGAATTATTTCTGTTATCGCTTGGTGTACGGTTCTGATGTATTTTTCTTATTCGATTTTTCGTCCGTGTTCTTCATTATTTTTGCTTGTGAATTGTGTGTATCTGTTAGAGTCCCCACACCACTCCGCCGCAGTAACTTCGTTACGATCAGATTCATATGCGGACGACGGACGAACGAGAGAAACGAGAAAACGTCGGAGGCTGTGCTCTATGCGGAAGTCGTGACCGTGTGTGAAGTTCTGCTTTACTATGGGAAGTGTATGCTGTGTGTACAGATCACGTCGGGATCACCAATTATAGTGTTTGGCATAATAGTGAAGAAGATTTTCGTGATTCGAGCTGTCATAGCGTCAGTTCGAATCACACAATCTTCTTCACTATTATCTCAAACGCTATAGTTTTATGATAGAAAGATTTCAGTGTTAACACACAAACGCAAAACAATGGTTGGATACATTTGAGAGAGAATGTAAAAGATTTGAAATCAATGAATATAGTATTGGTATTCAAATATTAAGATTATTCCTGTCATGTTTAGACTGGCACTCAGCAACAATAACAAAGATGACAACGGAAGCTGGATGGTCGGATTGGAAAGAAAAGTTCTTAGAGGCATTTGCAGACAAAGGATGGAGTATCGCAATGTATGCCATATCGTTCAAGTATAAGGAAGGCTCGTTGATGGAATATGCTATGAGGAAAGAAAAACGATTACTAGATATGGACAACAACATTGATATAAAAACTTTAGTAATGCTTATAGCAGCAGGATTACCTGAGTTTATTAGAAATAAAATAGATACGGAACGCTGTGAAAATTCAACAGGATTAATACATGAAATTAAAAAGTGTGAACATTTAGTGAATAAAAATAGCTCCGTAAAATGAAAAGAAGAAAGACAGGACAATAAGCCCAGGTTTGAAAAGAAACCATGTAAAAATTGTGAAAAATTGAACAAAGGTATTAGGTATCATCCGAAAGAATCATGCTGGCTTAAAATAGAGGTTGGAAATGGAGCTGAGGTAATTGAAAGCAATTCTGTGATAGAAGTAGAGCTAAATACGGAACAAAAAAACCAGTAATAACACCATTGATTAAAGTAAAAATATTATTAGAAGAAAAGTTAGAGGTAAACGGAACATATGATCCAGGTTCCCAAGTCTCTCTAATAAATTCAAAATTAATTAAAATAAAGAGAAACTCAGCAGATGTAAATAAAATATTTTTAAAAACAGTCAATGGTGTGACACAAACAAAAGGCTTAGTAGCTAACCATAAAAGTTAAAATTTTTGAGAAAGAGAAATACATGGACGTATTCAACGTAGAAAGAGAGGATTTCGAAGCTTTTCTAATCGGTTTAGATATAATAAAAAAATTCAAACTAATTCAGGATGAAAACTTACAAATATCTCAAAAGAAAATAAATACGTTGGAAAAAGAGGACGAAATAGAAGAAGTTAAAGTAAATTTTAATGAACATGCGTATGAAAATGAATTTAAACTGAATTTGGATCACTTAGACAGTATAAAAAAAAAATAAAATAAAAATTGAAAAATTGATAACAAAATATAACACAGTATTCACAAATGATAAATATGATATAGGGTCCGTTACAGACTACGAAGCTGGAATAGATTTACTGGTTGATAAATATCCCATTAAGAGACCGTATAGATGCACCATAGAGGATAAAAAAGAAATAGAAAGTCAAGTGGCGAAGTTTCTAGAAAAAAATTTAATTGAAGAATCTTACAGCCCGTTTGCAGCTCCGGTAAGTCTAGCATTCAAAAGAGATGAAAACAAACGATCTAGATTGTGTATAGATTTTCGCGAATTGAATAAAATAATAATGCCACAAGCTCAACCATTCCCACTAATAGATGATTTAATAATAAAAACAAGAAACCTCAAGTACTTTACGACACTAGATATTAATTCGGCTTTTTGGTCAATTCCGCTAAGCATTGAAGATAAACAGAAAACAGGATTCGTTACACAAGATGGGCACTTTCAATGGACGTGCCTACTCTTCAGATTAAAAACATCACCAGCTATTTTCCAAAGAATTTTAACCAAAATCTTGAGAAAGCACAACTTAAAAGACTTTTCAGAAAATTACATAGACGACATCCTAATTTTTTCAGAATCATTCAAAGACCATACAGAACACAGAAAAAGTAATAAAAGCAATAGTAAATGAAGGCTTTAGACTAAAATTTAAAAAAATTACTTTCGCAGCACAAACAGTAAGATACCTCGGACACATAATAGAACACAATATAGTAAGACCAGTAAAAGATGACTTAACTTCAATACAAACCTTCCCGACTCCGAAAACCCAGGAGAATATTAGACAGTTTCTTGTAAAAATAAACTTCTATCACGAGTATATACCAAATAGCTCAATATTGCTAGACCCGTTACACAAACTTCTACGGAAAAATGAGAAATGTGTATCGTCCGAGGAATGCGAAAGATGTTTTGCAGACATAAAACAGTTACTATGTTCTCAACCAGTTCTGCAAATATTTGATAAGGATTTACCAATAAGAATTTACACAAATGCATTGGTGCAGTATTTAAACAGCTACAAAAGAATGGTAAAGAGAATCCAGTAGCATATTTTAAAAAAAAAATTGAATGTTGCACAAAAACGAAGAAAAAAAAACAATTTACTTAGAATGCCTAGCAATCAAGGAAGCGCTAAAGTATTGCCAACACTGGCTAATTGGAAGAAAATTTACCGTATTTTTAGACCATAAGCCATTAGAAGGCATGCATGTAAAAACTAGAACGGTTCATCGTCTCCCAAGCTCTCACGGCCACGTTTAAATTCAGCTGGCCAAAATTTTCACTGTGGTAAATGGTGGTGCAGAGTCCCCATAAAAAGAGTCCAACTCATCTTTGATTCGCGTAGGCGTATTGCCTTTCAAAAACAGAAATTTAATGACAGCTCGATATTCAATTTTGTTTATTTTCACAAAACCACTCACACCGACTCACTCAAACGGCTGTCAAATAAAAACGACGCCTCCAAAATTGGTGAAATTTTGGCGAGTAGCTGTCAAAAGATGCACAACTACATTCACTAGCTTTTATTAACGAGTGCTGCTATCTTCACGTTGAGGTTGTGCGAGTTCTCTATACCACATGGAGAACCTTTGGCGGATTTATACGTGTTCAAGTGTTCCGCCGAACACTGCTTGCCGCAGAGAAAACATACATACACAACAAATACAGCACAAGAATGAAACTCAGGCAAATTGTTTTTAGGAAGCGTTTATTCAATTTCCTTTTATTTATGAATGTTTATAAGCGGCAACGTTAAACTAATACTGTTCTTTTCTATCGCGGTGAAACACTAAAAAAATGAGTTATATGTGAATCTTTACACAATTGTACAATTTAATTTCCTTTTATTTATGAATGTTTATAAGCAGCAACGTTAAACTAATACTGTTCTTTTCTATCGCGGTGAAACACTAAAAAAATGAGTTATATGTGAATCTTTACACAATTGTACAATTTAATTCAAAAACACTTAAAGAGTTTTTGCACAAAGCGGATAGTTCCTTCAACACACGATATAATTTAAAAGTTGGTGAAACCTCGACATTTCTTTACTTGTCCTACCTCGAAAAAGACTCTTCTTCTCCACCGTTCGATATAGACGACTCGTCGCGTTGACGATCAAAATTTTACTTAACTTATCGGATACTCTTTTTTTTCAGTCCCTGTGTGTTTTGTATCTGCAGTTGTGCAGACACAATTTCCTGTAAGGAGAAAATTCTCACGCATACATGTGGAAGCTTCACCGTCGTGGTTGACGGTGGGTTCTATTCCCACGCTGCTTGGTTAGGTCGACCATCTGGTGTTGACGATCGCCTGGGCGTCTAGTCCGCTGGTATCTATTGGATTTGAAATCCAAGAGAGTTTTTCACATGGTGTGAAAAACAAACATTCCGCTGATGCATTTCTGCTTGGCGGACAGTGGCAACGGCGCAATGCTGTGCCGTATTTATTTATTGCAGCTGGCCTTCGTAAAACTTCAAACAAAGTATTGTTTGGAGTTACGTGGTGCTTGGTTTTTCGCGCCATCTGGGTGGTTACGAGGCTAAGGAATGCGGTCCTTTGTTTGCGGTGAATATTTGGGTGATCTAATGTTTAGATCAACCGCACCACGTCCGTTGGTCGGTTAATTGTTTTAATTGTAATTCCCTGCATCTCGTGCAGATGTTCAGGGTTGCCGACTTGTGGTGCTGGCATTCACTTAGCTTGCGATTGCACACGTCGAAGGATGCATGGATGTTTCTCCTTGTTTCAGGTCGTAGGTTTTAGGTATGGAGAATTATAATTGTTGAGCTTAACCTAAAAAGCTTTGGGGACGTTCAGTTCCTTGCTTTTTGGTGTCGGTCTCAACGTTGGCTGCGAGTTGCAGGCCCTATCGTGGGACTTTGGGGCACGCGTCTGTGGGCGCGTGCAACGCTCTCAGGTAAGTACGTTCTTTGAAGATAGGAACCTTACCTGAGTAGACTTGTGCGTTCGTAGAACGCTACATCACTCCCCCCCTAGTGACGTAGTCACGATATGAGGTAGTTAGTTGCTTGGGGGGTGTAGTTGAGTTTTACGAGCGTGCTCCCTTCCGTATTGGGCGGTGTTTGGGTGGTAGAGGAGCGAAAGTTAGCGCGTTCGTCGTTCTTTTTCGCTTGTCAGAAGTTGGGGTTTCAGGTTGCCGTACATTGAGAATCTTCGCAGCGTCTTCTTGTGCGCGCAGATCTCGGGCGCGCTGCCGCGTTATCGGTCCGTGTAGGATGTCCGATGCCCCGCGCGCGACCATTTCGCGAGGGTTTGGTTGATTCTCAACATTTGACGTGCCTGGCGTTTCGTGGGAGTCTGCTGGGTGGCGTAGGGGGCAGGTTTCGGCTACCGCCGCTGGTTGTTGATGCCCTTCTCCCAGTACGGTATCTGGTGGTAGTTCCAGGTGGCACGGTTTCAATCTTTCGACACTGACGGTGTACGGCTTGCCGTCGATGTCTACAGAGAAAACACGGTTGTTTATCCGATCCAGCACCCTGTATGGCCCTTCGTAGGGCGGTTCTAGAGGTTTCCTAACTTTGTCCACCCTGATGAAGACGTGCGTGCAGCTGTCCATCTCTGGGTGAACAAATATCCTCTTGGAACCGTGTCTGGCGACAGGTGTTGCCCTGACCTTTCGCATAAGTTTGCGTAGGTTTTCCAAATTTGGCAACTGTTCGAGCGGTGGTTCTCCATCGGCGAAGAACTCTCCTGGGAGGCGCAGATTGGTTCCGTAAGTCAGATCTGCTGCTGAGGCTCCCAGGTCTTCTTTTATGCTTGTGCGCAAGCCTAAAAGAACTGTCGGTAGTACGTCCAGCCATTGATTATCGTCGTGACACATCAGTGAGGCTTTCAGTGAGCGATGCCATCGTTCAATCATCCCATTGGACTGGGGGTGATAAGCTGTCGTGTGGCTTTGTTGGCAGCCGAGTAGATCGGTCAGCTGCCTGAAAATCGCTGCCTCGAACTGTGGTCCTCGATCAGCTGTGAGAGTGGCTGGGACGCCGAAACGTGTGACCCAAGTCGAATAGAATGCTTTGGCTACATTCTCCGCGGTCACTGTTCGTAGTGGCACTGCTTCTGGCCACCGAGTGAAGCGATCGATCATCGTCAGGAGGTACATGTAACCTCTCGACGGCGTAAGCGGTCCCACAATGTCGATGTGTGCATGGGCGAATCGTGCCTCGGGGAGCTTAAACTGTGCTGGTTGTAGCACGTTGTGTCGATCGACTTTGCAACGTTGACATTGCAAACAATTACGTGCCCAATTTGTGATGTCTTTGGCCATATGTGGCCAGACGAATTTACGTCGGACGGCCGCAGCGGTTGCGCGTCCGCTTGGGTGGGCTGGGTTATGGAATGTTTCGTACACATTCCTTCGAAACTTTTCTGGGATGTAGGGGCGAGCTGTCCCTGTCGATACATCACACCAGACTTCATCTTTTGAGTCGTTGAAAGGAAGTTTACGCAGAACTAGTGCTGTCTCCGCTTTCAATAGGGACTCGAGTTGATGGTCCTCTCCTTGCGCTTGTGCCAAGTCGGCATCATCGATTTGCGCACGGAGTTTAATTGCATCGATACGCGAAAAAGCGTCTGCAATTACGTTGTCTGCACCTGGAACATATTCGATTCGGGTGCTAAATTGCCCGATGAAATCCAGGTGCCGTTCCTGTCGTGGAGTTGAACTTCCCGCTTTCTTTCGGAAAGCGTACACCAGTGGTTTGTGATCAGTTTTGATCGTCAACTGGCGTCCTTCGACCATGTGCCGGAAGTACTTTACTGCGGAGTAAATCGCTAGTAACTCCCTGTCGTAGGCACTGTATCGTCGCTGGGTCGGGTTCAATTTTTTTGAGAAGAAGCCCAGCGGTTCCCATTTACCATCGCACTCTTGTTCGAGTACGGCCCCAATTGCAGTGTCGGAAGCGTCACACTGTATGGACAATGGGGCTCCTTCGATGGGGTGTCGAAGCAAAGTTGCGTTCGCCAGCTGCTCTTTCGATAAGCGAAAAGCTTGGTCAGCTGACTCGGTCCACTTAATTGGTCGCTTATCGTTGCGTTTGGCTCCTACTAGATATTCGTTGAGAGGAGCCTGGACCTGTGCGGCGTTTCGGAGTGTTGGGCGATAGAAGTTCAGCATGCCCAAATAACGCCTTAATTCTCGCACGTTCGTGGGGCGAGGAAATTGCATTAGTGCGTCCACCCTGTCCTGTAATGGGCGGACGCCTTGGCCATTTATACAATAGCCAAGGTACTTGACTTCCGCTTCTCCGAGGTGGCACTTGTCTGGATTGATTACCAGGCCGAAATCTCGGAGGCGCTCGAACACTTGCTTCAAATGGGAGCGATGTTCAGTCATGTTTTTCGATGCTATGAGTATATCATCGATATACGCATAGCAGAAGTCAAGTCCGCGGAGAGCTGAGTCTATGTAGCGCTGGAACGTTTGCGCTGCATTTCGGAGACCGAATGTCATCACCTTGAACTCGAATAGTCCAAAAGGTGTGGTTACCGCGGTTTTCGGTATATCTTCGGAAGCCACCGGAATTTGGTGGTACGCCCTCGTGAGGTCGAGGGTCGAGAAAACTTCGCACCCCTGCAGCTTATAAGAAAAGTCGTGCAGGTTTGCTATCGGATACCGATCGGGTGTCGTCACCGCGTTCAGCATTCGGTAATCACCGCATGGACGCCACTCGCCGTTGCTCTTTTTGACGAGATGGAGTGGGCTCGCCCAAGGGCTATCGGATGGCTGGCAGATTCCTAAGTCGAGCATATACTCGAATTCTGCACGAGCCTCACGCAATTTTTCGGGAGCCAATCTGCGCGGGCGTTGGCTCACTGGGGGGCCGCGCGTTTCAATGTGATGAAAAACGCCGGCTTTTGCGCGTCGGGGATTACTAAGCGGAACTGTAATGTCCGCAAATTCGCGCAACAGATCGCTGAATGGACCGTTTGCGGTTGTGCACGTTAACGTTAATGCCTTTCCCGCCTTTGCGTTTACTGGCTGAGAAAGAGACGTTAACGGGTCCATCAGTCTATTACGTGCTACGTCCACTACTAGTTTATAGTGTCGCAGCAAGTCCGACCCTATTAGAGGATCGGTGACATCGGCTACTACGAAGTACCATCGAATTGGTCGACGTAGGCCTATTTTTAGTGTCATTAACTTCCTACCGTATGTCTTGATAGGGGTATTGTTCGCGGCGAACAATTTCAATTCATCCGGCAACCGAGTGGCAGGTGCGTATGAGCGCGGAAGAACGGAAATATCCGCACCTGTGTCAATAATGAAGTCCATATTTAACTTCGAATCGTATATTGACAAGCGACTTAATTGGGGGTTGCCGGCCGTTTGCGCTTCTTCTACGGTCGGCAGTTCTAGTTTAAAGAACTAGCCTGTATTGCTGGCACATGTGACCAGTTGCAGGGTTGCCTGCACTTCCTGGCTTGTGCCCCGAAACGGTGGTGGAAGTAACACCTGCCCAAGGTGTTTTCGTTGGTTGGGGTGCGCGATCTACCGCGCCCGCGTCTAAAGTTTTCACGCGACCTGCTTCGTCGCCGTGATCTGTCACGGCCAGGCCATGAATTGTTCCCCACGCTGAGGTTATTCAGTTGCGCTTGCAACTGCTGGACCTGCCTGCCTAAGCGTTCTATCTCATTGCTCGTTTGTGTTGCATGAGTGCACGTTACCGTGGAGGTTCGTGGTTGGGGCAGAGGTGGATTTTGCGCGGGGTTCGTTACCGGAAGGAATTGGAGATCCGTTCGGGATCTATCCGTGGCCATTACTGCCTCGGCGTGTCGCGCTAGCTCGTCGAGACCAGATTCGGCTAGAGGCGCGACGATTGCCTGAACGTATTCTGGTAAAGATTCTCGAAATATAGCCGTTAAGGCTGTCTCGGACATGTCCGTGCCGGCCAGCGCACGGAAATAGGCGGCGCGCTGGGATGGTCGCATCCCAGAGGTGTCGGTCGACCGTAATAAACGTCGCAAGCGATTTTGCGGCGTTTCACTATAGGCGTTAGTCACCATCTCTTTAAACGCCGTGTACGGTTGCGGAGATGGGGTTTTTATCAGACACTTCGCATATGGGATTAATTTTGGGTCTTGTACCCGTGTTACCACGAGGAATTTCACTTCCTCGTCGGTGATTCCTTCCACTCTGAAAACCCTTTCGGCGTAACCGAACCAGTAGTCTGGGTCGTCGGACGTGAAGTCCGGTAATATTGCGTTACGCAGTTGTGGGCGGTGGTCCGCCTGGAATGGGATGTCGGCTTCTTGACGGAGGGCAGGAGCCTGTGATGTCGTTGGCGAAGGTCGGGCGTCGTTTGCCATTTGCGTTTTTTGAACCGTGCTTTTCGACCTGGTGGTTAATGTCGACTTGGGGAGGTCTCGCGTTAATTTTCTCTGTGGGAGAGCGATTATATTTCCTCTCAACGTTTTCGCTTTCTGTATCGAAGCTTGCGACCTTGTGGTTGGCATCTACTTTCAAAAGTTTCGCGTCGAAAATCTGTCGCTCGGTGTGCGGATCGCTTGTTAACGAGAGGTTCGCGTTTACTTTTTTCGAGAAGTTTTTTTGAGTGGAACGCGGTAAAACGACCTGCTGGTTCCAAAGATATGACAGGGGAAAAGGCCTAGCACAAAAGGATTCTATCTATTTTCCAAAGGTAGTAAAAAGGGTGGGCCTACACCAGAGGATCCTACGTGTTGTTCGACTGTGCTGGCAGCGGACAGAGAGAAACTTTTCCGTTCGGAGGAGGACAAGCAGTACGAGGAGGTAAGAACTATCAAGGTTTTTCGCGGATGCGCAGCTATGTCTGCGTTGATTTTATTTCGGGGGATTAATTTCGCTTTATTTCGCGTTCTTACGAGAAAGTAATGCCGAGTGTGTCGTTAGTTCGTGTGTGCTTCAGGCTCTGAAGGAGCTTACCAAATTTCTATTTAATATTTTGGATACTCTTTTTTTTCAGTCCCTGTGTGTTTTGTATCTGCAGTTGTGCAGACACAATTTCCTGTAAGGAGAAAATTCTCACGCATACATGTGGAAGCTTCACCGTCGTGGTTGACGGTGGGTTCTATTCCCACGCTGCTTGGTTAGGTCGACCATCTGGTGTTGACGATCGCCTGGGCGTCTAGTCCGCTGGTATCTATTGGATTTGAAATCCAAGAGAGTTTTTCACATGGTGTGAAAAACAAACATTCCGCTGATGCATTTCTGCTTGGCGGACAGTGGCAACGGCGCAATGCTGTGCCGTATTTATTTATTGCAGCTGGCCTTCGTAAAACTTCAAACAAAGTATTGTTTGGAGTTACGTGGTGCTTGGTTTTTCGCGCCATCTGGGTGGTTACGAGGCTAAGGAATGCGGTCCTTTGTTTGCGGTGAATATTTGGGTGATCTAATGTTTAGATCAACCGCACCACGTCCGTTGGTCGGTTAATTGTTTTAATTGTAATTCCCTGCATCTCGTGCAGATGTTCAGGGTTGCCGACTTGTGGTGCTGGCATTCACTTAGCTTGCGATTGCACACGTCGAAGGATGCATGGATGTTTCTCCTTGTTTCAGGTCGTAGGTTTTAGGTATGGAGAATTATAATTGTTGAGCTTAACCTAAAAAGCTTTGGGGACGTTCAGTTCCTTGCTTTTTGGTGTCGGTCTCAACGTTGGCTGCGAGTTGCAGGCCCTATCGTGGGACTTTGGGGCACGCGTCTGTGGGCGCGTGCAACGCTCTCAGGTAAGTACGTTCTTTGAAGATAGGAACCTTACCTGAGTAGACTTGTGCGTTCGTAGAACGCTACAAACCAACTCACAATGCCAACCAATCTTGACCGCTAACAGCGCGTCACCTCAACCCAACGAAACGTGCAATACACACATTCGTAACCATGCAAAACCTGCAAGCGCATCCATCCCAATATGCAACAGCATCCGTCCCCAATCCGCAATTGCATACATCCCCCAATTTACCAGATACCCATTTCCCAAGCTGAAATAAATGCATATTCCAATTTACAACGGAATATTAATCATCTCCCACAATTACATCGCCTCACATACATTTTCCCAAAATTGCTTCGGTCAATTCTTTACTTAAGTTATATTCCTTCCTTGCCACCAAGCAATCTTAAATTCTCCGAAGTTTATATGCTGTAATAAAACGCATATTCAAACCTACAACGAAACATTAACCATCACCACCAACTATACCGAGCCGCATACATTTCCTCGAAATCGCTTCGGTTAATATCTTATCTAAATGATATTCCTTGCTTGCACCCAAACAATTCTAATTTCCCCCGAAAATCATTCCGGCTCACTTCTTGCCTAAACTATTTCCTCACTTTTTTTTTTTTTTTTTTATTAGACTTCTCTCGGGAGAGGCGACCCTATAGCGTCGAGTGGGCGCCCCGAGATGCCATCAAATAACTGTTGCAGTTCTTTTTGAACAGTTGCAGGTTGTAACGCTCCGGGAACACTCGCGTGGGAAGGGAGTTCCACAGCTTCCCCGCTCTGTAACGGAACGAGTTCTGATACAGGGATGTTCGCGCTGGCGGGAGATGAACCACAAACGGGTGCGATCCGTCGGATTGTCTTGTGGAGCGCATATAAACTGAATTGCGTGGAACAATACCAAGAATCTCCGAAGAACAGCACCCGTGATAATATCTGTAAAACAGACAGAGGTCGGCTACCCGCCTTCGATGTGATAGCGACTGTAGTCCCGACGTCAGCGCCGAGTCCCCGATCAGGCGGATCGCTCGTCTTTGTACGCTCTCAAGTAGGTCGAGGGTATGTTTAGGAGCCGAGCTCCAAACATGATAGCAATATTCGAGCGCGGGTCTAATTTGAGATTTATATAGGAGAAGGAGTTGGGCCGGAGTAAAATATTTCTTGGCTCTAAAAAGATAACTCAGTTTTCCTGAGGCTGATCTGGCGATACCCGATACGTGTTTATGCCATGATACATTCCCACAGACCGTGACGCCGAGCAATCTCAAACTTTCCCTAGCCTCGAGGGCCCGGCCATTCATCATCAGCTGTGGAACCGATGATCCGGTTTTCACTTGCAACCAAGCAACATTTAGTTCCCCGAAAATCATTTCGGCTCCCATCCTACCCAATACCAATTCCTCGTATACATAGCGCCAGAAGATTTTTATTTCAGCCAATACGGCAATGATTCTCCGAAACCCAATCCCCTATACAGGCATAGCAACTCTCCTCGAAATTTCTCGTAAGTGGCAGTGAGCTTATTTCAGCTATGACTCAACCGCTACGACGCGATGAATATATTTTTCCCATTCTTTAGTCAGTCCTCATCCAACTACCACCACGCGCAAGTTATCGTTTGTGGCTGTAGACGTCGAAATAACGATCCGAATATCAAAAAAAGAAAACCGTGAATGGTTAAAAAGAAAAACGGAGTCCTTTTATTATATTTGATCATTACAATTTTTCTTCATTTCGCTCGGTACACTTCGTAGCGGCTTATCTAATTACACTTTGCATCGAGTTATCTAACGGTATTACTTTGTCTTTAATCTTTTGTTATTATTTTCTTAGTTTAATTAAACTTTACAAGGCGTTTATATTTTCTTGAATATACTTTACATCGAGTTCACTAACGGTATTGCTTTTTCTTTAATCTTCTATTGTTATTTTTCTTAGTTTTGATAAACTTCACAAGGCATTTATATTTTCTTGAATCCACTTTATATTGACTTATCCACTGACATCACTCTGTCTTTAGTTTTTTCTATTCCCATTACATTATTATTCAACGTTCTCCTCCTAGACTCTCCACTCCCACGATTCACCACTAACTACCGACCTGACCCACACCGGACCATCACCAATCACCGACTATCTTTACCACCAAAAACCAACTGCCTGCCTCCATCATCTATTCCGCTCAAAAACCCCTGCCCAAAACATTTCCTCTTTCACGATACCTTCCGGGGTTAACGTTTTCCGATTATCACCTTCCAATTTACTTTTAATTGCCCCAATTTTCGATTGTTGGCCTCAGTTCGCAATCGCGATATATCGCTGACTCAATCAATATACCTTCATTGACTTGAACTCGGGTTCAAGCTCTACTGTAGCGAACTGACCCAATTAATTTCTTTTATGTTTAGTATGCAATCAATTGCCGTTCCGTGATTTTTTAATTGTTCCGGAATATGCAATTAATTGCTTTTGCACTATTGAGCAATCGTTTCGGCATATGCAGTTAATTGCTATGGAAAATGAAACTAATCGTTTTTACACGATTTGCCAATTGCTTTGGAATATGGACTGACTTGCATTATCGTTTTGTGGGGTCATGTGAGTTTAAAATCGGATGGCGTTTTTAGGTTTAGGTGTGTCAATGATCTCTTGTACATCATCTCTGACTATGATGTCATCGACACACTTAACACGCACATCGGAAGTCATATTGCCACATGGGCCATGAATCATATTTGCAGTAACAATATCAAACAGCATTTGATCAGTAGACGGATCTGGAATTTCCGCAGAAATTATACTGTCGATTTCTTCAGGACGTATTTTATCGATCAACCATACCAAAATGTGTGCATGAGGTAATCCGCGCTTTTGCCATTCAACGGAATACATCCAGCAACGTGTGGGACCAAATACATGTAACTTTGTAATGAAATCAATTAGAGACTTTGTAGCGTTCTACGAACGCACAAGTCTACTCAGGTAAGGTTCCTATCTTCAAAGAACGTACTTACCTGAGAGCGTTGCACGCGCCCACAGACGCGTGCCCCAAAGCCCGCGATAGGGCCTGCAACTCGCAGCCAACGTTGAGACCGACACCAAAAAAGCAAGGAACTGAACGTTCCCAAAGCTTTTTAGGTCAAGCTCAACAATTATAACTCTTCATGCCTGAAACAAAGGCATAAACATCCATGCGTTCTAATCCTAAGAAAAAAAACCAATTCCCAAAATGCCATACATGCTGCCTGCGCCCAGGAACATCTCATCGAACCGGCAATTCCGAAATTCGATACAAAAGAATTGCTACATCAAAGAATGAGCCGATCAACGGATGCACGTGCGGGTAATCTAACGCGAGGACCACCCAAATCCGTTGAACAACAGAAGGCAGCCACGACCTATCGCAATCGAATATATCTCAACGAGATATCCGATGATTTATGAGGAGTTAAGCCAACAAAGGCAATACTCCGGTCCCACGGCCACGCTAGAATTTCGCACCATTATAAAGATCTAATGGATTTCGATTCCGGGTACAAGTTCAAATAACACCCACCGACTGCACGTCAAAACAATCGCCGAATATCTCTGGTCTGGGCGCCAGATGTTCTGTGCAAACAGAAGGCTGTGGAAATGAAACTCTCTCAGCGATAATGATGATGTATGCAAGATGACCTTCCCCTTCCAGGAAACAAAAAAATATCCCGTGGGAGGTGATAACATGCTGCTAACAGAAATTCGGAAGTTCTGTTAGCAGAGCAAATAGGGAATATTGTTTTTGGATAGATACAGATACCAGTTTTGAATCTGGGTATCGTGAGAGCAGGATATGGTAGAGGGCAGATAGTTAGTGAGATTTTGATCGTCAACGAGACGACAATTCGCACCGGCGAGGAAGTCATCGCGAGGAGGAGGAGAGAAAATGATCGAATAGCTGGTGTTCCAAGCGCGTATCTTAATTTAACTTAACGTAACTTAAGCGGGTAACTTGTGCTTCGTTCGTGTGGCTTACTGCGTTTTTTTTTTAAAACATTGTTGTGACATTCACCTTACCCGAAGTCACCCTATTACGTAACATTTAAGCAATAAGTGTTATTAAAAAAATAAAAAGATTAAATGCAAAACGATCTTCGTGTTTCATTGTGCTGTTCGCTCCGTGTGATTCTCACCTTCTTACAAATAGTGTTCGGCGGAACACTAGGACAACCCAAACAAAAACCGCCAAAGTGGTGACATCCCGACGAGGGAAAGTGAACAGAACACGCCGCGAAAAACAATGTAAAGAAAAATACACACGCTAAATAAAAAAAAAACAGTGAATGCCGAAAAATAAAAAAAGACACTAAAAAAACTAGAAGCGAAAAACAGTGCCGAAACTCAAGGATGAACATAAGCACCCAGTAAAGCGAAGTGCCAGTGACAGCGACGACACCACCGAACTGCAGCCCACTTTCGCCCCACGAAGCCCAACAACGCAGGACATCTCCAAAAAAAAAAAAAAAAAAAAAAAAAGCCGCAAGTCATTTTATTCTTCCTTTATATTATAATAAAAGAGTCATTCATATTTTAAAATTGATTAAGCTCCTTCTGAGAAAAACCGAAATGTAGTAAGCTCCTTCCGAGCAAAAATTCGAATTTTAATGCACACTAAAACAATTTCCTTTTTTATCATATTCTTCTTTTTCCTTTCTTAGTCTGTAGTGCAGTAAATAAATTGTGATATATATATATATCCTACTTTAATTTCTTGTGCGAGCTCCCTCTGAGTCTCATAGTGCAGATAAAATATTTTTTTTTTTGTGTGTGAAAAATTTATGAAGCTCCTTCAGAGCTGAAGTGAGAAATCTGTGTGAAACTCCATCCGAGCCTTAAAGTCCTTTTAAAACACGGCGCGTAGCTCCTTCTGAGACGCCGTTAAGAAAAAGATATTTACGTAAGATTAAATCATGTCAAAAAAGAATCATGGTAATACGGCCAATAGCGGCTGACTTATGTTAGGACATTATTATTTTTAGTTCCCGAGCATTAGACAGTGGCCTCCTTCGTATCCAATCGGAAGGCGAGAATTATACGCATTTCCTGTCAGCTTATTTCAAGCCATATATATAGAGATTTTTGTAAGCTCCTTCAGAGCGGAAATAAAAATATTACTAAAGAAAGCACAAATCCAAAATATTAAATAGAAATTTGGTAAGCTCCTTCAGAGCCTGAAGCACACACGAACTAACGACACACTCGGCATTACTTTCTCGTAAGAACGCGAAATAAAGCGAAATTAATCCCCCGAAATAAAATCAACGCAGACATAGCTGCGCATCCGCGAAAAACCTTGATAGTTCTTACCTCCTCGTACTGCTTGTCCTCCTCCGAACGGAAAAGTTTCTCTCTGTCCGCTGCCAGCACAGTCGAACAACACGTAGGATCCTCTGGTGTAGGCCCACCCTTTTTACTATCTTTGGAAAATAGATAGAATCCTTTTGTGCTAGGCCTTTTCCCTGTAAATCTTTGGAATCAGCAGGTCGTTTTACCGCGTTCCACTCGAAAGACTTTTCGAAAAAAGTAAACGCGAACCTCTCTTTAACAGGCGATCCGCGCACCGAGCGACGGTAGTAGATGCCAACCACAAGATCGCAAGCTTCGATACAGAAAGCGAAAACGTTGAGAGGAAATATAATCACTCTCCCACAGAGAAAATTAACGCGAGACCTCCCCAAGTCGACATTAACCACCAGGTCGAAAAGCGCGGTTCAAAAAACGCAAATGGCAAACGACGCCCGACCTTCGCCAACGACATCACAGGCTCCTGCCCTCCGTCAAGAAGCCGACATCCCATTCCAGGCGGACCACCGCCCACAACTGCGTAACGCAATATTACCGGACTTCACGTCCGACGACCCAGATTACTGGTTCGGTTACGCCGAAAGGGTTTTCAGAGTGGAAGGAATCACCGACGAGGAAGTGAAATTCCTCGTGGTAACACGGGTACAAGACCCAAAATTAATTCCATATGCGAAGTGTCTGATAAAAACCCCATCTCCGCAACCGTACACGGCGTTTAAAGAGATGGTGACTAACGCCTATAGTGAAACGCCGCAAAATCGCTTGCGACGTTTATTACGGTCGACCGACACCTCTGGGATGCGACCATCCCAGCGCGCCGCCTATTTCCGTGCGCTGGCCGGCACGGACATGTCCGAGACAGCCTTAACGGCTATATTTCGAGAATCTTTACCAGAATACGTTCAGGCAATCGTCGCGCCTCTAGCCGAATCTGGTCTCGACGAGCTAGCGCGACACGCCGAGGCAGTAATGGCCACGGATAGATCCCGAACGGATCTCCAATTCCTTCCGGTAACGAACCCCGCGCAAAATCCACCTCTGCCCCAACCACGAACCTCCACGGTAACGTGCACTCATGCAACACAAACGAGCAATGAGATAGAACGCTTAGGCAGGCAGGTCCAGCAGTTGCAAGCGCAACTGAATAACCTCAGCGTGGGGAACAATTCATGGCCTGGCCGTGACAGATCACGGCGACGAAGCAGGTCGCGTGAAAACTTTAGACGCGGGCGCGGTAGATCGCGCACCCCAACCAACGAAAACACCTTGGGCAGGTGTTACTTCCACCATCGTTTCGGGGCACAAGCCAGGAAGTGCAGGCAACCCTGCAACTGGTCACATGTGCCAGCAATACAGGCTAGTTCTTTAAACTAGAACTGCCGACCGACGAAAAAGCGCAAACGGCCGGCAATCCCCAAATAAGTCGCTTGTCAATTTATGACTCAAAATTAAACATGGACTTCATAATTGACACAGGTGCGGATATTTCCGTTCTTCCTCGCTCGTACGCACCTGCCACTCGGTTGCCGGATGAATTGAAATTGTTCGCCGCGAACAATACCCCTATCAAGACATACGGTAGGAAGTTAATGACACTAAAAATAGGCCTACGTCGACCAATTCGATGGCACTTCGTAGTAGCCGATGTCACCGACCCTCTAATAGGGTCGGACTTGCTGCGACACTATAAACTAGTAGTGGACGTAGCACGTAATAGACTGATGGACCCGTTAACGTCTCTTTCTCAGCCAGTAAACGCAAAGGCGGGAAAGGCATTGACGTTAACGTGCACAACCGCAAACGGTCCATTCAGCGATCTGTTGCGCGAATTTGCGGACATTACAGTTCCGCTTAGTAATCCCCGACGTGCAAAGGCCGGCGTTTTTCATCACATTGAAACGCGCGGCCCCCCAGTGAGCCAACGCCCGCGCCGATTGGCTCCCGAAAAATTGCGCGAGGCTCGTGCAGAATTCGAGTATATGCTCGACTTAGGAATCTGCCAGCCGTCCGACAGCCCATGGGCGAGCCCACTTCATCTCGTCAAAAAGAGTAACGGCGAGTGGCGCCCATGTGGTGATTATCGAATGCTGAACGCAGTAACGACACCCGACCGATATCCGATAGCAAACCTGCACGACTTTTCGTATAAGCTGCAGGGGTGCGAAGTTTTCTCGACCCTCGACCTCACGAGGGCGTACCACCAAATCCCGGTGGCACCCGAAGATATACCGAAAACCGCGGTAACCACACCTTTTGGACTATTCGAGTTCAAGGTGATGACATTCGGTCTCCGAAATGCAGCGCAAACGTTCCAGCGCTACATAGACTCAGCTCTCCGCGGACTTGACTTCTGCTACGCGTATATCGATGATATACTCATAGCATCGAAAAACATGACTGAACATCGCTCCCATTTGAAGCAAGTGTTCGAGCGCCTCCGAGATTTCGGCCTGGTAATCAATCCAGACAAGTGCCACCTCGGAGAATCCGAAGTCAAGTACCTTGGCTATTGTATAAATGGCCAAGGCGTCCGCCCATTACAAGACAGGGTGGAAGCACTAATGCAGTTTCCTCGCCCCAAGAATGTGCGAGAACTTAGGCGTTACTTGGGAATGTTAAACTTTTATCGCCCAACGCTTCGAAACGCCGCACAGGTCCAGGCTCCTCTGAACGAATACCTAGTAGGAGCCAAACGAAACGACAAACGACCGATTCAATGGACCGAGTCAGCTGACCAAGCTTTTCGCTTATCGAAAGAGCAGCTGGCGAACGCAACTTTGCTTCGACACCCCATCGAAGGAGCCCCATTGTCCATACAGTGTGACGCTTCCGACACTGCAATTGGGGCCGTACTCGAACAAGAGTGCGATGGTAAATGGGAACCGCTGGGCTTCTTCTCAAAAAAATTGAACCCGACCCAGCGACGATACAGTGCCTACGACAGGGAGTTACTAGCGATTTACTCCGCAGTAAAGTACTTCCGGCACATGGTCGAAGGACGCCAGTTGACGATCAAAACTGATCACAAACCACTGGTGTACGCTTTCCGAAAGAAAGCGGAAAGTTCAACTCCACGACAGGAACGGCACCTGGATTTCATCGGGCAATTTAGCACCCGAATCGAATATGTTCCAGGTGCAGACAACGTAATTGCAGACGCTTTTTCGCGTATCGATGCGATTAAACTCCGAGCGCAAATCGATGATGCCGACTTGGCACAAGCGCAAGGAGAGGACCATCAACTCGAGTCCCTATTGAAAGCGGAGACAGCACTAGTTATGCGTAAACTTCCTTTCAACGACTCAAACGATGAAGTCTGGTGTGATGTATCGACGGGGACAGCTCGCCCCTACATCCCAGAAAAGTTTCGAAGGAATGTGTACGAAACATTCCATAACCCAGCCCACCCAAGCGGACGCGCAACCGCTGCGGCCGTCCGACGTAAATTCGTCTGGCCACATATGACCAAAGACATCACAAATTGGGCACGTAATTGTTTGCAATGTCAACGTTGCAAAGTCGATCGACACAACGTGCTACAACCAGCACAGTTTAAGCTCCCCGAGGCACGATTCGCCCATGTACACATCGACATTGTGGGACCGCTTACGCCGTCGAGAGGTTACATGTACCTCCTGACGATGATCGATCGCTTCACTCGGTGGCCAGAAGCAGTGCCACTACGAACAGTGACCGCGGAGAATGTAGCCAAAGCATTCTATTCGACTTGGGTCACACGTTTCGGCGTCCCAGCTACCCTCACAGCCGATCGAGGACCACAGTTCGAGGCAGCGATCTTCAGGCAGCTGACCGATCTACTCGGCTGCCAACAAAGCCATACGACAGCTTATCACCCCCAGTCCAATGGGATGATTGAACGATGGCATCGCTCACTGAAAGCCTCACTGATGTGTCACGACGATAATCAATGGCTGGACGCACTACCGACAGTTCTTTTAGGCTTGCGCACAAGCATAAAAGAAGACCTGGGAGCCTCAGCAGCAGATCTGACGTACGGAACCAATCTGCGCCTCCCAGGAGAGTTCTTCGCCGATGGAGAACCACCGCTCGAACAGTTGCCAAATTTGGAAAACCTACGCAAACTCATGCGAAAGGTCAGGGCAACACCTGTCGCCAGACACGGTTCCAAGAGGATATTTGTTCACCCAGAGATGGACAGCTGCACGCACGTCTTCATCAGGGTGGACAAAGTTAGGAAACCTCTAGAACCGCCCTACGAAGGGCCATACAAGGTGCTGGATCGAATAAACGACCGAGTTTTCTCCGTTGACATCGACGGCAAGCCGTACACCGTCAGTGTCGAAAGACTGAAACCGTGCCACCTGGAACTACCACCAGATACCGTACTGGGAGAAGTGCATCAACAACCAGCGGCGGCAGCCGAAACCTGCCCCCTACGCCACCCAGCAGACTCCCACGAAACGCCAGGCACGTCAAATGTTGAGAATCAACCAAACCCTCGCGAAATGGTCGCGCGCGGGGCATCGGACATCCTACACGGACCGATAACGCGGCAGCGCGCCCGAGATCTGCGCGCACAAGAAGACGCTGCGAAGATTCTCAATGTACGGCAACCTGAAACCCCAACTTCTGACAAGCGAAAAAGAACGACGAACGCGCTAACTTTCGCTCCTCTACCACCCAAACACCGCCCAATACGGAAGGGAGCACGCTCGTAAAACTCAACTACACCCCCCAAGCAACTAACTACCTCATATCGTGACTACGTCACTAGGGGGGGAGTGATGTAGCGTTCTACGAACGCACAAGTCTACTCAGGTAAGGTTCCTATCTTCAAAGAACGTACTTACCTGAGAGCGTTGCACGCGCCCACAGACGCGTGCCCCAAAGCCCGCGATAGGGCCTGCAACTCGCAGCCAACGTTGAGACCGACACCAAAAAAGCAAGGAACTGAACGTTCCCAAAGCTTTTTAGGTCAAGCTCAACAATTATAACTCTTCATGCCTGAAACAAAGGCATAAACATCCATGCGTTCTAATCCTAAGAAAAAAAACCAATTCCCAAAATGCCATACATGCTGCCTGCGCCCAGGAACATCTCATCGAACCGGCAATTCCGAAATTCGATACAAAAGAATTGCTACATCAAAGAATGAGCCGATCAACGGATGCACGTGCGGGTAATCTAACGCGAGGACCACCCAAATCCGTTGAACAACAGAAGGCAGCCACGACCTATCGCAATCGAATATATCTCAACGAGATATCCGATGATTTATGAGGAGTTAAGCCAACAAAGGCAATACTCCGGTCCCACGGCCACGCTAGAATTTCGCACCATTATAAAGATCTAATGGATTTCGATTCCGGGTACAAGTTCAAATAACACCCACCGACTGCACGTCAAAACAATCGCCGAATATCTCTGGTCTGGGCGCCAGATGTTCTGTGCAAACAGAAGGCTGTGGAAATGAAACTCTCTCAGCGATAATGATGATGTATGCAAGATGACCTTCCCCTTCCAGGAAACAAAAAAATATCCCGTGGGAGGTGATAACATGCTGCTAACAGAAATTCGGAAGTTCTGTTAGCAGAGCAAATAGGGAATATTGTTTTTGGATAGATACAGATACCAGTTTTGAATCTGGGTATCGTGAGAGCAGGATATGGTAGAGGGCAGATAGTTAGTGAGATTTTGATCGTCAACGAGACGACAATTCGCACCGGCGAGGAAGTCATCGCGAGGAGGAGGAGAGAAAATGATCGAATAGCTGGTGTTCCAAGCGCGTATCTTAATTTAACTTAACGTAACTTAAGCGGGTAACTTGTGCTTCGTTCGTGTGGCTTACTGCGTTTTTTTTTAAAACATTGTTGTGACATTCACCTTACCCGAAGTCACCCTATTACGTAACATTTAAGCAATAAGTGTTATTAAAAAAATAAAAAGATTAAATGCAAAACGATCTTCGTGTTTCATTGTGCTGTTCGCTCCGTGTGATTCTCACCTTCTTACAAATAGTGTTCGGCGGAACACTAGGACAACCCAAACAAAAACCGCCAAAACTTCAATTTTTGTCTGAAAACACGTGCTGTAATGTCATGACGGTGTATTGCGCTTTGGCCAGGCAATAGTAAGGATGTGATCTCCGGCCATTTTGGATTACATGTGAAGGTGATGAATAAACACGGCCGTCCATATTCTCGCACGTAAGTCAAGGCGTCTTGTATATATTCTTGCATATGACGTGGACTGCCTATGTACGATGATGGTAGAATGACAGAATTACCAATTTGGGCGGAATCGGCGTTGTTGACAATAGCGTCTCGCAGGTGAATGTACTCTTCTGCACGTAGCTGTTGTTGATTAAATCGCAAGTATCGTAGTCGTTCGATCTCTATCTTCCCATACATGTCGACCATGAATTGTTGACGAAGCTCACGGCATCGTAGAATAACGTTGTCCTAATCACGTCTGATCATCAACCGATACGCGTAATAATCCTTCGAACTAACATTCTTGATTGTTTCAGTTCCTGTTGCGGTATCTCGTTGTTTAATATTTACGCAATACCCGTCTTGGCCTTTCCAGTACATTAGCGGATATTGGAGAGCGTCATATGAGCGGTGTGTATCAGCAATGAAGTGTAGATTATTATTTCTTCTACGAATCACGATTTCCCGCGTAGCTGTACGATCGCCGACCATGATTCCAGCAACATCATCAAGAACAGGTGCATTAAATCTACGAATGTGCTCTCCAGCAGGTGTTTTATCAGGATTGATTACAATAGCGTGATTATCACTTTGTAATTTGTGCATGTGTGATTTGAATATCTTTAACAATTCATTGTGCTCATTCAATAGAGCATCCAGGTCGCCGATGATACGCCTGGCAAAGAGTGAATTAAGGTGATTATAGCCACAACGTGCATTCACGCGTGCATCCTCACCACCCATGAAGTAAATTTGAAAAAATTTAGGTGATTCGTTTGGCATTGGTAGCAATGAACCCACTTTGTGATAAATTTGGCCTTTGATTTTGAATGTTGAATTTAATTGTTGACCATTGATAGCATTATTGTTAACTATTTCTGTTGCTCCGAACGATGTCATTTGGAAACATGAATTAAATGTTCGAATTGACTTTAGGAACAGATTAGAATCTGGATCCGTACCGATAAGTAAACCATTTAATGGTTCAGGTGGTGTCTCAATTGCTGGTAATTGCACCTTTCCTGACGAACACAACACATCCCGGCTGGCTCGTTTTTAAACTTAAGAGCATGACAATGAGGACATTCCTTATCCATAGCACCAATTACCACTTTCGAAAGAGCATAATAGTCAATATCGGGGTCATACTCGAATGCTAGACGCAGGAATGAATTAGATGTAAATGATCGATAGACCTGTTGGCGTTGTTGATCATTTGCTCTGCGTCTGCTGATTGTAAAACGGCGCGCTTGTCTCTGTTCTAATCTTCTTTCTTCATATCGTTCAGTTCGCGCATCTGCTGATTCATATCGATGCAATCGCGCCATGTTCACACGCACATTAGTATTATCTTGCTGGATTTGGTCTTCTGTTCTTTGGGCTCTAGCGGTTCGCTTGCGTGCAGCTCCACGTGTTTGACGGCCTAAAGAAGTTCCTCTGCGTCTAGCTGGCATTGTACAGATTAGTTTAACACAATAGTTGTTGTTGACGGGAGCTCGTGATATGTGTTAAGTATTTTTTAGGTTATACTAAAAGAATAAACGTGAGAACTACGCTCAGAAATAATAATTTCACTTACTTTTCAATAAGACAGGGAAAAATTCACTTGAAGATTTCACTGAAATGGTAAAATTACATAATGTTATAATACCAGCTGGTGGGAATAACTAATCAATTATCACTTATACAGTTATCGACCGAGGTTGAAAATTAATAAATTTTTAATATTTATGAAACAATTGCACTTATGAGCATAAAAAATAGATAAAAACCTTAAGACAGGAAAAAATTCACTTGAAGATTACACTGAAATGGTAAAATTACATAATGTTATAATATCAGCTGGTGGGGATAACTAATCAATTATCACTTACACTTACACTTAAAAATAGATAAAAACCTATTCTCAGACCTACCGAATATATACAAAACTTCATTAAAATCGGTTGAGCCGTTTTGGAGGAGTTCGAGGACAAAAACTGTGACAAGAGAATTTTATATATATAGAGAAGAGATGTCACAACAACATTCGAGGAACAACAACTCTACGGACAATAAACTCTGTACCTTAAGAAGGTCGCAATAGACAGAATCCTACAATAACGGGGTGACGGTTCCGCCAAACCCCACGGTTCGCTTACCTAAAAATCCCCCATAACTTCCACCCAATCTCATAACATCACTAATGGAATCGTATTAGCATCTTAAATGCTTCACGCAATAAATAGATCAAATCTTTTACCTAAAAGTCCCTGTAAAAGAAAACTTACCTTTCATGCATCTGTTCGCATACAATTCCCCGGAAGATTTCTTGCTTAACTTATCAGGAATTCCAAACCAATTTGCAGGCAGATTCCCTTAGACGAATAACTAATAACAAAGGATTTGGATTACATATTATGTAAACTTCACCAGGGACCATAAACATTGCGCTGTCTATTTTTCAGCTTCGCCATGTGTATGATAAATCTCTTAAAGTACACATTGGCCGGCGACCTTTTTCTTTCAGCAATAAAATACCCACGCAGCTGCACTCAATTAGCGCAATCGACGCTGAAGCCAATTTCCCTAACTCGAACCAAGTGCAAACAAAAGAACGCTGTTTCTCATGTATTTGGGTCATCTCCTTTGGTGTGATCTTGTGGGGGGCCGTTTACCGAATGGAGTGGACGGCGCGAAAGGTGTGCCCTCGCAACTTCTTTCGGTGGGCGTGGGGGCTTCCGGACGGGGGGCTTGGTTTCCGTAAGTTCCTTGGCAGTGAAGGCGGCGTCTCCTTTTATGGCATCCTTGGGTACTCCGAGACAAAGCACATTACTTTCCCTTGGCCACCGAGGGGATTAATCCGTCATTGGGGTTTCCGTATTAGGGGCCGAAATAAATTGTCAATGGTCCTTTGCTTTATAAAAAGGTGTTCCGAACAAACAGACCCACGTACAGGGTGCTCAAACTTCCCATCAATAGAATATGCCGCGAAAACGAAACGTCCGACTTTAACTTGAAATTACACTATCTTCTTTATTCTATTATTTATTGGTTAAGGTCTTTTTAACTTTATACATTAAAGTTTCTATTTTAGAATTTGATTGATTTGCGACCAGGGGTTCGGCCTCTGGAACCAGACTGATCACGAAATGGAAATGTGCCGCCATTTTATATTTTTTGGCCATTGGGATTTGTTAAAGTGTTTATTGTAAAAATTCCAAGAAGCATACACAAGGTTTCGTATGCTTCAATTGGAATAGGGTTCTGGGAAGTGACTAGGAATTTATTTGAATAAATTCCTGGAAAGGGAATCATGAAATGCATTTTGAGTCAAGCATTTCATGATGTCAGGATTATTGGGAATTGGATCAATGCACGACAAATGGACTTTGGTTTAAATTTATCATGCATATGATTCAATTGGATTGGGGTATAAGTTAATTTGAAATTGAATCAATGTGCGACAAATTAACTTTTGGTTTAACTTGTCGCTCATACGATTCAATATGGAATTTGGATTGGGATGTAAGTTAATATTGGGGATTTGGATGGGATTGTAGGGTGTAGTGATTTAGGATCACTACAAGTCTAATTCCATCCGCCGACCACCACAGTCGTTGGCGCTCCCGCTCCTCAACGCGCGCCGAGGACGCAAAAATTACCTATAGTCGTGTGTGTAGTAGTTTAAAATTAATTAAAATCAAGTCCGTACCGTGTGTATATTGAAATAAAGTAAGTAAAAATTAACTAAATGTCACGAATTCCCTTAAGGAATATATATTTAGAGAATAAAACTGAACAAATAAATTCCGGTGTGTTTTCTTCATTGTTGTTCCCTTGGTGTTCGTGTCTTTTGTATTCGGCGATATTTGTGATAGGGTTGAGAAGTGAATCGAGTGCCCATGCCTGGCACAATACTTCTCGTACCCCACAACAGCCACTGGATATACTCCTCTTTTTATATTGTTATAAAATAACGTGCCGCGAGTTCCCGATCAGTTTACACCGCGGCACTTCTAGAGACACTCTTGAACCAGATGCTCCTGGCCGAAGGGACACAATCTGATATCATATCATACAATTTATGTTGGCGGCAACCAATGTGGGGCGACAAAATCCAGAAAAGCAAACAATAACAATATGAAAATGTTGTAAGTTTTCCGCATGTGTGTGACCATTTGTAGAGTCCTCACAAAATCTTAAGTCATTGAGGCGCTACTGATCTGATGTCATTGCAACGCTACTGTTCTCATGTCATTGCGGGAAAATTGTTCGCTACAGCTATTAAGATTGTATACCAGTACTGTTGTGGGGGTTCTCTATATCACACAACCAACCCACAATTCCTACATAACTTCGACCGCTAACAGCGCGCTACCATAACACAAACCTGCAATAGCACACATTCGCAAGCATGCAAAGAATCCACTTCCCAATACGCCCAGAATCCATTTCCCAGCCTGTAATGAAACGCATTTTCAAAACCTACAACAGAATATAAATCATCTCCCTCACCTATATCAAACCGCATACATTTTCCCCAAAAACCACTTCGGTTAATTTCTTACTTAAACTATATTTCTCGCTTGCAACCAAGCAGCATTAATTTCCCGCGAAAGTCATTCCGGATCACTTTCTGCTTACACCATTTCCCTCGCTTGTAACCAAGCAACATTTAGCTTCCCCGAAAACCGCTTCGGTTCCCGTCCTACCTAAACCATCTGGAATAATACCAGTTTTGCTTACTGGTAAGCCACCAGCACGATGCGTTGCATTTCCACGAAACAACCATCGCAACGATCGAGACCCATGTCCCTTTGTCTAACCGACAATTCATGCCCATACTCGGTTATGTCCCCGAAACCGATTTCTCCGTATACATAGCGACAGAGGAATCCAATTCAGCCTGTACGGCAGTAATTCTCTGGAACTAAATCCTCTATGCACGTATAGCAACCCTTTTCAAGTTCTTAATAAGTCGCAGTGAGTTTTACTTGGCGATGACTCCACTGCCGCGGCACCATGAATGGATTCTTGCCCATTTTAGTCAGTCGAGTCGTAACCACGGAAGTGCACACACCTCTATTAGAACAAAGTCTCTGTGCGGGTGCAAAACAGTTCTTACCAAGTTATACCCTTGATTCCGAGTCCGTCCCCTGTTAAATATACATAAATTGGAACCAATTAATAACGCGGGAAACGGTGTCGTGAATATACCCAAGAATGAATTAAATATTCCCAGTGCTGCCGAAGTCGAATTTCACCCTCGAGAAGAGGAGTCGTTTTTTATCAAACGGAGTGTTGTGTTGAGCTGTCGGATCTAATTTTTGTTCCCCCGGTTGGTGTGCCGCCGAAGCATAAAATAATTCGAAAAGACATTATGAAGCAATCGGTGATCGTGATTCGTAGTACTCAAACAATATTAATTAAGTTAGTTTTTCTGTGAAACGAGATCAAGGAGGAAAGCGGTCCTGTCTAACCATCCATAATTAACGAAGTTAATAGACGTTTTTGAACATACGGATAATATAAACTTAGTACCGGAAGTGCTCTACTAATGAGTTAATAATAAAACAGAAAAAGAAAAGAAAAAGGAAACAAAAAAAATAACATTAACAATAAAACTTTCCCAGTAAGTTTTCAATTATACCTTAGACCTTTTGGTAAGCAATTTCCGTCGGAATATTGCCAGGGACGAGATGAACTGTTACATATCACAATTGTCGCATGTCAGCAAAACACGAAAACCAAACACGTGTGCACCACTCGTCACTACAACACAACGATATGTTAAGTACCCTTCCCCGAAAGGTTCACACTTAAAATTACATGTTAGTCCTACGCAGGTAGATATTTTGTGCACCTTTTTGCGCAACTGCCTGAGGTACATTCTGCTGTACCCGAAAATGTTAGATGTTAAGTAAAATAGAAGTATAAGTTAGTCTTGAGTTAGATTCAAACTGGAAAGGCCATAAGATTGACGCTTCCAAAAATAAAGTGTTGTAAATGAAAGATCATGTCTTTTTATTTATTTTAACTGGCGCAGTCGGTAGGATACCCGAATGTATCCTTCGGGAATGAAAGATTGTTCTAAAGAGATACAGTGCGTTTTAATGTTTAAACGGGTATAGTACGTATAGAACGGAACATAAATACAAAGTGTAAAAATAACTAAATAAAAACAAAAAGAAAAAGAACACAAAGTTAAAAGATATAATATATTAAAAAAAAAATGTATACAATAAAAAGACTTTAAAAGAAACAAAACACAAGGACGCAGTATATATCCAGAAACACGAGGGAAAGTAGCAGTGACAAAAATAATAAAAACAAAAAGAAAAAGAACACAAAGTTAAAAGGTATAATATATTAAAAAAAAATTATACAATAAAAAGACTACTTAAAAAAAAACAAAATACAAGGACGCATTATATATCCAGAAACACGAGGTAAAGTAGCAGTGACTAAATAATAAAAACAAAAAAAAGGAACAACTAAACATAAGGGAGCATATAACAACAGGACCATCGAAACGACCAAAGGAGCAACATACGGAGGTTGCCGGGATTTGGCAACCCTAGTGTTGCAATCCGGCAATTGACAGCTCTGTCGTAAAGTTGGACATTTTTGAGGTTATACGCACTCAGAACGTTTTGACATACGAGCGCTATTTATGTTGTTTACAGTAACTTAAAAGATTCATCTCGTCCCAAAAATGGAATTAAATCGTCAACATTTTCGGGCGATTATTTTTTACAACTTTCGGCGTGGATTAACTCAGCAACAGTGCATGGATGAACTTAATTCAATTTTTGGCGATGAAGCTCCATCAAGGACCAGTGTTTATCGATGGTATGGTGAATTCAATCGTGGTCGTAGTTCACTCCAAGATGAATTTCGTGAAGGTCGTCCAAAATCAGTTGTTGTTCCGAAAACCATTGATGCTGTGTGCGAACTGATATTGGAAGAACGTCATGTGACCTATCGTGAGATTGAGACAACCTTAGGCGTTAGTGTTACCAGCATACATTAAATATTGCATAAACATTTGACTGTCAAAAAGATTTGTTCGCGTTGGATCCCACACAATTTGTCAATCGCCCAAAAAAAGGCTCGTGTCAATTGGTCGAAAGAAATGCTCAAAAAATACGGTCGCGGTGCTTCGAAACACGCCTATGACATCGTGACAGGTGATGAATCGTGGATTTACGCGTATGAGCCCGAAAGTAAACAGCAGTCGACTGTCTGGGTGTTTCAAGATGAGCCAAATCCAACAAAAGTTGTTCGCGCACGAAGCACTTCCAAGCAAATGGTCGCCTGTTTTTTCGGAAAAACTGGACATGTCGCAACCGTACCACTAGAACAACGCAGAACAGTCAATTCGGAGTGGTACACAACCATTTGTTTGCCAGTTGTCTTCCAAGAAATCAGGAAAACCAACCGCCGAAGACGGATCACTCTTCACCACGACAATGCGAGCTCTCACACATCGGCTGCGACAACTGCATTTTTGAGCACCCAAAACATCGATTTGATGGGTCATCCGCCGTATAGTCCTGACTTGGCACCGAATGACTTCTTTTTATTCCCGTACGTAAAAAACAAACTGAGAGGTCAACGTTTTTCGACACCTGAAGAAGCGGTTGCTGCATTCAGAATGCATGTGTTGGAGATAGCTCAATCAGAGTTGGAAAAGTGCTTCGACAATTGGTTCAAACGCATGCAAAAGTGTATAGATCTTCATGGGGAATATTTTGCAAAACAATAAAGTGATTTTCGATGATCAATATTTGTTTTTGCTCTCTAATCCCGAAATATAAAAGGCCACCCTCGTACAAACTATCACATAACAACAGGTTCGATTAGAATTAAGAAATATTTGATTTACTAAAAATAAAAATAATTGTTAGCGATAAGCTTCGATATACTCAATATTTTTTTTATATATATAAATTTTTGTTTTCCAGTCGACATGTCGTCAACTTATTTATTATATTCACTCAGATTTTAATTTTTTTTGTCTTATCAATCCACTCGTCTCTCAAATACTTTCTAAGTGAGTTTTTGCTGAATTTAGTTTGAATATTTTGTTTAAAATTTATAGAATTCGTCAAGTCGAAATCGGATCAGACCATTTCACGTAAAATATCATAGTAATTAAAACTGACGTATAAAAAAAAAAACACAAAAAATAGGGAAAACTCGTATGTCTTTCGCAACACAAATCGAAATTTTACAAGAACAAAGTAGGCAGTTGAGAAACATCGTGAATAACTTTTTTTCGGAAGAGGCCTTAATTTACCCCAAAATGTTGTCCTTAACCATAGACCCCATCAAGTATATCTCGAAGTTGCCAGAGTTCCACGGTGATTTCAGGGAATTGCAAAACTTCGTCGACTTAGTTGACAAAATACACCCCACTTTAAAAAAATATGATCCCCCATATCAGAGTACCTTCTCAGATATGCTAAAATCTAAACTAAAAGGTAGAGCTCGATAAATTATAGAAATAAATAATCATGTCACGGCTTGGGAAGACATGAAGTCAATCCTATACAACAATTTCGGTGACCGGCAAACACAAGAAGAGTTGTTCGATGAATTGCGTTCTATGCAATTTAAGACAAATACCATTGAATTCTACAATGACATTAAATCAATTTTAAGAAGACTAAACGTCAAAGCAAAGCAACTGATGAACGGTAATGAAGGAGGTATTGGAGCCACTATAAACCATAATAAAAATTCCGCATTAATCATTTTTCGGAATAAGCTTCCAGAACCCATGCGTTCTCTAATTTTCTGTAGAAACCCAGACAGCTTAGAAACAGCAATTAATATTCTTCACGAATTTGGATACGCATATTTAAATGTTTCACAAAATATGCCGCGATCTAATGGACACCGACAAAACGAAACTTCCCAAAACAGATATCCTAAACGAGACGGACAACATAACGATAGAAACATTAACAAAGGACTTAGCAATTTTAACAGGAATAATAATAATTATAGTCGAAGCAATGAAAATTTCAACAGGCACCACAGCAACTACAATCGAAACAACAACGATTCTGACAGGAACTTCACCCCTATAAGAAACAATAACAACAATTATACCAATAATACCTTTAATAACCATAATAATAACTACAACAACAATCGCTATAATAATAATAATCACAATAATAGTACTCGAAACCAACATAATTATAATAACACCCAGTTTAATAGCAACCCTTATCCCCAAAATTGAAACGGATTTAATAATAATCTTACTAACACCAATCCAAACTCTTACAACTCATATAGAAGAAATAATAATAATAACGATTCAGAACCCGAACCAATGGAAGTAGATATGTTACAAAGTAGAAGAAGGATAAACAACAATAATCAAAATCACTATAACGAAGCCTTAAACTATTCGTGTAGAGGACCCAGATACGGCCTTCCCTACATACTAATTTCACATAAAACAAAACCTCTAAAATTTATAATCGATACAGGTGCTACCCACTCTGTTATAAACCCGAATATATTTGACCCAAAATGTCACACAACTTTAAAAGATCCTATTAAACTTAAGACCCTTACACATTACGTAGAGATAAAGGAAAAAATGGCGATACCAATATTTGAGGAATTAAGTAATGCAAATAAAAATATTGAATTTCTAGTTTACCCTTTCCATACTGAATTCGACGGTTTGATAGGTAATAATATTCTTTTAGATTTGCAAGCCAAAGTAAATTATGAGACCCACCAATTAACCACAAACGGGAGAAATATAAAATTATATTTTAATCAGGAAGATATTGTCTGCAATGTTATAGAAACGAATCTTCCAATCTTACAAGAGCATGGCTTAGGTTATTTAAAAGAACAAACTATAAACGACAAATTGATAATAGAAGAAGGCATATACGAAGTCAACAACTATGAAATACAAGCTAAAATAAGAACGACAGAAAACACAAAAGAAATGTTACCACTTCTATAACCAATAGAATTAGAAAAAGTAGACGGACAAAATTTCAATATAATCGAAATTAATGACAAAAATTCACAAGAGAAATCGTTAAGAACAGACCACTTGATTTTAGAAGAACGGAACGCTTTACTAAAATTAACGAAAAAATACAAAGATATATTTTATAAAGAAAACACTCAACTTACTTTTACTAACGTCTTCAAACACAGAATCCGCACAATAAACGATATCCCCATTCAAAGTAAAGCATATCGGTATCCGTTCGCCCACAAAAATGAAGTGGAAAACCAAATCCAAGAAATGTTAAATAACAACATTATACGGCATAGTAATTCCCCATATTCAGCACCCATCTGGATCGTACCTAAGAAGCTAGATGCTAGCGGAAAGCCCAAATGGCGACTCGTAATCGACTATCGCAAATTAAACGAAGTGACTATCGATGATAAGTATCCAATACCGAACATTGACGATATTTTGGACAAATTAGAAAGATGTCAGTATTTCACAACACTCGATTTAGCGAAAGGATTCCATCAGATTGAAATCCACGAAGACGATATACAAAAGACCACTTTTGGTGTCGAAAATGGACATTACGAATTTCTTCGCATGCCGTTTGGTTTAAAAACACCCCCGCAACATTCCAACGTCTGATGAACAATGTCTTAAGATCACTAAATAATAATATATGCTTAGTTTATATGGACGACATGATTGCCTTTTCAACATCACTGCAAGAACATATTGACTCTTTACAGACAATTTTTGAAAGATTTAAAGAAGTGTCTCCCACAAAATTACCGTCCGATAGCATTACTGTCTATTTTATCTAAGGTAATGGAAAAAGTCATCAATACAGAGTTGGTTAAGTATTTGGAGTGCAACGGACTTCTGAATGATCGCCAATACGGATTCCGTGGCAGGCGGTCCACAGGAGACCTTTTGGCACTTATAACCGATATATGGACATCTGCGATTGAACGGCATGGTGAATCAAGGGCGGTCGGATTGGATATCTCCAAGGCTTTTGACCGCGTCTGGCACGGGGCATTGCTGGGCAAACTTCGTTCATATGGACATTCCCAACAGCTTTGCGACTGGACGAGGAGCTTCCTCCAGAATCGATCGATCCGGGTTGTTGTGGACGGCGAGTGTTCGGATCTATATCCTGTTAATTCGGGGGTGCCCCAAGGTTCTATTTTGGCTCCAACCTTGTTCCTGCTTCACATAAATGATTTGTTGAAGACAACGGATAAAAAAGTGTTCAGTTTTGCGGATGATAGTACGCTTGTTTCCTCCTTTTCGAGTGATCGGCCGATTGGTGCATCAACGTCACACCAGCTGAGATGTAGACAGATTGACTCTCTGAATCAGGATCTGGATAAAGTCTTGCAGTGGGGAAAGGCCAATCTTGTCGACTTCAACGCAACGAAGACCCAGTATACAACATTCACAAAGAAAACTGGATCATCGGTTCCACAGCTGATGATGAATGGCCGGGCCCTCGAGGCTGGGGATAGTTTGAGATTGCTCGGCGTCACGGTCTGTGGGTTTGTATCATGGCATAAACACGTATCGAGTATCGTCAGATCAGCCTCAGGAAAACTGAGTTATCTTTTTAGAGCCAAGAAATATTTTACTCCGGCCTAACTTCTTCTCCTATATAAATCCCAAATTAGACCCGCGCTCGAATATTGCTATCATGTTTGGAGCTCGGCTCCTAAACATACCCTCGACCTACTTGAGAGCGCACAGAGGCGAGCGATCCGCCTGATCGGGGACTCGGCGCTGACGTCGGGACTACAGCCGTTGTCACATCGAAGGCGCGTAGCCGACCTTTGGCGGAAGTTTAGCGGATTTGTTTAGTTAAATTGTTTTGCTCTAATTGGTTGGAAGTGTCCCGCCGAACACTTTTCACACACATCAGGAAGGCAAAGGACACCACAGAGCGGACGCAATGTCAAACAAAACACACGAATCTTTGTTTTCTTTCAATTTTTATTTTAATTGTTCTTTTCTTTTAACGTTACATTCCGTTAGCTAAATTACAAATATTTTATCACTGGGTGTTTTAGCACATCTACACCAAAGCAAGGAGGCGTTAACTTGCACACAAAGAAAAATCGACACTATTACGAAGGCACACAGGGACTTAAGTTATCTCGCGAAACTACTCTTGCGGACCGCTCGAAAATTAAAGTAATGGCGCGGCGTTGATATATCCCTCCTCCATCTGGATCTCTCGTTATCCTCCTCGTCGCGTTGACGATCAAAATCTGACTGTCTGTCTGCCCACACAGATATCCAGATTCCAAACCGGTATCCGTATCTGTACGGAAAAATTTTTCTATTCGATCTGCTAACAGAATTCCGGAAATCTCTGTTCGCAGCATGCTATTTGATCCCAGGGGTAATTTCCTATTTTCCTGAAAGGAGAAAGTCATTCCTTGCATACATCATTATCATTGGTGATAGAATTTCATTTCCACGGCCTTCTGTTTGCACAGAATATCTGGCGCCCAGACCAGAGATATTCGGCGATTGTTTTGACGTGCAGTCCGTGGGTCTTATTTGAACTTGGTACCCGGAATCGAAATCCATTAGATCTTTATAATGGTGCGAAATTCTAGCGTGGCCGTGGGACCGGAGTATTGCCTTTGTTGGCTTAACTCCTCATAAATTATCGGATATCTCGTTGAGATATATTCGATTGCGATAGGTCGTGGCTGCCTTCTGTTGTTCAACGGATTTGGGTGGTCCTTGCGTCGGATTACCCGCACGTGCATCCGTTGATCGGCTCATTCTTTGATGATAGCAATTCTTTTGTATCGAATTTCGGAATTGCCGGTTCGATGAGATGTGCCTGGGCAGCATGTATGGCATTTTGGGAATTGTTTTTTTTTTTTTTTTAGGAATAGAACTCTTGGATGTTTATACCTTTGTTTCAGGCATGATGAATTATAATTGTTGAGCTTGACTTTAAAAGCTTTGGGGACGTTCAGTTCCTTGCTTTTTGGTGTCAGTCTCAACGTTGGCTGCGAGTTGCAGGCCCTATGGTGGGACTTTGGGACACGTGCAACGTTCTCAGGTAAGTAAGCTCTTTGAAGGTAGCAACCTTACCTGCGCGGAATTGTGCCTTCGTAGAACGCTACAGACCCCTGTCTGTTTTACAGATATTATCACGGGTGCTGTTCTTCGGAGAGTCTTGGTACTGTTCCACGCAATTCGGTTTATATGTGCTCCACAAGACAATCCGACGGATCGCACCCGTTTGTGGTTCATCTCCCAACGGCGCGAACATCCCTGTATCAGAACTCGTTCCGTTACAGAGCGGGGAAGCTGTGGAACTGTCTTCCCACGCGAGTGTTCCCGGAGCGTTACAACCTGCAACTGTTCAAAAAGAACTGCAACAGTTATTTGATAGCATCTCGGGGCGCCCACTCGGCGCTATAGGTTCGCCTCTCCCGAGAGAAGTCTAATATAAAAAAAAAAAAAAAAAAAGTAAACTTAAAGATACAACCACACAAATCGGAATTCCTTAAGAAAGAAACAGAGTTTTTGGGACACATTATTACACCTGACGGTATTAAAACTAACCCAAAAAAGATAGAATGTGTGAAAAAGTACGAAATTCCTAAAACTTCTAAACAAATAAAACAATTTCTAGGCTTGACAGGTTATTATAGGAAATTCATCAGAGACTATTCAAGAAATGCTAAACCAATGACGAAATGCTTAAAGAAATATACAAAAATTGATCCCCATGATCCTGAATACAATCAATCGTTTCAAACTTTAAAAGCTCTCTTAGTCAGTGAACCAATATTAGTTTATCCCGACTTCGAAAAGATTTTCACTCTAACAACAGATGCAAGCAAGTATGCTATCGGTGCTGTACTTTCACAAGAAGACCATCCTAGGTGTTATGCTAGCCGAACACTTAATGAACACGAAATTCATTATAGCACGATTCAGAAAGAACTTTTGGCAATTGTTTGGGCAACTAAATATTTCCGACCATACCTATTCGGGCGAAAATTCATAATAGAAACCGATCATAAGCCTTTAACATGGCTATTCTCCATTAAAGAACCAAACTCTAAATTAGTCAGATGGCGATTGAAATTACACGAATTCGACTATGACATTAAATATAAAAAAGGAACGAAAAATAGTAATGCCGACGCTCTTTCCCGTATACATAAAATCGAAATAAACTTAGCCGAAAATAATTGTATACCCATAAGCAAATCTAACGTCTTCAAAAACCAAATCATAATTACAAAATCTCAATCACAAAAAATAGAACATTGCAACACATTTAATAGGAAACGAACAATAATACATACTAAAGACTTAAACGAACAATCAGCAACCACAATATTAAAAGAACATTTTAATCCTCATTCATTGAATGCAATTTTGATTGAAGACGAATATTTCTATAAAATTATCAAAGAAACCTTTAACAAATATTTTTCAAATAATCCTAAATTTAAAATTACCCGCTGTCTAAAATTACTAGAAGATGTAACAGACGAGGAAAATTTAGCAATAATCATAGAAAAAGAACATTTAAGAAATAATCACAGAGGTATTGAAGGAGTACATAAAGAAATTAACCTTAATTACTTTAACCCAAAATTAAAGATACGCGTAACACAATTTATTAACAAATGCGACGTCTGTAATATCGAAAAATATGTTAGGAATCTCCATAAGCCATTGTTAAAAATAACCGAGACACCAATGAATCCAAAAGAAATCATACATGTAGATGTATTTTACAGTTTAGAAAAATCGCTATTCCCTACGATAATTGATAAATTCTCGAAACGTGCTTGTTCGATAAAAATTTCAGGTAGAACTTGGACAGAATTCAAAAGAGCCCTTACATATTATTTTAGCCAATTCGGTTACATAAAGAAAATTATAGAAGACAATGAATTAGGATTTAAGGCAATCCCAATGAAAACATACTTAGGAACAATTAACCCTTATGTCAATGACCGGGTACCCGGGTACCCATTTCGTCGCAATTTCACGATTGCTCGGCCTAGTAGACGAATTTCGGTTCCATGTCTTAGATCATTTCCATTCAAACGTTTCTGAATGATAATTACGAAATTTCAATGAAAACAAAATTTTTTTTTTACTTTCAAATTGACATTTTAAAAAATTGTATTCTGAGCCACGACCGGGTATCCGGGTACCCCATTTAAAGCATTAAGCATTGAGAATGATGAAGAATGATGCAAAATTTAATGTTAAATAGTTAATTAATAATTGACTATTGATAATTAACTATTTAAATAACTAATAATTAATGAAAAACAATAAAAATGCATTTAAATTAACAAACAAATTTATTCAGACGGCCTTCTGTGACATGCATTACATTCAACCAACGTAGTTGCGTGTTCGTCGCAAACCGGCATTTCACATTGCCGACAGGACTTTCTTGTTTTTCGCCGCTTTTTCAGAGCCTGCGATAAACAAATGTGGCAACAACCAGTCACCTTTTTTCTTCCTGTACTATCCAGGGGCGGACATGCTGTCTGGGTCGTCGGCACGAGCGGCTGAACCTGAGTAATGCCTCATTATCTGAACATTTTCGCGAGCGTTCATGAATACTTGGCAGGGCAAGTTGTTCGCTTAATTGGAGCAAAAACATACGACGGGCGTTCGTCTTATTCGGCAGCATGGAGTTGTTCTCTTTATAAATGACGAACACCGCGAGTGCGCTTACATCGAGGACATTGAAGAACATTGCCAAGGGCCACCTATTCGTCCGTCGGTGTGTCTTGTATCTGCCGGCCATTTGGTCCATTGTATCAACACCAGCTTTGTACCGATTATAGTGCAAAATAATCTCGGGTGCGTGATCAGCGACTGCCATGTTCGAGTGCATCGTCGAAAGCAGTATAACTGCTTTATTTTTCTTCGGCACATACGAACAAATCGTCGCTTTGTCGTGAAAGCCGAACAGTGTGGATAATTCTGCACGATCCTTTGATGCAGCCATCTCCTTTGGACTATAGGGTTTGTTTTTTCGTAAGGTTCCTACGACAGTCAAGTCCCACGACAATAAAAGCTTCGCGAGTGGGGGGAGGAATGCTATATAATTAACATCGGTTAATATTCACGCCCTAAAATACATCCAGTCATGGCTGATCCATATCCTTTAGCGATATCAAAACATCATATTAAATTCCAATAGAATATTCCCACTATGCAATAGAAAAATATGTAAATTAAATTATCACCCCTTTCTACAAATTCCAATCCCAGTGTATAACATTTGTTTCGACTGTAGTGGTTTCCTTTTTCACTCACTTTAAATACCACACACTTTAAATAAAACACTCATTTGTTTGTTTTATAAATATTTAAACTAATATTTATTCCTAATTCCCATCTATTGCACCTATTAATATCGGTCCGGACACTATTTCAACTTAATTCCACGCACCACTTTTACTTAATCATTTTTGTTTCGGACATACTTTTAAAATTAACTCCGCGCACCACTTTCAGACCAACTCGGTCAAATCTCAAAAACCGACTCCCTTCAAGATTTCTAAACCACTCTCTCAATTTTCGTTTTTTCATCGGACGAAAACTTTTTTTGTTTATCCTGCAGATAAAAGGATTTTCCTTTCTTTGTCTTTCCCAAATTTGGGATCGAAAGAGGAAACACAAAAGAACAATCAACAAAGGATCTTGCCGAAGAGCATTTACGATCCTTTGTGTCGGTCGGCGATAAAAGTACATGTAGTTCGTTTTATGGGGCGAGTTGTTTTTCTTAACTTGGTTTGGTTAAAACGGAAAACGACGCTGATTGTGTTAATGGTTTTGGGTTACCATATTTCTAGATGATTATAAAATTGCTGGCGCAGGATTTTAGGATTTTTTTTTTTTAGGATTCTCGATGATTGTGTTTGAAGAAAGACATCTGCTCCGCACATTTGGATCTTAGGGGATTTTTATGGCGAACCTGTGGTTCGATTATCCTGTCTAAGTTTTCAATGTGAGCAAATTGAACGTTTAGTTCAATTTGTTTGAAATTGCATTGATTAGAACAAATTGAACGTTTTTCAAGTAGGCATCTCGTTGTGCAACAACTAAATTATTTAATATTATTAAATACGTTAACAATATTAATTTTAATATTATTACCTGTTGAATTGAGCACGTGTCAACAAAGTCGTCATTTTGAAGATGCTCAGATGCACAAAGGACGCTGACTGAACCACGCTTTCTCTAATGCCGGATTCGAATCATCATCATTGGCACTACAACCGGAAACCGGTCCTGGCCTTATTTAGCAAGTCCTGAGGCTTGTTAAATTTTCCATAATGATTTGTTTTTTCCGGGCAAGGTCATTCGAATGGTTTCACCATAAACTCGCAAGTTATAAATAGAAAGTTGACCGTACAAGTTATTCGTCAACCGAATACTCGAGATCCCTCTAGCAGGTATAACTGAATTTGTTACACACCTGCCGATCCTGACCTTGCTCTGCGCCGATTTCAATAGGCCTTTTGTAGCCGCAGATAGTCAAAATTCTTTATATTTATAAAAAATAATTATATAAAATACATAAAATATTCACAATGTATTTGTTTCTGATAAACAAATTAAAATCGATTGCAAAATATTTGTTTTAACATTGTTAAAACAATGTTTCTATATGTCGGTACCCGAGTACCCGGTCATTGACTACTGTCGGTAAAGTTGGTCATTGAATAAGGGTTAATACAGAAATCCACTATACATCGAATAGTAACTGTTGACGTCCGGCGCCGTGCTTCCTCGGTTGAGGGAAGAGCGGGGACCTTTTATTTATTTCTTTTACTTCTTTTAAGGAACTTCTGTACGCGCAACAATCTTATTAGATATCTTGATTCTAGATTTGTTGTGATGGCTTTGGAATCAGATAACGCATATCCAGAAGGCCTTTTCCAAATCAAACTTTCTTTCCAGTATTTAATCAAAGATCGGTCTTTGATATTTGAAAGCGTTGTTTCCGATTAAGTGGTTGTTCTTAATAAGTATTTTCCACTGAGCTCATATTACCAGCCATTTTAACTGCTTCCGAATTCAAACTCAAAACTAACTTTCAAAACTCAGCTGACTGTTTACTCAGCTATTTAATTTCAAAACTGTTTCTTCTCCACTGACTCGCTTCCAATCTCAAACTAACTGAACTTACTTCCAATCTCAACTGACCTGAACTGAATTTATAATTGAATTTTTTCTCTACTTATAGAACATTGTGTTCTAATTTACTGTAAATTATAATCTGAACAAAACAAATTTTCTCAAAGTATTCCCTTAGTTTCTGTGACTTTTAAATTGAATTAAATTTGAACGAAAATCAAAGTGCTCTGTTTTGAAATAAAAAGGGGGAATTTATGAAAAGGGGCATGTTATTAAATGTGCTGTAACTGGCAATATTGTGAATGTTTATGAATGGTATGTATTAAGTGAGAATGTAATATATGTTAAAGGAAGTTTTTAAGGATGTGTAAGGAGATTCAGTGTTAAATTTAATAAGGGTAGTATTCTGGAATACAACATAACCATACATCAAATTCCGACATTGAACGCTTACATAATACAATTAATGAACACATACGATTACTAAAACACGACGAAAATACCAAAGACAATTTCGTTGAAGACAAAATTTTAAAGATTATAAGTTATTACAATAATACAATACACTATACAACTAACCGAAAACCCATTGATTTCGTTAACGGGCAAATACATCAAAATGAATACAAAGATATTTACGAAAACATCCTAACAAAGAAACAAAAAACTATAGAAAAATTAAAAACGATATCTTAGAAAGTTGACAAATTTTTATTAAAGAAGTTAAAGGAGGAAAATATCATTCGAAATACAGAAAACTAAATACACAAAAGATTGACGAAGATCACATTGTGGATACCAAAAACCAATTCAAATATTATAGAACACATATTAAATCTAAGAAAAAATATCAAGACTCCGAGAATCCCACAATTACCCCTAAACTAATAAAATCCAAGACGAAATAAAAACATACAAATTACATATCCTATACATTTAAGCATTCAGAAATACCTGTACCTCGAATCACTATCATTATATAAATCGAATAACCAAATGTGAAGGACACATAAATAATTGTAACTAAACAATATAAGGCACGATTATGTAATTTACCCCACATAAATATTAAAATTATACTTAACACATAAATAAGAAAAAGTTATGACAATTACCCTCTATTTAAATTTGTGTAAGTTATATCACTGCTACATGTAACTAAAATTAAGAATATAATTCTCATAGATAACAAAAACTAGAGAAATAAAATGTCCCATGTAATTGCATTCTAAGTACTATGGTATATGTATAATTATAATTTTGTAAACGATATCTGTATAATTTTGTAAACAAGACCTCTTTATGATTTTGCCTTTTTTTCACACTACTTTGCTAAACATTTCGTCGGAGCCTCAATCTAACGCAGGGGGTGTTAATATTACAATTGTCGCATGTCAGCAAAACACGAAAACCAAACACGTGTGCACCACTCGGCACTACAACGCACCGATATGCTAAGTACCATTTTTTTTTTTGTTTTTTAAACCACATTTATTTTCCTAATTCTTTTTACATGTATAATATTAGGGGTAAATGTCAAACCGTTTTCTACAATCACAGTCCTTAAATTAACTTACTGGCTCTATGCGAGCTCTCTAAATTACACATTACAACTTGATTTTTATATATGTCTTTCGGCGTACATCTTTTTTTTTTTGTATATATATATATATATATCTATATATATATATATATATATATATATATATATATATATATATATGAAATAAGTCATATATTAGAGGAACTCCTCGTTTACATCTATATGTATACATTATTATTACAATTTTTTTTTTTTTTTTAATTATAACAAACAAAAACATCAAAACGAAACGAATTAAACATAAAATAAGAAATAAAATATAAAATTAAAATAAAATTAATGGTGAAAGGAGGACAGGGGAAGGGGGGACAAGAGGAAGAAGAGCGTTGCTCTTGGAGAGGCATACTATATCTGAGGAAGTGAAGTCCTCTCCTCGTTGAGAAGCCACCACCATTTGGGAGATGTTCGATCTTTGGCTGATTTATCTCTTTCACTGATCGCCGTGCTAAAACGCATGCGGTCTGGGGCATAGGAGATATCACTATCATGGAGAATTCGTTTCTCCCTGGCACCACGGAAAGCGTGGTAAATAATCGGGGCTCCATGCACGTCTTGGATAAGGCCTTTTTGATCCAAGAAAGGGAACGCTTCTGGGGGAATAAACCCATTCTGGAGCTTATTCTCCAGATACATATCATTGGGATAGAATGCTCCCGAGATAAGATTATTGTCACTGCACATTGCCCTTGCTGTGTGACCACGAAGAATTTTAATTATGAAATTGTCTATCCTATTTAACCCTGAATTGTTATACAGAATTTTGTTGGGATAGAATTTTTTGTATTGCGACTCTGGTGTTCTATAAAGTCCGAGGCAGGGACGCAAACACTGCCGTTCGAACACACGAAACTTCTCCATATAAAGTGGAGATATATTATACCATACTGGACAGCCATAAATCAAAACTGGTCGGATGAATGGCGAGTACGAAATTATTTTGACTCTGGGGTCAGGAAGACTACTCCGGAATAGACTTCTTGTCATAGAATATGCGCTTTTAGCTGCGGAGAGGGACGCTGCTACGTGCTTGTCAAAATATAAATACTGGTCTAGCCAGATACCAAGGTATCTAACTATAGTCTTCACTTGCAGTGGAGGGTTATTGTTACCTACAATAGAAAAGTGTTTCCAGTTGTATTTTGTATCCCTCGAGGCCCTGGATAGAGGCGTTCTGAAAATAATAGTCTCGGTTTTCTGGAAATTAATTTTTAATTTCCAGTCGTCGCAAAATTGTTTTATTTTGTTGAAGTCATCTTGAAGGTGCCTATTGATGTCGTCTATTTTTCCTCCTGTTCTGTAGACCACTATGTCATCGGCGTACGCAATGGCGTTTTCGAGAGAACTCACTAGATCACTAGTGTAAATATTGAATAGAATGGGAGAATTCACAGCTCCCTGCTGTAAGCCATTTTTAATTTGGAAGGTCTTGTTGGAGAGTATGTCCCCGCATTTCACCACAAAATGTTTGTCCATTATCATATCATAAATAATGTATAGCAGATATTGCGGCATACCCAGGTTTGTTAACTTATAGACAAGTCCTTCTAACCATACGGTGTCGAAAGCCTTTTCAAAGTCAACCAAGCAGGCGCCTGTACATTGTCGCTTTGCCTTGTTCCACTGTATATCGGAAACAAGTTTCGTCGCTGCATGAACTGTATCATGTCGCGCTCGAAAGTCAAACTGGTTGTTGGGGATGATATCGTTTTCATCACACCAACCTATCAGTGCTTTGTTTATAATTTTTTCGAATACCTTGCTGATGTTGGGAAGCAGGCTGATCGAGCGCAGATTAGCTGGATTGCTCCTTACCCTTTTTGGGAATAGGGTGGACTACTGCAGTCTTCCAATGGGTTGGATAGTGTGCATTGTTTAGAGCGTTGTTAAACAAAGTAGTGTATATGTTCACTGCTTCGCGAGGCAAATGCCTGAGAACCACATTTGGAATGCTATCTATTCCAGATGATTTCTTATTTTTTATTGAGCTAAGTATGTTTCTAAGTTCATCCTTGCGCACAAACATATTTGTATTTTCATTTCTGACGGGAGAATCCGCCCTATTATTTTCGCCGAAGGTGATGAAACTATGGTTTTCGGATCGCCAGTTGCGAAGTTGGTTGCGCAGCGAGCAATGTCTTTGACGGGCATTGCTTTCAATTTCAGTATTAGCATGAACTGATTCGTTAACTCTGTACACTGCTTCGAAACAGGCTCCAATTGAATTCGCTTTCTTTTGCGGATCTTCGACTACTATTACTTTATCATTGGAGTTGATGTGCTCTAAGGTGAGTCCTGCGTTCAGCATTATCTGACAATTCTCGGGAGTCCGTGGAATTCGGAGACAGGGAATGTCATTGTGATCTTTTCTTCGACATATTTTCTTGATTTGTGAAAACATGTTCGGTCCGTTTGCTTGGACAGCTTGAATTCTGTTGCTCCACTCCTCATTTATTACTGCTCGGTAATTATCCCGGATCAGTTTTTGAAGATTTTTAATGAAGGACTTGATAGTTTTGATTTCATTGCTATTTGGGTCACTGAACTGCCTATAGCACAATTTCAACTTTGAGAGCAGGGTGCTCTTTTGCCTATACAAAGCATCGATAGTTGCATTTCTGTATCGGTGGGTATAGCCATCCATATGAGCTACTTTGGGGATGGAACGATTGATTGTGTTAGTAACAATATCGTTCATAGTTAGGAGGTAATGAGCGATTTCATCATTACGAAGGTTTCTATTAGTCGGTGGGTCTATGCCAATGTTGCGTATTTCTCTTTTTACTATGCGATCGAAACGCGACCAATGTGCTTTTCGGAAATCGAAAGAGTGTACCTAGTCGTACTGCTCAAGTAGATGGTACTCGTTTGGCACGTGTATTACGGCTCCAAGTCCGTAATGATCGCTATCGTACTCAATTGTGCGAAGACAATTTCGAGTATTTACCTCGGTATCTGGTAACTGAGTTCGATTATCTGTCATAAGTAAATCCAGGAAGGAGTTACCTCTTGGATAAGACGGTGTACTTGTAGCGTACAATTCTAGTTTATGCTCGATCGCATTTGTTTGCCACCAATCAAACAAGGCATTGCCTCTGGTGTTCGAGGTCAGATTGCCCAGGCACTGTGCTTGGCGTTAAAATCACCTGCCATTAAAAAGTAATGGTTTCCAAATCTAACTTGTGACTTCGGAAAAACGTATCGATTTCACTGATAAATTGGGTACCTTGAACAGATTCAGGAGTGTAAGCAGCGACTATATATACATGCCTTTGACTTTTTAGCGGAATGTCTATAATGCATGCCTCTAGCACCTGGAATTTGTGTACTTCCGTGCTGTAAACGACCTTATGGTGAAGACCTTTCTTAACTAAGATAGCAACCCCACCCCCTCGAGTAGAGTGTGGTCGATCTCGTCTAATTATGTTATAATTTTTGTAGCCCATTTTGTGCCTTTGGTTTAGCTTAGTTTCGCTAGCCAAGAGCACATCTGGGTATTCGACTTGGAGCAGATTGCCTAAATTATCCCTTCTTTCGATGTGGATTAGTGAATTTACATTCACAGCTATAATTTTTAGGTTAAGTTCAGACGGAGGGTTGAAGATTTTGATGTGGAGAGTTATTTGAGAACAGGGTTGAATAGAGAGTATCTATTCGTGCCCTTTGCTCAGTCAGTGTTTTTTGAAATTTGGCAAATTATCCTTGCATGGTTAATAACATTGTTATTATTTCTGAATGTGCCTCTGGTGCAGGCATTTTCCCATTAATATATGTATGTTCCATGGATGCTGGTTGCTTAGGAGCACCGGCCATTTGTGCATATGACACACAAGGAGCCACGAAATTGTTGTAAGAACAAGTTTTCATTTTTTTCTCTTCTTCAACTTGTTTCTTTTTGGATTCCAATTTTAATTTCATTTGTTGAAATTTAGGACATCCTCTAAAATTAGCAGTGTGACCTGTATTTTTACAGAGGACACAGGACAGTGTTTTCCTATCTGGAAGCTGTTCCTTGCCCAAGGGGCATTCACCAATGGTATGGTCGGAGAGGCACTTTACGCACCTGAATTGCATGTGGCAGTTTGACGCCGCGTGCCCGAAGCGTTGACAACGCATACACTGCAATACGCGATCGATTTTTCTAATTTTTTCCCAACTTATTGTTTGGTGGTTGAGGTGTTTGATGTATCGGAGAGCATCAACTTTACTGTTGGCACTCAGTGATACAATAAAGAAAGGCAATTTGCAATTGCGTTTTCTGGAGTTGGCGGTAGAGAAGGGTTTCACACCTGTAAATTTTAAATTGTCGGTTTCGACATTTTTTAATTCCTCTAATACCTCCTCAGGGGAAAAACGTGGATCAACTCCTTTTAGGAGCATGGAGATTATTTTCTCCGATTTCGGGGTGCACGTGTAGTACTCGCTTTTAGTCCTACCCAAAGCAGTCATTACTTTGCGATAACCTTCAATATCATCGCACATTAATTTTATTTTAGAATTATTAATTTTTTTTTGTTTTGAAGTTAACTCACCTAATTTTATAACGTCCTTTGTTTCCATGGACGTAAGTATTATAGGCGGCGCCTTTTCTTTTTTGTTGGTTACGATGTGCTGGTTTGTTTGCTGCTTCTGCATCTCCTTTGTTTGCTTCCTCATGTTGTTCCTGATTTTTCCGTTGTGCTGTTGTATTTTCTTGGCTTTGTTGTTGCTGCACCAGGTCTTTTAATTTGAGGATTGCTTCTCTTTGTTTATTGAGTTCCTCTTTTTTTGTGTCAATATCCGCAAGGAGTTTTTCTAATTCCGCCGGATCTGTTGCAGTACCTGTGATATTGTTTTCTTCCTCAGCAGGTAATTCGATTTCACTTGGGTCAAGGTCAACCAATTCGTTGAATTGGTTACCTGCGCCTGTGTATTCGTTTTTCTTTCCTTTTGCATTTTTTCCCCGTCCGAATTTGGCTTGTGCCGCTTTGTTATAATACTCGGCTGTCGCTCAAGTCGGCTCCGTGTCATCGCTTTCAGGTCTGCCTGGCCCCTTTTCATGAAAGGCGACGAGCTCTTTAGCACTTTGTTTGTTTCCATAATTTTTTTTTATTTTTTAAACAACCGCTCTCAGTGGCGGCCACACTGTGTAATCCACACTTCTTCACTCGCGCGACGAATTTATTTATTTATTTATTTTTTTCCTCTCTTTTGCTTTTTCCTGTTGTCAGGTATACATCTTATCTCTTTGACGTGTTGGTAACGACTGTATATGCTAAGTACCCTTCCCCGAAAGGTTCACACTTAAAATTATATGTTAGTCCTACGCAGGTAGATATTTTGTGCGCCGCCCCCTTTTTGCGCAACTACCTGAGGTACATTCTGCTGTACCCGAAAATGTTAGATGTTGAGTAAAATAGAAGTATAAGTTAGTCTTGAGTTAGATTCAAACTGGAAAGGTCATAAGATTGACGCTTCCAAAAATAAAGTGTTGTAAATGAAAGATCATGTCTTTTTATTTATTTTAACTATGAACCACGCACCGTACGTCGGCGCCCAGACCAAAACCCCCATACTGTCACCAAACCATGCAGGATTCATGTTAAATACTGAACGTGGCCAACATCACGCTGGGCTTATACCACGTACCACTCCATATCAGATGTCATTTTGATATTTGTGATGTTTTCGTGATACAAGTACAAAAACAGGCAGAAAGACTAAAGAGACCGAATAAACTGTTTTGTTGCTCGTACAAACCACGATAGTTTTGTCAAGGTAAGTGTACTGTGTCTTCATTAAACGAGTAAAGTGCCGCAAATATTTTCAAGTAAGTCAAATAATCACTTCTAGAAAATCAGCAATAAAGATGTCTCTATTTCAGACATCACAACCAGGGTGTAGCAGCTGCTTCTTAAATATTCTCAGTCATCCGAAAATCGTGGCCTCTCTTCACTTCTATTGCGTTTCTTCTGATGAGAACGTACCAACATTTTCTGAATTCCGTGGGGTGAGAATGAGAACAGAAATTCCTATTCACCCATCAAATCGTCTTAATTCAATCGATTCATCTAAGTGGCCACTAAATTAGTGCTTTTGGGAGTTTGGGCATCAATTAGTGGCAACGCTCCAGCACTGAACGACCATTAATAAATAAAACAGGCAAAGTATCTTTGCGATACGAAGCGTTATGGTACAACGTTTGGGATTGGAATGGTATCATCAGTAGAAAGTGTCGAGATTTACTCTTTTTCGCAGCTTTTAAAATTTGTCAGATCAAGTTCTTGATATACTTAGTTTTCAATTACCTTACCGTTATGTAAATGCTCAATCGTTTTTGAGTTCATCTATTGGGTTGCAGATCTGAAGCACTTTTCGCCCATTATCTCATATTTGTGTCTTCGCATTCTAGTGCACACCTCCTTGTGTGTATCCAATGAAACTATACTCAAGCGCTTGCAGTTTCAGAATAACTGTGGTATCCTGATTTCCATTGACTGTTTGAACTACAAGTTCCACAAACAAAAGCTCTTCCACATTATTCCTTGAGACAAACACCGCGTAGTGCGCAGCAGCTGGAACCATCACGAGTTCCAAAGATATCCCTTCTACAAACTATATCGGAAGCTGGTTTTACTTGTTAGTCCTTCCTGTCGCAAATGATTATTGTTGCACGTGTTGCTTCAATGTTTGGTTTGTTTATTTATTTTTTTTTGTCTTGTTTTGTTTATGGCATTCGAGAAACAATCTGCGTTCATTGTTGGTTCATTATATAGTGTCCACATGGTGAAATGAATCCATTCCAATGGCTGAGCATACGTGAGTATCTCAGGCCATTCGTTATGTTCTCTCCTGAGAAGCACTTCTCCTTCTTATTCATCCTTGCTCTTTATTTGCTTTTATTGGTAAACTATTTTTGTTTTCATTTGCAGGTAGAAAATTGGGAAGTAATTGTACACACTAGCCAGGACTAACGTTCGGCAGGCACTTCGACAGGATACGATTGCCCACCCTTGTTTGATACCCAATAAGAGTTTCGGCGTGAGGCTATAATTTCAGTTTAATGCGGAGCCATTTCAAGGAGTCCTGATATTTACGTGGGTGCAGAGTTAAAAAACAAAGGAAAGGATTGTGAAAAAGTAGGGAATTGCATGGCAGTAGGAGTTGCTCGTTTATAGGTCTTGATTGCTGCAGTGAATATCCTTTTCGATATGGTGCCCAAGCCGTTGTGGTTACCGCTGTGAAGGGGGCACTTAGGTAGTTGGATACTAGAACTCGATTTATTGTAGAGGTGACTGCATGGGTTTATGTTTAGTGCCACAGCAGTTTTCGATCTCTTGGATGTTGTCCCTTTTAAGGTGAGTTTATGTGTTAGTCTTTTTTTTAACTTTCTTCCTTGGCTACGTTTCGATATGTCTGTAAATGTGTATTTATTGGTTAAATGACTTTTGTTGGTAAGGACGTTAGTATAGCGCTTTGATGCTATAAATGGTGTATCAGTAAAATTGTGAATTTAGTCACAATGGTGAGTTAAAATGCTCGATGGTGTGGGATCCTATGTTCCTTATTATATATCTAAAAACTTGTAACATTCGTTTGTCATGTATCTAAAGCTTTATAGGTGTCGTTTGTCTATATAGAAATTGTGGAAGGTTAGCCAATCCTGTAAATATTCGTTTAAAATGTTTCAGTTGTAATCGACTATTTTTGATAATCTCCTATTTATGAATACAACCGGAATATACAGTTGACATACCCCGATATATTATGAATCGCTTTTCTTAATATCATTCTTTGAAAATATTGGGATTACGTGAGACTTGTAAATCAACTCCTTTACACTATTTTTTTATTTCCTTGTAATGGCACTACACGACATTCGTTCAACAGATTGTCACCTTATTAGGAAATTTATATTTATTTATTTGTATTTATAGAAGAGGAATTACCCGAGTCCGTTTGTAGGGCATTTACGCGGTCTAAAATTGCTCAATAAATACATCGAAATCTATTATTTTTAATGTACGTATCCTAATGTTGGGCAGCAAAGTAATAATTTAATGATGAAAAACTTCTTATCAGTATTACAATTAAAGTTGTTAAATTATTATGATCATTCATTTTCGTTTTTTAATTTTTAAAACATTTTTTATTTTTCTTTTTATATTTATAATTTCTAAATTAAAGGCTAGACAAAAAATGCTTAAATTCTAGCTTAATTATCTTATATAATAACTTACTGGTCCTTCGCAGGCGCTCTAAGATAAACATTACTTAACATTTGTATAATTTGCCTTTCGGCGACAGAACTTTGTGACAGTATTTATAATTATTTGAAAGACAAAGAAAAATTTGAAAAACGTTGTCAATTTTTTTTGTTTTTTTTTTTTCTTAAAATTTAACTTACTTAACTTACCTGCTTTTTTTTCTTTTTTTTTAATTTAATTTTAATTTTAATTTTATGTAAAAGCATTATGATAATTCATCGACATAAAAGTGTGGGCTTTGATGGTACTGTGGCGTATCTACCAACGCCACTGCTATCTTTTCAATCTACCTCAAAATCTTCCCTCCTAAAGCCCCATTAATTTCGTCATTTTTGCGTATGCAAGCGCAATAACTTCCCCAAGCATTCTCCCACCGATTTCATTACCTTTCGGTTATGCAAGTAGCATCCAACATCAAGCATCTGCCCATCAAGGACATTCACGCAATTAACGCGTTATATAAATTTCCCTAGAAGAAATTCGGTACGCCAGTACCGCATACATCAATGCATCTCAGCATTGTTCTAAAAGGAAAACATTTCGGTTGCCATACTAGATAACCGAAGTGGATTATAAAAACAATCAGCAGAACCCCTGTCTGCCTGCATTTACTGTCCCACACGTGCGCAACAGATTTTCATGTTGCACCAGTACTCACGGCGGCTTTTATGCAATCTTCAAAGCACCGGCGCAATTCGCGCCTAGCTGCCAAGAGCCGAATTCAATGCCAGTGTAAATACTCACACTGGAATTCGACCCATGACTCCCTAGGATGGCAATACACAATTAACATGGTTGTCAACACAACCATCATTGTGTAATTACCCCAAATGCATCCTAATCCCAAAGATGCTTTTTAATGAATTTTTATTCCCACGGTTCGACCACCCATGAGCTCGCGTCACGAGCCAACAAGGTGATCCGCGCACAAGAGTAGTTTAGTCGATGAAAGTGTTGTAAAGGAGTCGAGTCACCAGGAGTGCGCCCAAAAAGTCGAGTTGACCGAATGTCCTTATTAAGTGTTAAGTAAGAAACTTCATACTGAAGGTCCTTGTTATGTGTTAATGAAAAAAACCTCATACGGAATGTCATTGTTATGTGTTGATGTAAGAAACTTGATACCGAATGTCCTGGCGCGCGAAATTAACCTTTGTCAGCAGTCAATAAATTGTTAAGTGTTCATGTAAAAAAAACAATCATCAAGAGTAACAAACAATTGTTAAGTGTTCATGTAAAAAAACCACATCAAGAGTAACAAACAATACAAGTCACTATACAATATCAACATTTCCGCGAGTTTTATTTTCTTTGCTGGAACAGTGGCAGTAACCAGTTGGACAGCTGAATGTTACCGTCAGCATCGTGGGTGCGTCGTAAAGTGAACAGGTTAGGAAGCTTATTTAACCATGCCAATGCCGGCACATTATTAAGTGAAATACACCACAGTACTTCACAGACCGAGCGGAAGAAAAAGCAGAGAGATAAACAAATTATCAATGGACATTGCGTAAAAAATGTAATCCGAGGTACACAAAATCAGACATATGATTCCATGTTAGCGAAGAGGCTGAAGAACAATTCTATGTGTTTATCTAAAAAACGTTTAGTGTCTAATGTTTAAAAGCTGTTTCTGGGCGACTACTTGAAAAGAAAAAGTTCAAATTCACTTAAGCAATGCTCATGGGAATGTACCAGCCAACAAAGTCAGGAAAAAGTTTCGTCTGTGCTTTAATACACGGGGGTGGCCTGAAAAGTTTCCGATCTAACAAAGATACAAAACATTTTTGCCTAAAATTTAATTTTTTTTCTCTACATAGTCTCCTTATAACTCCACACTCTTCTCCCAGCAATGCTCCCATCTCTCTCACCTGTCCAAATAGTACGCGGTGTTTTTCCATACAAAATAACTGTTCACGAAGGTGATTGCCTCCTCATTTGACGAAAATCTCTGTCCTCTGAGCGCAATTTTTAGATTAGGGAACAAAAAGAAGTCGCTTGGGGCTAGATCTGGTGATGATGAAGATAATCGATTAAAATAACTCCATGACTATCCCAATATACAGTCACCATCACTTTCCCACCCGAAAAAACAGTTTTTGCTTTTTTTTCGAGCCGATTCCCCCACTGTTTTGACTGTATTTTTGTTTCGGGCGTATAATGGTGTATCTAAGTTTCATCGACAGTGTGGGGATTCTCTATATTACATGGAGAACCAACCCACAATTCCAACCATAATTTCCGCCTTATTTAGACTGCTTTCAGCGTGTCATATTATCCCCTATTCCACCGTTCATGCTATTCACCTGAAATATCATGTATTCCCAAAGGACGCATAGCTAAACTCATTATCCTATGCAGATAATGCAGAATTGAGTTTAGCTACCCTTTTTGCCATACGGCAACTCCATTCCTCTAACCATGAGATTTCCATCGGAAATTCCATTTATGTTGGTTAGCAACAACCAAGTCGAATCAAACGACGCGGTTGCATCATCATTCAATGGCTTGGGTAATTACCGCATTCCTTTGGGTTTTTTCCCACGGTATTATTTCCGTAGCCGAAGTAGCGTCCTATCGATTTTCCACAAATCATCCATTCGCTTGGCATCAATGATCTCTTTTCGCAGGTGAATAGCACCGGCTATATTTCCTCTCCTCCATAATTCTGTTTCCATACGGTTCAATTCACTCGGAGATCTCCATAGCCGTAACACCAGGGCAGTAGGTCATACTCAGAAACTGCTTTTGATACCAGCACACACAACCAAACCCACCCCGGGATCATCGTACATCGTGTTTCTGCTCTCTCATTATCCCATGTTCGTCGATGTTCAATTAACCGATTTTCCACCACACTTTGACGGGCGTGACAATGCGAGAGCAGAGGCGTGATCTCTTTTGGTTGTCCTGTGTGCAAAAATAGAACACAGAATTTCACCCCTAATTAGAGCTGTCGCTTGTCATTCATCACCGCTGGAGGTCACGCCGCCGCCCGAGGCTCACCATAATTTCGCTAGAATCAGTTGTTACTCAATCGCCATCGCTAGTGCACACGCTCGAGCCACAAGATTTAAAGAAAATCTGATTACCAATTAAAACGTTATTTACGAATGGAGACGTACCGTGAAATCAACCGCGAGTTAATACTTAATAATCAAGAACTTCATACTGCACTAGTTAAATCGAAACGCGAAATTTGCTATTTAAATTCGTCGCTTACAGAGCAACGAGAAAACTATCACCGCCTGAAGAATCGTATTGATGCTGAACTACAAAAAGTTACAAGTATATAATTAAATAATAAACCAAACAGAAACTACACCAGTGTGTTCTCCATTGTTCCTGTTCTTCCTGGGGGAACTAGTTTCGTCGGAGCAACATTGTGGGGAAGAAAGTGAACCGCGCGCCCGTATCTAGCGCAAATACTTCTTCGTACCCCCAAAACATTAATTAATCGGCACCAAAACTCAGATTTATTGTGCCTAAACTGCGCCAACAGCAAACGTGAGCAAACGCGGCACCCAAAGCGTGGACAGCTTCCTCATGCCTAAATCTTGATTTAATATGTGACAAACACGTTCTTTGTACATTTTCATAGCCTCTGCTATCTCTCTCACTTTAATTCGGTGGTCGTCTAGCACCATTTGGTGAACTTTAGCGATGTTATCGTCAGTTGTTGCAATTTTTGGATGTCCCGAAGGTTTATCGTCTCTCAAGCTCTCACGGCCACGTTTAAATTCAGCTGCCCAAAATTCAGTGTGGTAAATGATGGTGCAGAGTCCCGATACACAGAGCCCAACTCATCTTTGATTTGCGTAGGCGTATTTCCATTCAAAAACAAACATTTAATGACAGCTCGATACTCAAGTTTATCCATTTTCACAAAAACACTTCCATGAACAGCACAAATCACCATAGGCTGAGATATCTTCGTTCCACTAAGGAACATACTCACGTATAACCAAACTTCACGTGCTCGGCGACACGTGTCCCCAAAGTCCACCTTTTCACCTGACCAAAGGTGACATCCATACTGGTGTCAACAACCCCAAATCCCGAACAATTTCCCTACGCCTGCACGGCGATCGAAGGACACGAGCCAGATTAGAAATTGTGTGCCGATCCATTAGCTGGATAAACACAAGGGGTTGGCACAGCTGTGCCGTAAAATAATCCGTCGGCAAAGTCTTTGTCCCTGCCGCAATGCACGTCGCCTAAACAAAGCTCATTGCGGAGAAACAGCAATAAACGAAAACGCTGTTCCCATAGGGCAAAGCAAATACGATGATTACCACAACCCCGCTAAGAATAAACCACAAAACCGAATGTTTGCATAAACAACGCAACAGAAGGCGTGCAAATTCTGACGATCCCAGAATGATCTACAGCAAACAGACGGCAACTTCCGCGTCTGTATGTGTGAGTGCCAACTTCCCTGGTGGAGAGATTCTCGATTGAGAGATAATCATCAGGACAAGGAAAACGAAAGGGAAAAGATAACTAAGAGGTTAATAGAATCGTCCCCAGAGGAAAATGACTCAGTCGACACAGAGAACCCTACGAGGAGGTCGGTTCGCGCAGCGCAATAAAACGAGAAAGAAACGTATATACTCGACGTTCAACCCACACTAAAGCAACACGCGGCAGAAATACAAGTCCTCACAACCTTTGAAAGTTGTTCTGATTTTCGTGAATATATTCGCAAGTTTAGTTTCGCAATTAATTGAAATATTGAACGATACAAATATAATGTTAAAGAACAAAATATCAAAATTGTGTCCTAGACGATTAAGCGATAACAAAATATCAAAATTGTGTCCTAGGCGATTAAGTGGCAACAAAATATCAAGATTGTGTCCTAGACGATAAAGCGATAACAAAATATCAAAATAATGTCCTATACGATTAAGTGATAACGAAAGAGAAAAGATTAATAAAGAAGAAAGGCAAGGCTAAACAAACTCAGCTCCGTGTTTTATTATTTTTTTTGTGTTGCTGCAATCGCTCCGGGTTCGGTTTGTGGACAGTGTTCGGAGGAACACTTCGAGCAAAAGACAAAAATCCGCCAAACACTCAAACGACTGTCAAATAAAAACTACGCGTCAAAAATGGCTGAAATTTTGGTGAGTAACTGTCAAAAGATGCACAACTACATTAACTAGCTTTTATTGACGGGTGCTGCTATCTTCACGTTGAGGTCGGAAACTTTCCAGGCCACCCTCGTACGTTAGATATATACCAATGATTCGGGAAGTAGTAATGGGTTTTCCAATAGGGACTTGACACCTTTTTTCGGTAGTAAATTTTTATAATTTGCAGACGTTGTTTTTTTGTGGAGCTGCAATCACTCCGTGTTCGGTTTGTGGACAGTGTTCGGAGGAACACTTCGAGCAAAAGACAAAAATCCGCCAAACACTCACATCGACTCACTCAAACGACTGTCAAATAAAAACTACGCGTCAAAAATGGCTGAAATGTTGGTGAGTAACTGTCAAAAGATGCGCAACTACATTTACTAATTACGAAATCTCAACAAACCATCATTAACTTCACCAGTTTTGCTGCTTTGGATGCCTCTACCATGAATCGCGTCAAAATGAGAGCCCATCAGATTAATTTTTTCTCTCCCACCGTCTATAACAATTTTGTCATTGCTGATAGGACATTCTTGTATATTGATGCCGGTCTCGGTGATGAGTGACTGAGATGATATTGGTAGTTTCACTCTCGGGATGGTAACAAAGTCACCTGGCTTAAATTGTTTATTGATTTTTGGGACACACATTCCTCAAATCTTGTTTTACAATACTTTCAGTGCTTTGTTTCTAGTAATTGTTGGTGCTATTCCGAAATTGTTGGGTTATCAGTGTCTTTACACTCCTGAGGAGGGATTTCAGTTTCTGTAGTTCAATATTGTGGGATACATCTGGGAATGCGATGTATTCGATTTATCTGCCTGACCAAAAAAGCGCTTGTATTTCTGTAAGTTCTTTATGTCGCGGTTTAAATAACATGCTATAGTATTACGGGATTTCAGTTTTGGGACTGACACCTCTATAGTCCACATCAACACCGTGTTCAGACCCCAAATATAGGAAACGCACTCCTCAGTAAAGAGATTCCTATTGTTAGGAATACTAGAAGAGAATATACCACTTCCCTCCGCGCAGAGCTGGAAACAGCACCAATCGGTTACCTAAAATTCAATTTAGGGAACTCATGCGATGGTGCAAAGCCAAGGGTAGAGCCGTCAGCAACCTTCATCTGCATTTCAATGGGATGATGATTACTATCATACGGCAGTACTGGAATTCGACTGCTATGTATCGTTTCTATTTGCAGTCGCGCGTCTGCAATACAGGGATCGAGATATAACTTTTCTGACGGAATACTTGTTATAATCGGGCCGTATAGTTTCATTTTGTATTCCATCTGGTTGTCTTCAATAAAGTGATGGAGGAATCTCCCTCTTCGATTCGCTACCGTGACCAACCAGGCCGTGGTTTTCGCGTTCAAATCTCCAACTAAGACGAATTAGTTGTTCATTTATAGTTTTTAAAATATAGCTGATGTACGAGGGTTGCCTCTTATGTTTCGGGATTTGGCAACCCTAGTGTTGCAATCCGGTAATTGACAGCTCTGTCGTAAAGTTGGACATTTTTGAGGTTATACGCACTCAGAACATTTCGACATACGAGCGCTATTTGTGTTGTTTACAGTAACTTAAAAGATTCATTTCGGCCCAAAAATGGAATTAAATCGTCAACATTTTCGTGCGATTATTTTTTACAACTTTCGGCGTGGATTAACTCAGCAACAGTGCATGGATGAACTTAATTCAATTTTTGGCGATGAAGCTCCATCAAGGACCAGTGTTTATCGATGGTATGGTGAATTCAATCGTGGTCGTAGTTCACTCCAAGATGAACTTCGTGAAGGTCGTCCAAAATCAGTTGTTGTTCCGAAAACCATTGATGCTGTGCGCGAACTGATATTGGAAGATCGTCATGTGACCTATCGTGAGATTGAGACAACCTTAGGCGTTAGTGGGACCAGCATACATTCAATATTGCATAAACATTTGACTGTCAAAAAAATTTGTTCGCGTTGGGTCCCACACAATTTGTCAATCGACCAAAAAAAGGCTCGTGTCAATTGGTCGAAAGAAATGCTCAAAAAATACGGTCGCGGTGCTTCGAAACACGTCTATGACATCGTGACAGGTGATGAATTGTGGATTTACGCGTATGAGCCCGAAAGTAAACAGCAGTCGACTGTCTGGGTGTTTCAAGGTGAGCCAAATCCAACAAAAGTTGTTCGCGCACGAAGCACTTCCAAGCAAATGGTCGCCTGTTTTTTCGGAAAAACTGGACATGTCGCAACCTTACCACTAGAACAACGCAGAACAGTCAATTCTGAGTGGTACACAACCATTTGTTTGCCAGTTGTCTTCCAAGAAATCAGGAAAACCAACCACCGAAGACGGATCACTCTTCACCACGACAATGCGAGCTCTCACACATAGGCTGCGACAACTGCATTTTTGAGCACCCAAAACATCGATTTGATGGGTCATCCGCCGTATAGTTCTGGCTTGGCACCGAATGACTTCTTTTTATTCCCGCACGTAAAAAACAAACTGAGAGGTCAACGTTTTTCGACATCTGAAGAAGCGGTTGCTGCATTCAGAATGCATGTGTTGGAGATACCTCAATCAGAGTGGCAAAAGTGCTTCGACAATTGGTTCAAACGCATGCAAAAGTGTATAGATCTTCATGGGGAATATTTTGACAAACAATAAAGTGATTTTCGATAATCAATATTTGTTTTTGTTCTCTAATCCCGAAATATTAAAAGCAACCCTCGTATTTCGTTAAGTTTTGTTTCGCTTAGTAACAGCACATCTGGTTTGTCATCCTCTGGAAAGACCAATACATCGCCGCACCTCTTAATGGAAATAATGGAATTTACATTAAGGGCAATTATTTCGAGGGATGCGGTTGTGTACTATGCCATTTTAAGGCATAAGATGGCCCAGCAGGGGGTTGACTTTCGCCGATAGTTCTGCTAGAGTCTTGGCAAGATTATTTACCTGTACTTTTAATGTGTGGTTTGTAGTGCCGATGCTTGTTGCATTGGTTCCCGCTCACGGTATAATTGTATTTATCCCCTGCGTCCAGTCAGGATATTTACGAAGGATAGACCTTTCCGAACATAGCTTTCGATATTGCCAACTTTTTTGGAAGCACTTGTCTGCGCATCTTTCTGTTGAAGTTATTAATTGATGGTGGTGCTTTGATTTTTCCCACCATTGTTCTTGATTCCGTCATGTTATTATTATTATTACTATTTTTTTTTTTTTTTTTGGTTTCGCTGTTGTTTTTGTTCTCTTTGGTCTGCTCTTTGGGCCCCTTTTTATTTATTTTTTTTTCTCGTTGGTCTTTTTTAACTGTGTCATCAGCGCACTGGCTGAGTTAGATGCACATGGTTATGTGTTCTTTGTTTTGTTGTATAATTATATTATATATATACATTAATGTATATATTCTCCGTCGTGGGCCGGCGATCTTTGTGGTATTAATAAATATAAATATAAATGTGACTTACGGTCTGTCCTGGGTCTTGCTGGTCCTTCTGGAGCGATTTGTCCTAATACTCGAGGGTTCCAATACTTAATGCCTGGGAACTGCGTAGTTGCGCAGGCACGACCAAGGGAATCCGGGAACCATCCGATAATAAGGAAACACAATTAATTTGTCACTTATGTTTATTTATTTAGGGTGTTCTTCACTCGTTACTTATTACGACTTCTTATTCCTAAATCTGTTTTATTTAATGTACGTGGATTCACATATGTAAGAAAGGTTAACACACCGCGACACAGCAACACACTTTTAAAAAGATGAGATTCTTGGTCCACGAATCGCACTCCACGTCCCACCGCACAGCACAACACTTTTTTTTTTTCAACCTTCTCGGTCGATCACTAAAACCAACTCTCGCGGACGACCGTCTCCATTCAGAACTCAAAACCAACTCGTTTCCTTTTCCGATCGTTTGATCGTAGGAAAACCTTTTTTTCTCTTTTTTGGTAACACAAGCCAACGTGTTAGGTTCCTTGTGCGATGATCGCACTCAATATCCTTTGTTTCAGGATCTCCTTTGTGAGCCCGCGCATCCATTATCTGATCCCAAGGTATTGTACCTTGGATCGGAAACCGTCTGGAATCCCTTAAGTATTACCTGCGATTTCTCACAGTGCCCGGACATGGCAATTTCCTTTTCAGTGAACATCGGAGCCAAAGATATTTTGTATCTTATGGGTATTGTTGTTCAGGGAGTGTTTTTACGATCGCCGTCCTTTTTTCCGTATAGGAAATGTTTCCTTGAATAGGATTTAAGGGGACGGTGTCGCCGTGCATTTTATGCTTTTTATCAACTTTACTTGAGAGTTGGTCATCTGGTCTGCAGATTCGGAACCAGGGGAATTTACGTGTTGAACATCTGGTTCATATATCACGTTTTGGATTTATATTGTATTCAATATGGACAAATTGAACGTTTAGTTCAATTTCCTTGATATTGAATTTGATATGGGAAAATTGAAAGTTTAGTTCAATTTCTTTGATATTAAATTTGGTGTTGGCCCGTTTAGTGTATGGGGCAATGCTAGGGCTTGGGGAGTGTTTCATCCTTTTAGTGGATGATTTTGCGTTTACCGCAATTTATTGGTGGAGACTGGCTCCAAAGAGGTATATTTTGATGGGTGGGTGGTGTTCTGTAATCATTTTTATTATTTTTGGGCGGCTAATGTATTTTTTTTTCCTCCTTACCTCGAGGGATTGTTTTTTGCCTTACCTTGCAAATGGTTTTTGCTTTAATTGTTGCAGTTTTTCTTTATACTCATTAATAACTTGCAGACCCTGCATATACATTTCCTTAGTGTTAAGGAAATCTTCATCTCCATCGCCCTCAAGGACCATGGCTTGGGGCACTGGATTTCACTGGGTGTTTTTGTTCGTACGCTTCACTTTATCAATGTTTTTCCACTTGTCTTGGGTTTGTGTATTTCGCACTTCACACTTTTAGGAGTATAGCGCGGAATAATTTCTCTTAATTTGTTCGTTCACTGCATATATGGATTTGAATTATTAGAGAATACTGTGGCGGTTCCACCAAACCCCATGGTTCGCTTTCCGAAAAACCCCCATAACTTTCACCCAGGCTGCATAAGCTTTCGCTAATGTAATAGCATTAGCATATTAAATGCTTCACGCATTTAAGAGAACAAATTTGTAATCAAAAAAGCCCCTGGAAAAGAGAATTCTTACCTGCATGCATAACTTCGCATTTAAAATCCTCTATAAGAGTTCTCTCCAAGCTTATCATAAATTCCCTGAAAGAAAATTCATCGCTTCACACATAATACAACCGCATAATCAGGAAATCTCACTCTTGAGTTGGCTTATCCCAGCTTCATCATGTGTATCATAAATCACCATACAAACACATTGGCTGGCGACCTACACCCAAGGGACCAAAAAAAATATACCCATCTCTTGGCACCAATTAAATCCTACAGCATAAGCAAATGCAAATCGGAATTCAATACTTACCCTTCCCAGCGATGCCATAAACACCATTTCCCACTAATTTAGCTAAAACCCATTAACACCATTTCTTCGATGCGTCGCGTCTATTTATTTAGCCGCGAGGCACATCACAAACAAAGATCCAATTAGCATCCGACGAGTATCGGTTTTGTTTGCTTTACCGGACTCGCATCCCATGAATGCACATTTTCCCTTTCTTTGTTTAGATTCTTTCCCATGCCATTGATCCATAAAAGAACCAATGTACACATACACGTGTACCGTGGCGATCTTCTGTATGAGATCTGTTTGGTTACCCCTCTCTCTCTCTTGGAACAGGAAATGCATCCTTAATTTAAGAGAGCCAGTTTCACAAGTCGTTTTCCATCCCCTGACCACGTTGGTCACATGCCGCTCCCGCTGTCCGTAGCGCTGCAGACACGCGATAATACCCAGAGTCGTGATTGTCGGTTTCCTATTGTTTGTCGAGTTTGTGCCGCAATTCGTTAGTAATATTGAAAGGAAAAGAATTTATAAGTGAAAAAGTAACTTTATTTTAAAACAATGAACTCTAAATTGCTGTGCACTCTTTGCACTGGCCACCATCGTCGTTGCTGATGTCCCCACAAAATGTAATCCAATTAAAGAACCCTATTAGAATATAAAAACATTAATTAATTAATCAATAAACCAGTGTTTTAATTTGCCGTGCTGCTGTTCCTGAGTGTGTTTTCCTCATTTTACTTTCGTTTCCTGGTGATTGTTGCAGCTGGTTGAGGTCGTTCGAACAGTGAAGAGTTGTGGGGACGGAGCAGAACTCTGAGCTGTACGCCAACACCACGACCTCGCCCCTTACAATACCACAAGATCTAAGAAAACAAACTTTCGACTGTGTTGCATCCCGCTATAAACCCCATAACTCACTAACGTACACGATTCAATCATCCTCAGCTGACAATTGATTAACCCTCATATCGCACACATTGCGATACTCATTCGAATACCCATTAATTGCCCACCTAAGACGCATATTCGCTTCCCAAAACTACACGATTATCACGTATCACCAATTTGCATTCAAACAACTAGTGGTTTCTTAAAGTCATAGAAATATAATATCTAAATTGTAACAAAGAGCGGCTTTATAAATTCATAGAAATATAATATCCTAATGGTGATAAAGGATGATTTCTTTAAATCCGGAGCAGCGACAACAAGATGCCAGAAGAAGCCTACAAGAAGCCAGGAAGGAAGAAGTAATCCATGTTGATACCAGTCGTATGGCGTTAGCCCATGCAATTACTTAATTGATCTTTGAATTTAACCGTACCAATTAAAGCACAATGGCCCATATTTAAGCCATTCGTATTGTTCGATTGATCTGCGCTTCGTTGCTATGTCCTATCTTATCTTAGCAGGGGGCAAGGATCGGATTCTGTTTGCACGTTTGTATGCTGAAGAATTCGATTCGTGGCGGCTAGACGCAAGATGCATAGATAGGTTTTGTAGATAGGACAAAAGGCTGCCAAGGCCATGGATAAACCAGGGAAATGTGCTGTGTACGTGTGCAGGGAAGGCTGGCTAACAGGGGCGTTGATACGATGCCTGTATGATGTACAGAATTCTTTTCAGGAATTTAGGACGATGCGTCGAATGCATGATTGTTAGAATATTCTTTACATGGAATTTGGGTGATGCATTAAATGTTCTTGGTATGGCAATGTTTGCCGGTTTGTTGTATCCTTTGATCGCCGTGCAGGCGTAGGACAATTGGTCGGATTTGTGACGCACGTGTCTGTGGATACGTAGGGTTATTTACTCCCAGTGATGTTACCTTTTATTTCAGGTGGAGAGGCACATGTAATTTGGATGTAGGTGAGTACGTTCCTTGGAGAAACGACGATATCTCAACCTATAGTGGCTTGTGTGGTTCGTAGAACCGCCACAATATTTATATAGATCCAAGCCTAAAGAAGACCCGTATTCATCTGGCAAGAGATGTGTAAAAAAAACGTGGAACATATCTTAAGCTGTTCCAGTAGTAGCTAAAATGTTAAGATCAAACAAAGAATTGGAATTCATTAGTGCATGGCACATTATGCAGACAGTGTTCGTCGATCTTGTCCCGGAATGGATGCCCAGAGACGGTTCCTGGTGAACCGTATAAGAACGACTAGTATAAGAGAGAACATTTATATGAGTTTACGGTACAGAAGTGTTGTATGCGGAATAGTACGTGAGTAAATAGCATAAATGTGAGCAGTCTAAGAGTGAACGGCAAAGGAAAGAATACTATAGGAGTAAGTAGTATAAGAGTGAAGCTTTACAAATGGGGCATAATATGTTTGTACTTCCTTTCAGGATCTCCGCCCGTGGCCTGTCAGACATTGGAAAATGTTAAATTCTACCTCCCCGTTAGTCTATCAATCAATTCTTTGATATTTGGTGTCATCCAGGTAAGGTCACACAACGTCACAATTGCCAGCTTTACGGCCACGGCTCGATGCATTGTCACATGAATAGCTTCTGTGCAATCTGTTCGGGACACTACAAAACATCCGACTGCAAAATGAATGCGGTCATCAAGTGTGCAAATTGCAGTGGGCCACATAAATCCACCGAACCTGAATGCATTAGCCGAAAACAGTAGATAGACATTCGCCGCAAATTATCCCCACGTGGACAGGAAAAACAACGTTCCTACACCCTCCGAGGGACAAACAGCAGCCACTGCCCGACGGATTATCCATTGATAATTTTCCTCCACTACCGCAATCTGTGCGTCAACCTTCACTTCCTTCATCCACCTGGGTTTCTGGCCTCCATCAAACCCAGCAACCTTCCAACAGTGATACGACACACACGTAGAAAAATCCGTCTGAAATTATAACTAATGATAACTTTTTCTCGTTTAGCGAGATAAACTCTCTTCTTAATGAAGTTGTAACCAAGCTTAGTGCTTGTCAAACTAAAGCTGACCAATTTAACGTCATTACCTCATTAGCTATTAAGTATATATATTCGGAAAAATCATGCTAAGAAACTCTCGTAGCATCATAACTTGGAATGCGAGAAGGATCAAAAACAAACAGCATGCATTTTTTAATTTCTTGATAAATTTTAATATTGATATTGCACTTGTTTCAGAAACCTGGCTCAAACAAGACATTCCTTTCTCTCATCAAAATTACATATGTTATCGCCTAGACAGGGTACATGCTAGTGGAGGAGGTGTCGCCATTGTTGTGAAAAAATGTATAGAACATACCTTGCGTCCTTCATTGCACCTTAAGTTAATTGAGGAAATTAGTATTGATGTAACATTAAGTGATAACTCCAAGGTGAGTATTTTTTCGATCTATTTCCCTGGAGGAAATGGAAACATTGAGAAATATACTTACTTTAAGCGGGATCTGCAAAAATCAACACCCGAAACAAGGTAATTATTGGTGGTGATCTAAACTGTAGACATCAGTCATGGAATTGTCTTAGGGCAAACAGCTGGGATAACATTTTACTAGATATTACTGAATCCAGCCCAAGTTTTTCCATACTTTATCCACTTCTCCCCACCTATATCCCAGCGAGTGCTAACAAGAACCCCTCAACTCTCGATCTATATATCACTAATATTTCAAATTACTGCACAGTAGTATTAACTCTAAATGCGTTAAGTTCAGACTGTGGTGGCTCGTGCGAACGCCACTACTCACCTGCCTCCCTATCACCAGGTAAACCCTCTTTTATAAGCCTTCGGCGCCAATAAATTGTGTACTTACCTGCATTAGCATTTCGAATAACCGCAATGTCTGCTGATACGAAAAGTGTATCAGCAATAACAGGCATTCCCCAAAATAGAAACGCTTAAAATATATAAGAGTATAACATGGGCACTTTAAAACCTGAAAGGTATGACCTACCTGCCCATACGACCAACCACCAGCTGCAATATTTAACTGCGCTGTTTAAAACATTACCTAACCCAAGCATAGCCATAGGAAGTGCAAATTGGTCGCACATCTAGCAACCAACATTGCATTATTTCCTACCAAGAAATTGGTCATAAGATGCGGCGACAATGCAACAAGAGATGTTTATATTTCTCTTGATTCATACACGAAATGCTTACATCGGCCGCTAACTCGAGCCACACACAGGGAAACTCGCATCTGACAGCCAACATGCGCACAATCGGCAATCATGCTACAATGTAGGCGCTGATCGTGCAAATACAATGATCGGTTCAAAACAACTCGTCCCCAGCTGCGAATGTGTTATTTTCATGTATACACGATGACCATGGTTCGCATGCTGGGCGACACAACATGAACATGATAAGGGATCATGATGTGTGTTACAACCCTTCTTCGGTAGAGCAAACTCGGAAAGTAAAATGACCAAATATGGGCATCGAAGCGATGATTGAGTACGTGGTATTCTGTCGCTTCGATGAACTAAGTTACTGGTAGTTCAGCTCCTGTGGTGGCAACACGATTTGTGCGCGGTGTATAAATGACAAGAAACAACGTTACGACCGTGTCCGTGGAAATATTCTACTTCCAAACGGATCAATAAAATTAACTAAATACCACGGTTATTCCGATTTGTGCGCGCTGTATAAATAACAAGAAACAACGTTACGACCGTGTCCGTGGAAATATTCTACTTCCAAACGGATTAATAAAATTGACTAAATACCACGGTTATTCCGACCTTTTCCGCGTTGCATAATAATAAATTCGCACAACTTAACATAAGTTTTAGTGTACAACTTACCATAAGTTTTTGTGAAATAATAAATCTGTGTTGTATAATAATAAATTCGCACAACTTAACATAAGTTTTTGTGAAATAATAAATTTGTTTTGTATAATAATAAATTCGCACAACTTAACATAAGTTTTAGTGTACAACTTACCATAAGTTTTTGTGAAATAATAAATTTGTTTTGTATAATAATAAATGCGCACAACTTAACATAAGTTTTAGTGTACAACTTACCATAAGTTTTTGTGAAATAATAAATTTGTTTTGTATAATAATAAATTCTTCACAACTAAAAATAAGTTTTAGTGTACAACTTACCATAAGTTTTTGTAAAATAATAAATTTGTTTTGTATAATAATAAATTCTGCGCAACTAAAAATAAGTTTTAGTGTACAACTTACAATAAGTTTTGGTGAAATCATAAATTTGCTTTGTAATAATAAAATACTGCACCATTGAAATAAGTTTTTACATAAGAATTAAGGACCTTTGTTAACCTAGGTTAAGTTCACAGAATAAATAAAATAGACATAAGGAAACCGCCGTTGTTTATTTGGAGCTCCGAAACACAGTGGACAAGCACACCAGGACGTCTCGGTGAACCAGTGTCGGACGGACACCCTATCGAGGCGAGGCAGAAAAGAGACGACTCTTAACGCCTAAGCCATTACTCACCACAAGTGGTAACAATACACCTACAAGACCACCTTCCGACCAGCCTCACGGTGAATCATACAGTAGCTGTAAATCGTATCAGTTTATACAACAACTATTCCGCCGCCAACTGGAATTGTTATAAATCATATATCAACACGAACTTGGTTCTAGGTGATACCAGCCTAAATTCTATAACCTGCAGCGAGCACATTGATATCCTATGTAACAATTTTGTTTCTGTTATCAATAGAGCGGCCGATCTTGCGATACCTAAATGTTCCACTGCTCCAGTTGATAAGGCACCGCTTCCTGAAAATATCTTACATCTGATTAGGCTACGAAACTCTGAAAGAAGAAAATGGCTTCGTTATAGAATCGATTGCTTTCTAGTTAATGTTAAAGTCTTGAATAATATCATTAAAAAAGAAATCTCAACATATAGGAACAAGTGTTGGAATAAACACCTTTCCTCTCTTGACAAAGCAAGCAAACCGTTCTGGAAAATATCAAAAATTATGAAAAAGAGAGGGTGCAGTATTCCTCCGTTTAAAGTTCACGACAAGTTGTTTATTTCTTCAGTGGAGAAATCGAATCTACTTGCTAACACGTTTAGTAAGAACCACTCCATATCTATGCATCTAAGCGACGCGTATACTGAGGCTGAAGTTGCTAACACTATCCATGTACTTTCTCAATCACCAGCTGAAAGTACTTACGCAACTAATATTAGCAAAGTTCAAGAATTGATAAAAAAATCGAAATCAAAAAAGGCTGCTTGTCTTGATAATGTTAACAACAAATTAATTAAAGCACTTCCACCTGCTGCAAGTAACTATTTACCGTTCACTTTCAACGCTTGTCTTAAGAATTGTTATTTTCCGGACTGTTGGAAAACAGCTAAAGTAATACATATCCCGAAACCCGGCAAACCGAAGAACAGCACCGAAAGCTACTGACCTATTAGTCTACTTAGCTGTCTGAGTCAGCTTGTAGCGTCTCTAACAGATACACACACAATACACAAGCACAATAGTGAAGAACACCGAACGAAAATCGAATAAAGAAAATCCATCAGAGCCGTATACAATAGTGATAACATAACAATTCACATCAGTGGAATATACTTGAGTTTAAAAATCAAATTCTAAATACGGCCAGTAGCCTGATGGGTTGCGCTTTTGGTTCAATATTTGGTGATTCTAACTGTCATAGCGTCAGTTCGAATCACATGTTCTTCACTATCATTTCAAACGCTATAATTGGTGACTACGACGTGATCTGTACACACAGCACACACTTTCCCGTAGTAAACAGAACTTCACACACATAGAGCAACAGGCACACTCGCCTGCTCCGACGTTCTCCCGTTCGCTCCGTCGTTCGCACACGAAGCTGATCGTAACGAAGTTACTGAGGAGAGAGTAGTGTAGCCTCTCTAACAGATACACACACAATACACAAGCGAAATAGTGAAGAACACCGAACGAAAATCGCATAAAGCAAATCCATCAGAGCCGTATACAATAGCGATAACATAACAGTTCACATCAGTGGAATATACTTGAGTTTAAAAATCAAATTCTAAACACGGCCAGTAGCCTAATGGGTTGCGCTTTTGATTTAATTTTTGCTGATTTTAACTGTCATAGCGTCAGTTCGAATCACACGTTCTTCACTATCAATCGCAAACGCTATAAGCTCTTAGAAAAAATCATTAAGGAAAAGATTGATCGTTTTGTGGAAGCCAATAACATCTTACCAAACTTTCAGTTCGTTTCCGTAGTGGTCACAGCACAATCCACCAAGTCTTGCGGATTAAAAACCACATAGCTGGTAAATTCATCGACAACAAGTCAACGGAACTGGTTCTTCTAGACATCGAAAGAGCCTTTGATACGGTATGCCTTGATTTATAAGCTACTTAAACTTAAGCTGCCAATACCGCTTATCAAAATTATTCAGAGATTTCTTCGTTCGAGAAAATTTGTTGTGAGTATAGGAACTGACAAATCCTCTACTCACCAAATCCACTATGGTGTACCACAAGGCTCGGTCCTTGGTCCCATATGATTCACATTGTTTGTCGCAGATTTACCATGTTTAGGTGAAAACATTCGTATCATCTTTGCCGATGATACGGCTATTTTCTCTTCGGGTGCCTTATTCACGAACGTCTACAACTCTTTGGAAGCAGCTCTTGGCAAACTAGCAGTATATTACAGGAAATGGAAAATAAAAATAAATGGTAATAAACCAGAAGCTGTCTGGTTTTCGAGATGTAGGAAACTCAAACAGTGTGCAGTTGATATTGATTGGTCCGAAGACTGTAGATTTCTAGGTATTATTCTAGATAAATAACTTTTCTTTCAAAAACACATCACTACCACAATTGACAATATGGGGTAGGAAGTAATGTACCTGCATGGGTACTCCGGTCTACTTCCTCCACCATCATGTATTGTTCCACCGACGCAAATCACCGAACCGAAAGAACGAAACAAAACAAAACCTACGCCACACAAAAACACTGAAGGAAAAGTCAAATGCACTATTTACTTGTAAATGTTCTTTTATTGCATCGATATATTTTATTTTAGAGATCTATTGGTCCGCAAAATTCAATCGTTGTTAATTGTATCAACAAACTAAATAATTGCACCGAAGATAAAAAGACGCACAGAAACAACATATGAGGCACTAAACTTATTTTTATTAAAACGCGCGTTCACTCCACTCGACTTAGTATTTCTGCGTCCTCGAGCGCAAAACGAGGACGGGAGATCACATGACCATTGCGGTCAGAGGTTGGAATTGGACTCAAACGATATCCTCTCCAATAAGGATATCGTTTTTTAACTACCACCAGGGAAACGTAAAGTCTCTCTTGGTGGTATAGGAAACCAGATCTTGTAATACAGGTCATGGTGGTATGTGTGGGATCGTTGAGATCAATGCTATTCACACGTGCAGTGGAACAGCGAAACAGGCAGGCGGCAAGGACAAAAGAAAAGGCGACCAAATGGTTCGCTCTTTAATGAGGGTCATGTTTATACGATGCCTCGTCGCTATTTTCGACGTTAGGAGAAAAAGGTGCTAAAAGCAAATTGGATGTTTATGGCATCTCTGGCTGCAATAGAAACTGGGTTCATATTTGCATTAGGAAATGCTGGAGAATTTGGTTTCAGCGTCTATTGCGCTAATTATATGCAGCTGCTTGGGTTGTTTGTTGGTAAGACAAACAAAAAAAAAGGTTGCCAGGCAATGTGTATGTAAAGGTATATGACGCGGCTGAGAAAATAGACGGCGCGATATTTATGGTCCCTGTCATGACGGTTACATTGATTGCAATCCGAATTATTTTGTTTACAGGAATTTATCTGGTACCGAATTGGTTCAGAATACCAAATAAGAAAACAAAGAAATCTTATGAAAAATTGTATGCGAAGGGATGCATGAAGGTAAGTTTTCTTTATAGGGATTTTAGGGTTATAATAATTGGGTCTGTTTGATGCGTGAAGCATCTAAGATGCTAATGCGAATTGCATTAGCGAAAGCTGGTGCAGACCCGGGTTGTGGTTATGGGGGTTTTTTCAGGAAGGCGAGCCGTGGGATCTGGCGGAACCGCCACAACAATATCAACAAAGTCGCAAGAGTTATGTATCCATTAGTGTGTAGAAAGTCAAAGCTTAGCATCGAAAATAAAATTATAATATTTAAAACCATTTTTCAAGCTATACTCCTGTACGTGCCCCCTGTATGGTGTAATTGTGGTCGCACACAAAAATTGCAAAGGTGTCAAAATACAATATTGAAAATGTTGCTGGATTTGCCATGGCATTATTCGACACATGAACTACATGAAAACGCTAACGTTAAACCGATAGAGTTCCTTATTAACAGAATCAATCGAAACTTCTTCGTCAATTGTTCTTTTTCTGACAATGTTCTCGTTTCCCGTCTTGCGTTATCCTAAATCACTACGTATGTACTCTGTGTATGAAAATTATATCGAGGTCATTATTATATAAAATAACCGGAAACCCGTACAATATTAGTCTTAAGATTCAAATAAGGGTTTTTTATTGTAGTTTTCCCTTAATTTATTATTTGTGTTTCGGATTCATGATTATATGCTCGGGGAGAATCTATTACATCCTCTAGTACTCTCCCCGACACATATTCACCACACATCCCAGCAACACGATGACAGTGGAGAAACTGTCATCTCATGTTCTGTTTCCTGTTGTTGGTGCTGGATGCTTACTGACTTACGGTTTTGGTGCGGATCAATTGATCGATGCAATTGAATTGAATGTTGCTTTAAAATATAATTACGAACTTGTGTTTTGGCGCTCGACATGAGCAAGGTACATTTTAAAATTTGTAAGAACTGTTAGTGTTCAATAAATGAAGAACTTTTTATATTCGAGCGTTGTCTGGTGTACACGGAATTCTTTTCATTCGTGAACTTATAAACCTGGTGAATTAAACAATTGTTTAAACATAAATATTGACTTTGGACAAAAACATATGGAACACAAACATAACAAACACATTCGTCAAATACATCCGTTCAGCGCGGATGTCTGGATTCGCTGCTAAAACACAAATCCCAACAAGATCATCATATCATCGGTAACTTCACGCTGCAGGAGTTATAAGAAGGTATTGCTGTTCCTTTTATTTAACTACACATTTAGTTTCAGGCAACGTAATCTACCGTCGCAATTCCCCGAATGACATTCCTCGTTCGGCGGACCAACATCCTATAAGATCTCGGCTGACGACATTCCTCGTCAGCGTCGAGATATACAACAATTTGTTATTCATTAAAATTGGTCTATTGTCATTATATAGATTTAAGATTATAGTTGTAAGGGAATTGCTGTCCTAAATCTCTTCAATATTAGTTGTAAAATATAACTGTACCATATTGTCTACCAAATAAAAATTGAATTGAATTGAATTGGTGTCGTTTCGCATGTTCGTCTCCCTGTGCCCCATTTCTGTCTCAATTTGATAAGGCTTCACTCTTAGGTATATTACTTGAATATCGTTTTTTTTAATCCCATTTGTAGTTTTAATATATTTGATTCATATTTTTAAACTTCCATAATAAATTCTTTATTCCAGTTAATTGTTTTATTAAATTTCGATTATAAGATACCTAAATAAATTCGTACCTACAGTCTATACATTGGTCGGGTCTTACCGACAGTTGCGTTCCTCCTCCCCAAAAATATTTACCTACGAAAACTTGTCAATCTGATATCGTACTATTTTTTAAAAACTTAGTTAAAAATTAAGACCTGTATTCATCCTCTTCGATAAAGTTACAATACATCGTCCGATGTATTGTGATAAGTCAAACCTATTTAATATAAAATATTTCATATCTACTTATGAAAAGGTGATTGTGGCACCTTCTTTTAGGAAGTATCCAAAGCCACAAACTTTAAGTACTCCCCCTTTTCCCCTCTTTAAATTTTTCTCTGCTCTGGTAGTAAAGTAAATTTGGAGTGCTTTTGTAAGTCCTAAAAATACAATTATATTGCATTGGGCAGGCTGGTAATCCCCCACATCTAACCCAACCCATTTGAACTGCGATAAAAATCTTCTAGAATTCTAATCCTTACTTCTTTACAAATTCTTCCCATCAGCGATTTATTGATTAACTCTGGCAAATGGATCCTAAAAAAGGGACAGACGCCCGATAAGCCCCTGTCATGAGTGTTTTCCGCAACGGGACGGTCTTTTGCGATAACCTTTCGCAGTAAAATGAGAAAGAAATCAATTTGATAGAGACCTCGTACTGATTCTTTTGCAACGCAATAAAATTCGGGTTGATATCGTCCTTTCTTCATTTATTCATTCGTGACTACGGTGGCTCGTTTCTTCGGAAATGATGGCATGTGTCAAAGGAGTAACCAATACCAAATAAATAAAAAAGAAAACCAATAAGGGCCACCAGCCCCAAACAGAGAATCGTTTCATTTGAACTTTGAAAAGTGAATTTTATTTTATTGGATTGCTATTAAGAAAGTGCGACACCGGTAATCCCCTTCTATTTCCGCTTTTCTTCACACAAATGTGTAGGTTATAAATTCCATATCTCACAAGTTGTACTTATTCGGATCCCACGTTACATTTCGACATATGGCTTTGCACGTTACAGATATTGTGAGAGTAACAATCTATTTGACAAACTATCCGATGGAAGCCTTTTAACGTTACAAGAGAAGCCCAAACTATCGGCGATGAATGGTCCAAATTGAAAGCATTGAATTAACGTTACCAAACGTACAGATTTTGAGTCAAACAAGATAAAAAAAAAAAGAAGTAAGAACCAGTCAACGCAGTTAGAAATGGTCCTGCAACAGGAAATGAATGAGTCGGATATACAAAAGAGAAGGTAGAATTGTACCTTAGATAAGCTCGACTAGCTAAAAGGATTCATTTCTTTACTGCATAGACACAAAATCGAACAAAAAGGATAATCTGATAAGGGTTGACTTTATAAAGTGTGTTTAAAGAAAAGGATGATCACCAACGTGACCTGCGGAAGAAAGGTCATGGTGGCAACGGATTCCACCGTAAGGGTAGGTGTACATGAAAGTGGATTTCACGAGGGTTCCGTAAGGATTTGTGGAAAGTAGACTTGTGGTATCTTAACCACCTTATAAAATCAACCAAAAAATGGATAAGTATAGGATTATCTGAACTTTCTCTGTTACGACCAGGTATCGTAATTCAAGGTTGTGTAATGACAGAAAAAGGACGAGAGATATATACATAGGTGTTTTCGGGTGAATGTGGAAGCGGAACTTTGTCAAAATCACGGATAGTGATAGACTTGAAATTCATACAGGTACATAATAAAAGCGAATAATTAATATTGAGTCACCGAAAAGAATCTGAATCAAATCTCGATATTTTAAAATTGAGTTACGTCATAATTTGTGTCGTTATGAAATCGATGTTTATTATCAAGAAAGGTCCAGAATACCTCATCCGCATTAATAATTATTTTGAAATCCGAAATTAGTAAAAATTATTGAAGACCGCTTGGCCATACTGTGGAAGTTTGAACCCATTCCCAAGAAAGAAAATCGAATGTTATATTAAATAATTCTCCCTATTTGTCTCAAAACGAAAAAACGGTGGAATTCCGCCCAACACGAGTATCATCTGAGCATCTGTTCAAAAAACTTCAACAATTGTTAGTTTTCATGCTTGGGACCCTACTGCAGTGCTCCGGAAAGCCCTACAATTTCCTTACCCCATTGTTGCTGAAACGAAAAGAAACCGAAACCAACAAACGGCGCTCTCTAGCGCTGCCTCAGTCTCTCTTCGAGTGGACTGTATTTTCCGACACTGGCCGGCCAACGATCCTTTTGTCAATTCGAGGGATTGTACCTCCATTGCCGGACTCTTCTCTGGATGAAACGGGCGTTTTAGTCTTGCCCAGTACAAATCCCTATTTAACGAAAGTGAAAAAACGACCCAATTAGACTAGACTAGCAAAACGCGGTATAACTCGCTTATTTTACTATTTATTATTCTATTATTTGGATATTTTATTATTTTGTTATTGTTTGATCTCTTTATTTTTAGTCTTGAACAAGACTGATTCCGTAGGAGTTCCTTCGACGACTCCTGCTGCTTCAAAAAAAAAAAAAAAAAAAAAAAAAAATTGTGGCGAGAAGGCCGAATTTAGCGAGACAGGACATATGTGTCCTTCATCTTGTCTCTGACTTCTGGTCATCTTGCGATAACCAGAATCACCCACATCCGTGAGGATGTTGGGCTCGGTCTCGCGATCTCTGAAAAGAAAAGAGAAAAGGCGGGGGGGTATCCAAGGATAGTGTGGACAGTGTTAGTCCGAGTGTTCTCTAACTACTTTTATAGAGGGATGGTGGGAAAGAAATCGTACAAGACCGGTAGGTCTTGGGTGCGGTAGTGAACGCAGATCACGTCTTTGGCGTCTGATAATCTGCGCTTTGGTCGGTGTATATGTTTGTGTTTGTGCCGTCTTGTACTGTGCGTTCGTGTGTGTGGTTTGTTAATAGTAGACCCTATGGGTTGGGTCCGGGAATCCTCTATTATAGAGGGGAATGTTGTTGGGAAGGGTGCTTTCTTCAGTTTTGTACTGAAGAAGAAATTGTGGGGGTTTGATCCGAGGAGATCGAAAGAGAGAAGGGTCAAGAACGCAGGAGTCCCGTACAAGTGGGTTCTCGCTGTTCTGAATGTTTTCGAGGTACTTATATGCTAATTGAAGCAAGTACTCGTCGATAGGGGTAATGGAGGCGCCTTCGTATAGGTGAGAGTTGGGGTAATGACGACCGTCAGGCCTTCTAGAATGATTGGTGCATCTTCTGAGGAGTTTCCTTTCGAAAACCCGAAGTCTTTCCATTTGGGCCGAAGATATGCAGGACCATATGGGAAAGGCGTACGATATTCCAGATCGGATTAGTTGCTTATAGCAGAGAAGCTTAACTTTGGTGTCAACTTTGTTGCTCCACTTGAAGATGTTGTGCAGTTGCTTAGACCGACCAAGGCCCCTTTGGAGAATGTGGGTCACATGTTTGATGAAATTCATTTTTGGGGTATAAATGACCCCAAGATATTTCATCCTGTCCTGTGGTCTAATCGTAGTATCTCCCATTTTTATTCGAATATTCTGTGAATATCGAGAAGTAGGTTGGGAGTGTTTACTACTCAGAATTATAGCTACTGCTTTAGATGGGTTAAGTCGAATTTTCCACCGACTGTAATACTGATACAGTTCGTCCAGATGACGGTTGAGTCGGTTTGTTGCGAATTTTGGGCTTTTAGATGACGTGTACACTAGGACGTCATCCGCATAGCAAATCTGGTTTACTCTACCATCCACAGGGCGAGGAATATCTGAGGTGTAGATATTAAATAAGATGGGGCCTAGAATGGAGCCCTGTGGTACGCCTGCGGCGGCGTTGAAGGTTCGGGAAAGCTTTCCATTCACTCGAACTTGGAAGGTTCTGTTTAAAACGAACTGGTAGATTATATTACACAGCGTTTTACTGAGGCCAGTATTCAGTAATTTAAAAACGAGGCCTTCGATCCAGGTTGTGTCAAAAGCCTTTTCAATGTCCAAGCTCACCGCAATGGTGGGTTCCTTATTAAAGAGGCGCACGCAAATGTGGTTTTGAAATATATTGAGAGCCATAGTGGTGCTATGCGCTCTTCTGAATCCAAATTGGAAGTCAGGTATTAGGTTCCTGACACTGATAAATTTATTTAGCTTCTCGTATATGAATTGTTCATATATTTTGCTGATGCAGGTGAGGAGCGAAATAGGACGAAAGCTTGAGGGGTGATAATTTGGTTTCCCAACTTTTGCTATTGGGCAGACAACAGCATGCTTCCAAGCTTGGTGAAAATACCCCATGTTGTAGGCATGGTTGAGCAGAATGGAGAGCTTTGTAAAGAATAAAGCAGAAAGCCTTCGCAACGAGTGGTAGGACATATTGTCGATACCGGGTGACTTCTTGGGGTTTCGAGATTTAACTAGGTTCTGTAGGGTATTTGGTGTGACGAAGCCGTGACTATTATCACGTGTGTCGTCGAAGTATGCACTGTTAGCTGAGTTAAAGACAACTATTGGCTCGTTAAAGTTGTCTAATTTGTTGTGAACCTCTGAAATAATTATTGCATTTGATTCCGGGTCGCCATCCTCGAGAGTGAGCTTGTGATTATTTTCAAAGGTCTCTCCGATGATGTTTGCTTTATTGGTGTCATTATTGACAACAAGGCCGTTGTGCATGATTGGTCCAGTGATACGAGAGGTGCCACATATCTTTTTAACATTTTTATAAATGTTCTGGTCCATCTGAATACCCTTCAGTTTGTCTTCCAATTGTCGGGTACGATTGTTTTGGATTCTCTGTTTTATCAGTGTGCCAATATTGTGAATAATGGCTCGCAATAATGGCTCCCTTTGCGTAAAGCGGTGACGATATCTCATTCTGCAGAGCTTTTTACGCTCCCCGATGAGACGAAGAGTGAGGTCGTCAAGGGGAATCTGATAAGTCTTTTCAAGTTTGTACTTCGGGACATGAGTCTCAGAAGTTTCAACTAGAATCTCGTGAAGTCGAGTTGCAGCGTTATTTATCTCAACCGTCGTTAGGTTCCTGTCAGTGGGGAGAGAGAGTTGGTGGAGTTTTCCGTTCAATGTAATATTGAAGTTGTCCCAATTTGTGCGTCCATAATCGGGTATGTATCTGACATGAGCCCGGGATGCTCGATAGCCACGAATGAACATGGTCACAGCGTTGTGGTCAGATACACCCGGCGATACTTGGGGAGGAGTGATTTGGGGAAGTAAGTCTTTGGACACAATAAAGATGTCCAGGATGGAGTTACCTCGGGTACCATCCGTAGGTGCGACTATTTCGAAGTTGAGGGCATGACAGTTTTCGCTGTACCATTGGAACAACTTTGTGCCGTTTGGGCAAGAGACGGAGTTGTTCCAGTGGGGATGCCTGGAGTTGAAATCGCCGCCTATGATGAAGGGTCTATTCCCCAAGGACGTTATTAATTGGCCGATATCTTCGGGATTAATGGGGCCATTATTGGTTTTATGTGAGTGGTATACGGAGTATATGTTCACTCTACCATTATTAGCTAGATGCAGTTCAACCCCGGAGACCTCTATGGACTCGAAATGTGGGAGGTCAATAGCTTCATGGCGAAGTTCGCTATTAACTAGAATACAGGTGCCACCTCCGTTGATGGTGGGGCCGCCAGTGGGGGTTCGATCTCTTCGAATCATTGAAAAGTTTGGGAAAGTGGGACGGTGACATGGATGCAACCTAGTTTCGGTTACAAGAACCACGTCCGCCCGGTTATCCTTTATGAAGTCAGAGACTATCGCACGCTTTGATAGCGAAACAAGGGAGTTGACATTTATAAGGATAACTTTAATTTTGGGATCCATTTTGAAGCGTATGTCTTACATATGCCGTGAAAAGGAGTGCGTCCCTCTCAGCCTCAGTTGTTAGTTTTTCATATCGGGGTCGAATATCCTCAATCACGCGAGAGAGACTAAGTAGTTTCTCCAGCATTGAGGGTTGCCCCTTTGGAGGCTTTTGTGCCGCCGCTTGGATTCGTGGCATTGTGGTGGCCTGTATAGCGGATCGCTTAGGAACTTGAATATGGTTTTGGGGGGGAGGTGGTGGGGTTTTCATATTCTTTGTTTGGTTCCCTTTAACCTTATCAGCGAATGTAAATCCATTTTGGATGAAATTTTGTGTGGGCTGTTTTCCGAAGTTTGACTTGGCTACTTGTTTAGCTCGAGTCTCCTTCGTTCTGTGGACTATCTCTTTATATTTGGGACAGTTCCTGTAGCTGGCCGGGTGTCCTTTGTTACCGCAGTTGCAGCAAATTGGCAACGTAATTTCATCCTGCACATTTGTTGTGGGATCGTATTTTGCTGAAGGGAGTTCGCACTTGCCAATGTCGTGGGATTTTCCACAACGGACGCAACGGCGGGCCATGTTGCAGTTCCGGGAGACATGCCCGAAACGTTGGCAACGTCGGCATTGAGGTATTTCATTGTTATGAAATACTTCGAACAGAACTTGTTGATGGAGAGTTGGAAGCGACTTTGTCCGTATTATGGAGTCTATGTCGGTTCCTGGGGCAAGGTGAAGCTGCCATATGTTTACTTTGCTGTATTTGTGCGGTCTGATGCTCACAAACCGTTGTGGGGGAGAGAATTTTTTAACGTCAGTGAATTTGACGTGGGGGAATGTTGCTTCAAGGGCAGTTACGATGTCGTCCTTTTCCCAGCAGGCAGCGACTCGTTTTAAGAGGATGATCCTCGACTTTTCGTCGGCCGGGGTGAATGTGTAATAGTTCACCTCCTTGGCCTTCAGGGTATCGTTAACCTTGGAGAACGTTTGTCGATCGTAGGTTACGATTTTATTGAGACTTGGACTCAAGGTCTTTGCCTTAAAGTTGGATATTCCTTGTCGGTTCATATCACCGACGAACTCCTTTAGGTTGAGGTCTCGTGCAAAAACCCCAGGTTGCTGCTTCTTTTTTAAAGCAGGTACGTCTGCCCCGACCGATGTTTGGTTGGCCTTTTGAGTTGGAGTGGTCTTTGGTTTCGGGGTTGTGGAGGATGGTACCTTCGATGTGCACGATTTTTCCAGCGGAACGACTTTTTGTGCAGTGGGGTGTACCGAGAGATTTGCCACGATTTCATTAGCTGGGGCTATTATTGGCGTACAGCCGGTGGCAACACGTTTACTGGAGGGAGCTCCCTCGCAGTTCAGCTTGGGTCGAGGTGTTTTCCGCTTTTCCGCGCGGAGAGAGGTGGGCGTGGAGCGGCAAGTATTAAGAGTAGGGACATGGAGACCATTCTCGTCGGCAGAGACATCAAAGTCACTGTCGAGGCTTATCATTTCAGGTTCGACCTGTGAATGATGGGTTTCCAGGTTTTTGTTGGAGGGGGTCGGGGGTGAAGTAGCTTTCAATGCTGCGTTCTCCCTCTCGAGAGCAGCGATCCTGGCTACCGCGGTCGCGAGTTCGCTTCTCAATCTCTCAAGAAGAGTCATCAAATCCTGATTGGGTTGATGCCCCAAGCTCTGAGGAGAAGAGAGGTCCATTTTACGAGGGATAAATGAAAGAAAAGTGATGGACACCGGAGATCACAAAGTGCGAGAAACAGTCCGATAGGACTAGCTGAATAAAACAAGTAGGAATGCAGAAAAACAACGGAAAGAAGATAGGAAAAGAAAACAGCCCGACGGAACCTAAATTCAACACAAGTCCGAAATATAAAAAGTTGCTATGTAAATTATAAAAGTTATGTTAGAGGAAGAAAGATATTTGGACAATATAAATAAGAAAGATGAGATTTCAGTGAGAAGAAACGCAAAGGAAATTTAAATGAAAAGAAAAGAGTATGAAATGTAATGAAATTGAAATTAAGATGAAATTTAAATGTAAATCAAGGAAAAGTAGAATATAATTTAAATTATAACAAATACTCCCTGTCTCCTTGGGTTTTATCCTGATAGCTTTTTTTTTTTTTTTTTTTTTTTTTTTGTTACCAAGCACAAACACAACTGAATATGGTTATTCACTGGTCCTGCTGCTTCATCGAATGTGCGCGCCTTATATAGGCCCGCAGTCGTCCCCTCTTTCGCTCGTTTCCTGGGATCTGCTTTCCTTAGTGGCTTCCTGGAACTGGTGCGCCGCTGATCGTCGTTTCCCTGGAAATGGTATGTTAGCGCTTGCCTTGCCTTTCCTGGGAATTCGTGATACATCGCCAACACCCATAGAAGCAATCTCCTTCCCCCACATACAAATCCCTACACCCAAATCAACATTGAATTCAATGTCAACCAAATCGAACTAAACGTTCAAACTCTCAAACATTGAATTCAATTCAATTCAAACTCCTAAAAGATCCACAGCCCAAAACGTGCATGTGTCTAAACAAAGGCATATCTATTTTCCGCCGACACACAATTCTTCACATGCCAGATGTTTTATGACTTGTGTTACCTATCCGAAGGACACGCAAACTCTTGTCTGCATAAGCCACGCGGACAACAAAAAACCCAAATTCCAGTGCATATCCTAATTATGCATAATAGTTTTATGAGAACTCATAAAACCGAACCATTATCCTAATAAGCACATTGAACACCATACCCGAAATCGAGATTTTCCATCTGAAACGTTCGTTTCAAGATACAAAATCTCGATTTGTTTTCATTTATAAGGAAGATGCAATCTCCGAGAGCAGTTGATAGATATACATGGTCCCTGAAGGAAGTCCTGCAGGAGACCATCAGGGTATTAAATAAATGATTTGACAAAATAAAGGAGACCTGTACGTCTTGGAAATAAAACGGAGTTTTATTCTGATATGGTGAGTAGAGCTGTGGCTCTCGCCCCTTTCGTTTTTCTTCACAGATTGTCGCTGATGCTGAAGATCACTTGCCCCACGGAAGCCAGCAGAAGCCGGTGGCGGTTGCTCTCAGAAGTTTGCGGCACTAGAATCGACGACGATCGGTCGCTACTCTTCCCTCAGGTTTAAGGAAGCACGGCGGTGGCCGCAACGGGTCCCCTAAGGAGCGGCCAATAGAGATCCCCCATCCTATTCAAGACCAGGAGACATATAGCGTTAAGCAAGGATAGTGAAGAAGGTGAATTGAACACACGATGAAACGGTTGAAAAGCGAAGCAGTGAAGCATCAGACTACTGACCGTGTTTTGAATTTGATTTCCAAACTTGAGTATATTCCACTGGTGTGAATTATTTTTATTTATCGTTTGGTATACGGTTCTGATGTATTTTTCTTATTCGATTTTTTCGTTCGGTGTTCTTCACCATTTTTGCTTGTGAATTGTGTGTATCTGTTAGAATCGCTACACCACTCCCGCCGCAGTAACTTCGTTACGATCAGATTCGTATGCGGACGACGGACGAACGAGAGAAACGAGGAAACATCGGAGGCTGTGCTCTATGCGGAAGTCGTGACCGTGTGTGAAGTTCTGCTTTACTATAGGAAGTGTATGCTGCGTGTGTGTACAGATCACGTCGTAGTCACCAATTATAGCGTTAAGCAAGGATAGTGATGAAGGTGTATTGAACACACGATGAAACGGTTGAAAAGCGAAGCAGTGAAGCATCAGACTACTGACCGTGTTTTAAATTTGATTTCCAAACTCGAGTATATTCCACTGGTGTGAATTATTTTTATTTATCGCTTGGTATACGGTTCTGATGTATTTTTCTTATTCGATTTTTTGGTTCGGTGTTCTTCACTATTTTTGCTTGTGAATTGTGTGTATCTGTTAGAATCGCTACAGACACGCTACCTGTGAGCGAGGCCAATAACTAATAACAACACTACAATCCACAATCTACAACCCGCAATCCACAACATACAATCCACAGCCACAATCCACAACACACAAGCCACCATCCATTGACTTAGCGCTATAGATTCTCATTTCCTGAGAGAATTATACAAAAATAAAAATCCCGAGCCAACAGACTTACTTTCTTTACAGTTGATTATCACCGCCCACCCTCATTGATTTTCTCAGTTTTTTCTGAATTGCAGCTAGAATCATATCGCTCTCTTCATTTGTGTTCTGGCTGGTCTACTCCTTAAATTTATTTCCTGTCGCAACTTTCACCGCTATGTATAGTCACTTTCGTTGGCGAATCGTAAGGTTTATAGAATGCATTTGCTTAAGCGAGTGTTCACAATATGCTTCTTTTTATTGCTTTCTTTTAGGTTTTAAAAACTAGGGAGGAGTCGCCGGGTCTTAGTATTATGAAAGTGGTAAGATGCTGAATGCATCGTTTTCTGGCGGGTATCCAAAGATGTCATAAATGCTAAGGCTAGAAGAAAGCCACTTGAGAGGAAAAGGAGCTGATGCTTTACAAGAGATTGAGGTACTTACTTCGCAAGAAGATTGTCTGAACTATTATTACAACTTAACTGATATCAGTAGATGGAAGTGTTAAGTACTTTTTTTTTTACACCACACGCCTTGCACATACACTTATTTGTTAATAAAACACACTTTGTTTCAGTTAACTGTTTTATTTATTAAAAGGTCATTCGGTTCATTCTCACTCAGTACAAGCAGATATTGTTTTACTAACTTTACTAACTATTTATTAAAAGGTCTTTTATTTCATTTTCATTTAGTATAACACCACGGATACGACACCAACCACTCATGACCGTCTCGGCCAAATCCCAGAAACCAACTCTCCCAACGAAGACTTTTTTCCTCCATCCTGCAGATCAAAGGATATGTCCTTTTTTCCTGCCTGGCCCTTTTGCCAGCCGCTATTTCCTTTCTTTTTCTTTCCCGGCTTGGGATCAAAAGAGGAAACATAAAGGAAAAACCAATCGAGGATCGTGTTAATGCACATTGATGATCCTTTATGTTGGTGGGCGCTAAAACGAACGGGTGGTTCAAGTTATTTGTTCTAGGAGAAAGGAGAAGGATGTTCCTTGTGGGAAATGGTTTAGGTAAACAAACATTTAAAGGATCATAAAATTACTTACGTGCATTTTAGGATTCTCAACAACTTTACTTGAAAGTTGGTCATCTGGTCCACAGATTTGGATCCAGGGGATTTCGCGTGTTGTACATGTGGTTCGTTCTTTCACGTCTCGGATTCAATTTAAATTCAATATGGGCAAATTGAACGTGTAGTTCAATTTGTTTGATATTGAATTGATATCGCGATATTTAATGTACGCGCGATTAATGATGGAGCTCAGTTCCAAAGAGGTATTCAGGGTGGAGGGTTTTGTGCGTAACAGAAGCATTCGACAGTACTTGCACAAGTTGCCAATCGCTCATACTACTTGTCCTGCGAAGGTAAAGTTGAAAATGTGAAACATGTAGTCACATGATATTCGAGTCCACGCAAATGATGCTGTGGCGGTTTCAATAACGCCACCGCTCCCTTTTTCTAGGCTCGACATCCAACTTCCCCCTAGGGCATACAGAAAGCATAAAAACCTGGAAAGCACGTACTTACCTTTACATAGTTTGTACCATAAATACTTGTAATGCCGTAAATTTCATAATATTCGCTGCTGCAAAATCCATCAGCACCAAACAGACATGTGCCTTATAAGCAATTTGGTTGTACCACGCAACAACCAACAAGATCCAAACCAATTCGTTACACATGTCTCCGAACGAATACTGCTGCACACATGCAAGAGATTTTTCCTTCCTTTCCTGTTCACCTACAAGCGCATCGGTCGGTGAACCGATCGACGGGTATCAACATCCGATAAGCATTACCACCAAGGGCATGCCTGCATACAACGCAGCATATTGCTAAGAATCCAATTCGGTTACAACATTACCTAACCGATATGAGTCCTCAAACTTGTCCATGCACACAGAAAGGAAATATTTTTTCCCACACAGGTGCATGGCAAGTCATATCAGAGGACGCCAGCAACGTGCGCGCGATCAGAATGGATCTCTTAGGCGGTAACCATCGGATAAACATTTCCTTTTATGGAAATGTAATATCCACAGTCCGCTTGCTCATGCACAGCAAGAACGTGCGAGGTAACCGCATCTGTGTGTGTGCACATCCACACCGGATCATCATCTAGGATCATCCCTTATATGGTCACCGGAGCGATGGATGGAATTTTTGGTGTTCTGCCCCTACGGTTGATATGGTTAATCGAGATACGGATTCCGTGAAGGCAAGTCGGGCCTCCACGTTAAATAAATCCACAGTCTGAATCGATCATAGAGTGTAACCGGTTGGGTTTTTGGCGCCGTGAATTACTGTTTGAAGAACTAAACTCTTTTTATTTCCCAATAGTGTACTACTGTTCAATCAATAAAGCACTCCTATGATTTCCGAATTGTGTTACCGTTGAACAATTAAGAACTCCAATTACTTACAAATTGTGTTATCGTTTATTGCCTTAAAAATGTATTCCCATATAACCAATTAGAACTCCTATTATTTCCAAATTGTGTTACTGTTGTGAGAAAGTTAAGATCAATTGTATCCTTAAGTTCATTGTCGAAGAAATATAGAAATAAATAACTATTGTGTTGCATTCAAATTTATTGTTAATTTTGTTAAACACTGAGTCAGAAGTGAAAGGGTGCGTTGGGAAGGTTTATGTGAACTCGTGTCCCTGCTGACACATAACAGGAAAACATTTGACTAAAACACTACATTGGTGACAACCGCGGGCAGCGACGGCGTGGGATAGGAGTGGAACCCGTGCCAACGACGGCACCCATACATCTTACCCCACAATACTGAACTCAAATAGGAGATAGCCAAGTGGTCCGATAGGAGTAATATAACAGAAGATAAGCTCAAGAAAAGTAACCAAGGAAGTTAGTACAGTTTTTAAAACAGACGCCACTTTTCGTGGTGTAGTAATCCTATCCACCCCTAGAGGTACATCTATTCGAGCTTTCTTGAAACCTTACGTAGAGGTACGTTGGGTCCGCCGACGTAGAGAACAGGTTGACAGTGTCAGTTCAGAAATTCGTAGTTAAGTATGGCTGTGCTCAACGCAGTTGTTAGGGCTTGTTTAATGTACGAGTTCAAATTGGGTGCAAAAGGTGCCGAAGAAGTAAGAAAAATATGTGAAGCGTTTGGAAAGGGTACTGTTCATGAACGAACAAGTCAAACGTGATTTCAGACGTTCTCGAATGACGATGAGACTCTTGACGATAAACCTCTATTGGGTAGACCAATATCCCTCGATTTGGATCAATTTAAGAGGATTCTAGCCAAGCCTGTCAGACACTTACTCATCGGTTTGGGGTAAGCAATGAAACAACTCCTCTGCACCTGTATCAGTTGGGAATATCGTAAAAGATGAGTAACTTGTTGCCCCACTAGCTAACTGCTGGGAACCAATTGCAGCGATTCAGAATTTACTGTCGAAAACTGGAAGATGTACTGCAACAAAAAACGATCGTGGCATTCGCTTTTGTCACCCAATGCCTTTGAGTGCAAAACCTTAAAAAAGTTCTTCATCAATGAATGTGGAAAAACCACTACTAAGAAGGTTTGTAGGTAGTGTCTTGCTAATACTGTAGCAATTCCTTTTCCAGTTTTGCCACCGAAAATTGTCTAGAGATTAATTTTACCTGTGTTTTGGTTCCAAATACAAACTCCAACAATTAATCAAAGGCTGGTCTTGTGGCTGAACTCCTAATACTTTCTCCAACTTCCCCAATCCACTCGACGTCTTCACTCGGCTTAGACAAATTAGTTTGTTTTTCCACTCCTCCACAAGCACCCTTATCCAAGAGATATCAATGCTGTTATAGCACTATGCCACTTTTGTGAAGCACATGGGCCTTGTGCTATCTTTTGTACCCAAACTTTACGTGAAACAAAACTTGAAGACTTGTCGTTCGAAAATCAAAAAATCGCCAACAAATTATATATATACAAATTTTACAAAGAACAATCATAAATTTATTAGTCTATAAATTTCGCTTAATCATCATTTTTTCAAAAAACTGACAGTAGATCCGAAAAAGTTAACCGTGACCGTTTTTCTTTTGGTTCACCACACTACTGTTACAAAAAAAAACTCGACTGACTTTTCTTTCTGCTCCCTTTTCTTCTTTTTTTCTTTCCGTTAACAACGTATATTTTCATCTTCCGTTTCTTAACCGTCGCCCACGGAACCATAACAAAAAACCGAACTTTTACCACCTGTCTCCCTCTCACTTCGCTCTCCACTCACGTCCACTTCGAAAAACAAATTCGAACTCGAAGAACTGCACGATCCACACCCGAATCAGGGTGGGTTCAAAAACTCACTTCAGGATCGTACAATTCTTCCACCACCTTACCATCGTACTATTTCAAAACGAAATTATGTTAAATGTAAATTTAAAATTAAAATTTAAAATTTAAAATTATTAAATGATGGTGGTGGCCGACGTACGTAACAATACGCCTTCACGGGCATGGGGTTCAGCAACACCGCTACTTAAAATTGAGGAACTCCGGTCAAAAGGGTTGTCTCGAAAATCACTTCCCAAACGGAGCGAACATCAGAATAAACAAACACACACTGATTCACGTATTTTGTAATTTATTTGATCGCCACGCCCCTTTTACGGTTTTTATAAAAGTTTAAAACAATATCAATTATCCATTTCTGTCAATGGTATTTTTTGTCCTTTTATTTCCACTAGATCTTAGGTATTATATCTATTCACACTTCCAGCCGTACCGGAGAAAACTCCACGTTTGTATCCACTATAGTTCCAAGTCCCAAGAAAAACGGAATGGCTAATTTTAAGAAAAACACAAACTCGAAAAAGAAGTTATCGGTATAATTGCGACGACTCCGTGGTTATAGATTTCGCGATTCAAATCAGACTCCGACTCCTGCGCGAACGTATGCCTCGGCGTAAAATATCTGACTGGTGTCCATTCGCCACCATCAGAATGACATGGCAGCGAATAGCCTCAAAAGGGGAGGAGCTACACGATCAACTCGAGGCAGTCAATCGTGATTGGGTTGGAAAACATGGGGTGCATTTTGCATGTATGTGTATGCGTCACATGCGATCATCAGTGGACGAACATGGATAGATGCAGGCGTCGTTATTGCATCTCATCGTGATGATCATTAAGTGAAGGAATAGGTCTCTGCGATCTTATGTCAACAGAAACGCTATTTCCATGATCGAATGATGGATATGCATTGTTTGCGTTCGCCAACATTGCATGGGACGGCGGCTGTGTACACAATTGATTGTGTAATGCTTGCCGGCAACAGACCCTTCTGGGGTGAGAAGCACACCGACGATCTGCTCGCCTAAGGAGAGGCCATAAATCAACATTTAGTTGATGGACATGCTGTTTCCCAGGTCCGCGGACGGTTGGCGGCCGTTACTAGGAAATTTCGGCGTACCATAAACAATCCTGAAGATATGGATGCCACGTTTAGATTTTGCAAACGAATATAGGATGCGACTGTTGCCAGTTGTTAAAGGTAAACACTTGATGGCCACATCCAATTCGTTGCTTGTTTGCGGTCCATGATCGGTGGAAACCGATAATGGAAAATTAGCTGCTGTAGAACTTGCGGGAAATATTTGCTTTGCGTCGGCCGAAACCTTGTCGACGGTGGCAAACTGGTGAGACTGGGTAGCCGCACGATTAGGGGTGACATGGGCAAACAAAACAATCACATTGGGAACTCTGTGTTGATTTAGTTTTCATGGCATGACGTAGGTAAGCATAAGGTTATAGGGACGTGATGCACTGGGTGCAATGCATGCCTAAGGGCGAAAGTTTTTGATGCCACGGCCAGGTGGTAATCTTTGCCGTGGGGTTAATGTTTTCAGGAGAAAGATACTCTTATGCAGGTGAGATGATTAACGGTATTTGCAGTGGAATATGGGGCAAGAGCGATGCGCGGTTCTTCGGGCCCTGAAAAATCCCACAGGTTTACTCAGCACAACTACACAAAGTAGCCGAAGAAGTCACAAGAAAAGCAACCAGCATGCATGAAGGGTGTTATTTTCCATTAAAACAAGTCGAGGCATGAAGGGTGTTCTTTTTCATTCAAACAAGTCGAGGCCTCACATAGCACGGTAATTTTTTCACAAGGCTGGGAACTTCAACCCTTTCCACCCATATTCATCAGACGTTGTTTACCATCTATTTTTGGCGATGGAAAATTCGCCGCCTCAATGGCTGAGTTGGTAAAGAAGTTGTGTCTAGCTGAGAATGTGCAAACCTAGGTTCAACTGTTGTCATCAACCTATTTAAGCAAAACTTTGTTTATGACTTTCCCGAATACTTAACTGATGCTTGGGAGTAAGGCTGTCGAACGCATGTTCATTGGATTTGTACAGTCTTTGCCTTTTTTTTTAGAATTCTGTTTTCCAAGTTGTAGTTTCGGTGGATGCTTTCATTTACCTTGTACATTTCATGGAAGACAGCTCCCACAGTGTTCGCCTTTTCTAAGGATCTTCTATCACGAAGCGCTCATTACTGAGGATAGCGTTCTCTCTATCTATGCCGATGTCGATTAACATTGGTTTGTTTTCCTCATTACGTAGGAAGTGGAGACACTGAATCTCATTTTGATTATTTCTCCTGAATATTTTATTAATTTGTGGGAACATGTTGTTCGATTTTATAGCCCGTATTCTGTTGTTTCCTCGATAGTATAGTGGTTAGTATACCCGCCTGTCACCCGGGAGACCGGGGTTCGATTCCCCGTCGGGGAGCCTCTGGCGCAAGACTAATGACCTTGCCCAGAAAAAATAAATCATTATGGAAAATTTAACAAGCCTTAGGACTTGCTAAATAAGGCCAAGACCGGTCCCCGGTTGTAGTGGCCGATGATGATGATGATGATGATTCTGTTGTTCCAATGCAAATTTGTTGCTAATCTATAATTGGCTTTTAGTAATTGTTGGAGGTGTTATAATCGGGATTTCAGTGATATTATCTCCTGGTCGTGTCTGTCAGTAAACGGTCTGCGTAATTGTTTTAGTTTTTTTAGCAGTCTGCTTTTTTTTCTGTGAAGTGCGTGTATTGTTGTGTTCCTATAAGTTCATATTGTCCGGTTCTGTTGCTTTACGAATTGCTTCGTCCATTGCTCGTTTTATAGTTTCGTCCATTTGTTGAATGTATTCGTCGATTTCGTCATTCGTCAGGATTCAGATTGTTGGTAGGTCGATATCGTTAGAGCGTAATTCTTTTGTTAACGATCAGGTGAATCGTGGTCATCGCATTGCCCTGTAGTTGTAGGGATGTGACACCACAAATTCCTCCAGTTCAGCCAGATCGTTTGGAAGCTTTATTACGGCCGTGGATGCACACAATACTATCGTATTCAATTGTCCGCAAGCAGTTTCTGTTATGTCTGTTGGAGTTTAATAGTCTCAGTAGTGTGTCAATAAGCATGATAGCTAGATAAGGTCTACCTCTAGGAAATGATGGATATTCCATAGCTATAAAGTCAGTTTTTTATTCTACGTGATATTGATCTAACCAGCTAGCCAGTTGATTTCATCTACTGTTGGACACACATTTCCACAATCTTTACGTTTGGCGTTCAAGTCTCCAGAGTAGTTTTTATCCAGGTGGAGTTACAAGCATCGAAACAGGGTCTCAAGTTCTGCTATAAAGTGATTATACTGATGTTCCTCGGGTGCGTAAACCGAGATCGCATACAGCCCCCTTCCTTGCTGAAGTGGTATGCGTACGATGCATGCTCCAAGCACCTGGAACCTGCGCACTTCTCCACTATATTTGACTTTGTGTTTGAGGTCGTTTCTAATAAAGATGACGACACCTTCCCCTTGTGAGGAATTGGGTCGGTCTCTTCGTATATCATGTTTTTGTGCCAAAGTTTATGCCCGTGGTTTAACTTAGTTTCCCTAGCTAGAAGCACAGCAATACCTTTTTGTCGATCTTCCGCCTTGAAGTTCCCGTGATGAATGGATGTATTTGATGAATTTGCTTGACCCTCCGTATGCAGTTATGATCACTTTGACTTTTGGTTGATGTGTTGTATTAAAACGAATTACAGGATAATAAATAGAACGTTTTTTGTTTTAGTTAATTATATAAATTTAATGCAAACTATCATCTGAATCACAACTATCACAGCAGTAACCGTTACAAATCCAAAAGCCACATGGTGGCGTGCGAAAATTAAAAACCCAATAAATGTTCGACAAATCCAAAAGCCACATGGTGGCGTGCGAAAAACCCATTGAATCCAATGATAGAATCCATTGATTGACAGTTGATGATGCACTGTCAACAGGTGTGGTGAATATGTTTGTCGGGGAGTGTACTAGACGATGAACGTACTAGATTCTCCCCGAGCATATAATTGCGAATCCACAACATTCCGCCCGCCTTCGCCAATCATTGGCGAACCATCTCGCTCCATGGGATGGTGGCCCAGAGGCGGGGGTGTGCGGTCGCTGGTGGTCGTGGTCTGCTGTCCACGTTCACGTGAATGATCGGTTGAGACGGGGCCGCCCGCCCTGAGGGGCTCTGAAGGCTTGGGGGTCTGGGATGGTCCGTAGGGTAGACGGCGACAGGAATCTCCTTCGCTTAGGTTCAATTTTTGGTGAATCAAACTGTCATAGCGTCAGTTCGAATCACACGTTCTTCTTCACTATTATTTCAAACGCTATAATGAGTCTCGCTGCATTCAGTTCGTCACATTTTAATTGCGTCGTATTCTCCCGGTATGGCACCTTGTGTCTTTTTCCTGTTCCCGAAACTACCATTCGTGGGGTTACTTTTGAGTCGACGGAAGACATACAAAAAAATTCACTGGCAGAACCAAAGTCGAATCTGGTATATTATCTATAAGAAAATGTGTCGCTGTTTGGATCCTTTGCTGTAAGATATGTTGTTCTATTATGAAGGATACAAAATAAATTTTGATGATTAATTGATTTGTGTTGTTTTTATTGACCCAGTTTAGTTTGTAATTTCACTAAATGTAAAGGTACCCTAAAATTACTTTAGTGCGTGGATTTATATGAAAAAAAAGGAACAAGGTGTTGAGTTATAATTAATATAAATGTATATGACTTTCTGTTTGTCCGGTTGAGATGGCGTTGGAGGTACTCCTTGGGATACTTCCTACCTGTTTTGGTCTACTTCCTACCTGTTTTGGTCTCCGTCCTGACTGGTTCTAGGCGTAAGCAGTCCTTTAACACATGGTCCCAGCTCCGGGGAAATTCTGCAAATGATCCGGCATTCGGCTCCTTTGGGAGAGATGCAGTTTCGTTCCTCTGGGTCAGTAGGCGGCGGTGATGGTGCAAAAGAGAGGCCACACAAATGTACAACAAAACAACGGAAATCACGTTAATGTCAATGCCCGCTACGAGTTTTTGTCCAATATTGGATATTTTTCCGAATAACGTCCTTACTGATTCTGAAGTTGAAACTTCGTACCCGTTTAGGGTGGCTCGGACGAGGGGGATCACAAAAACACAACGATTTACATTTAAGGTGTTTAAAACTATTTTTATTTAACTCTTCTTACGGTTTATTATACAATCGCACATTTATAATTTATTAAAACCTTCACTGTTTATTAACCACACACTATACTTATGAATGTTATATTTATCAATACCTTTTTAGTTATTAACCACACACTATACTTATGAATGTTAACCCCGTGACCGCTTTGGTTAATCGTTGTGGTTAATAGTACCAACTCCGACCTTCCTGGTCAACTATCAAAAACCAACTCGTTTCCTTTTCCGATCGTTTGATCGCAGGAAAACCTTTTTTCTCTTTTTTGCTAACTCAAGCCAACGTGTTAGGTTCCTTCTGTGATGATCGCACTCAATATCCTTTGTTTCAGGATTTCCTTTGTGAGCCCGCGCATCCTTTATCTGATCCCAAGGTATTGTACCTTGGATCGAAAACCGTCTGGAATCCCTTAAGTATTACCTGGGATTTCTCACAGTGCCCAGACTTGGCAATTTCTTTTTCAGTGAACATCGGAGCTAAAGATATTTTGTATCTCACATTCGCTCGTCGTTCGTCAAGCGACAAACATCGTAAGACGGTGACCAGTTCTAAAACAAAGAATATCGAGTGCGTGTGTGCGTGAATTCGTGAATAAACTGTGTTTTTCGCAGTTCGGCCGGCGTTGCACGGCGAAAAAAGAAAAAAAAAAAAAACGAGTGTGTGTGTGTTTCGAACCCAAAATGGGCAAGACGAAGAGCGTCGAATTAAAAATGGCACACTCATGTGTAGTCGCTAATTCAAAAACAATCAAAAAAATTACCAAAAGGAAGAATGAAGTGTCAATTATAGATGACAGCCCAGTGGCAAATAAAGTCCGCTCAAACCTGTCAATGGAACGACAAAAATCAAATGTGATGAAAAAAACCGTCACAGAAGAAAATGTACCTGCCAAGGATACTTGTTACTCAGGAGCAGGGAACAAATTTAAGGAATTGGAGATACTGGAGTCAAACATTCCAGAAGGAGACGATGACCTAAACAGCTTAATTGCTGATCTCATCAAAAAACGCGCAGAACTTTCCAAACAAGTACGAGCAGCCCTGGAAGAGCGAAACAAAAGACGGAATGAAACCGAAGCAAAAAGAGAGCAAAAAACAAATCACCAGCGACAGCATCAACATTCGCTACAAATAAGCGAAACAATGGACGATCAACAACAGCATCAGAAACAACTGCAGCAGACAAAGACAGCCAAGGACGAGCAACAACAGCAACCAAAAAAGGAAAAAATACCTCCAATTGTCATCAGTTACATAGAAGCGAAAGATTTAATGAAGTTGGGTGAGTTGACTTGTAAAGATTTTAAAACAAAAAGAATTAGTGCTGAAAAAACTAAAATTTTGTGCGAAGATCTAGAAGGTTACAATAAAGTAAAGTCTGCTTTGGGAAGGGCAAAAACCGAGTACTACACGTACACCCCAAAATCAGAAAAATCAATTTCCATACTCTTAAAAGGAGTTGATCCTTCGTTCTCCCCAGAGGAGATACTCGAGGAATTAAAAACGGTTGAAACAGCTAGTTTAAAATTTACAGGTGTAAAACCGTTTTCAACTGCGAATTCTAGAAAGTGCAACCGCTAATTGCCTTTCTACATTGTATCTCTAAGTCCTAATAGTAAAGTTGATGCGCTTAGACATATAAAATGTCTAAGCCACCAAATTATAAGTTGGGAAAAAATTAGAAAATCTGAGCGCGTACTGCAATGTATGCGCTGTCAAAGACTTGGACACGTTGCATCAAACTGCAATATGAAATTCAGATGCGTAAAATGCCTCGCCGACCATAACATGGGCGAATGTCCGCTGGGAAAGGAACAGCTTCCGGATAGGGAAACACTGTCATGTGTCCTATGTAAAAATACAGGACACACGGCAAATTTTAGAGGCTGTCCCAAATTTCAACATATGAAGTTAAAGTGGGAATCAAAACAAAAGCAAGTGGCAGAAGAGAAAAAAATTAAAACTCGTTCTTATAATAATTTCGTTGCCCCGCGTGTATCATATGCACGAATCACGGGCAATTCTATGCAACGAGTCCCCGTGGAATCCTCACATACCAATGGGCGAATACCGGCAGTAGATGCGCAACCTGAGATATTAAATATGATATCGGCCATGAAAACACAGTTTGCTAATTTCCAAAGGATACTGACGGAACAAATGGCCCGAATAGATATGCTCTGTTCGGCTGTGTTTTCAAATAACTCCTTCCATCAAAATCTTCGACCCCCCAACTGAACTAAAACTAAAAATTATTTCGGTGAACGTAAATTCACTAATACACATAGACAGAAGAGATAATCTAGGCAACATGCTTGAAGTCGAATCCCCTGATGTACTTTTGGCTAGTGAAACTAAGCTAAACCAAAGGCACAAAATTGTCTATAAAAACTATAAGGTAATCAGACGTGACAGGCCACATTCTACTCAAGGGGGTCGGGTTGCAGTTTTAATTAAAAAAGGTCTTTATCATAAGGTAATTTATAGTACAGAAGTACACAAATTTCAGGTGCTGGAAGCCTGCATAATAGATATTCCGTTGAGAAGTCAAAAGCACCTGTATGTGGTCTCCATTTATGCCCCTCAAGCTACCCAGTGTAAGCAATTTATCAATGAAATTGATATGCTATTTCGACACCTGAAATTAGACTCGGAAAACAACTATTTCCTAATAGCGGGTGATTTCAACGCCAAGCATAGTGCTTGGGGTAACTTAACCACGAACACAAGAGGGAATGCTTTATATGATTGGTGGCAAATGAATGCTATCGAGCGCAGACTAGAACTGTACGCCACAAGTACACCGTCTTATCCTGAAGGAAATTCATTTCTGGATTTACTTATGATAGACGATCGAATAAACTTGCCAGGCACAGATCTAACTACGCGAAACTGTCTTCGCACAATCGATTACGATAGCGATCACTACGGATTTGGAGCCATAATTGAAGTCCCAAATGAACAATATTCACTAGAGCAGTTCGACCAGATCCACTCTTTCAATTTTCGAAAAGCTCACTGGTCACGCTTTGATCGATTAATAAAAAAAGAACTTCGTAACAGTGCCATAGACCCACCGACTATTAGAAACCTCCATAACGACGAAATCGATCTTTACTTAACAACATTGGACGATATTATTACCAATGCAATGAATCGTTCTATACCTAAAGTTCGCCATACCGACGGTTATACTAATAAGTACAGGACATCAGCAATTGACGCTTTGTACAAGCAAAAGAGCATTATGCTCTCAAAGCTGAAAAGACTTTATAGACAGTTCAGCGACCCAAATAGTCAGGAAATAAGAACACTTAAGTCCCTAATCAAAAATCTCCAAAAATTGATACGTGACAATTACCGTTCAAGAATAAATGAAGAGTGGAAAAACAAAATACAAGCCATTCAAGCTAGCGGATCGAATATGTTCCAACAAATCAATAAAACTTTTCGAAAGAAAGATCACAACGGCATTCCATATTTGCGAGTCCCACGGACTCCTGAGCATTGTCAAGCAATGCTGAACTCAGGACTCAATCTGGAGCATATCAACTCCAACGAAGAAGTAATATTAGTCGAAGACCCGCAAGACAAAGTGAACTCAATTGGTGCATGTTTCGAAGCAGTATACAGAGTGAACGAATCCACTCACTCCAATACGATCCTCGAAAACAACGCAATCCAGACCTACAGCGCACTGAGAAACCAAATTTGTACCTGGCGGAACCAAAACCGTAGTTTTACCACATTCAGTGAAAATAACAGAGCGGACTCCCCCAGGAGTAATCAGAATATGAATATGTTTGCGAGTAAGGATGAACTTACGAACATCCTAAAGTCAATAAAAAGCTAAAAGTCTTTTGGGATAGATAGCATCCCAAATGTAGTTTTAAGACATTTGCCTCCTGAAGCAGTAAAAATCTACACTACGCTATTCAACAACGCCTTAAATAAGGCATACTATCCAACCCACTGGAAAACTGTAATAGTCCACCCCATCCCTAAAAAGGGCAAAGACAGGACCAATCCAACCAATCTTCGCGGGATTAGTTTGCTGCCAAATATCAGCAAGGTTTTCGGGAAGATCATAAACAAAGCACTGATGAACTGGTGTGATGAAAATGAAATCATCCCCAACAACCAGTTTGGCTTTAAAGCGGGACATAGTATGGTGCATGCCGCGTCAAAGCTTGTTTCCGACATACAATGGAACAAGACAAAGCGCCAATGCACAGGTGCCTGCTTAGTTGACTTTGAAAAGGCTTTCGACACCGTGTGGTTAGAAGGACTTCCTCATAAGTTAGAAAACCTGAGAATGCCTCATTATCTATTGTACAACATTTACGAAATGATAACGGACAAGCAGTTTGTGGTAAAATGCGGAGATATATTCTCAAGCAAGACCTTCAAAATTACAAACGGTTTACAACAAAGGGCGGTGAATTCACCCATTCTGTTTAATATTTCCACCAGTGATCTAGTGGGTACGCTTAACAATGCCATTGCATACGCAGACGACATTGTGGTATACAGAATAGGAGAGAAAATAGATGTCCTCAATAGACTTCTCCAGGACGACTTCAATAAAATAAAACGTTTTTGTAATGACTGGAAACTAAAAATTAATTTCCACAAAACCGAGACTATCCTTTTCAGAACACCTCTCTCCAGTGCCTCTCAGGATACAAAGTACAATTGGAAAAACTTCTCTATCGTAGGGAATAATAATCTCCCACTACAAGTGAAAACTGTAGTCAGATATCTCGGTATCTGGCTTGATCAGTATTTATACTTTGACAAGCATATAGCAGTCACTCTCTCTGCAGCAAGAAACGCATTTGCTGCCACAAAAAGTCTATTCCGAAGCAGCATTCTCAATCCAAAAGTTAAAATAATTTCATATTCGGCATTCATCCGACCAGTGTTGGTCTTTGGCTGTCCAATATGGTACAATATATCCCCATTCCACATGGAAAAGATTCGCGTGTTCGAGAGACAGTGTTTGCGTTCCTGCCTCGGACTTAATAGAACACCAGAGTCACGATACCAGAAATTTTACCCTAATAAAACCCTGTATGATAAATCAGGACTAATTAAGATAGAGAACTTCATTATAAAAATTATTCGTGGCCACATTGCAAGGGCAATGTGCAGTGTAAATAATCTTATCGCGGGAGCATATTACCCGAAAGATATGTATCTGGAGAGTACCCTCCAGAACGGGTTCATTCCCCCAGAGGCGTTCCTCTTCTTGGACGGAAAAGGTCTTATCCAAGATGAGGGTGGAATACCTATTATATACCACGCTTTCCGTGGTGCTAGGGTTAAACGAATTGTCCACAATAGCGATATCTCTAATAGGCCAGACCGACTTCGATTCAGTACGGTGATCAGTGAAAGAGATAAGTCAATAAAAGACCGAGCCAACCCCAACTGGTGGTGGCTCCAAAACGAAGAAAGGACTTCACGTCCTCAGATATAATATTCAACTTTGGCGCAGCTTCCTCCCTTCCTTTCCTTTGCCCTCCTTCCCGTTAACTTCTGTTATTTTTTCTTTTTTATTTTCATTAAGCACTTATTATTTTGTTTTTAAAATTTTTGCATACTCAAAAAAAAAAAAAAAAATCTTAATTTTTTAGTCATAATGCCTCTAAAGGAAGAAGAGGTAGACCTCTAAAATAATAGTCTATTTTTTTTTATAAAGTATGTGTATTATATTAAGAATAAATAAAAGAAAATGTAAGCTGAAAGGCATAAATTAAGCATATAATATTGTATAATTTAGAGTGCTTGTGAAGAGCCAATAAATTACATTATGTAGTAAAAATTATTAAGATAGGTTTAGCATTTAGACTAAAATTGTAAAACATAAAAAAGACTTTGTGAATAAATGCGTCTGCAAACAAAACAAACGATATTTTGTATCTTATGGGTATTGTTGTTCAGCGAGTGTTTTTACGATCGCCGTCCTTTTTTCCGTATAGGAAATGTTTGCTTGAATAGGGTTTAAGGGGACGGTGTCGCCGTGCATTTTATGCTTTTTACCAACTTTACTTAAGAGTTGGTCATCTGGTCCGCAGATTTGGAACCAGGGGAATTTACGTGTTGAACATCTGGTTCATATATCACGTTTTGGATTTGTATTGTATTCAATATGGACAAATTGAACGTTTAGTTCAATTTCTTTAATATTGAATTTGATATTGGCCCGTTTAGTGTATGGGGCAATGCTATGGCTTGGGGAGTGTTTCATCCTTTTAATGGATGATTTTGCGTGTACCGCAATTCATTGGTGGAGACTGGCTCCAAAGAGGTATATATTTATGGGTGGGTGGTTTTGGGCGTAACAAAGGACCTCCGTATAGCTGTAAAAACTTGTTCTTGTTGAGTCAGTTTCCCACCGAATTTGAAGCCAAAAATAAGGAATCTGAAAAGTGACATATTATGCATAACTTTTCTGTAATTTACAAATTATTGTTCCAAGCTGGTGATTACCAACACTATATGTCAAATGAGATATATCGAAATATCAATTCGGTTTAATTGACAATATTTTATTAATTTCTGTGCATGGCGATAATGTTACAAGCAAACCACAAAGCTATACTTGTTTCAGATGCTACTTCCAATCGATTCTAGTGAATCGATTTTCTCTCTATATCAATTCTTCTCAAGCTTTCAAATTTTGCTAGAGGCCTCGCCTTTGTTCCGGTTATCATGTTCTTTTCTCTTGCCGTACATCTAACCACATCTAAAGAAGGACAAAAGTCAAAGCCCTCTTTAATCCTAAATGCTTGTGACATATTTGGTATAAAAACAGTCTCAAATGTTCCATCCTATGCGGGGAAGGATTTGGAAAAAGTCCTTCGAGAAGAACTTAACATGGTGGAAGAATGCATCGAATCGAATGAATAAGTTTTTCAAATTCAGATTGCAAATCAATTTTTCAACTTTGTTTTGAATTTTTTTCTTCTTTTTTTAAGATCTCTGTTATGCCTAGACGCTGAATGATTACTGCATCAACTTTATTCCGGGGAAAGCAATTTAAACTCTTTCGTCGAGCCAGCATGAAAAACATCCCCGAAATGGCAGGTAAATCACTTTTTTTTAATACTTGTGTGAAACTGTTCAAGGAAAATTCGCCATTTAAATAGAGATAATCGAATTTGATAGAATTCTAGGGTGGTAGAATTGTTCGCGTTATTTCAACTTATTGCGTTAATAGAATATTTGGGTTAGTGATCCTGGATTGTAAATGCATGCCTGCAAGAGTTCGTAAGCTAAGAAACAATGTTGTGGTGGTTGCGAATTCTAAACAGCCACGCAAGAAATTTCGTTGGAGTCTGTCTTTATTCATTCTGTGACTTTGTTTGGCAGTTTTCTTGGGCATTTTTTATTAATGTATTAATGAGAAATAACCAAGTAGGGTCATGGGCTCTAGTCGTTTGTAAGTCATTTTAATTTCTCGATATAATCTTGGTGTGGCTATAAAATGCTACAAAATATTTTATTTAACATTTATGTGTTTTTTTATTATCCCTTTCAGGTAGGGTGTCCCTTCTATTCCTACAGCGCACCACACATATTTACCATTGCTTGAAATAGTGTAAGATGTCATGATGAATACCGCCTTATTCTTTTACAGCAACGTTCCGACATGTTGTTCTTATCGGTTGTACATTCTTAGGTATTGTATCCATGGAATCCAATCACGCTTTATTGTACGAAACCTCATATGCTAAGGTAGTAATATCTATATAATGAATTCTACTCTTAATAGGTATGCTAGTAAAAAGTAGATTTTTTTTTTATCAAATTAATAATAATCGAAATATTTGCCATTGCTATCTATAGTCGTTTGTCACTTATCGAGTTGATGATGAATACCTTCGCGATAGAAACTTTGTGGTTTCGAAGCAAAATAGTCATCAAGACTATCACATCGGTATTTCAAATAAGACGACATCGATATGAATAAGTGGTAATCGGAAGGAGCCAAGTGTGGAGAATACGCCACATGCTAGACATCTTCCCAGCCTAAAGAGAAGATGAGTCTCTGGGTAGGTTTTGTTGTGTCGACGAGCATTGTCATGCAGCAACGTCACTTTGCGCCCATAAATGGTTTTTTTTTTTTCTTCTACAGCATCCCTTGCTGGAGACCGATCAGCACACGACTGCCGACTGGCGGACTGAGGATCGGATATTTATATCAATTGCTTTTTTTGTTCCTGTGGCAAACATGCGGACGACGGAACGGGGACACAAGAGAGAATACAAGCGGCGGCAGTTGGGGAGTTGACGATAGTACAAAAAGCGTGCTCGGCAAAACTGTAACGCCCGTCATCCAGAGCAGAGTCCGGTTTTAGACTGCGCTAATTAAGCAAAGAGATTGTGTGGTTTCTCTATATTACATGGAGAACCAACCCACCATTCCAACTCCAATGTCCGCTTTATTTCGACCGCTAACAGCGCGTCACCCCAATCCCAATTCCTACCGTCGGCTATTTCACCTGCAATCGATAAATCCATAAAAGAAAACTGGCCGGAAGTCATTAATCTATTCGGTTAATGCACAATTGCACTCAGTGTTTTCTTGACATACGGCAACACTATTGCATTAACCCATGAGATTTCCACCGGAAATTTCAAATGCATTTCGGGTAGCAACAACAAGTCGGAGCAAACGACGCCGTCGCATCATAGCGAAACCGCTGGGGAATTTATCAAAATATCTAATTAGTTGTCATGATAAATTACCGTAGCCAATTTGGCGTCACTTCGGCTTTTCATCAGATCATCCATTCGCTTGGGATCAATGATCTCTTTTTGCAGGTGAATTCCACCACCTAAACTTTCCTCTGCTCTGGAATTCTGTCTTTACATGGTTCAATGCGCTCTGACTACACCATAGCCGTACCACTAGGTCAGTAGGCCATGTCAGCAGCTGCATTTGTTACCAACACACACAACCAAAGCTACCCCGAGATCACAGCACATCATGTTTCTGTTCTCTCATTCTCCATGTCCGCAAATTACCCAATTGACTGAAGTTATCACACTTCAACGAGCGAAGCTGAGAGAGCATAGCCGTGGTCTCGTTTGGTTGTGCTGTGTGTAAAGTGAAATACAGAATTTCACCCTTAATTCATCAGTCAGATCTCAACCACCATCGCGCATAGCCACGCTGCCGCTCAGGCAAAAAGTAATTCAGTACATTTTAAAGAGTCGGGTGTAAAATTGTCGCGAACGTTTTCACCGTTTTTAACAAATTCTCACTGGGCCTTGCCACCAACACGTTTCACATCGTAATTATTTTTGAAACAAGTGCAAATTAGCACCGGAATACCCTTTAGCCGTAGTGAAAATAAAGAACAAATGAAAAAAACCAATTGAACATCTAAACCTCGGTGCAGTTTCATTTATTTAATTTCTTCTCTTGGTGACAATTTCTTTGATCAAGTGTCGGGGAATAAAGTGAAGCCGTGCCATACGTTGGCAATTATACTTCTACCCCCACAAGATCTCAACAGATTGGAAGGGGCTTGCTCCACCTATATTTATAGAGAGTCCGAATTAGTTCAATAATTGTACTTATATTTTAATAGATAATCCAAACATTAAACGGGTTAACATCCCTCAATCCGATCAATTGGGCCTGATAATATTCAGCTTCCCGAAGCTGGTAGTAAGTGAGTCCTTTCCGATCCCTCCAGACACAGAGTAACACTTTCTTGGCATGTATATTCCGTTTTGCAACTGGTGTTGATAGCTGGCCTGTATAAACCCATGCTTTTCTGTGTTCAGGATTGTCGTACAAAATCCACTTTTCATCACCCGTAACGATTTTGTGCAAAAAATGCTTTCCTTTGTATCGAGAAAACAAATGCATCCACATGCCAATGTAGTATTCTGAAAAGCCCTACCATCTTCTTCCTCCACGCATACATCCAAATCCCTATATCCAAACTCATATTTACAAAATCCATTTACATATTACATATTTACAAGATCCAACCAAATTCCCGATAAACGAATCAAATATTCGTTTATCACTCTTACATCCGATTCCCCATAATTATCAAACAAAATCAAACGCATGGCGAATTAACCAGATGTTTAATTACCATCCGTAAACAAAACCCGAATGCCAACGCATATCTTCATATGCAAACAAACACACATTAAAAGATATCCATTTTATTTCCATACACACAATGCTAAAATCCTTATCTCCACCTGGATTGCAGCCAGATGTGTATATTCTAAAAATAGATATCCCATTCCTTTTCTCCAGTACTCGACTCCAGTCGAAGTACCTTTCAAAATTCTGCTTGCATTTCTATGCATCGGCGATACAAAGTCCCGATAAGATTTTGTATAAAAGGGCGATGAATTTCAGATTCGAGGATCAGACGTGATCTGCGTTTACCACCACACTTAAGACCTACCGATCTTGTATGATTTCTTTCCCACCATCCCTCCATCGAAGTAGTTAGAGAACACCCGCACTAACACTGTCCACACAATCCTTGGATACCCCCCTTTTTTTTCTTTTCAGATATCCCGAGACCGAGCCAAACATCCTAACGGATGTGGGTGATTCTGGTTATCGCAAGATGAAGGACACATCTGTCCTTGTCTCGCTAAAATCGGCCCTCTCGCCAACCCATTTTTTTTTTTTTATTCGAGGATCAGTCTCTAGGTTGGCGTCCAACATTTAAGGGCGTCAATCTATTAAAATTAATATACAAAATCCGAAATAAAAGTACTTTTATTGGATTCGGCCGAATTTCAGGTCTCTTTTTCAGCAATCGGTCGTCACTCTACCCGGAGGCCCGGGAAGCACGGTGGCGACAGCAACCGGTCACCTCAGGAGCGGTCTAAAGAGATCCCTTATCGTTTTCAGGACAAGAGGACACGCTCCCCGCGAGAAGGACTGTAGCGGTTCTACGAACCATTCAACGCACTACAGGTTGAGGTATGCTTTCCGCCAAGGAACTTTACTCACCTTTTTCAGCACACGTGCTCACAGACACGTGTCCCAATAGTCAGTAACCATACCTGAAACAAAAGGTTATATGACATGCTGCGACGTTGAACCCGATTTTAGAAAGCAAGGAACTAAACGTTCAAAAGCTCCCAATATCGAGTTCAACCCAATTCCAAAAGGCAGGAAAGCATCGCATCTAAGTAAATGCGCCATGCAAGGAAGCGTCGCATGTAAATCACTCACCCATCCTAAGCATCAACACGATGTTTCCCATGAAATACCATTGTCGGTAAATAAACCGAACAACGGATACCTATTCTGGTAGCTAATGGAAATTAACACCTAAATCACTGCCATGATCCTTACGCTAAAGGCACACTTGTGCAAACAAGGCATATCGTTGCGCTGCCGATTAGCGGTCATGCCGCCATAAACTCTTAACACTATCCGCGATAGATGTTTATGAGTGGAAGTACAAACAAAGCATTACATCCCATAGTCCTTTGTGCCCATCTAAATAGCACGAGAACCATTGCTTCTCAGGCCAGATGTGCGGTATAAACAAATCCTAAGGAAAAGATAGGAGAATAAGCGGCGGCATCCGATCGTAAGACAAAGGAACAAGATTCCGATAACCAACAGCTAATGATGCTGATGATCATGAGAAAAGATTTCTCCTTTTCAGATACTATGGGAAATTCTCCTTTTCAGATACAATGGGAAATTTATGCTGTTAACAGATACTATGAAAAATTCTGTTAGCAGATATGATGGGAAGTTCTGTGCAGAGATGCGCTGGGCAGATTTCCTTTGCGGATGGGGAATTGGAATTTAGTCTACTTCGAGCAGGAGTCTGAGAATCCCACCGAGGAGGTCGATCCGCGCCGAGATATCGCGAAACAAAAAAAGAAATAACGTCGAACGTGTGGTTCAAGGTAGTTTCGAAACGGTGCAACCTAAGATAAGTAAAAAAATCAGAAGTATGTCCTAGACGCAAGTGGAGACCGAACTCTAAAACAAAAATTAAAAAATTCAAAAATAAATACAATTCTTTTCGAGTTTTATTGTGTGCCATTGAATTCGCCCCGCGTTCCAGGTGTTCCTTTTGGTGCGTGGCCAGTGCTCTGCGTAACGTTTCGACAACAAATCCGCCAAAGGACCACAACACCAATTCTTCGTTTTTTGTTTCTTTCCGTTAGTTCATGAGGAACCCATTTTCCTTCTCTCTATATCTTTCCCATTGCATGCAATCCAAGTGATATTGCTTGGTGAGAAACTCCTAACTGTTCTGCAAGCTCTTGGTGGGTTTGACATGGATTTCCATTTAGTAAAACTTGAAGTTCTTCGTCGTCAACTTTTTTAATGGACTTTGACGTGGAGCATCCTCAAAACTTCCTTCATGAAATTTTGTAAACCAGTTTTTTATTGTTGAATGACTCAGAGAATGTTTACCTAAAGTCGAATTAATCAACTCCACATATTGAGCGGAATTTTTTTTTTTATTTGAAAACACGATAGAATATTGTACAATGACGTAAATGTTGCTTATCGATATCCACCTCGTATACAACTGATGCATACGGAATGACAGTTTGTAAATGACTAAAACTTCGTCATAAAAGCCGCAGTGACATAGATCCCAAATGGCGAGCGAAATGTATGCGTTCAAGAATGTTTTAATGCAACGAACTTCAGAGGCGAATTTCTACTTGCGTATCTATTATAATATACGTGGTGCGATTCCATTAAATGTAAAATCAGTTGGTGTGGGGGAGAAGAGGAAGAACATTAGGAAAAAGAGGTGATGATTTGTATCGGTTTTTATTGTGTGAAACTTCTAACCAGGAGGGGACACATGACTTGATAGAGCGGTTCTCATTCGGTTACCTCGGCGGAGAGATGACGCCCTTTGTTTATTATCTCGCCTAAAAGATATAGTATCTTTGCTATTTGGGAAGAAGAAACGCCACTTTCGTGTTCACTAAAGTAAAATTTGTTGTAACACTTGTAACACATCGCTTGGGTTCTAATATTGGAATTAAGGCGTTATGCAACTGTCATTTTTTCAAAATATCATTTTTTTTATTCGCTTAATTTATGGATAAACTATTCAATAATGTATACTATTATACTATTATACTATATAAAAAATGTTATGAGTTCATTTAAACCATTTTATTGAGCGTAGTTACGACGTATGAACCACGGGGTGGGGTAAAACTGACCTCTCTAAAGTATACTAACAAAGGAATCTATCTGAAAATTTATATACAAGCTAATGAAACATAGCACTAGAGAACACAAGCCAAAAATTACCACTGTAGGTCAGGCGGGAAACTCTTCACCTCACCCTCGTATGAACTGAAACCGAACTTAAAACTTTAAACGCGCTTATCTTAAAACTGTGTTTTTCAAATTGGCTTGAATGACAACTCTCTCAATTTTTATCCGATTGAGTTCAAACTTTGACTGTAGCTTCCTAATTGTTTTGGTAAGAAAAAAAAATAAATAAATAAAACGTTAATAGATATATAAATATCTGGTAAACTTCGTTTTATTATTAATACATTTTTTTCCCATCCAACAAAGGAATACCAAAGTGGGCGGTTTGCGGGTCTCTGCAGTGGCATAACCCCTCAAATGCCTAGCCTCTGAGCCTGCTGTGAGTTTCATTACTCTATTTCGTTCCTAGCTGCAGTAATATGTAAAATCCAGTTTAATAAATATATGATTATTTCTAAAGATTTTCAGCACACCAACTGACATTTGTGGACGTTCACACATAAGCATGATTCAATTTTCTTTTGCCACGCCAACGTCGCAATTGAATTTCAGACACGTCCACTCTTGATGAGGATCACAATCCGATTGACTATATAGCATATAACCTTTATATACAAGGCGTTATTTACACGGCATATAATATATGAACTACCATATACAATATTCGAGATACGAAATACAAGATGTACGTACAAGATACGGTATATGAAGTCCGTGATGCGAGGGGCAGGATGAGATACCAGATACAAAAAACCAGATACAACATACTGCTTGCATTGCGAAGGCAAAATAGAGAATGCGGAACACGTACTCACAGAGTGCGTGAGATTCGAGACCACACGAACTCCGGCTGGAGTAATAGAATACATGCTTAGTTCAAAACAGGCATGGCCCGTAACCAGTGGTATTCTCTGTGACGTGACGAGCGGAGTAACAGGTAAACAAGATACAAGATACAAGATACAATGTACAAGATACAAGATACATGATACAAGATACAAGATACAAGATACAAGATACAAGATACAAGATACAAGATACAAGATACAATGTACAAGATACAAGATACAAGATACAATGTACAAGATACAAGATACATGATACAAGATACATGATACAAGATACAAGATACAAGATACAAGATACAAGATACAAGATACAAGATACAAGATACGAGATACGAAATATAATGTACGAGATATGTGATACGAGATACGAAACGTGATACAAGTTACGGGACACGATATACCTATCTCGTAAACCAGTCATTTTGTGGAACATGTGGGACACGATATGGGAACATTTTGAAGAACCTTTTTTGTTAGTTGTCTCTTCACCGCCATGAAGTGCGCATCAGTGAGAAGTCGTAAGAAAAGAGGAGTGAACTTTACCCATATAAGCTCACGGTAGCAGTAAAAATATGTTTATAACTCGAGTCTTAAATATAATTCGCAGGGGGCGAAGCATATATATGTCTTTCTCTTTTATGAAATAATTTTCTACGGAAGGTGCATCAGGGGCAATATATTTGAAAATGTCAAAGAATTTAAATACCTGGGAACAATACTGACGGCCAGTAAAGAAATGTCGAAGGAAATTAACAAAAGACCACACTCTGGCAACGCTAGTTGGCATACAGTCAGTAAACTGCTGAAATCTAAACTGCCATCACGGAATATAAAGCTCCGTGTCTATAGAACCATAAACGTGCTGATTGATCTATATGGATGCGAAACACGGGCTCTCACAAAACGGGAAGAAAACAAGTTCCGCGCGAATGGGCAATGATAGGACCGTGCATAGAATTCTTGACGGTAACCCAACGGAAAAGAGACCGACAGGGCGGCCGCGACGGAGATGGGAGTGTAGCGTCCTACGAACGCACAATTCCGCCCAGGTAAGGTTCCAAACCTTCAAGGAACTTACTTACCTTATCCATTACAAGTGCCCACAGACACGTGTCCCCAAAGCTCTTAATCAGACCTGTAACAAGGGCATAGGAAGCTGAAACAATGTTGAACCCGACATCAAAAAAAAACAAGGAACTTAACGTTCAAAAACTTTCAGCATCGAGTCAACGCATCCATTCGTAGTATGCAAAAACAATTCCAGATTACAAGCCATAAATCTTCCATCCAAAGCATCTGCACGATGTTTACCAGGAATTACATTTTCGGTAGATAAATAACAACGGATGCATACGCTGGCAGCTAAACGCAAGAAAGCATATCGCCTATCCGCGGCAAAAATTGTAAACAACCGTAATTATCGCAACAAGGTAATTCGGAAGATTTACAAGTCCAACGCCAACAAAGGAAATACTCCGGTCCCACGATTCCTTTGTAAAAATTTCACACCCATTAGAAGGATCTAATGGATTTCGGTTGTGTTTACAAAAGGCAAACAACCACGGGCTGTACGCCCGAAAAATCATCTCCGTCTTGCGCGCCAGATGTTCTGTGCAAACAGAAGGCCGTGGAAAAGGAAATGCTATCACCGGCGAATAGTGTATGCAAGATGACTTTCCCTTTCTCAGGAAACTATGAAATATCCCCGGGGACGCGATAACATGCTGCTAACAGGAATTCGGAAATTCTGTTAGCAGGGGGAATAAGAAAATTTTTCGATACAGATACAGATACGATCTGTATCAGGGCATTTTTGAGGAGAATAGCGAGTTAGTTAGATTTCGAGCGGCAGAAGACGAGGAGGATAATTTCGAGTGTTTAAAGATCAGAGTAGGCAGTTTCGAAGTTAAAAAAAGTAAAGTAACGTCGAGTGTGATCGCACGTGCGGTGTAGTGAAGCGTTAAAATAAAAATAGAAACAAATATAAAACAAAACAAAACATTCCCGGAGTTTTATTTGACATTGTTTTCGCTCCGTTCGTTTGTTTCGTTGTTTTGGGAGTAGTGTTCGGCGGAACACCCCAGTATTAACTAGAATACGCAATAAACTTCCGCCAAAGGAGGACAATGTTAGGTTGGACTTCGAAGAGATCAGATCGGATGGTCGAACGTGGAAGGAGAGCGCACAGAATAGGGAACCATGGCGGAACCGAGTCGGTGAGGTCATGAACTTTCGGGTTCCTACAGGCCAATAAAGTAGTAGTAATGGGGTGGTGCAATGTTCATCAGGGAGAAATCGTAAGAAAAAAGAGTGAAATTTACCCAAATAAGCTCACGGTGGCAGTAAAAATATTTTTATAATTTGAGCTGGCGTATCTCGCGTGGGGCGAAGCATATATATGGCTTACTGAATTATATTATTTTCTCGGGGCGATAAAGAATTCAACCATCCAAACAGAGTTTGAAAATACCGCGCCGGACAATAAATACATTTTGCCGTGTAACTGGGCACCAAAGAAGCTACCTGAACATTCACATCAGGATAGAGAACTTTGTATAACAACACACTGTGAATTATTACTGAGAGAATAAGACTTTTATTCGCCTTGATGACATCGTAACGCATGCCGGGTAGCAGTAAGTTGTTGGCACAAAAAAGCTCATCGATTGTTGAAAAGGTTCTTTCGACTTGGATATTTACCGCTTTCTGTTTGCAGTTTGAAGTACAACGTAGTCTTCAAAGAAATAGTTGGTGAAGAATCTTTGAATATTCGTAGACATTGTATGAGCAGAACGAAAAGCGGAATAAATAACATCGGTAGCTTATTATATATATATATATATATATATATATATATATATATATATATATATATATATATATATATATATATATATATATATATCAATTGTTGTCGTATTCAGTTCACCTGGAGAGCTGCTGTTGTCACAACATCTATAGCAAGCGAATAACTTTCGCAAACACTTCAAAAGTTCTGAACGAATGGAATTTTCAACAGAAACACTTCGACATGCAGTATGCCTTTGGGTGTGTTTCCGCGCTCTCACCATTTATACCACTCAGGACTTACCCCTCACAACGATGCACTGTTTTCCCAATTGCATTAACGTAATACAGTTTAAACCCCATGGATCCTTTGAAGCAACGATCCCTGACCCGTTTCAGTACAATATCATCTTCACAGGCAACATCCCCAAAAGTACTTCCATCTGCCCTGCATCGTTTTTCGCGGATTAACGCTTTTTCTCTGTGAGAATAATAATTGTTCCTGTCAAGGACGTCTGCCTGCATGCAACTCTTACTTTCGAGCAAACGGCTAATTGAGGAACCAACCCTTAAGTGTTGACTAATCCAAGCGGAGTGGAAACTTTATTATGCAGCTTAACAGGGCTGCGACAGAAAATATTGTAAAAGGGTTTTTTTTTTCTCAACGTTTTTATATTTGTCCTTTTGTGCCAAGTCCTTTGTTTTCCTTGAATTGCTCCTTTTGCTTGGCCTGGTTCTCCCTTTCTATTTCGTTTAATGTGGTTTTGTTTGGGTAACTACCGTGTGTGCAGTACCATAAAGAAATAAGGACTTTCAGTGCCTCTGGAGATCGTAGGTATTGTTGCGGAAAGTGGCTTCATGTTAATTACTTTTTCTAAAGGATGCTGTTTAAGGATGAAGTACGCCAAAGTGCAGGTGGAACAGTCTAAAACTATTTCATGTAATTTGAAAATTTAGAATGAGTGGGTGATGCTTTCCTTAATGTTGCTTATTTCGAGTTGTTTCTGTGAAGGGGGTCATGGTGGTGATGGGATTTGTTGCATTCTTTGTACTTGTTTTGTTTAGTTCTCCTGGATAAACCACAAATTACTAGTTAAGCAGTTGCACTTGGTGGAACAGATTGCCGGTATGCTCCTATTTTTTTTTAAATATTCGTTTCTTGGTTTTGTGTAGTGGTTAGTAAAATTTGAGGTAGTTGATTAGATAAAAACAATTTGATGATGGGATAACAATATGCATTGGTAACCCTGTACAGTACAAGCCATTCTTGAATTTGGTGGATGACAGTTCACATTGAACTGTATATGATAAAATTAATGGTGGGCTTGGCTGTGACTAGAAATAAAACAAACTTATTTTAAATAGGTTATGATCCAACTAAGTTATTCCTAATAAGAAAACTCGGAAAATCATGTGGATGACTTAATTAAGCTCGTGAAACAAGAATTTTACAGTATTACTCTTCGTCAATTATAACAACAGGGCTCTATATCTTATTACTATAGTAAAAGGAATGCGAACTCATGATGAAATACTGTAAAAAAATTCTTCGAAGGTCTTCAATCCGAGCCCATTGTTTTGCCACAAAGATAAAAGAATAAAAGAATAATAAGGACGGGTAAGATATATTCTATAAACGACCAGTCGAAAACTGCATAAACAAGTCTCATTTACAAGAACATAAAAAGACTGAATGCAAGAACGGGCTCCTACGTAGTTTTGTAGAGTATTTATCAGAAATGCGTTAAAAATTGAATGATATGAGGGATGACAAAATTATTAAAATCCGCTTTTGTATGGAAAGGGGGGAGGAAAATCTATGAGAAAAAAGCCGATTTCAACAAAAAGTAGACTTATATTGCTGTGGGCATTTTTAAAGACATTAATTTGAAAGGTACAGAACATATTTTGCACAGTCTGTGCGGAATAAGAGGGCGATAATACAGAAAGTCAACGTCAATGCATTATTTTTATTTATACGAACCACTTACACAAGTGGGATTTTGTCAGGATTCTCGAATGTCGCTATATATGGAGGAGAAAGCAGAGTACGAATATAGGAAAAGGAAGTATCGATGTGCACTTGTATCGAATACTGAGATTAGAACGACGATAAGACACATGAATAGAACATTCCACATTTCTGTGTTTCAGCTAAACATCTATTGTCTGTGTTTTGTCTGAAGTTAATTTTTATCTTAAACAGATGTGTACTTATGGCGATTCCATTGGATTACGAAAAATCGTAGTGTAGAAGCCAGCTCATAAGAGAAGTTAAAAAAAGATCATCTGTACTGTAACCCGAGCATTCATGCATCACTCACACAACTTATGCCTTTTTTCTTAATTTATTATCAACTTAGCGTTGTTAAATAAGGTGAGAAATCTATATATTTCAGCGTTGGGTGGTCAAAGCAAAATGTGATTTTTCTATTCCGTCATCTGGCTTTGTAGAAGTTGTAGGCAAAATAGTCAGGAGGTGTCTCTACTTAAGTTATATTCTTTCCTTGCGACCAGCAATCTTAATTTCCCCGAAATTCATATGTCGTAATGAAACGCATATACAAATCAATAACGGGACATTAACCCTCACCACCAACTATACCAAGCCGCATACATTTCCCCGAAATGACTTCGGTTAATATCTTATCTAAACGGCATTCCTTGCTTGCACCCAAGCAATTTCAATTTCCTGGTATACACAACCAACGAATCCAACTCGGTTTGTACGGCGACGATTCGCTGGAACTGAATTCTTATGCGAGCATAGTAACTCTTCTCGAAATTCCTCGGAAGTGACAGAAGGTTTGTGGAGAAGAAGTCGCGGCACCAACATGGGCGCAGGGTTCTACTTCGTCCTCATAAATTAGAAGTTCCGCCGCGGCAAACTGTTCACCAACAAACACAACAGCACAATCAAACAAACACTCAGGAAAATGTCGAGAGAAATAAAACACTGGCGCACAGGAAGGGTGAAAAGAAACACTAAAATTTAGTTCAATAGAGTATTATAAGTTGTGTTTATTGTTTTCTTTTTTAAATGTTAAATTATTGTTATATTGCAACGTTGCACACTGATTAATGCATTTAATTAAAAGGATAGTTTTTCAGATAGCGGTAGTAGATTTTATAACTAACAAAGTTATATTAACCGATACGCGCTTTCTCGACTCAACTTCTCGGTTCACACCGTACCGGCCCCGGTACGGTGAATGGTGGTGACCCGTCCGCTAGAGAGATTGAATTACGACTCAACGATATCTTGCTCGTTCAGAGCTCACTCGCTCATCGTGATCATGGTGATATGTGTGCCTAGAACAAAGAAAGACAAAGTGCATTCCTAGGATACGATTTCGGTAAAGCAAATAAAACCGAAATCGTCGGATGCATGCGCGTAGCAGCTAAACAAAGAGACCACGATGCGATGTGGGAATGTGCTAATTAGTTTTAGCTAGGTTACTGGGAAATGGTGCTTATGGCATCGCTAGTAAGCGTACGTATTGAATACCTATTTGCATTGTTTATGGTTGGATTTCAATTGATGCCAAGGGACGCGGAATGCGTATTTGCTTTGGGTTGCACATTGTGCGAGTCAGGTAATTTTATTGCTGGGAGAAAAACGTCGCCAGCCAATGTATACATAAAGAAATTTATCGTATACATGAATGAAGCTGGGAATAGGCGACGCCATGATAATTATCTCTGGCTGGAATGGTTACATGATATGTGAACCCGGGTTTTTCTTTTCAGAGTAATTTATGATAAGGAAAGTAAGAGCTGTTACAGGGGATTTGTAAGCGAAGGAATGCTTGAAAAGGTACGAATTCTCTTGCAGAAGCTTTACGACTATAGCTTTGCTCCAATAAATGCGTGTAGCATTTTCAGGTGCCAAATGCAATTGCATTGGCGAAATTATATGGGAAAATGGGTGTTATGGGGGTTTTTAAGGAAAGCGTACCGTGAGGTTTGGCTGAACCACCACAAGTTTATTTCTGCTATAAAATGTTTTCTACTTCATTAGTCAGCCGTTGTCCAACCGCCATCGAGTGCGCATACACCCCTCTTATCATCCGCCAGAGAGTCGAGCTTCAACCGCCACCCGGGCCACACACGGAGTCGACATCCGTTCACCACAGTTCGAATATTTACGTCCGGTCCACTCAGTCGGCGCTGACTTGGTGTATGTCGGTAGTCCGTGTGTCGGTACGCGACGTGCATTTCGGCCACCTAATGTCCAGATAGTCATTGCATTGCGCAAATATCACACAAACTGTATTTTGGACAATTATCGGATGTGTAAAGAATTATGTTATCAACTAGATATATTTAATCTACAGTGTAGTGTATTAAGCAAGCGAAAGCGACCCTATAGGGGCACCGTAATAAAAGCCATTCTACTGTGTTAACAATTACTGAGGGTGCATTATTCCTTCTTCCCCTCGTCGGTGCGAAAATAGAAAAGTGGGAAGGAAGTGAACTAGGTGCCCCTGTCTTGGCGCATATACTTCCTTACCCCACACTGGTCGCGAGGAGGGAATGTGAATTCAGTAAAGGATTGACCGAAGCAATTTTGGGAAAATGAATGCGGGTATAATTAGAATATATTCTGTTGAATTGTATTCTGTTGGGAGTTTTGGGGTGTGTTTTATTGCAATGTATGCTATTGCGGATTTTGTATGGGGAGTTGGGTTACAGGTTAAGGAAAGGTGACGTGCTGTTAGCGGTCAAGGTAGGTTGGCATTGTGGGTTGGTTCTCCATGTGGTATAGAGAGCCCCACAACACCCGCATGGTTGAGAAGGTGTGAGGACTGAATGCAACTGAGGAATTAATGGTGCCAGTTGTAAAGACAAGGTCAAGTTATCTGCTCATATCACTTGAGACCTTGCTGACTTGAGGCTTAAGTCGGTGAAACGATCTATAAAGAGACATTTCTTGACACAAGTGAAGTATGAGATATAAAATGATCGAACGTCTATTCGACTTAAGGGAGGTTAAAGTCGCCAAGGAGTATGGTATCGTTTTCGAAAATACTCATCGGGATTATGTGTGTGTGTGATTATGTGCGTGTGAATCGATGGATTGGGATAGAAGTATATAAAAGCAAATGACGTATTTAGTAGAAGAGACAAATATAGACAAATATATTTGGAATGGCTAGGAACACACCACGGTAAGCGTTATCAAGACAAGGTTGATGTTCATCGTCATCACGAAAAACGTTAAACGAGGAAGGGGACAGTCACTAATTGTTGACAGTTGGGATAATGGTGCAGTTTCGGTTATAGCCTCCTTTTGATAGGAAGAGAATGGGTTTTCTGCTGAACTGATCAGGTCTTTTGAGCGAAGTTTTCCAACATTTTGCTAGTGCTGGTGTAGTACGGTTCGCTTTCGTGCTTCTCGATCAACGGCGAAGAGAAGCGAACGATGGATCCTGAATGGACGAAGTGTATCCTTTATCCGCTGGAACAATGTCAAAAGTGTCCCCGCACGATTGCAGCGATTCACTAAAGACGCAAGTGTCAATACACACACGGAAGGAAAACACTATTGATAAAAATCACTTTGTTAGCTGGGGGGAAAGGACCAAATCGCGATTTGAAAAACATTGTAACGACAAAAGAACTTCTTATTGAGCCGTAATTAAAAAGACTGATACTTTTTAAAATATTAATTTATTTTAAGATTATCCATAAGTTTGGAGGAGGTTTTCTCCTTATGTGCGCTACTCACTGACTCTTCTGCTCGACTCCTTCTTGAATCAGACTGTGGTTCTTTTGTTAAAGGTTCTCTTGCTATGTGTCGGCAAAGAACCCATTCACACTACCCTTCCTTCATTTACTGTTCTGCATCTGACTCCAAGTCCAAATAAGTAAATAACACACGTGTATACACCAAAGTTATTTTGTTTCTTTATTCTTAAATGTCTTTTAATCTTAACTTAAGGGTACACTAGCAATAGACCTACGGATTATTACAATGATAGCACTTTTTTTGAAATCGCTAATTTAACTTAAACATAAGGTCGACTCGATACAAGTTATCACTAATTTAAGATTGTCAATTTAACTTAAACAGGATTTCAGCTTGACGCAAAGTTAGCACTAATTTAAGATTGTTAATTTGGCTTAAACATAATGTCGGCTCGATACACGTTAGCACTAATCGGAAATTATCAATTTAACTTAAAAGGAATTGCGACTGGATACACGTTTGCTAATCTCAACTTGCTACACCCGAAGCTTGAATCTGACTCCCTATTGGTTGTTTAACGTGCAAGCACGACCTGCCTCCACGGAATCCATATCACGATTGAAGATTGCCACCGAAAACGACAGCACAGCAAATTTCGTACAATGCATCGGTGCCCGACAAGGGATGATTTTCCTTGCATTGGTCCAGCAAAAAGGGATGAAACACACACACGATGATCGTTTCTGTTGCTTATTGCGTGTATCCGCGAGTACGCGGACCGTGGATCACCGAAACCACAAGGGGAACATTAGCTAGCATGGTTGCAGCTGGTGCAAATATCTCGACGTAGATATTTTGTGCTAATACGATCAGCAACTGCGTACAGTATTTATGCTGATCGTGCACATTTTGGCGGCATCTCCAAGCAATCGAATTCTCGCTGGTAATTTTCCATTTTTGAGGACTCGACTTTCTTGGGTGGTCAGCCGTATGCCGTAATGTATTTGTCGATCGGCTGACCGACCGATGTGGACATGGATAAAAAGGAAAAGAAGAAATATCTCCTGCACGTGTGCAGCAGACTCGTTAGGAGATATCTCATTGATGTGGTTTGGGTAATGTTGGTTGCTTGATGGTGCAACCAAATTGCTTTTAAGGCACATGATGCGTTTAATGTGACCATGCTCTTGTGGAAAAACACCTATTTGTTGCTGATGGATTTTGCATCAGCGCAATTATAGTTCTAAAGCATTTCTGAAGATATTGGTACAACTATGGAAGGTAAGTACAAGTTTTTACGTATTTTAGGAAACTGTTTCTGCATCATAGGTTGTAAGGTAAGTAGTGGCGTTCAATGGAACTGTCACAATACTTGTTTTATATCGTTTTGGAAGCTCCATATTGGAAGTTTTTACATGGTTAATGGGAAGGTGAGCAGTGACGTTCAATGGAACCGCCACAAGACTCTGTCTGTATCTTTTGTTATCTTTCCCTTTTCGAAATCCAGACGCGTCGCTACTTATCACCGATCCTTTTTGGAGTTTTGTTTGTGTTATCCATCTGGCTAATGCGAACAAGAGTTTGCGTGCACTTCAAATGGGTAACACAAGATCCGTGGGAAATGGGTGTGAAGTTAGGATCTGGAAATCTGTGTCTATTTGCAAGTCATAAAACATCTGGTTACATGCATTGCGATGTTTAGATTGCCGGAATGTGTCGGTGGATCAAATGGACAAGTTTTTGTTTAGACACGTGTTCATTCTGAGTTTTGTGATTCGAGGTTTTAAAAGTGTTAATTGCGCATACCATACATGTGAAGATATGCATTGTGCAATTTGGATTTTAAAGAATTGAATTCAATGTTTGAGAATTGAACGTTTGGTTCAATTTGCTTTACATTGAATTTAATGTTAATGAGTGAGATTTTTGGAAGGGATTTTTGTAGGTAGGTAGATATGTATGTGGGAGGAAAATAGTAGGACTTCTTGGAGCACTACACAGGGGTAAAGGAGAAGAATGGAGAGTCAGAGAAGGAGATAGAGTTGGTGATAGGTTAATAGAAGTTGTCATCGTTGGCTCATTGGAGATAAGAGGTTAATTCCATGTAAATATGTTGTCCGAAAACCGAAAGATTCTCTAATAATTTTTGGGGTAGCATACTCAAATTCTTAGGCTATTTCATAAAGAGGTTGTGAAAACAGGGAAAGTCGGTGTGTAGACCTTCCTGCTGAATGGAGACAATGCCGCTCGTTTTCGTTTTACCTTCAGAGCAGATTTAATAGGATTAGTCAGTGAGGTATGCTAAATAGTGATAGGAAAGTCAGTTTATTTCTCGATTTGGACGGGACACAGAGGCATTCTGTAGATTTTATTGTTTGTTGTGTAACTTTGTGGCGTATCTACCAACGCCACTGCTACCTTTTCAATCTACCTCAAAATCTTCCCTCCTAAAGCTCCATTAATTTCATAATTTTACCATGCAAGCGCAATAACTTCCCCAAGCATTCTCCCACCGATTTCATTACCTTTCGGTTATGCAAATAGCATCCAACATCAAGCATCTGCCCATCAAGGACATTCACGCAATTAACGCGTTATATAAATTTCCCTAGAAGAAATTCGGTACGCCAGTACCGCATACATCAATGCATCTCAGCATTGTTCTAAAAGGAAAACATTTCGGTTGCCATACTAGTTAACCAAAGTGGATTATAAAAACAATCAGCAGAACCCCTGTCTGCCTGCATTTACTGTCCCACACGTGCGCAACAGATTTTCATGTTGCACCAGTACTCACGGCGGCTTTTATGCAATCTTCAAAGCACCGGCGCAATTCGCGCCTAGCTGCCAAGAGCCGAATTCAATGCCAGTGTAAATACTCACACTGGAATTCGACCCATGACTCCCTAGGATTGCAATACACAATTAACATGGTTGTAAACACAACCATCATTGTGTAATTATCCCAAATGTATCCTAATCCCTAACGTAGTATTTGGACAACTGCAAATACTTATCCCGAAGATGCTTTTTCAGGAATTTTCATTCCCACGGTTCGACCACCCATGAGCTCGCATCACGAGCCAACAAGGTGATCCGCGCGCAAAGTAGTTTAGTCGATGAGAGTGTTGCAAAGGAGTCGAGTCTCCTGGAGTCCATTATTACCGTGAACAACAAACTAGGCTGCGGCATTCTTTGCACAAGTCTCCTAACTCCAAAATTATATTTCATTAGTGATAAGAAAGTCTACAACTGTGTTCATGATCGAAACAATTTATTTTCTGTAATAGTGCAGTTCCTAATTTACATAAAACAAATTAAGGACCGGTAATAAAGTTAATCTCGGAGAGAGCTTGTGTGTTTTACTTCTTGTGGACGGTCCGTCGCGGAGTTTTGTTTCCTTGGAGGACAGTGTTCGGCGGAACTATCGTGAGGAAATCTTGGTGAACCTTGCCAAGGCCGGCATATAACCAAGAGAAATATTCCACAATTGGTGACCATTCGACGCGAGTAAACACAATTTTCTGATTCGGAGTCAGATCAAAACCGTGTCCTAAAAAATTTTAAAGGAACAGTGACTATTCGGTGCCGCGACTGTGACAGTGACAATCTTCCCGAACCGAGTGCTTCCGGAAACGCAGTGGCAGTAAGCAATTGTGGCGGCAATTGCCGAAGATCCATTTAACATTCACCGGAAACAGGAACAACAGGAGCAACTACCCAACACTACACCAGCACCAGGAGCATCCGATCAATAACACCAGGGATTTAAGCAGGTATCCTTTCTTTCTGTTTTTAAATTATTCCCTTGGTAAAACAACTGTATTTTAACGTACATTTCCTTTTTGTCAAAGTTTTATTATGTGTTTAACTGATTGTTTTGGAGATATTAAATAAAGTTTATAATAATTCTAAATTAAGTGAGACAAAAAAAGAAGAAAAAAATCAATAACATTGTAGCTGTAAAACGTTTGTTTCCTTTTTACTTTCGTGGCTGATTGGCAAAGATACTTATATGTGTAATTAGATTAAACGATGCCTGGCAAGGATTTCAAATTTTAATACAGATATCTTGGGTAGGAAAATGTATTATTAGCCTGGAGTTGACGAAATGTTGTCTGCAGTTATTTAAATAAATAAGCAACAAAACATCAGCCTATACAAATAAAATTAAGACAATTTGTGCCTTTTTTATTATTAACAACACGAATAAAATAACTCAAAACGAAATAATAGAGTATCTTAAATAAATGCTAAGTGAAAAACAAAACAACAAAGTAAACACGAAATTATTTACCAACATCTTCGTTAATTGTACTTCCGATTTAATATTTTCCTTTTTTCTACCAGTTGCTAATTGAGAACAATTCATAAAAATCATTCTTCCATTTGATCGCCTTATTATGATTATTTTTACTTGAACGCAACTGCCTACTTTGACTCCATTAGCATTACTTAGAAGCATTTAATAATATTCCATGTCAGTTTTTGTTTTTTGTTATAACTTTATATTTTAAACATAATTTTTTTGTCATCATTTTATTGTATCCTTAAAATTTTTGCAAACAAGTATATGTATCTAATTTCTTCACATGATATTGACAACAAAATTAAATTTGTTTAAATAAAAGCCTGTGTTACAAATTAGAAAAGAAGAAATATATTTGTATCCCTAAACAGCACAAGATAAAGGCAAAATAAAATAAATTTTGTAAGCCCCTTCAGGGTATTAAGTAGCGCACAACCTTTCTCAGCACGCACACGACTCAGCTCAACTTCTCGCAACTTCTTTTCGACACTTTTCAACCCCTTCGACTTATTTTTAGCTTCAACACCACTCGACTGCAACCGACTCCACCAACTCTTTCAAGCTCGACTCCATTCAGCCGTCCGGACCACTTCACTTCGTGGTTTCTTTTCAGTCAGGCCGGATTGGACTAGCGCGAATACTCCGCCGTCCCAGTTTAGCTTCCAATTGGCCCCGAAAACCTTACTGCACCACCCCGGACGTTAGTCTAAATTGTTCCTAGTGTCACAGCCTTTGTTTCAGTTTAGGCAAGGTAGTAAATCCTTTACTTACCCAACTCCATCGACTCCCGTGACATCATTGTTCACGCACGCGCACCCTACCTTCAGTTTCCTGACGTTGTTGTCTACGACGATTTACTCTGCCCGCTCCCCACCAAGCAATTAAATTCCTTCGCTTCTCTTCCTCTTATTCCGTTGCTAAACACCCACTCTTTCCAAATAGAAAAAATGGCCCACTCTACTAGGTCTAAGGCAGCTCAGCAAGAGCAGACCCAGCCGTGCTCGGATGATCAAGCGTTCGTAGACGCTTCCAGCATCGAGCACACCTCGCATTCCCATAGCATACACTTGCCTCCTTTCGACGAGAAGGACCCAGAGCTATGGTTCGCCGTAGCCGAACGCTTCTTCAGGGTTGCCGACATGCACGATGAGGAAGTCCGCGCAGTAGAATTGTTGCGAGTGCTAAACCACACGCAACGGACGCATGTTGCTCACATAATTGGGTCAACAGAACCAAATCCCTACAGCAACATGCAAGAGACGCTCATAAATGCCCTGGACGAGCCCAGGAGCATCAGACAGCAGCGTTTGGCGAGCGAAACAAATGTTACTGGAATGAGACCGTCCAATTTTCTGACACATTTACGCTCAATAGCTGGAACCAAGATTACGGACGACATAATTAGGCCTCATTTCCTGAGGTGCCTCCCGCAATATGCTCGCGCGGCATTAATAGTACAACCCAACCAGAGTTTGGGTCATTTGGCGAAACTAGCCGACACAATTATGGAAAGCTCAGACCCACAGTCTGAACCCCCAGCATACCAGGTCACGGCGATTAACCGACACGCCGTTTCACCTACACGGCATCAATCCTTATCACTAACAGCACCCCGGACTTCTCTAGTAACGCCTTTTACACAAGCCGCACCAAGAGAGGTAACACAAGCTACGATTTCCTCCCGTGAGGAAATTCAGCCGCGCACCCAGCAAACAAAGCTCTCGAGATTCGAGCGAGACCTGAACCAACTGCGGGCCCAAATGCGAAATGTCGAGCGCGCAATCCAAAACCGTTCTAATAACCAACGGCCACAAACGAGGAACCCCCAATGGCAGTTTAACACGCCCAGAGGAGCACCAATCACAAACGAAAACGCACCAGACAACAGGCAAAACACGCCTAGTGGCGCTCTGACACAGGCCCGGTGTATATACCACAGACGTTTCGGTGCAAACGCCAGAAATTGTAGGCAACCTTGCAGCTGGACGCGGCCAGCCCCCGCGCAGAACCTCGTTCGAGTGCGAACGGCCGGCACCCCTATTATAAGTCGCTTAACAATCAGGGACTCTAGATCGAATATTAATTTCACCGTCGACACTGGCGCCGACATTTCCGTCATCCCTAGATCTTTCGCCCCGCGCAACCGAGTGCCGGGCCACCTACAGTTGTTCGCTGCGAACAACTCCCCCATAGCCACTTACGGGCGGAAAAATTTTAAACTGGATCTGGGTCTCCCACGCCCTATCTCCTGGCACTTCGTGATAGCCGATGTCAGCGAGCCCCTAATAGGATCTGACCTATTAGGAAAACACAACCTGTTGGTAGACACTGCCAACAAGAGGTTAGTTAGTCACAACGTCTCAACCCGTCTCCCCCCGCAAGCAGCTATAGGGGCGAACGACCCACCCGATGATTCTACAGACCCAATCCCCGCGCTGTTGGAAGAATTTCGCAATTCAACAATTCCCCTCTCCAACCAGCAACAACACAGATCCGGCGTGTTTCACCACATAGAAACACGCGGCCCACCGGTGAGCCAGCGCCCACGTCGCCTGGCCCCCGAAAAATTACGAGCAGCCCGCGCCGAATTCGAATATATGCTCGAGCGAGGCATCTGTCAACCCTCGGTCAGCCCATGGGCAAGTCCACTTCACCTCGTCAAAAAACGCAACGGTGAATGGGGACCATGTGGTGATTATAGACAGCTGAACGCAGTAACAGTTCCCGACAGGTACCCAATAGCCCATCTTTACGACTATTCGTACAAGTTGCGCGGTTGTACAGTTTTCTCAACTCTTGACCTCACCAGGGCATACCACCAGATTCCGGTGGCACCTGAAGACGTACCCAAAACCGCCGTCATTACCCCCTTCGGACTCTTCGAATTCAAGGTGATGACGTTTGGCCTCAGGAATGCAGCTCAGACATTCCAGAGGTATATCGATTCGGCACTACGCGGCCTGGATTGCTGTTACGCGTATATTGACGATATACTAATAGCATCTCGGAACCTTGCGGAGCATCACCAACACCTCAGACAGGTCCTTGAACGCCTCAGACAATTTGGCCTCGTAATAAACCCAGAAAAATGCCAATTCGCCAAAGAGCAAGTTACCTACCTGGGTTACCATATCAACAGCCAAGGCATCCGCCCGCTTCCAGACAGAGTGGAAGCACTAACCCAATTTCCCCGTCCCTCCAACGTTCGCGAGCTGCGCCGTTTCCTGGGTATGTTAACTTTTACCGACCCACACTACGAAACGCCGCACACATTCAGGCCCCTTTAAATGAGTACTTAAAGGGGGCAAAGAAGAACGACAAGCGCCCAATCGCCTGGACGGAAGCTGCAGACAACGCATTCCGTCAATCCAAGGCACAGCTGGCAAATGCTACCCTACTCCGTTACCCCGCAGAGGGCGCACCATTGGCCATCCAATGCGACGCGTCAGACACGGCCATGGGAGCAGTATTGGAGCAAGAATGCAACGGAAACTGGGAACCGCTCGGTTTCTTCTCAAGGAAACTTAATACGGCCGAGCGGAAATATAGCACGTACGACCGGGAGTTACTCGCTATGTACAGCGCCGTAAAGTATTTCCGACACATGGTAGAAGGTCGCCCCCTAGTAATCAGAACGGATCACAAGCCACTGATCTACGCATTCCGGAAGAGGTCCGGGAATGCATCCCCACGCCAGGAACGGCAACTCGACCTGATAGGTCAATACACCACTGAGATCAAACACATCTCAGGGGAACAGAATGTTATCGCGGACGCCTTATCCCGCATCGATACCATTCAGCTACGCGCCGCCATCGCCGACGCCGACCTAGCTCAAGCACAGCAGAATGACAACCAGCTCGAGTCTCTTCTCAAAGCAGAGACAGCACTTCAGCTGCGCAAGTTCCCACTCGAGCAATCCACAGACGAGATATGGTGTGATATCTCCACGGGAACAGTCAGGCCCTATATTCCCGGAGAGCTGCGAAGGAGCGTATTCGAGACCTTTCACGGTCCTGCTCACCCCAGCGGACGTGCAACCGCTGCAGCCATTCGACGTAAGTTCGTATGGCCTCGTATGAATAAAGACCTCACGAGTTGGGCTCGTGCCTGCCTTAAATGCCAGCGCTGCAAAATTAGCCGACACAACGTGTTGGAGCCAGCGCAATTCAAACTCCCCGAGGCTCGATTTACACACGTCCACATAGATATTGTGGGCCCCTTAACACCCTCGAGAGGATTCTCCTACATCCTCACCATGATTGACCGTTTTACTCGGTGGCCAGAAGCAACGCCACTACGGGTAGTCACCGCCGAGAGTGTCGCCAGAGCGTTTTACTCGACTTGGGTCACACGTTTTGGCGTACCAGCAACGTTAACATCAGACCGAGGTCCACAGTTCGAGGCCACGATCTTCAAGCAGCTTACTGACTTATTGGGCTGTCAAAGAAGTCGTACGACCGCATACCACCCTTCATCCAACGGGATGATAGAGCGTTGGCACAGGTCGCTAAAAGCCTCCCTAATGTGTCATAACGACACGCAATGGTTCGACGCCCTCCCCACTGTCCTTCTAGGATTGAGGACAAGTATCAAGGAGGATCTGGGCGCATCCGCTGCAGAACTGACCTACGGCACCAACCTAGTGTTGCCAGGCGAACTATTTGTGGACAATGAAGCTCCACACGACCAACTACAAAGCGTAGGCTACCTCCGCGACCTGATGCGGAAGATCAGGGCAAAACCCGTAGCCCGACATGGCACCAAAAGAGTGTTTATCCACCCTGAGTTGCATAGCTGCACGCACGTCTTCGTCAGGGTGGACAAAGTTAAGAAACCACTCGATCCCCCCTACGAAGGGCCATATAAGATTCTAAAACGAATCAGCGATCGAGTGTACGAAGTGGAGATCCAAGGCAGATCAACCACTGTCAGCGTAGAAAGACTGAAACCGTGTTTCTCGGAGGCTAACCTCCCAAAGGCCACCACAAACCCCGATGCTACAGAGGAGCTACCCTCACCTTCTACGGCAGGAATACCAAACAGAAATAGCGGCCCCCTCACGCGAAGCCGCACCCGAGCGCCACCACAAGGCGCATGTACGGCCAACCTCACTTAACTACAGCCTTCTGAGTACTACTTCGCCCTACCAACAATATCGTGACTATGTCACTGGGGGGGGGAGTACTGTGGCGTATCTACCAACGCCACTGCTACCTTTTCAATCTACCTCAAAATCTTCCCTCCTAAAGCTCCATTAATTTCATAATTTTACCATGCAAGCGCAATAACTTCCCCAAGCATTCTCCCACCGATTTCATTACCTTTCGGTTATGCAAATAGCATCCAACATCAAGCATCTGCCCATCAAGGACATTCACGCAATTAACGCGTTATATAAATTTCCCTAGAAGAAATTCGGTACGCCAGTACCGCATACATCAATGCATCTCAGCATTGTTCTAAAAGGAAAACATTTCGGTTGCCATACTAGTTAACCAAAGTGGATTATAAAAACAATCAGCAGAACCCCTGTCTGCCTGCATTTACTGTCCCACACGTGCGCAACAGATTTTCATGTTGCACCAGTACTCACGGCGGCTTTTATGCAATCTTCAAAGCACCGGCGCAATTCGCGCCTAGCTGCCAAGAGCCGAATTCAATGCCAGTGTAAATACTCACACTGGAATTCGACCCATGACTCCCTAGGATTGCAATACACAATTAACATGGTTGTAAACACAACCATCATTGTGTAATTATCCCAAATGTATCCTAATCCCTAACGTAGTATTTGGACAACTGCAAATACTTATCCCGAAGATGCTTTTTCAGGAATTTTCATTCCCACGGTTCGACCACCCATGAGCTCGCATCACGAGCCAACAAGGTGATCCGCGCGCAAAGTAGTTTAGTCGATGAGAGTGTTGCAAAGGAGTCGAGTCTCCTGGAGTCCATTATTACCGTGAACAACAAACTAGGCTGCGGCATTCTTTGCACAAGTCTCCTAACTCCAAAATTATATTTCATTAGTGATAAGAAAGTCTACAACTGTGTTCATGATCGAAACAATTTATTTTCTGTAATAGTGCAGTTCCTAATTTACATAAAACAAATTAAGGACCGGTAATAAAGTTAATCTCAGAGAGAGCTTGTGTGTTTTACTTCTTGTGGACGGTCCGTCGCGGAGTTTTGTTTCCTTGGAGGACAGTGTTCGGCGGAACTATCGTGAGGAAATCTTGGTGAACCTTGCCAAGGCTGGCATAATACCAGTGAAATACCCACAACTTTAACAGTGGAATGTATGAGTTGATCAATAATAGGTTAGGGGAGGGACAGAACGATTTGTGGATGTTGGAAGACGGGATATGAAATTCAATCTAGTGTTAGGTATAAAAGACGAATGGGATGCTCCTTGACGGGGAGACTTTTTAAGAAGAACAATATACGGTTTGTGGAAATGGGAATACTTTGCGCAGTTTTAAGGTCGAGACGAGGGAAGAGGCTTAAAGCAAGGACGAGCGGTTGGATTAAAATTAAGTGATATTGTTTTCCGGGGAGGCGGGGTAGAATTTTAGTACTGAGGAATGTGAATGGTCAGAAAGAAAGGAAAGCAAGTATGATTACATCTCAGCTTGGAATGGGTTTTTATGGAATGAGTTACAGTTAGTACGTGGGAAACATCGGAATGTTTAAAAAAAGGGAGTTTGTGTGTGTGCTGATTTAGGAAAGAGATTACGATCAGACCGAACTCAACCGCACATTCGTTTTAAGATTGATAATATTTTCTCTATGTGGAATAAAGTTCCGCTTACCTCAAGTATAATCATTCCTCCATCCATACAATACCCTCAATACAATTATTGAACAAGAAAAAAGACCATTTTAACACCGCGGTAAACTAATTTCCAGATTGGGACTGACTGAACATTACGCATGACTTTACCCCAATACCACCTTCCACCCTAGATCCGACAAGCTGAAACGTGTAACGTACTTACCACATCAACCAACACGTAATTGTCCACATTACACCATATACGAGGAATAGGACAAACCATGAAGTGACCATTGGTTGAAACACTTCTAATACGAACAATAGAGATTTCTCAATGTTGCGACGTGAACCTGTCAATGTTGGAATTCATTAACCTACGACAACGGTCAAGCTTCACACAGGAACTCCTTTTCGAATGCGCGCTGAGCCGTCCAGGTTGCGCAATCGGTGAAGACCTACACCATTAGTCCTTCCTCCCGGTTGATCGGCCTAAGGTGGCCAACCGGTCGAGGGACCTACTCCAACATTATTTGTTGTAGATGTTGCTAGCCAACACTTTCAACTCAAAACGCCGCTACCTGGACAAGCCTCGAATCCCCAGGTAGAGATCGATAGACTGGCATGCGACTCCACCAGCGGTAAAAGCAGGCTCGTTCTAGCCCTATCACTTTACCATCTAACAGGGACCATATTTTTTTAATATATATTTTCATATTGGCACAATTTTTTTTTTTCTCGTAGAAACATATCATGTTAGGAGTTTTTTGTGGTAATTTGACCAATAGAACTTGGTTATCTCTGCCCCAGACACACACTTCAATTGTGGATTAGTTAAATTGGAAATACAAGAAAAGGTTTAGTGTGTTAGTGAAAGGAACATTTGAAAGCTAAGTCAATTCATTTGAATCCGAGAATAACTGAGTATAATGTTGCAAACAGTTTGCACACAAATAATATATTTTGAAATAAATATGTTAAATCGTACTCACGGTTTGTCTGCCACATGACTGTGGTTCTTTGTCGTGGTGAAGTTGGTGTTGATATTCCGGAACTTCCGGAATAGTGAACACTTCCCTGGAACGTAGTTGTGTATATCTCTGTGGAACAATTCTCCACTCCAAAAAACGGTTGAAAACAATTTTAGTCTAGTCTTTTTATTACAACACTTTTAGTCTAGGATTTTTATTACAACACTTTTAGTCTAGTATTTTTATTACAACATTTTTAAAACACAACGCACAACAAACGAACATTTCTAGTTATCACCAGAGGTCACGAATTTTAAATCACACAAGAGCTTATGAATTTTATATCACATGAGAGCGAAAATCACTTATTCGGGTCCTTGTATACGAGGACACAAACTCGCCCACAACTTACCATTTATTAATTCACTGGAAACTGATTTCGGCTCTGGCTGAAACCAACCCACTCCCAATGAATCATCAGGTGCATAAGTATACAATGGTAATGTACTGCCAAATTTGGTGGGAAGGGTCAATATACCTAAAAATGTGTGTAAACATATGCAAGGTCCTCATTAAGAGAATTTTTTGTAATTCCTTTTGGGGCAAGAATTACGACAATTGCGAGAAAGGGTGAAAAATGTTTGTATGTACATTTTCTTTTTAAATCGTGACTATTTAAAATTGAATAGCCCTGTACCTCTTATGTGCAATGGAGAGTTTGGCATTGAGTTGGCCTTTTAGGATGAAATGCATTATGTTAGGAAAAATATTTTGGCTGGAATTTGAATTGAAGATTGAAAAATGTAATAATGAGGCGTGGGAAATGTTGAGTTTATGTACGATAGATGTTTGTAATTAGCGGATAAGGACGCGAAATTGCGTAATTAATTAGATGGAAGGAGAAGGGGTGGATATTAGCATTATTAATTATGTAACCATACTATCGTGTATGTATATGATCTTTAAGGTGTGTTATTAGTATTGAGGAGCAAATTCAGTGAAAAATATGCACATTGAATTCGATCAGGGGAATGGTTTTTGTGTACTTCTATAGGAACACAATCCTGTTAATAGGGCTAACAAAGAATGGAATTCATTAAAACAAAATGTGCTGTTGCACACGAGACGAAAACGAATGAGTGTTTAAAGCACAAGGAGATGAATCCTGAGTTAAACAGAGACCATATTTCAGAGAAGCTAAAAAGCAATATCACTTCTTCTGTATGGTATGTGGATATACCATGATGACGAAAGAACATATATTAGTATCATTAGGTAATTATTGCTCTGCAGTTATATGTAGCGGTAATCACGTCAAAAAGGGTGCATCTTAAGCCATATATGTTGCAGTACTTGACGCGTAACTCTTGTCTCATTGCAACAACACGGAACGAAAAACCAACATCATCTCAGAATAGGATGTAAACTGGGATTCGGAATTGACGAACGAAAGTAACAACTATAGGTATCATGACAATGTATGATAGTTGCACCATCGTATGCGTCCCAAAACATTGTCGAAATTGTATAATTGCCTTTCTTCTTCCAATGACATTTTTTTCATCGCTGTTATTCTAATAACTTGATCTATCAATAGTTTTCTACAATCAGGATCTGATAAGAATATTCTAAGAATTTAGCAATAAAAGTCATTTCCATGATATTCTCCCAATATAAGGCTGTATATATATATATATATATATATATATATATATATATATATATATATATATATATATATATATATATATATATATATATATATATATAATTGTATTTATTAAGCTCTGATACTGAAGTCCCATAGCAGATACCCAACTTTTCAATTCTCATTACTTTCTAGAATCGGCGAAGGGTTCTTGTGGTTTTGTAAACAGCCCAACTTCATATGTCCACTGGTCGAACCTCATTTTTTGTTACCGATTTATATTAATTATCCTGTAGGATTAATTTATTTCGATTACTATATAAAGTGGCTGGTTTTTCGCCACACTTGTCCTCCGTGTTACTTCCTGAGTATTGTTTTTTCACGATCCTTCGACATCAGTTTGCATTTCCTGTTCGTGTACGGCGTTAATAAATTATCCCTACAATCCTACGAATTTCGACCGTGCGTAAAATTTTATCTCTCACATTAAAATTATATCTTTCGCTTCATATTAACGATTTCGTGCATCGAGCTCACATGTTATCTGTTAGAACCTTCAGAGGAGGCTTTTTAATTTGGAATACCTCGTTACCAACGGCTGATAAAGTATTCGCCACAAGTTGTTGCCGTATCTGATGCAGTCATTATCCAAAGGATATCGAAGCTTTTCTAATTAAGTCCTTAACATGCAACCAATATCATTGGGGGTTGGTTTTTCTTCAAAGGAGTTACGAGGATATCCGCTACGGTAATTTTAGGCTTTGGGAGATAGTGTTTTAAACGGCTGTTTCGCTGAAAGGACACGTCAATTGGATAAGTGGAAAAGTTTATTTCTTCCTTGATATACGCTACGATATGAGTCGTGAGTTAATGCCATTTAAGCATCGTAAAATGTGAAAAATCAAATGCGTGTAGGCAATTCATTAACCACCTTGTATGGTTTGGGAGGGTGGCGAACGCAAGGGAATATTTCACTCAACTCGACGCATAATTATAACCATTTGATAGTTGTTCCACGAATTTAAGTGTTATCATTAAAAAAAAAAATTTTGTAGCGTAGGTTTATAAATTCTACATATTGTCAATTTATATCGGAATAATATCCTTGAAAAAAAAAATGTACGGGTTTTGTTAGAACAATTGCAGCTCCTACAATTTTTATTTATTTAGGCAATGAGCACACTGTTGGGATTGCCAGATTGCTTCTTCCCCACCCTCACATTGTGTGGAGTGCGGGAGGCGATGGATCGAGGAAGAGAAGTAATGTTCTAGCTTAATATGGGAGATGGTTTTATTATATATACATATCACGGCGATGTTACTAATTATATCGTTTTTACGAAGAACCTGATTCGAACCCAAATTAAAAAAGTTTGGAACAATAGCGGCGATGCATGAGACCACAGCCGCGTGTACGTGAGGATGCCTCCACTCGCTACGTAAGCTGTGGTCGCCACATTGACTGTCTAGTATACGATATTGACGATTGTTAAACTGTTATAGAACATTGATGATTTTTCGATTCACTTTTGGTATTGTGTTATTGACTATGGTTGTGTACGCATAATATATTTGAATCGTCATAAACTAGCTTCGCTGGCTAAATCGCTTGATTTCAGGCTTTTTTAAGTCTAACAAAATTCATTCAGTTAGCTTCCAGTGGAATAGTTGGTTGTTTGGTTGTTGTGATCTGTTCGCATTGTTTCTTTCCATACAAGGTGGAACGTGAAATTCTTTACCGAGAACAATAATTTTGGTGATTGATTCTGCGCTGGCAGTAACATAAGAGATTCCAACGCAAACATCTGATCACAGAAAGAAAGCAAAGAAATCCGAGGAAAGAAAGACAAGTTGTCCTCCGCGGTTGCTCTGTATTTCCACAACTGACGAGACTGCTTAGGTTGACTGGGCGTTTGAGATACAAGTGACTGCACAACAGATATCAAATATTGATTTGAAGTTTACAATGGAGTAATCGTTTGTACGATACGTAGCTTGGATGACGAAAGTATATCCTGGTTATTCCGTATTCGCACCTTTTTTACCAGTTAAGTCCAATTGCACCTAAAAGCGAAGGTTTCACCCAGACTGCCAACATCGTCTATTCTGTTGGAATATACTAACTACGTGATGTTGTGTATATTAAACTCACTAAGAATAATATCATGGTTGATTTGTATCCAGTTGACCATGTGTGAAAAATGCTCCAATGCGTCTTCCCTTGCTCGTACAGCTGTTATGTCAGCATTTCATGCTGGCAGGTCACAGGCTCTTTGGAATCTCAAACTATATGTAGAATGGCCGCTTTCAATCAGAAATCTTGTGATACATTAAGCGGTCTGTTAATCAGCCAGTGTGATACATTAAGCCGTCTGTTTATTTTGAGGAATTACCAAATAATTGCATGAGCCTGTGGCGCCCTTATATTCCAAAGAAACTTCGAAGGAGCACTACAACTCGGCTCACCCAGTCGGTCGCGCAACCGCTGCAGCCTTCCCACATATGTCCAGATGGCTTGCAATGTAAACGCTGCAAGGTCGATCGACTGAATATGCTGCAGCCAGCGCAGTTTAAAGTCCCCGAGGCACGTTTTGTCTATGTTCACATTGGCATAGTGGAACCGCTAACATTGTCCAGAGGATATACGTACCTACTCACGATGGTCGGCCATTTTACCCGGTGGCAAGAGCAGCGGCACCACGAACAGTAACCGTAGAGGGTGAAGAAAAAGCATTCTACACGAATGGGGTTGGTTTAAACAGCTGACCGACCGACTCGGCTGCCACAAAATCACACGACCGCTTATCGCCCCCAATCCAATGGGACTGTGGGGCTTTTCAGGGCCCGAAGAGCCACGCATCGCTCGATCTCCACCATTACCGGCAAATACAACTTACTTCAAAGTTGAATCTTCGGCAAGGTTATACAATCTGGTTATGGCATTAACCGCCAACCAATTCGCTGGAATCAATTCGGTTATCCCCACGGATAACCGACATAAATACATCATAGGCAGCTTACCTTGTCTGGGGTTGTTCCAAGCCCTCTTCGGGCGGTCATTCCTGGAAGCATAATTCATGGCAAGATTATCATCTTGCCAAGACATCGATCCAGCACCAATCGATTTTCACCGGTATGATCTATGATCTATCTTGTCCAAGGAGGAGATGTTCAAATTTACATTGGCCTTGCAGGCGCGCATATTTGCTTGGCCATCTGCATGACCGATTTTATGATCCGTTGCCGTATCTTGGAACGATCGACAGCATCGGCCATGAACACCAATATTTATTTAAGCAACGAGTAGCCACGTTTCTCACGCTGGCTATCGAAGCTGTCTTCGTTTACACAAAGTAAACGCCCAAGCGATGCTCTTGCCTGATGGCACCACAACGGGAGTAATTACCCTAAAACAACATGCATCAAATTGTATCTGGCCGTTATGTGTTTATTTTAAACAACCGGCAACGGTTGTATCCTGTGTTAGTTTGCAGAACCCAACGTGCATCCATGTCTTTGAGATTGTTTATCTTCATCGAGAGTTTCTATTATCGGCCGCCAACCGTCCGCGGACCTAGAAAACAGCATGTCAATCAACTAAACGTTGATTTATGGTTTCTCCTATGTGCAAGCAGATCTTCGGTGCGTTTTCACACCAGAAGGGTCTGCCGCCGGCAAGCGTTACACAAATCAATTGTGCACACAGCTGCCGACCCATGCAATGTCGGCGAACTCAAACAGTCCGCATCTCCATCGTTCGATCATGGAAATAGCGTTTCAGTTGATATTAGATCGCAGAGACCTATTCCTTCAGCTGATGATCATTACGATGGATTGCAATAACAACGCCCGCATCCACCTATGTTCGTTCGTTGTTTGTTTTCTGTAGCAGATACACATACATGGGAAATCCACCCCATGTTATCTAACCCAACCACGATTGACTGCCTCGGGTTGATCCTGTCGCTCCTCCCTTTTTGAGGCTATTCGTCACCAATTCATTCTTATGTTGACGAATGGATTTTAGTCAGATTTCATCCTCCGTCAAGTGCGGAAACCCAAAATACCTTCTTCAGGGAGAGAAGTCGAGTCTCTTCTATCGCGCCTCCGTGGGTAACACAAGTTCGATTAGGAATATTCTATAGTAATAAAGTGACTTAAGGTCGGTTGCCGAATACGAGTGTGACGTTGATTTACGGAGTCGTGTACCGCGCAGTAAATAACAAGTGCGCTGTGTTAATTAAAAGACTTGGCGAAAAGACTATCGTCTGTGAAATTTTGTGTTTAAAATGAACAATGTGTATACTTTGTGAACTAATTATTGGGATAAAAATAATAATAAACGTATATCCAGCATAAATCCTCCAGTGCCTTTTTTATTTATCGTCGTTCTTGGTGCTTGTGTTTTTGAAGACAATTTCAGTGAACAATCCGTGGTTTTACTGCTGAATCCGCGTCCGTGTTGATGCACGAGTAGTAACAAAACCTACAGAACTATATAGTGATGGCACGGGTCCTTCAAAGCCTCGCTGATGTGTCACAATGACAGCCAATGGCTCGACGCCCTACCCACCGTCCTCTTAGGTGTATGACCGAGTATTAAAGAGAATGTGGGAGCATCCCCAGCAGATTCAACTTACAAAACCAATCTGGGGCCCAAGAGAATTCTTCGCAGATGGAAAATCTCCGCACGATTAGTTACCAAGTGTGGAGAAACTGCGCAAACTCATGCGCAATGTCAGGACAACGTCGGTCACCAGACATGGCTCCAAAAAAATATTCGTTCACACACGTCTTCATCTGGGTGGACAAAGTGAGGAAACCTTTAGAGCCCCCATATGAAGGACCGCATACGGTGCTGGAACGAATAAACAACCGGGTATTCTCCGTCGACGTCGACAGAAAACCGTACACCGTCAGTGCCGTAAGACTAAAGCAGTGATACCTCGAACAAATATCCGATATGGTACGGAGAGAGGCACGCCAACAAACAAGGACAACAGTCGAAAACTGCCCGGTATGTCATTTGTCACCCCCCACTTCAATGCAAGAAACAACCAGCACCGAGCAAGAACCGACTCACCGCATAACGGTTTCATCTGAAGCTACAGTAATCCTCCACGGACCCATGACACGGAAGCGCGCCCCCAATCAACGCGCTCGAGAAGACGTCGCGAGGATTCAATGTTTGGAAACATTTTCCTTATTGAAAGGACTATTGTGGGAACAGAAGGGAAACAATAAACAAACCAACACTGTTCCTAGAAGGAGATAAAAACCTTCTACAAATATCGCAGCCGAAGATAACGACGTCGGGCGAGGAAATCACCAAGGCCATAAACCACATGCGAATAAATTACTCAAAGGGATATAGCAGATGTGTGAAAAGCCTAACTATCCTCGGTATATCTCCGGCCACATGGACAACAACATTCGCGTCTGTGTGTGTGGGTGCAACCACACAGTATCCCTACGAACAATGTGGAATCGTAGAACAAGATACGATGCGTTCTCCTGGAAAAGAGAGGATAACAAGGTAGTGTGGATTTGAGAGATTAGAAAGAACATACGTGTGAGTTTCTTTTTCTCCGGAAAAGTTTTATTTAGTCAGTCCAGTGATAACATTCGCAGCGTGAGGATATGCGATAGTACAAGCAAACGGTCAAGAGTGTGTGGGTGCGAATGTTCCAAAAAACTGACGTCGAGAAAAGCCGAGAAAAACATAATTTAAAATAACCTATGTACTGATCAAATAGGTGATTGATAACACCGTGTGATATTTACTTTGAAACTGGTATATACATGCTAATTGCTGATACATCTATATATTTTATTATTACAATCCGTTGGTTATTTCAATACCTCATCTCGAGACTGTGGATATAAATAGGTTATCAAAGCCAGTCACAAAAAATGTCCTTTGAAGGAATAAAAATATCATCATATTTGTGCTTCCACAGAAGTACCAAATATCTTTCCCCTTTTAAACTTTAAATAAATAAAAAAATAAATCCAAGAACACAGATTAAATGTGACTTTTTATTCGTGGACAGTGTTCGGCGGAACACATCGATTAAAAGCCGCCAAATTGGTGACCCCGACGTGATCTGTACACACGCACAGCACACACTGAGGAGCGAGTAGTGTGGCGTTTCTAATAGATACACATAGAATGCACAATACACAATACGCAAATAGTGAAGAAACCGAAAGAAAACCGAAAAAGAAAAAACATCAGCCGTATACCAAGCAATAACATAACAAGTCCTCATCAGTTGAGTGTACTTGAGTTTAGAAATCCAATTCGTACACGCGGCAGTGGCCTGGTGTGTTGATCACTGGTTCACTTTTCAGTGATTCTAGCCGTCATAGTGCCAGTTCGAATCACGCGTTCTTCACTATCGTCGCAAACGGTGTAAGTCTTCTTCTGGCGATTCATGATTAAACCCCTCGTCGGTGTCCGCTTTAAAGTAGGTGTCGACAGTGGTAGGTTAACTAACCAGATTAATAGACAACGTCGTAGTATGTGGCTCCCATGGTAGCTGCTACCAATTCTTCGTGATGTTGCCTCCGTTTTGTGAGAATATTTCGTTCTTTTCCGTGATTGATTCCTTTACACCGATTCTCCTAGGAAAACATTGCCGTGAACACAGGATTCGCTGACTCGCGTGGTATCTTTACCAATCCACCTGGGTTTTCAATTTTTGCGAACCGTTTCTTACCACGAGTGGGGGGAATTAATTAGCAATGGCTGACAGCAGCTGAAAAACGAATTAGTCCTTTTGAGTTGCCCTTTACCGCGGGTGAAATGAAGCAACTCCGTGTACCTGAAATCCCTAACAAGACACATTATTCGCTCTGACGCTTACGGCAATTCGTTACAGAATGAATTCTATTCTTCCCTAAGAGCACATATAAACAAATTTTTTCATCGCTTTAACTTATTATAAACCATCAGCATACAATAGAAGTGCACTCGTCGTCGGTCAGCTACAAAGTACATGCACGCAAATAATTGCATGAGTCCTTCTGTGGCGGTTCTTACAAACGCCACTACTTACCTGCTCAGCTACCACCAGGTAATCATTTCCACGCGCGTCCTAACTCATAAAAAGCGTGTACTTACCTGCATTGGTCGTACCAATAACCACCAAAAACCTGTGGAGCACAATGTCTGCTGATACGAAAAATACATCAGCAACAACAGACATTTCCTACAAGGGCATGGTTGTGCGAATCGCACCATGTACACCAAAGGCAATACGGTTGCAAATAGAGCAAACAACATTGCCTAAACCGTACCAAAGAAGTGCTTCCTAATGTGTCTGCCATATACCACGGGAGATATTCCCTATTTCTTGTTATTTTCTTTATGTCCACATCGGTCGGTCATACAATTACATGCACATGGTGGCATACGGCAATCATCACCCCAGGAAGTCGAACTTCTTGAAATGGAAATTTACCAGCAAGAATTCGTTTGCTGGGGTTTACCGCCAATAAGTACATGAATAGCAAAAAATGGACGCTGGCACTGATCGTGTAAACATTAAGTGTGATACGATGATGTGTGCGCACCGGCCGCAACCATGCCAAGAACACACACACGGTCAGCAACAATGTTTCGTATAGCCGCTGATCGTGTAAGCACTTTCAACCCTTGTCAGGATGACTTGCCCCAGCTGCGAAGGTTGTTTATTTTTATTTAATTTCATGTTCATGGTTCGCATGCTGGGCGACACACGCGATAAGCAACCAAAGGGGATCATCGTGTGTGTGCGTTTCAACCCTTCTGCTAGTGGAACCAAACTCAGAATGGGTAAATTACCATATATGGTCATCGAGGCGATGAAAGAGTTTTTGGTAATTCTGTCGCTTCGGTGGCGATACTTAATCGTGTCTTGGATTCCGTGAGGGCAGGTCGTGCCCTCACGTTAATTAATAAATCGAGCAGTCAATCAGCTAGCGAGTACGAGAGTAAGATAGTTCGGTTTTTACGAAATAAAGTCACGGCAACTAACAAGTCAATTTGTATTACAGTGCCCCTTTTAACATCAAGTTGAACCTTTTTCATGTGAAATATTTACGAAATAAAGTTACGGCAACTAGCTACTCAATTTGTATTGCAGTGCCACTTTTAACACTTAAGTGAACCCTTTTCATTGCCACTTTTAACACTTAAGCGTACCCTTTTCATTGCCACTTTTAACACGTAAGTGAACCCTTTTCATTGCCACTTTTAACACTTAAGTGAACCCTTTTCATTGCCACCTTTAACGCATAAATGAACCCTTTTCATGTGGATAAGATTTACGAAATAAAGTTACGGCAACTAACTAATCGATTTGTATTACAGTGCCACTTTTAACACCTAAGTGTAACCTTTTCATGTGAATAAGATTTATGAAATAAACCACGGCAACTAACTAGATCAATTTGTATTACAGTGCCACTTTTAATACGTAAGTTTCATTTAAGAACATGAAATAATATTTCACTTAAGAAATTAAAATTACTGTGTATAAAATCCTGTGTATAGCATAACGTAATTGTCGTTTAAGAATAATAAACATAAGTTTCACGTTAGGTCAGTGGTTCTTAACCGGTGGTGCACGCACCCCTTAGGGGTGCGAGCTTGAATATTTTGGGGTGCGAAATTGTAATTTTACAAATTCACGTGTAGCTAGCAAAATAAAAAACTAATCTTAAAAATTCATTTTGGTTAGTAAATTTTTTATTCCCTAAACATTTTTTAAATATGTTTGTAAATTATAAACCATCGAGACAAATTAATTTTTGTATTTTTTCTACAATTACAAAAATTCAAATGCGTTTCTAGTTTCTATACTAATTTTTATATTTCCTCGAAATTTCAGTTGATTGTTGCGATTATTCTTAGAAATATAAATACTGTTGATGCGCACATTACATTGAATAAAAATTTAAAAATAATTGAATTTTAGTGTCGACTATTACAAGTTTGAATTTTCGTGTTGAATATTAAAAGTTAAATATTAATAATAAAATAATTAATACAAGTTAATTTTACAAGTTTAGTTGAATATTTATATTCTAATTATTAGAATATAATTTGGTACATTAAAGTCAAATTCAAAAGGCGCCATGTCAAAGAAACGATGTTGGAATGACGATTATGTTCGTTATGGTTTTACATTTACAACGGAGAAGGATGGAACGCAGCGACCACAATGTATTCTGTGCTGCAATAAATTTTCAAACGCCAATCTCAAGCCGTCGAAACTAAATGAGCATTTTACCAAACAGCATGGTGGTGTAGATGCTGGCTATGATTTTGAAAGTTTGAAATCTAAACGAGTTCGATTTGATAAAAGTGGAACTATCACAACTTTTGGATTTATATCACACGAAAAGCCGCTGTTGCAAGCGTCTTATCAAGTTGCATATATCTGTGCCAAGAAGAAGAAACCACATACAATAGCTGAAGAACTTGTAAAGCCTTGTGCATTAGAAATGGCAAAAATAGTGTTGGGTACTGAAGCACAACAAAAGCTTCAACAAATTCCTTTGTCAAATGACGTAATCCGTACTAGAATTTCTGATATAAGTAAAGACATCTTACAACAAGTAATTGAAGATATTAAAGCTAGTAATGTCCCAGTGGGTATTCAATTGGATGAATCTACAGATGTTGAAAATTGTTCTCAGCTGATGGTGTTTGTACGATATGTAAAAGAAAAAGAAATTGTTGAAGAATTTTTGTTTTGTGAACCATTAGAATTGACTACAAAAGGAATTGATATATTTAATAAAGTCAAAGACTTTTTATTACAATATGAGATACCGATGAACAAAATAGGATCAATTTGTACTGATGGAGCTCCTTCCATGTTAGGCAAAAATTCTGGATTTGTAGCGTATGTAAAAAAGGAAGTGCCTCACGTTACAATTACCCATTGTATTTTACATAGACATGCGCTAGCTACAAAGACATTGCCTGAAAAATTAAAGAAAACATTAATCACTTCAGTCAAAGTTGTAAATTTTATCAGAGGTCGAGCTTTAAATCATCGTCTCTTCCGTGCTTTATGCGAAGAACTTGGTGCCGAGCATACTGTCCTTTTATTTCACACAGAAGTAAGATGGCTATCGCGTGGACGTATGCTAAATCGTGTGTACGAATTGCGAAGTGAAATAATGCAGTTTCTTAATAATCAAGGCAGTAGTTTAGCTGATGAATTCAGCAATAGAGATGCTATAATTCAGCTAGCGTATTTGGCAGACATATTCACGCACCTTAATGAATTAAATATTTCAATCCAAGGATTTGGAGTGAACACTATAACAGCGAAAGAGAAGTTGACTGCGTTTAGTCGAAAACTTTCAATTTGGATTAACCGTGTTGACAAGATAAATTATGCTAACTTTCCTTTGCTTGAAGAAGTTCTTGTTTCAGATGATGAAAGAAACAATATTACCACCGAAATTAAAGATCATTTGCAAAAGTTGAGCGAATCTTTTGAGGGATATTTTGCTACTGGAGATATAGATATATCAGAAAAATGGATATTAGATCCATTTATTTATAATCTGGACTCAATGGATGACAGTAATTTATTGAAAGATGACCTTGTTGAACTACGGACAAATGGACATAATCAAATGGAATTTGAAGCAGAGAATTTGGAAAATTTCTGGTGTGCTCAAGTAATGTCATATCCACGATTAGCTAAAATAGCGCTTCAGCATCTTGTTCCATTTGCCACAACATATTTGTGTGAGATGGGATTTTCGTCACTTGTGCATATAAAAACAAAAGCTAGAAATAGACTTAGTGTTAGTAATGATATGCGTGTAGCTATTTCAAAAAAGATCCCCCGGTTTTCAAAAATAATTGAGGAAAAGCAACAACAAAAAAGCCATTAATAAAAACTTTGATAATTTATAATTGATTATTTCAGCTAACAATTAAAATTTATAAAAAATTTGTTACGCACATAAAATTAATAAAAAATATGTTTTGCATAATGTTTGTTTTTTAATTTATATAACTCAATAATTTCTAGTAAGGGGTGCGAGAATATTGTTTGAAAATTTTAGGGGTGCCGGTAGCTAAAAAGGTTAAGAACCACTGCGTTAGGTCATAAAATACCACTTTCATTTAAGGATATTATGGCGGTTATCGTGGTTAATGTTTTAGTTAATGTGCAACCTAGTGCACAGGTTCACTAAACCGTCCTAGCTTTCTGATCTCTGATGTCGGCGAGGAGGCTGAGCCACTATGGCTGGTTGTCACTCGAACGATTAGAGGTACTCCGCAAAAAAGATAAACTGACTCCAAATTCTTTATTTATTTCCACTTTTTATTGCAAATCTGAACTTAAAACATAAGAACACTGAATTCAATTTGGTAAGCTAATTAATGGTTTATTCTATGTACATGCAGTAATTGTCAGGAACTTAAAACGTATGAACACTGAATTCAAATTGGTTAAACTAGTTAATGATTTATTTAAATGTACAAGAGGTAATTGTCAGGAACTTAATACACATGAACACTGAATTCAAATTGGTTAGAAACATTTAATTCAATTTGGTAAACTAGTTAATGTTTTATTCTAAATACATGAAATAATTGTCAGGAATTTAAAACATATTGAACACTGAATTCAAATTGGTTAGAAACATTTAATTCAATTTGGTAAACTAGTTAATGTTTTATTCTAAATACATGAAATAATTGTCAGGAATTTAAAACATATGAACACTGAATTCAAATTGGTTAGAAACATTTAATTCAATTTGGTAAACTAGTTAATGATTTATTGAAAGTACAAGAGGTAATTGTCAGGAACTAAATACATATGAACACTGAATTCAAATTGGTTAGAAACATTTAATTCAATTTGGTAAACTAGTTAATGATTTATTGAAAGTACAAGAGGTAATTGTCGGGAACTTAATACACATGAACACTGAATTCAAATTGGTTAGAAACATTTAATTCAATTTGGTAAACTAGTTAATGTTTTATTCTAAATACGTGAAATAATTGTCAGGAATTTAAAACATATGAACACTGAATTCAAATTGGTTAGAAACATTTAATTCAATTTGGTAAACTAGTTAATGATTTATTGAAAGTACAAGAGGTAATTGTCAGGAACTTAATACATATGAACACTGAATTCAAATTGGTTAGAAACATTTAATTCAATTTGGTAAACTAGTTAATGATTTATTGAAACCGACTCGCGCGCGTCGCAGGTAATGGTGACTCTAGGCCCGATTCTGATGGTGGTTGATTTCCGACTGCTTTTTCTCGAGGCGACAGGATACCAAAAAAACCTCTCTATCGCCTCGATGACCATAATTGGTCATTTTTTCTTCCTACTTGGTTCCCCATTTGCTAAGGGTTGAACACACAGCCTGTGGTGCTCATCGTTTGTGTCGCCCAGCATGCGGACCACTACATTGGGTAAACATAAAAACAACACATTCGCAGCTGGGGCGAGTTGTTCTGTGGTTAATGTATTTGCATGATCAGCGCCTACATTGTAGCATTATTGCCGTTCGTGCACATTGCAGCCGTTGGCATTTACACAGTCGCGCCGGCGTGCGTGTATTTACGCTGGCAAGTTCTCTATTGCCCGTGTGTGGCATTTCGGGTACGTATCAAGAGAAAATATAAACATTTCTCGTTGCATAGTCGCCGTTTCTTATGATCAATTTCTTGATAGGGAATAATGCAATGTTGGTTGCTAGATGTGCGACCAATTTGTACTTCTTATCGCGTGTTTGGGTTTTGCTATCTTTGAACAGCGCAGTTAAGTATTGCAGCTGGTGGTTAGTCGTAATGGCAGGTAGGTTGTACCTTTCCGGTCTTATTATGCCCCTGTTGGATTCTTATAAATGTTATTATGAAGTTTCTATTTAGGGGAAATGCCTGTTATTGCTGATACACTTTATGTATCAGCAGACATTGCGGTTGTTATATATGCTAGTGCAGGTAAGTACGTGCTTTATTGGCGCCGAAGGCTCAAAAACGAGGGTTTACCTGGTGGTAGGCTAGCAGGTGCGTAGTGTCGTTCGCTAGAACCGCTACAGCACTCCCCCCCCAGTGACTCGGTCACGATAATAAAAAAAAAATAAGGAGGTATTACGCGTGGGGCGTGCTCTTGGGCGCTTGTGGTTATTATTCGATCGGTAGTGCTTGTCGAGTGCGCGGTCGTTTTTGACTTCGCGTAAAGGGGCCTTTATATTGATCGGGCACGCCCGCCGAGGTCGGTGGTGTCTCTTTCGGCACTTGGGAAGTGTGAGAAGTGCACCTTTGGTCACTACCTTCTGAGAAACAAGGTTTTAACCGTTCCACGCTGATTGTGGCTGTTTTTCCGTGCCTGTCCAACTCGTAGACCCGTTCGCTGATTCTTTTAATCACTTTGAACGGGCCCTCATAAGGAGGGTCGAGTGGTTTCTTTACTTTGTCCACCCTAACGAACACGTGTGTACAGTTGTGCAACTCTGGGTGCACGAAAACTCTCTTAGTCCCGTGTCGATCCACCGGTCTTGGTCGTACTTTCCGCATCAAGTCACGTAGGTACCCCACGCTCTTCGTTTGCTCCGCCGTTGACTCGCCGTCGACGAAAAGCTCGCCGGGCAAAACGAGGCTGGTGCCGTAAGTGAGCTCAGCTGCTGAGGCTCCTAGGTCCTCCTTCATGCTGGTCCTTAAACCCAGGAGGACAGTGGGCAGGGCGTCGAACCACTGCGTGTCGTTATGGCACATTAAGGAGGCCTTCAACGATCTATGCCAACGTTCTATCATTCCGTTGGCAGCAGGATGATATGCTGTCGTACGATCCCTTTTACAACCCAGCAACGCCGCAAGCTGTCCGAAAACCGTGGCCTCGAACTGTGGTCCCCTGTCCGAGGTAAGTGTTGTGGGAACGCCGAAACGTGTTACCCACGTTGAGTAGAAGGCCCGAGCCACACTCTCAGCGGTCACCGCACGTAATGGGGTAGCCTCGGGCCATCGCGTGAAGCGATCCATCATCGTGAGCAGGTACGAGAATCCTCTGGAGGGGGTTAAGGGACCGACTATGTCGATGTGAACGTGGGCGAAGCGCGCCTCGGGCAGCTTGAATTGTGCCGGTTCCAGTACGTTGTGTCGGCTTATCTTACAACGTTGACACCTGAGACACGCTCTCGCCCACTTTGTGAGGTCCTTGTTCATATGTGGCCAAACGAACTTACGCCGAATCGCGGCAGCCGTCGCGCGCCCGCTGGGATGAGCCGGGTTATGAAAAGTCTCATAAATGCCCCTGCGCAACCCAGCCGGAATGTACGGCCTGACTGTACCCGTTGAGACGTCGCACCAAATAATTTTCCCGGTGGTGTCTATCGCGAACCTTCGCAGTTCGAGTGCTGTGTCTGCTGTCACGAGAGCTTTAAGCTGGCTGTCGTTTTTTTGGGCTTGCTCCAAGTCGGCGTCGGCTAAGGCTGCGCGCAACTGAATCATGTCTATGCGAGATAGTGCGTCTGCTATTACGTTCTGGTTACCAGGAACGTACTTTATCTCGGTGACGTATTGGCCTATTAGGTCCAGATGCCGCTCCTGTCGCGGCGATGCATTTCCGGATTTCTTCCGGAAGGCGTGGCTCAATGGTTTATGGTCCGTTCTGACGATCGCTTGGCGACCCTCGACCATGTGTCGAAAGTATTTGATAGCACTGTATATAGCTAATAACTCTCGGTCATAGGTGCTGTACTTTCCGTTCTGACGTACTGAGCTTCCTGGAGTAAAAACCGAGCGGCTCCCAGTTCCCGTCGCACTCTTGCTCTAACACCGCCCCAATTGCGGTGTCAGATGCGTCGCATTGTATTGCTAACTGTGCGCCCTCTGCTGGGTAACGCAGCAGAGTGGCGTTTGAAAGTTGCGCTTTCGACTGCCGGAATGCGTTGCTAGCTGCTTCCGTCCAGACGATTGGACGTTTGTCGTTCTTCTTTGCGCCCTTTAAATATTCATTTAGAGGGGCCTGGACATGCGCGGCATTTTGTAATGTAGGCCGGTAAAAATTAAGCATGCCCAGGAAACGTCGTAATTCTCGAATGTTGGTAGGGCGTGGGAATTCGCTGAGAGCTTTGACTCTGTCCGAGAGAGGGCGGATACCCTGATTGTTGATATGATACCCCAAATAGCTCACCTGCTCTTTGGCAATTTGGCATTTGTCTGGGTTAATCATGAGTCCGTATCGGCGGAGGCGTTCTAACACCTGTTGCTGGTGCTCCGCGCGGTTTTGAGATGCAATCAGAATATCGTCGATGTAGGCGTAACAACAATCTAGCCCTCGCAGAGCTGAATCGATGTACCTTTGAAATGTTTGTGCGGCGTTTCTAAGACCGAAAGTCATTACCTTGAACTCATATAGTCCAAAAGGGGTAATGACCGCGGTTTTGGGATGTCTTCGTGGGCCACTGGGATTTGGTGGTATGCCCTGGTGAGGTCCAGGGTCGTGAAGATTGTGCATCCGCGCAATTTGTATGAGTAATCATACAAGTGTGCGATGGGGTATCGGTCAGGAATTGTGACCGCGTTTAACATTCGGTAGTCGCCGCACGGGCGCCATTCGCCACTTCGTTTCTTAACTAAGTGCAGCGGGCTGGCCCATGGGCTGACTGAAGGTTGGCAGATTCCTTGCTCCAGCATGTAGTCGAATTCTTCGCGTGCTGCGCGCAATTTGTCCGGTGCTAGTCGTCGCGGGCGTTGGCTTACCGGTGGACCCCGTGTCTCGATGTGATGGTAAACCCCGGACTCTATGTGTTCCTGATTGGGCAATGGTACTGTCGAGTGTCTATACTCTTCCAGTAGAGCCGGAATTTCATCGCATGTGATGTCGGCCTCGTGTGGCGTCCGTGGGGCTCCCCCAGACGGATGACTTAGTGACCGTTGTTCCACTAATCTATTGTTCGCGGTGTCGACCAGCAAGTTGTGGCGCGATAGTAAGTCCGACCCTATTAATGGTTCGGAGACGTCGGCCACTATGAAGTGCCAACCTATGGGGTGCCGCAAACCTAGATCCAGTCGTAGGTACTTACGTCCGTAAGTAGTTATAGATGTGTTGTTCGCTGCTAGTAATTGGAGTCTGCTAGGCGTTTTATTTTGCGAAGCGTATGACTTAGGCAGAACTGATATGTCGGCGCCAGTGTCGACCGTAAAACTTATATCCAATTTCGCGTCTTTGATTGTTAAGCGGTTTACTTGGAGTGTGCCGACCGTTTGCGCTGTGGTTGCGGTCGGCCGTCCTAGTTTAAATTCGCGTTTGTTGTTGCTTTTACCGGCTTCCACCCGCAGGGTTGTGTGCATTTGCGGGCCTTTGCCCCAAACCGCCGATGATATGAACACCAGGCGGGTGTTAGTGCCCTTTGAGGGTTCGCCATCGGCTGTGGTGTGGGTCTACCGCGCATGCTATTGGCACCTCTCGGGGCTTCGCGTTGCCCTGCTGTGGTCGGGGTTTGGGTCTGGGTCTGGGGCCTCTGATATGTCGGGCGGTTTTGGGCCGAGCGCGCGAAGTCTCGCAATTCGGCTCGTAATTGGGCAATCTCGCGTTGTAAACCTAACTCGTAACGCGAGGGTCCCGTTTGCCGGGAATGGGATTGCCTTGAGTCTCGAGTATGCGCCAAGGCTTGCGCCGAGTTTGTGGCGATTGGTTGTGACGTGTTGGTGGCCTCATTTGCGCGTGGGGTGTTATGGTGCGAAGAGTAGTATCGCGAAGACGATTCATCCTGTCGATTAATGGTCGCTACCTGAAAGGCGGGGAACTCCTCTCGTTGGTCAGCGCTTTCTACGATTGCATCTGCAATCTTAGCCAGCCAGCTCAGGCTTTGATTAGGCTGGGCGATTACGGTAGGACGCGCTTGTTGCGGAAGACCCCTTATGAAGTGGGGTCTGATGACATCATCAGAGATCCCGTTTCCCGCTATTGACCGTAAATGTGTGAGAAAATGAGATGGCTTCATCCCCGTGAAATTGGTCTCGTTGAACAAGCGCTGGTGCCTCTTGGCAATAGACTCCTCGAGCGCGTTGAGGAGCGTCTCCCTCATATCTGTATACGGTTTGCCACCAGGAGTTCTTATAATGTGCGCCACATGCGTGCGCTGGTTTCTGTTTAACACCCGCATAACCTCAAGCGCACGTGGCCTCTCCTCGCTCACGCCTGCTGCCTCAAATATTAGGTCCGCCATGGTGAACCAGAGTTCCGATTCCTCCTCATCGAACGGAGGCAAGCGCAAGTCGCGCGAGGCAACCTGTGGTGACTGCTCTGTTTGAGTCGCACTAGCGGATACCGGGGACTCCGATCTGTGTGGGCGTGTGTCGCGGGTCTTTTCGTGTCGCGAGTCCGTGGGCTGTTCTACGCTGAGCGCGTCCACGAAGGCCGGAGAATCCGGGCGTGGCACTTCTAGCTCCCGCTGTAGCTCCGCCCGTGGCACCGTCTGTGGTTCGGTATGCGACTCCCGCAGTGATTCGGTTTGGGGCTCTTGTTGCGCCTTCTTTGACCTCGTAAACTGGGCCATTTTCTACAAAAGGTGATGGGGCCGTTCCTTGAAATGCGAGAGTCACGAGAAACGTCGGAAAAGGTTGTCTGCGCTAACTTGTGTTGGTACCGGTTTTATCCTACCTATTTCAATGCCCTGAAGGGGCTTAACAAACGGATCCGCTTCCAATATCTTTTTAGAGCCTGACGGTGAATTTATTTGGTTAGCTAAGGGAAGCAATATTTCACGTTTCGTAAACTTTTTGATTGTATAAATTAGTTGAATTACTAAAGAAATTTAATTATGAGGAAAGTGTTCCGAAATTTGTATTGCAATTACTAAGTTTTCAATAATTATTCTAAATTAATAATATTATTTACTGTAATTTTTAGAAATACTAAGAGCAATCAAAGTAACGTTTCGTATGTACAATACTTTTGGTGGCTCAGACGGAGCTCACCCAACAGGGAAAAAAAAGGAAACAATTTTACTTGACCTGTAGTCCAACGTTGGGTGTCTGCTCACAGCCGCTTCAGGTGTCGTCGCTGATGGTGTTGTAGGAATTCGTTGGGGATAGAACCCTTTGGTCGTCGGTATCCTGTTTCGACTCGTAGATAGGGGCTGTTGTCTACGCTGTGTCGTAGTTGAGGGACGTTGTGTTGTGATGGCCGCGTGGCGTAGCTTCTGACTCCAATCAACACTGCACTTACTTCCTGCCTCGCTCTCAGGCTGGGTAGCCCTTTGCAGGATGGTATTTGCAGTTGCGTTGCGTTGCGTTGCGTTGCGTTGCGTGTTCCTCACTAGGTCACCAATTATGGTGTTTATCGTCGTTAATGTTTTAGTTAATGTGCAACCTAGTGCACAGGTTCACTAAACCGTCCTAGCTTTCTGATCTCTGATGTCGGCGAGGAGGCTGAGCCACTATGGCTGGTTGTCACTCGAACGATTAGAGGTACTCCGCAAAAAAGATAAACTGACTCCAAATTCTTTATTTATTTCCACTTTTTATTGCAAATCTGAACTTAAAACATAAGAACACTGAATTCAATTTGGTAAGCTAATTAATGGTTTATTCTATGTACATGCAGTAATTGTCAGGAACTTAAAACGTATGAACACTGAATTCAAATTGGTTAAACTAGTTAATGATTTATTTAAATGTACAAGAGGTAATTGTCAGGAACTTAATACACATGAACACTGAATTCAAATTGGTTAGAAACATTTAATTCAATTTGGTAAACTAGTTAATGTTTTATTCTAAATACATGAAATAATTGTCAGGAATTTAAAACATATTGAACACTGAATTCAAATTGGTTAGAAACATTTAATTCAATTTGGTAAACTAGTTAATGTTTTATTCTAAATACATGAAATAATTGTCAGGAATTTAAAACATATGAACACTGAATTCAAATTGGTTAGAAACATTTAATTCAATTTGGTAAACTAGTTAATGATTTATTGAAAGTACAAGAGGTAATTGTCAGGAACTTAATACATATGAACACTGAATTCAAATTGGTTAGAAACATTTAATTCAATTTGGTAAACTAGTTAATGATTTATTGAAAGTACAAGAGGTAATTGTCAGGAGCTTAATACACATGAACACTGAATTCAAATTGGTTAGAAACATTTAATTCAATTTGGTAAACTAGTTAATGTTTTATTCTAAATACGTGAAATAATTGTCAGGAATTTAAAACATATGAACAGTGAATTCAAATTGGTTAGAAACATTTAATTCAATTTGGTAAACTAGTTAATGATTTATTGAAAGTACAAGAGGTAATTGTCAGGAACTTAATACATATGAACACTGAATTCAAATTGGTTAGAAACATTTAATTCAATTTGGTAAACTAGTTAATGATTTATTGAAAGTACAAGAGGTAATTGTCAGGAACTTAATACATATGAACACTGAATTCAAATTGGTTAGAAACATTTAATTCAATTTGGTAAACTAGTTAATGATTTATTGAAAGTACAAGAGGTAATTGTCAGGAACTTAATACATATGAACACTGAATTCAAATTGGTTAGAAACATTTAATTCAATTTGGTAAACTAGTTAATGATTTATTGAAAGTACAAGAGGTAATTGTCAGGAACTTAATACATATGAACACTGAATTCAAATTGGTTAGAAACATTTAATTCAATTTGGTAAACTAGTTAATGATTTATTGAAAGTACAAGAGGTAATTGTCAGGAACTTAATACATATGAACACTGAATTCAAATTGGTTAGAAACATTTAATTCAATTTGGTAAACTAGTTAATGATTTATTGAAACCGACTCGCGCGCGTCGCAGGTAATGGTGACTCTAGGCCCGATTCTGATGGTGGTTGATTTCCGACTGCTTTTTCTCGAGGCGACAGGATACCAAAAAAACCTCTCTATCGCCTCGATGACCATAATTGGTCATTTTTTCTTCCTACTTGGTTCCCCATTTGCTAAGGGTTGAACACACAGCCTGTGGTGCTCATCGTTTGTGTCGCCCAGCATGCGGACCACTACATTGGGTAAACATAAAAACAACACATTCGCAGCTGGGGCGAGTTGTTCTGTGGTTAATGTATTTGCATGATCAGCGCCTACATTGTAGCATTATTGCCGTTCGTGCACATTGCAGCCGTTGGCATTTACACAGTCGCGCCGGCGTGCGTGTATTTACGCTGGCAAGTTCTCTATTGCCCGTGTGTGGCATTTCGGGTACGTATCAAGAGAAAATATAAACATTTCTCGTTGCATAGTCGCCGTTTCTTATGATCAATTTCTTGATAGGGAATAATGCAATGTTGGTTGCTAGATGTGCGACCAATTTGTACTTCTTATCGCGTGTTTGGGTTTTGCTATCTTTGAACAGCGCAGTTAAGTATTGCAGCTGGTGGTTAGTCGTAATGGCAGGTAGGTTGTACCTTTCCGGTCTTATTATGCCCCTGTTGGATTCTTATAAATGTTATTATGAAGTTTCTATTTAGGGGAAATGCCTGTTATTGCTGATACACTTTATGTATCAGCAGACATTGCGGTTGTTATATATGCTAGTGCAGGTAAGTACGTGCTTTATTGGCGCCGAAGGCTCAAAAACGAGGGTTTACCTGGTGGTAGGCTAGCAGGTGCGTAGTGTCGTTCGCTAGAACCGCTACAATATAAAATAAGAATTAAGAAATTAAAATTACTGTGTAATAAATACTGTGTACAGCATAACGTAATTGTCTTTTAAGAATAATAAGCATAAGTTTCACGTTAGGTCATAAAATACCACTTTCATTTAAGGACATAAAATAATATTTTCATTAAGAATAAAAACGCTTTGTTCAATATTAAATAAGTCTTACATAAGAATAAAAATACTTTGTACCAATAGTAACAAGTCTTATATAAGAATAAAAAACTTTGTACCAATAGTAATAAGTCTTATACAAGAATAAAAACACTTTACTCAATATTAAATAAGTCTTATACAAGAATACAAATATTAGACGGTGGTGACCCGATGGTTTATTTTTTGTTTTCCTGAGTGACAATACCCCAGTGAACAGAGTTTAGTTACGATTCGACGAACGTTAACGAGATTTGGGACGTCTTGGTGAACCTGTATCGGGCCGGCACCCTACCAAGACCTAAATACTCCATACTTCCCCTTGTAGTGCTCCAAGAAGCCCTACCATTTTCCTCTACATTACATTTTTCTCCCACATTACATTTTCCTCCCCAACATAACATTGGGTTCAATGTCAAACCAAATCGAACTAAACGTTCAATTCAATTCATTTATTCAATTCAATGCATTTGTTCGATTCTATTTCCTAAAATCAAACAGCATAATGCATTATTTTCCCATGTATGCTAAAAGCAATTAGGACCTAAAAAACCTACAAGATCCAAAACCTAAAAGTGCACGTTTCCAAACAAAGGCATATCTATTCGATACGGCGGCACACAATTCTTGCAATCATAAACATCCAAACGCATACCAGATGTTTTATGATATGCACAAATAGACTCAAATTCCCATCCATATTTTCACCCTTTCCCATGGACTCTGACTCCATTTAAAGTCCAATAAAAACTCTTGTTTGCAATAGCCAGACACGCTAATGGATAACAAAAAACCTCAAAAAGGATCAAACGATAAGTGGCGATGCGTTTTGACCTTCGAAAGAAGATAAAGAAATGAGGATTTGAATTCCCGAAGTGAGAAGATGATTTGAATTCACACAGTTGGAAAAGTGAGTTGAAGAGTCGCTGTTAACCGGAGAAGGCATCGTCCTTAAAAACGCATTTTCAGTTAGTTATTAAAAACATATTAAGTATTAAGCGGAGAAGTTATAATTAAACATAATTTAGTGTACAAATAGGAACGTATTTAAGAGTGTAATAAGTGAAAATCGAAATAAAGAGTGAAATACAAATAAAGTTCAGGTACTAAGGAACATCAACTGTTTTACTTTTAAACTTCCTTCGAGTAGCAACACTGGTCGCGTTGGTCATCGGTGGTACCGTCTTTCTCCGGGTGTGTTTAGTGAACGCGTTGGTGATAAAAGTAAACCTGTGACGGCACATCAACAAAACCCACAGGACCAACAAATCATCCGGAATACACACAGGATTCCGTCGTTGGTTTCTCTTCCTCGTTGATCGAAAAGCACGGAAGCGAACCGAACTACAATACCCTGTCTTCCTATGATCGTAGGTATCTGAGTTTCATTGAGTCTCTGTTTGCGGTAGTCGGTAACTGCGATCTGTGATGTTTATAAAGCTGCAAATATATGATAATCACATGGATCCTTCGATGACTCACGTGATATTGTAATGTTTGCAGCATGTCTCGGGTTGGTGAGGATAATGCTTCTTTCTAATAACACCATCTTCAATCTATTTGTTCTTGTGTAATTCAGAGTTGCGTTTCAGGGGCTTTTTTCTTGTACTGGGATAAAACATATCTGCAGTTACACTCCCACCTTGTGTCGAAATATCTTATCCTGTTCTCACTTTTTGGCCTGTGCTTAATTCTATTGCCGCAGCACAAACGAAATGCGCATATGTAGGATAAATAGAGGCAATATTATAAGTATCTCGATTTCAACATTCCCGTGCCCCACCACTATTTTCTAACTTTCGAAGATGTATGCACTATACAAAACAGTTTAATTTATCCATTTTTAACATTAATAAGACGTGTCGAGCTACGCTGCTGCATCAGCGACTAGTTTGTATTAAACTGATTCATTCTCCCACAATCATTTGGCATTTGTCTAACTTGGAAACTGCTTCCTAATTGATTAACTGATAGCTAGCATAAGGAAGCATTCTTCCAAAAATTTAATAAACGTGTAATTTAACCTAATTCAATCCATTTAATTAATGTCGCTACGGCTCCTTTTATATATTACGGAGTCCCTAATGGGGGACTGTCCCTACAGCAGTGTGGATACATTATTGACGTCGAGAAAAGCCGAGAAAAACAGGATTTAAAATAACATATGTACTGATCAAATAGGTGATTGATAACACCGTGTGATATTTACTTCGAAACCGTTATGTCCATGCTAATTGCTGATACGTCTATATATTTTATTACTACAATCCGTTGGTTATTTCAATACCTCATGTCGAGACAGTGGATACAAATAGGTTACCAAACCCAGTCACAGAAAATGTCCTTTGAAAGGATAAAAATATCATCATATTTATGCTTCCGCAGAAGTACCAAACATCTTTCCCCATTTAAACTGACACTTCAATGGCGTGACAATAAAATCGTTCAACCTTTCAAATTTCCATGAGTCAGCGATTCTCTCAAATTTAAGTCCCTTTCTTCATTCCATTTTTTGCGCGATATCAAGAATTCTATAAGGCATCGTATATTCCCCTATCTTTGTGGAACTCATAAATCAACTTTATTCCTCAAGTCGTGCTGACTCACGAAAAGAAAAACAATTTCCTTGAGACCGTTTATAAGCAAGTTTCCAGTTCCTCCTCTTGAGCTGACAAACAAACAAACACCAACAGACATACGCTGGTGGCAATGCTAAACAAATTGTCAGTGACATCCTGAAGTCATTTGAAGGACCTCCCCGACCTTCTAGGAACGCGACAAGTCCCCTTCACCTTGAAGCAAGTGAACTTTGATCTAGACAGCTATCCTGTGCACGGAAACCGACATGATGGACGGGTACTTCCGAGGTGTTTTCTTTTTCATATAATCAGCGAAATAGCAACCAAAGCAGACATCCTCGAGCATTGCTAATAAATCAAACCAAGTTGGTGGTACCGATCTGCGGAAGTGACTCCAATCCGTAATCGTAACCATGATAATCGATTGAGACATTTTACGAGCGATAGTGGAACTAATTGGAACGATGTTGTTTAGTGATTCCGACTTAATATTGGGGAAATCGAAATCAACTTATTTACCTCTTGTGGAAGAGTGCTTCTACAAAGTCGCTAATCAGGTAAATTAGGCTAAATTTGTAGAGGACGGATATTTGGTGGAATTACGGACACAGGTGTCTGATTTTATTGAAATTCATTGGATAGCGATACCGGAACACTGGAAAGACTTGATAGATGCCTTTAAATGCCGCTTAAATAATAAATTGCAAGACAAATCCTACAAAACCTATATAAAGTCGATGGTCCTTAAACGATTAAATATTTGATCGTTGTTAGAAAGTGTTTCTTTTTTTTTAACTGAATCCTCCATAGAATATCTTCTTTCAGTATTGTATGGACTTCATGGATTGCGTTAAAAAAACTAAAGATATAAGGTGTATCAACGGCATAGCGCCACATATTCGTCGCATTGTATCTGGATAGAGTAAGTAACCAATTTGGCACTAGAATTTTAGTGGGTATTAGATGAAGTCGGTGATGAAAAGTTTTTTTTTTTTTAATGTTTTATTTATAATAATAAGTGTGTGTTTTTTATGTTTTGTTTATTATCATCATCATCATCGGCACTACAACCGGGAACCAGTCTTGGCCTTATTTAGCAAGTCCCGAGGCTTGTTAAATTTTCCATAATAATTTGTTTTTTCGGGCAAGGTTATTAGCCTTGTGCCACTTAGTTCATTATAATAAGTTTAAAAAATAATTTCTGGAAAAGAGATATAAACTCTTTTTTTTTTTTAGACGAAAAATAACATTTTAATCCAATACTCCTGGAAAAAGAAAATAATAAGTCCATGATGCTTGCGGTGATTTCATATGTTCGTGTAATATTATAACACACAACGGTACTAAAATATACGACACTTTGGCGGATTATTTGACTGTCTATAATTGGTGCAGTTTTCCTCCGGACACTGTTCACAGGTAAACACTACAAAGTGAAGAGACACTGCCACAAATAAAACACGGAGCACTTGCTTTAAACTTATTTATTGTTTTCCTTTTGTTGTTAAGGGATGTTTACAAGTTCGTAAATGCTTAGCGAGTCACTTACGCCTAATATTTTGGTTCTTTAGCACAACAATTCAATATTTGGAAAACGCTGCGAACTACAATTAATAAATGTCCTCCGGAAGGAATTTAGTTAATTCGTGTATTCGAGACTTCGGTCGACCGGTTTCTTACTCGATTTATTTTGCTCCGCGGATTACCTCCTCGTCGGGGTTCTCTGATTGTCTGCCCCCTGGTTGCTCGATCAAGATTATGTCGTCTCGTTGACGATCAAAATCTGACTAACTATCTGCCCACACAGATATCCAGATTCAAAATTAGTATCTGTATCTACACGGAAAAATTTCCCTAATTGCTCTGCTAACAGAACTTCAGAATTTCTGTTAGCAGCATGTTATCACGTCCCAGGGGTGATTTTTCATTCCTGAAAGAAGAAACTCATTCAGTTCGACGGTTGTCGATTGTATGCCGCCTTATTTACATAACACATCTGGCGCCAAGGCTGAAAGATATCCTGCAATTTGAATGGACGTATGGCTCACGGGTTTTGTTTGACTTTTGTCAATACACCCGCAATCCATTAGATCTTTCTAATGGGTGTGAAATACACAAAAAGGCACCGCGGGATAGGAGTAGTTCCTTTTGTTATTCTTACCTTCGCACAAATTCACGTCGTATCTCGTTGAGATGTTTACGTTTTCCAGGAATCTGGTAGCGGATGAACAACATACATTATTGTATCGACGGATTTGGGTGGTCTTTGTGGTAGACTACCCGCACGTGCACCGTTGATCGGCTCATTTTCATTGCATAGACGTTTGAAATTGCCGGAATTCAATGGAATGTTCCTGGGCGCAGGCAGATTAAATGTTTCTTTTTTGTTTCAGGTATGATGACTTACGAATGTTGAGCTTGGCATTAAAAGCTTTGGGGACGTTCACTTCCTTGCTTTTTGGTGTCGGTCTCAACGTTGGCTGCGAGTTGCAGACCCTATGGTGGGACTTTGGGGCAGGCGTCTGTGGGCGCGTGCAACGCTCTCAGGTAAGTAAGTTCTTTGAAGGTGGGAACCTTACCTGCGCGGAATTGTGCGTTCCTAGAACGCTACAACACCAAAAGAGAAACGGAAAAATTATCAGTAGACCAAAGCATTAATGTAACAATCACAGCTTATGTAAAGAGTTGATTGGCGAGTTCGAATCACGTTATGTACTATTTCGTTGCAAAGTGCCCATGTAACATGAAGTTTGTAGAGAAATATTCAGAATCAAGTGTAATTTTGAGGTACATTGCTACGGAACTCCAGGGAATATGCAGGGTATTACGAAGTAAACCTCTCCTCCCCCATAATTGAGAAACTGAGAAGCCATTCATAAAAAAAAACATACATTTATATATTTGATGAAGCCTAGTATTGTGGCAGCACTTCCCAAAAGAAATCAGATGTTAACAACCTTACCGGGCGACGAGCTGAATGAGGAGAGACTGCCGGTTAGGTAGTAGAAAAGAGAAGGAAAAGTCAGTGGATGACATATATATATATAAGTTTATAATGAGTGTTTTATTTAGTAATATATATTTATTTAATAATAGTAAAAGTAACGAGTGTTTCATTTAGTTTAATGCATTTATTTCTTTATCTTACAGTATACATAAATAATTCAAATATACAAAATATGCATTTATAGCGTTTGAAATAATAGCGAAGAAGAACGTGTGATTCGAACTGACGCTATGACAGTTTGAATCACCAAAAATTGAAGCTAAGCGTTACCCATCAGGCTACTGGCCGTGTTTACAATAAGATTTTTAAACTCGTTCATACTCCACTGATGTGAATTGTTATGTTATCGCTATGGTATACAGCTCTAATGTATTTTCGTATCCGATTTTCGTTCGGTGTTCTTCACTATTTTGCTTGTGAATTGTGTGTGTATCTGTTAGAGACGCCACACATTCACATTTTCAAAACATAAAAAACCCCCATTCAAATTTCCGTGCATTCATTTAGAATCAAACCATAAAATTACACATGATTAACTGATAATCACTAAATCAGTAATTAAAACAAACAATCAAAACATAAACAAAAGATAACCGGTAATCATATCTTAGTTAAAATCGCAACATGAGATCAATGTTCTCCATTGACAGATATCGCACCAAATTATCGTAGGTAATCTAAAACGGTTTAATGAGGTGACTGGTTTCTCAGGAGAGCAAACGAGATGCCATCAAATGATAAGGCGAAGAATAAAACCGGAATGTTGTTATGGCGACTCTAACAGATACACACACAGAACACAAAGCAAATAGTGAAGAACACCCAACGAAAATCGAATAAGAAAATACATCAGAGCCGTATACCATAGCGATAACATAACAATTCACATCAGTGGAGTATAGTCGAGTTTAAAAATCAAATTCTAAACACGGCCAGTAGCCTAATGGGTAACGCTTAGGTTCAATTTTTGGTGATTCAAACTGTCATAGCGTCAGTTCGAATCCCACGTTCTTCTTCACTATTATTTCAAATATATTGTCTTTAGGTCGATAATGTGGTGTGGGGTTCTTCAAGGCGCCGAAGAGCCACGCATCGCCCCAACCCCATATAACCTGCAAATACCCCATACAACTTGCAAATACCCCATAGGCAGCTTACAGTACCTGTTCTACGCAGCTTACCTTTTTCTGAGCTGTTCCAAGCCCTCCTTCGAACGGTCATACCTGGAAACATAAATTCATGACAAGATTATCATCTTGCCATGACATCAAACCAGCATCAACCGAGCTACCTCGGTACATCTGACATGTATCGACCAAACAATGGACGGCACATGTGCATCAACACACGCCAACCTTTCCGTGCGTTATCTTTTCATCCATCCATTCTCCAAGAAGACATTTTGGGCTACTTGCTGGCTTGCACATCTGCACGCCAGATTTCCAACGGCATATCCGCGATCTATTTGTCGAAGAAAAAAAACCAAATATGCATATTTGTTCGCATACCAGCATAACCAATTATATGATCCGTTGCCGCATCTGGGAACGATCACCAGCATCGGTCATGAAAGGATATGTTACCTAAACAACGACCAGCCACGATTCTCACGCTGGCTATCGAAACATATCCTAAGATAATATGCACTCATGCATTGTAACCTCGACCGTCTCCTCGAGGTTTGTTAATATAAGACCAACAGAATAGGAAACCGATTCATATAATTTATGACGGTATGCCCCGCCAGCCTCATTATCCCATTTACCCAGTGCCTAGCCAGCGTGGGCAAAGGCTCTATTGACTTAGCGTCAATCATAAATTGTATCCTTATCGGACGGCGGCAATATGCCCGGTCCATGCATTGATCGGCATGTTTGACCTGTGGCATATATTTTTTGCCCCTTTCCTTTTTCCTTTCCTTCGCCAAAGATATCCGATTGTTATGGATGATATTCAAGGGAACCTTCCAGTGGAATGAAAATTTTTCATTGGACATAGGGGGCGAAGGAAGTATTGTTTCTTATGCGATGGTGCGCGTTGAAACCCATCGCAATCACCGGAGGCTGGGCAAATTTTACTAAGTCGAGATGAGTCAGAGTTCAGCTGCAGTGGAGTGTGGATCTGAGTTTTCGATAAATTGCCCCGAGTGTGTACGAGTGCACTTTTATTCTATTTACCGCAGATATAAATTCAAATAGTTGTGTTGTTCCCGATTAACTGCTTTAGAATCCTTGCGCGCCATGTGTGCATGTGACATTTAAAAAGACTAGAGACTTAATTGATTACACTAACTTTTATGTGAGATTGTGACAGTTTATTTCACGAACTAATAGTTACCTAACCGTCATGAACTTGCCTTGATTAAAAATTTGTTTCAAGTGCGAGAAGTTTATACGTAATGTATGCTGTAAAGCTGATAAACCATAGATAAATAAACGTCAATTCAAACAACATACCAGTGTGTTTAATTTCATTAATCTTCTAAAGCTTGTGGAACAATTCAGTGGGATTTTAGTGGATCGGTGCCGTACGTCGGTACACCCTACGTAAAATACCCCGCCGTGGTATAAAAATATTCACTTTATTAATTCAACTTAAAAAATAATCACTTTATTAATTCATCTTAGAGCTAACTATTACTTTAAGCTAATGATGCCGTAAGGCTAATAACCTTGCCCGGAAAAACAAATTATTATGGAAAATTTAATAAGCATCGGGACTTGCTAAATAAGGCCAAGACCGGATCCCAGTTGTAGTGCCGATGATGGTGATTACTTTAAACTGACAATTAATGACAAACTGTCTTTTTATTTTCACATGTACCTGTCTATAAAGACTGCCCTGCTCTGATTGACTGTGAATTATAACACTAAACTAATTTCAGTCTGTCTCCATTGTCACGAGTTAACTGTGAACTATAAGAATAAACAAAAGTCGGGAACTATAAGTTTATCTCAAACTCGCCTCCGTCGTTTCCATTCCCCCCGCTTTTTAGAAACCTTGACATGGTGCGGGGGCTTAAACTACAATGAATCACTCAGGCTATGCTGATGGAATCATATGCTTCCAGTAGGGTCCGCCATGTCAGACTGGCTAGCGAAGAGTAACATACAAAGATCTACCACCCCTAATCCAGGGTATTGCGCGTCATCGTGTGCATTGGGTGGATTGCAGCCAGGGGTATACGGGCTGTATTATAACTGCGCCTCACGGATACCAGGTCAAATCATACCAGTAAGCCGACCTTACCATATCAAAACGGGGCTCTGATATGTCGGACTATTTGAAACCGCAAGACTCGTGGGAAGAAGAATGAATGACCAAAATACACAAAACAATCCCACGAAAAACCCGGTAGTCGAAAGTATGATATTGTTGTTCGTTTTCGGTATAATCGAAAAGAAAAGCAAACATTATTTTTAAAATGATTTATTTATTCAAAACAAGATCACCTTCTTAAGTCTTCGAAACAGCAACTTGACTTAAGCTTTTTCAAACACTGTTTTATGTTGGCAGCAATGCACGAGTAAGTATTCGATCCATCGGTTGAGTGATGATGTTGCAAATGATCATATCGGTTATTACTATGATGGCCACCATAGGGATAACTTTGCTGGCCTTGCGGACCAGATGAAGCCGATATGTTTCTTGAGTTGATAGAATTCGCTGAATTTCCCATAAGACCGGAATTATTTGTATTGTTCGCTTGATACTGGTTCGGGGAAATTGATTCTCCAGCATTATTGGATACTCTAGCATTTGAACTGTAGTTGCCATCAGCCGATTCGCATTTCCGGCGTCGAAGTCGCTGAACGCAATTCTTATTTGATGAACCCGGATTACTGCCATGAGGTGCACTCATTGTTTGTAGAGCAACACTATCTTCATGATGATTTGCATTGAAATGTACTTGCTGTTGCATGTGCTGTGACAGAACAGGATGACCATCAGAAACGGCATTGTTTTTTGGACTCTAATAGTTTTGTGATTGTAACATAGGTTGAACACCTTCCGGCATATCCTGTTGAACTAAAACTGATATTTGATTATTTGTATATTTATTGTACTTGGGTTATTAGTAGGAAGTATAACCTTCTAACTGGTGCAAGACTAATGACCTTGCCCGGAAAAACCAAATCATTATGGAAAATTTAACAAGCCTTAGGACTTGCTAAATAAGGCCAAGACCGGTTCCCAATTGTAGTGCCGATGATGATGATGATAATCTTCTAACCAGCAGGAGTCTTCATTGACAATTGCGCCGCTGGATGACGTAATCCTAACACTGGGCGCTTTGCTTCCTTAATTGGTGGCTGGACCATATGTTCACGGTTCCCTTTCCGCTGATGTGAATTACCGAAGGGTGAAGGCATCTTTCCTTGTTCCTCATCTTCTATTTCCCCGAATCTTGTTGTCCGAGAGTCCAGCTTAGAAACCGACTCTGATGGTGTGGTGCCCCAGACGCGTGACGGCGATGCGTCCAGGCGATGAGAAGCGGGTGCCCCAGACGCGGGACAGCGATGCGTCCAGGCGACGAGAAGCGGTGACCCCTAGACGCATGACAGCGTTGCGTCCAGGCGGGGAGAAGCGGTGCCCCAGGGTCGGAGGTAGATGAACCGGTGAAAATCGGAATTCCCCGGGTCCTTGAATTCATTCACCGCGAATTCGACTTTTGGTTTGGTATTTGCAGGTATAATATAATATTATATATTTGTCGACAAAACCTCTCCCAGTACTGGCCAATTGCGATTGAAAACCTGACCCGTCAGATGATCTCCCTCTAAAGGATGGAAGTTCCCAAGAATTATCCTTTCACCTGGTGTTGCTGAAGGTGACGCTTGTTTTACCATGAGAACTTCTAGCTCTGTCGTTGAATTTGAATTAAACACGTTTAGATTTGATTGATTTGTCCTCTCGATTATTCCGTCCGATGGCTCATCGTCTTCTTCCTGAGGTTCTTTCAGTAGTGGATTGTAAGAGTAGTCGGCATAATAACGCTGATCGAAATGCTCAGTTTTTATACTTGTGTCCTGTTTCTGGATATCTTCCTTAACATTTCTGGTTTCGTAGTCATCTGGTTCGCGGATGTCCATGGGCATATCCGGTGACATGGCACAGTATTGATCTGTGGGGTTAGAAGTAGGGTGTGCCGGCGTACGGCACTGGGTTCACTCCTAACCACCATGGTCACTAAATGTTCATCCATTGCAAAGGAAAATGAAACGAAGATTGCTCTTCGTAACCGAGTGGACACAGCACAGAATAAAACACGCAGTATATGGTTATTTGTAACAGGTTTTTTTATTATTCCTGTTATTGTTTCCTTTACTATTGATCTTAAGTAACACCGGGTCTTACAAGTTTACTGTTCATGATTAATTAGTAATTATTATTTAATGTATTGTTATTCACGTTGCTAAGTTCACGACACTGTTTAAGGATTTATTACTGTTCTGAAAGAAGCACATTTAACGGAAAACTTGTGTAGAAGTAAGGCTTTAATTAGCACGGACAATGGCACACGCGCATGGACTTAATTTGTATCGAGGTGTGTAAACGAAACTCGACTCTGGTACGTACGCATACCTGCAGCGCTGCGAGTAGCCGTGGTGGAGAACCGACCGGCTCGATCGGAGGATCTGACTCTTCGTCCAACCCCCAGTTCGATGATGAGATCGGATGAAGAGAGAGAAAATGTCTCTTTAGGGTGTGGCATCAAAGGAAATGAAATCTTTCCTTAATTCCAGTGACCAATGGACGGCAATCTCTGGTATGCAGTGATGTGTGTGTGTGTGTGTGTGTGTGTGTGTGTGTGTGTGTGATCGTACAGATCATATTGTTTATCGATGCACGAAGGCCATGGAAACGTATTGAAAAATCGAAAGACAACGGGCATCGTGTGGAATGAGGTTCAGCTTAGTAAACAAGCTGTATCCATTAGGTGCTAATGCATTTGGATGTTTATGGCATCTCTGGCTGCAGTAGAAACCGAGTTCTTGTTTGCATTAGAAAGTGGAGAATTCGGTTTCGATGATAATGCTTGAGATGCGGTAATTGTTTGTCGACGGGACAAACGAATCGCTGTTCGGTTTATTCCAGCTGCATAAACCAGCTGTCCGACACTGCATTTTATCTGATGACGAAGGTTTTGGGATTATATTGAGAAATCCTTTCGGAAAATAGATATCATGTGTAAGTACTTTAAGGAATTCTTTCAGAGAATTTGAATAACGATTTAAATGCGTGAATGCTGGGAGAATCCTTTTTAGGGATTTTTAGATAATGCGTTGAATGCATTAAATGTCCTTGAGAAAGGAAATGTTTCAGGTATACGAGCTTGAGGTGCAAATATGGGGCTTCTTCAGGTAAGCTTTAAAGAACCCCCACATATCTTCCTTTCGCCAGGCAAGCCGATATTGTCCCCCTGACGGTGGAAGCGAACTCTCACACTCCGGGAATCTAATAATGCACGCATCGTCCACCCGCACGATTCCATTGCTTCGTCAATGTTGTTGTAACGGATAAGGTCATACCAAGTGTATTTCATACGTGGGGCTTATAAGGGAACAAATCATCAAGAAATCACCGACTCGGCAAAAAGAAAACGTAGGGAAAAACGGAAAAACCGAGATATACGCGTCGGCACGTGGAATGTTCGAACGTTATATAAACCAGGAGCGATACAGACGGTCGTAGAGAATGCGAAACTATATAAAATGGACATCTCGCCCTTCGGGAAGTTCGACCCCTACACCAAGGGATCGAAACCCGTATGTTACGTGCGGCTTCCGCCACCCCCATCATTTAATTGCTTTTAATATAATTTAATAGTAGATGGTAAGGTGGTGAGAAAAACACACGATCCACATGTTGAATGTGCGAACATACTCCTGTTCGAGTGTGGATCTTGTGGAAGTTAAATCTCTGTTTTCGGAGTGGATGCTGATGGAGAGGGAGAGAAAGATGATATTTTGATTCCGCTTATTTTGTTTTTGGTTGCTCGATACGGGTTTTCAGAAGAACACAGTTCGTTAACAGAGATAAGGAAAAGAAAAAAAAAGAAAAGTCGCGAGTAACGCTCCGTTCTTTTTTGTGGTTAAAAATAGAAAGAGTTAAAGTTTAAAAATTTAAAAAGGAAGGAAAGCGGAAAAATACTGTAACAATTGTCAACGTAAAGGTTTTTGAAATAAGAAATAACATTTTTTGGAGTAAAGAAAAGATTGCCAACGTAAAAGTTTTTGAAATTAAACGTGGATTGGCCAAATCTATCCATCATGCTCGTGTTTTAATACATCAAAGACACAATGGAGTTCGGAAGCAGGAGATGAACATCCCATCGCTTGTGGTGCGATTGGATTCGCGGAAACACATCGACTTCTCTCTAAAATCACCATTTGGCGGTGGCCGCCCTGGTCGTGTAAGGAGGAAGAACCTGAAGAAGAACCTGACGAAGAACCACAGGTAACCCATTTTAAATACATAAATTTCTGTGGCGGAAAACGTCACAATGGGTTCACACTGGCGCGTGGACGTACCGATACACATAACCTCGGAACCGGCTTCATCATAAGCAAGAAGATTACACCTCATGTAAAAGATGTGAAATTTATTAATGACCGAATGTCTGTGCTAAAACTACAAGGCCTATGGTACAATTATGTATTTATAAACGTAGACGCCGCAACAGAATCTACAGACGAAGAAACGAAGAACACGTTCTACGAGACCCTAGGGGAGGTATTTGATGGGATCTCCTCATTCGATGTTAAAATCCTCCTTGTGGACCCCAATGCAAAAATTGGAAAGGAAGATATCTACAACCAACTATAGGTAAAGAAAGCCTACACGACGTTTCACATGATAATGGAATTCGAATTATTACGTTGGCAGAGTCAAAAGATCTGGTAGTGAAAAGTACTATTTTCAAGGACAAGCAAATTCATAAAGCCACATGGCTATCACCCGACGATGCGTAACCAAATAGACCACTTCCTCATAGACAAAAGACACCACTCGAACATCCTTGACGTGAGATCATATAGAGGAGCAGATTGCGACTCCGATCATCTTCTAGTGAGGAGCAAAACTAGGAGGCGGCTCGCAGCAAACCCCTCCTTTTTGCTAATGAGTTTCGAACATATGCGAATGAGGATGAGTATGACCAAGGACAAATAAAAAGAATGGGTGAAAATACGCAATCCTGAGGATCACCAACATTAATTTTGATATCTTTCAGAACGAGTAACCAGAAGGGTGGCTGGTCTCCGCATTGATTAGCATAACATCAAGTTCATAGGAAAGTAATTTTTTCAGAAGGATCAGATGCTAAACCCTGTAAACGCATTTGAGATATCTGTGAGAGTCTGATATCTGCGAAGCAGTAAATGAACTGATTCGTCTCTTATTTATTTCATTTGTATTTTACTAGATTTCCTGTTGACCAATCGCCATCAGACTTGTATTGAAAATTCGGAGGCTGTCACTGACTCCATAACCTCCGACAGAATATAAGTTGGTGGTATAACGAAGACGGGATTCGCAGACTTCCATCTATTTGGGATTTGACCAGTTAACCCATATTGGCGGCTACTAAGGAGATTATTTGATTCAAGGTGTTTCAAAGTTATTTAATTATGCATTTATTCAGTGACACTATACTGTCTGACATTATTTATGTTAGTTTGATGAGTCTGTGGGGGGTTTCTCTATTCTACATGAGAAACAACCCACAATTCCAACCAACATTTCCACCTAATTTCGACCGCTTTCAGCCCGTCATACTTACCAATTTCCTTTATATGTATTCCCCTGTAAAACATTTCAAACGGACGTATAGCTAAACTCATCATCCTTTGCAGATAATGCATAATTGAGTTTAGCTACATAAATGTCATACGGCAACTCCATTCTTGCTAACCATGAGTTTCCCATCGGAAATCTCATAATGTCGGTTAGCAACAACAAGTCTAAAAGAACGACGCTGTTGCGTCATAGCAAAATAGCTGGGGTAATTTCAGCGTCTTAGAGTCTGGTTCTCACGCGAATTATTTCCCAAACATCAGCGGCGTCCTATGGACTTTCCCTCAGTTCACCCATTGGCTTGGGATCAATGATCTCTCTTTGCAGGGGGGTAACATCAGCTAGGTTTCCCTCTCATTCGTATTTCTTTCCACGGCTCAATGTGCTCCGACTACACCATAGCCGTACCACTGGGTCACCAGGTCATGTCAGTAGCTGCATCTGATACCAACACACACAACCAAAGCTCCCCCGAGATCACAGCATATCATGTTTTCTGTTCTCTCATTCTTCATGTCCGTCAATTACCCTATTAACAAAAGTTACTCATACTTTGACGGGCGTGAGGTTGAGAGAGCAGAGGCGTGGTCTCTTTTGGTTGTCCTGTGTGTAGAAAGAAATATGAATTTCAACCCTAATTCACACAAGTCGCTATTCAATCGTCACCGCGGTCAGTCACGCTGCACCGCGTTAAAGAGTCAACTTTTGAGTTACCCAGTCTCCGTGTCGAGAAAGAAGTGCTTTGTCTTAAAATAATATTTATAAAAAAAACAATTTACTAATATTAATACTAAGTTACAAGTTATGTAAAAAAAAGGAAAATACCAATAAAAAATGGATTAACGTCAAGTCAACACCAGTGCATTTTCATTTATTGCCTTCCTTCTGTGAACAATTTTTCGTAGTGACGGTGCAGTGGGGAAGAAGTGAATCGTGTGCCCGTGCTTGGTGCAATATTTCTTACCCCGACAAGTCAATCGGAAGAAAGGCGGTGATCGTTGTTGGTATGATTGATTATTCGTAGATTTTCATTTACTTGAAAATTGGGCAGTTAACTAGGAGCGATGAAACACCTTCTACAAATGTTTAGCGAGCGTAGAAGAATCTGTATTTAACAGTACTGTGCAAATGCCATTCGGGTTATCCGATTTTTTAATTCTCATTTCTTTACGTGATCGGGCAACAGTTAGTCCGAACTTCAGAATGATGTGTTGCTGGTATTCGAGTTGATGCGGTGATTTCAGGAAGCGTAGACTTGGCTAGATTCGTTTTCTATGTTATTTAAATTACTAAACACTCATCGACCGTGAGTTATATATAATTGGATTGCGCTTTCACTACTTTTCACAAGGCCTAAAATTGTATGCTCTCTATGGGACAATGTGACAGTTTACGTTTTGTGGTTGCTCTGAACTATCCCACGTTCAAATTTCAAGTTTTTTCTCTAAACGACGCCACTTTCGTAGTTTCTTATTAACTACACATTTTCGTGACCGAATTTCGAAAATAAGAACATAAAAGAAGGACATACAACATGCCACGCTGTTTTGTTAGGGACAATGTAGCGGCATCGAAAAGTCGAAAATGGATTGAAAGAATCTGCTAGAATATTGTCAGCGTTAGCTTTTGTATGTATTCAATACATTGTCCCAGGTCATGCAAATAGTTTGCGCGTTAATGATGATGAGGTTGAAATTAAAGGAGGTGGGGTAAAAGTTGACGTTGCATAGCAGATAAGATCGCTTCGTTAATGCCATACGAGGTGTGAAGAGCTGGTAAATAAAATAGACGAGGGTTTCGTTGGTGGCGGTGATTGGTATAGAGCAGGATGGAGGAGAGAAGGCTTGCATACTCGATTGATCCTAAGAGAAGACGGTGGATGAAGAGGATGTCAGCGTGATTTCTTTCCTTTTCTAAAGTGGTTAGGTTAATTAGTTCGAGACGACTTGTGTAAGGGAGTAGCGACGGGGGATTTTCCCAACACAGTCATCGGAGGGCAAAACGTAAGAAACGACGTTGAATGCTTTCAGTTTTGCGGATGTGTGACACTTGATATGGGGACCAAACCTGGCTGACCTATTCACGAAGAAGGCGAATGAAAGTAATGTAAAGCGACCGGGTCACGTAAGAGCTAAAATTTACTTAGACCAGCGTTTCACAAAACCGAGGGCTCAATTGGCCTTGAGGATCATGTCATTAATGTGTGAGAGGTAGTATAGCTGACTATCGCATAAGATGCCAAGGTCTCGGATCGAGTCAAGAGAGGATGAAGGTTAATTGAATAAGAAATAGGAACGTGAATGGAGGGGGGGGGGGGGGGGGGGGGGGCGCTTACATGGAAACGTAACTGATTGACATTTGCTGACATCAAGCTCCAGACAATTATTCTGCCACCATAACAAAAAGTTGTCAAGGTCTATATGGAGAAGTAAAGAATCAAGCGGAGAACAAATTGTTTTGTACAGTTTGGTATCGTCGATGTAAAGAGAGATAGTGGAATGCTTGATGATCATATCGATGCCGTTTATTGTTAGTATGAATTAAAGGGGACTCACCTGACTGCCCTGAGGGACTCCAGACGTGACACGAAAAGGATATGAGAGAACAGATCTGAAATGTACTCTGTAGAGCCGATTACTCAGGTATGATGAAATTCACTTTATTAACACGGGTTCGAAGCCCAAAGCGAATAGTTTGAAAAGTATCAGCCTATGCGACATTTTATCGATGGATTAACTAAAATCAATATTAATAACGTCGACCTCGTTGCCGCTCTCTAGGGCTAGGAGCGTCTGGGAAGTAAATTCAACTAAGCTAGTGGTGGTATTTCTACCACCAAGAAAGCCGTGTTGCTTGGGTGAAATTACGAATTTGCAGTGGAAGCATAAACTTTGGTACAGAATCCTTTCAAAAATATGGATGTGGGCAAGTTTGACGATGGGGCGTGTATCACTTTTTCCCACAATATAAAATATATATCTGACGCAAGACTAATGACCTTGCCCGAAAAAAAAACAAATCATTATGGAAAAAAAAAATTTAACAAGCCTCAGGATTTGCTAAATAAGGCCAAGACCAGCTCCCGGTTGTAGTTCCGATGATGATGATGATAAAATATATATGTAAATATTAAGTGTGTACTCACGTGGCTGCTGTCGGAATTTCCACGGTGATGCCATCCTTTGTGTTTTAAAATTAAAACAAACTCGCCAAGTTCTTTTTAGTTCTTTGTGTTTCCCATATAAGTTATATTTTGTTTAGATTAGTTTGCCGCAGATTCTTTGTTTAGTAATTTATTTAGCCAAAGTCTTCTTTCACATATATATATATAATATATATATATACTCTAGTTTGTTTAGATTAGTTTGGCGCAGATTGTTTGTTTAGTAATTTATTTAGCCAAAGTCTTCTTTCACATATATATATATAATATATATATATACTCTAGTTTGTTTAGATTAGTTTGGCGCAGATTCTTTGTTTAGTAATTTATTTAGCCAAAGTCTTCTTTCACATATATATATATAATATATATATATATACTCTAGTTTGTTCAGATTAGTTTGGCGCAGATTCTTTGTTTAGTAATTTATTTACACAAATAGTTTTTTTTCAAATATGTATTCTTTAATATTTTGTTTAAGTTAGTTTGCCGCAGATTCTTTGTTTAATAATTTATTTACCCAAATTAATTATGTAGCAGGCGATCGTTTGAGATATCGCAATTGCGTCCTCTTTTATGCACGGCAGTGTTAAACGAGTTTTTCCGAATATTAAGCAACTCACCTTGAAAGAGCGAGAGATTGAGAATAGTCGAAAGAAGGGAAAAGAGAACGGAGGAGCATTTTTTAGGAATATAGCGGGGAGACCACCAGGCCAGGAGGTGAATTCCTCCTTAAGCTGGGTTATTTTGTTTTCAACCGTGGGTGGATCAATAAATCGAGAAAGAAATGGACCATGGGAGAAAGTTGGTAAGTATTTGAAATAGGTAAGGTCGGGAACGAAAAAGTCGTCTGTGAAGGATCGTTTTGAAAAAGGAGGCGAAGAGGTTCACAATGACATGTGAATCCGTTGAGGTTTCCGAGTTAAATAAGAACGAGGTGGGATACTCATCGGATATACGTTTGTGATTAATCAATTTTAAAAAACGTTTTTGGGTCAGTTATTAGGTTAACCTGCATTTTTGTTAGGTATTTTTGGTAAATGACATCGTAAAGTGCGTTGAATTGAACATAATTGCCAAGGTAGCTAAAGAAGGTGCAGACGAGGCGATTACGGAGGAAGGTAGCCCATAGGTTGGTCCGTTTATCACGAATGAAGCTTGTGATTAAACCAAGTAGCTGAGCAGGCAGGAGTTTCACGCCTGAAATAGGGAACGTAAATGGAAATTGACCAGTGCACTGAGGGTGAAAGGATTTACCACATAATCCACAGCAAGGGATGAGGTGTGCACTGGTCACGGTGGCAATGCACTCCGGTTTGCCGCAACCTTCAATAAAAGAGTAGACGTCAACTCTAAAGGAGTATTCACGGCTAAGAACAAATGAAAGAAGGAAAAGAGAAAAAGGAAAAAGTCAAGAGGGAAGAGTGATAATAAAAAAAATAACGGAGAAGTTAATAAAGATGACAAATTCGAGATAGAAAATTAAAAAAAAAATTGATAAAAGATAAATTAGTAAATAGATAAATTTTTAAAAAAATTAAATAAACAAATATATAAGAAAAATAAGAAATAAGAAAAAGAACACAACCAAAAAGAACGAGCATCAAATAACAAAGAAAAAAAAATGAAATCATAGAAAGGAGGAGAGAGAAAAAATAAATGTAAATAATTATTTTTATAAAAAATAAGAAAAAAAAAACAAAATAAATCTAAAATTAAATTTTGTGAAAAAAAAGAAGAGAAGAGATACAATGAAACGACGCCAGGAGTTGAACGCTCGTCCTATCGTGAGTCAGCCCAGCGTCTGCTACATTACGATGCCCAGTTATCCAGTAGATTGTAAAATCTTAAACTGGTATTGTATTGTTATGATTATTTATTATTATTTATTGGCCTATAGGAACCCGGAAGTTCATGATTAATTTGTTATTGATTATTATTAACTAGCGGTAAGATTGTAGAGTTTCTGTTAATCTCTTTCGAGTCTACCTTGTGATGTTCAATAAAAACTCCGCTTCTTCATCTGTCTCTTAATTTATTTATATAAATCTAATGATTAGCATAAACAATCGTCAAATTAGGTATAAGTACTATATTACTGTTAGAACAAATGTTACTTTATATAAAACTGTATGATTTAGTTTGATAGGTAATAGGCACTATTGTAGACTGTCTGAACAAATATTACTTTATTTAGTTTGATAAGGAATAGGCACTATATTAAGCGGTCTGAACAAATATTACTTTATTCGAAACTGTATGAATTAGTTTAATAAGGTATAGGCATTATTGTATACTGTCTGAACAAATATTAATTTATTTAGTTTGATAAGGTATGACCCTCTGGTATCCACTGGCTCGCATGCATTTTTCATCCCTCTACCAACAAACACCAGAGGACCACGATATCCTATATTCGTCCCATCGATAATGTTCACACACAGCATGATTGGGTTGCTTCACATGCTCATGTTATGGTCCATGAGCATGCGAACAGTGGATTGTTAAGATCTTCGTACTGGGGGAAACATTCGAAAGGTTTGCAGCTGGTGCGCAATACTCACGTCATCCGTGGTTTGTATGTCTATTTCGATCGAACGACCGGCAGACATCCCAAATGCAAACACACGGGAAATAAAAGGAATATCACATGAAGTGGGTGCAACAGGGCAAGTATCATGAAGAGCGATACTTAGGGTGCTTACCCGATCAGTACTACGGACCACATTTACGGTGATCGCACACGTATCGCTGGCGTCTGCTGATATGACTTGCCATACACGTGTGTGGGAAAAATATTTTCTTCTTGTGTGCATGGGCAGGTTCGAGGATTTATGTCGGTTACGTAATGTCGTAACCGAATTGGATTATAGGAATATGCTGCGTTGTATGCAGGCATGCCCCTGTGGGTAATGCTTATAGGATGCTGATGCTTGTCGATCGGTTTACCGACCGATGTGCTTGTAGGTGAAAATGAAAGAAGGCATATCTCCTGCATGTGTGCGGTGGAATTCGTTCGGAGAAATGTTGGTTACTTGGTGGCGCAACCAATTTGCTTTTAAGGGACATGGTGCGTTTCATGCGACCATGCCCTTGTGGCAAATACCTATTTGTTGCTAATAAGTTTTATATTAGCGAAAATTATAGTTTTACAGCATTTCACGTGATAGTTTGCGCAACGGTCGAAGGGGAAGTAAAATGCTTTCTAGGTTTATAGTGCTCTAGGGAGCAGTTTTTGAATGATTAGTGGGAAGGTAAGTAGTGGCGTTCAACAGAACCACCACAAAATCATTAAATATAATTCATTATTTAAATCAGTTAGTGTTTCATTAATTAAATTAATAATATTGACACGTTTTGTTTCTCAGTTTTATATTTATTTATTTATTTATTTTGTTCAGTATATCCATTCAATTGTTTGTTAATTTATTAAATATTTTATATTGTTTAAATTCTTTTAAAAAATAAATAGCACACGGCTCTTCTTTGAATAAACCCTTTGCGGTGCCCGGTTGACGATTGTTTAGGAAGTTAAATGTTAAAGTTTATATTATTGTATTTATAGGTGTTTTATGTCATGACGATTGCCCAGATTGTTAAATGTTTTTATATTTATATTATTATATCAATAAGTTTATATAACTATTGGCAAAAAAAAAGTGGATGATATCGTGCCTGAGTGCAGTGGCGGTCTGCTTGCGATGCACAGTGACCAATCTAACTGCATTTGTCGCACGATTAGTTTACCGCGCTGCATTACTTACGTGTAATAGTATTCAAAGTTACACCAACAAAAAGCAATGGTTTAAACAATATATATTTATTTTTTACTACGAACCAGGCTCGATCACAGCGAAAACTAGACTGATCTCAAAACCAAACGAAAATTTACATTACACCTTCCAAAAGATGGTGCATACATTTAGGTAGACAAAAAAAGGTACGATTCCAAGAATTTTAAAATTACTAGGTACAAGGACAAAGACTGAAGACACATTTGAGTAAATTGGTTAGTAGCAAAAATGTTCTTGGAAGGACTACGTCATTAAAAGGTAATTAAGGATGAACATATTTGGTCATACATTAAAACTCTGGGAAAAGCGAGTGTACGAGCAACTAAAACGACAAATGCGTTGAGCGCGATGCAACACTAACAATCGATTTTTAATGAAATTAAGTCACAGAGTCACAGTCTAATATGGCCGTTTGAAAACGACTGTTATACAGATGAGTTTCAAGTTTCAATTCGATTAAATGTCTTTCACTTAATTTGGTTAATACCATTACGCTTCAAGTTAATATCTTTTCCAAAATTCAATTATTGTTATAGTTTGTACTTACTGAATAAATTAATTATATGCGAACCAGTTAGCCGTTGTATTAAGAGTTTGAAAAAAGCCTTACGAATCGACTGTTATGCACACAGGTTGAAAAATGCTGTTGTATTTAGTAATAATTTTATTAATATCATTAAAAATTCATTTGATTTATTGGACTTTACTACACTTGAAATTATTTTGTAATCAAGGTTTATTTTGCAATTTTATTATAGTATGACAAGATGTTATTGATATTAAGACTTAAACAGCCGTATGAAATGACTGTTATTCATACTTTGAGTTTAATTACTATAAATTCATTTGAATTATATTTAATATCATTAACTTATATTGATTCCAATTTGGTTTAATTTGGAAATTGGTAATTCTTCTAGTACCAGTGATTGATAGTAATTTGAGTTAACATTGCTAATCTCCTACCAAGGAAGAGCCAAATGCTTCCTCTTCTTTTGATACGAGGAACCGATCTTATGGTTAAGGTTCACGTGTGAATAAATAAAGTCATTCATGTTATTGGGTTAAAAACATAGTACATAAGAGAACAACAATAACAATCAAATTAACTTCTCAAAAAAAAAAAAATGTAAACGCTTCCAGCTATCATTCCTGTAGGAAGATGTCCCACTTCTTTAGTGGGTTTTTTCGATACAGATGGAAATAGGAAATAGAAATGGAGTAAATGTATTTATTTTAACTGATTACGAAACTATGCAGCTTTTTACTACACTCAGTTTTATGAACTACGACGTAATATATTTGTGAGAACGATTTAATAACAATAAGATTGTACACTAATGGTGGTCTCTGGCTTGACATTCTAGAACATATCTACAGGAAGTTTGATTTTGTTTATGTACAAAAACGTACAGTGTGTTAAAACAGATGTGAAATTGTTACTATTTTTATGATGACTTCATCAATATTTATTAATCTAGTAATTCTTTAAATTATTTCAAAGCTCACTCATTTAAGAACATGTTTATCTCATTTAAATTTCTAAATACATTTTTTAACAACATCTGAAAAGAAAATAATAAGTACAAACCCAGTGATAAATCACAAAATCACAAACTGTAGCACGTGACATCTTCCTATTGTAGAACACACGCTCCCGCGATAGTTGGATAGTATTTCAAGGGTTTCTAAAGAAATCTCAAGAATGCTTGATGTTACTATTCGAACTTTTTACCACTCAAAGTAAAGAATTCTACTAAAACACAAGACATGCTTTTTTCGTGTTGGTTGCTTGATAAAGAATCTTTCTGACTATCCAATGTTGAACCGAACATTGAGGTAAGTATAGAATATCGAGCAAATATTGACGGGTTAGAATGAAAGGGGGAGAGGAAAAAATACCAATATAGATGAATAATTCATAAGCGAAATGGATATCGAATGCCGGTAATGTACTTCCACTTGTGCGATCATACAAACTCAAGTGAATAATTCATAAGGATATTATCTATCGCATGGAGAATTAATTATATGGTAGTATGGAGTACGCTCCCCACACGACGTATCCGTTTTCACAACGGACTTTAAAGTTACTTTCACTACCACGAAAATAAAAGCAGAGTCTGCAGGACTTGAACTTGATGTGAGCGTTAAAATTCAGAAGGTCTTGAGAGACTCTAGTCGGTAATAATATTAGAGGTATTAACATATACAAGACGTACTGGATTGGAGTCGCTGTTCCCTTAGCCTTCCATATAATTCAGCAAATCTTACAAATTGTTTTAATCTGGAGGAAATAATCAGAGTCTGTGACTATTGTCGTATTTTTCCTGAGCACATTATGAATCGGTAGACGAAAATTGTTAAAAATACATTTCCAGCACAAACATTCCACATATCCAGAAATTAGATAATGGACTGAGTTGACTGTGGTGATCTGAGACATTTTTCTTTACGACATGGAATGGAGAGAAAGCAATCACAACTTGGTTCATTATTGTTTGCTAATAATAAGTAATTTAGGATTATATGCCAGAAGACTTTTTGTTTAATTGCCTACCGACTCCATGCAAGAAAAAAAAAGAATTAAGGAAAATATTTATAAAAATCAGGTCATATGGTTGTGTTTCTATTAAATGGGTTCCGATCCTTTCCACAAGTTGGTATATTTTTTATAATAGGCCCATATAGAGAGCATTTTGATTCGCCTAAATGGAAATACACAGTGAGGGGGTAAGAGAGGAAGAAGTTTCCTTAAACTATTGTAGATGAACTGATCTTGAAGGTCTGCAGCTTGAGAAACACTTAACCAGATAGGGTTATCCACACACATGTTCTTCGGCTGAAGAACGACACTCCGTCTTTATATGTCCGCTATGTTGACTCTCGTTCACATTGGTGTGCAGCTTCTGGTTGATGGCTTTCATTGAAAAATACTGAAGAGAAGGAGTATTTCAGTTGATATTAGAAGTAACATTGTGGGGGTTCGAAGTATGTTATGCCAGACACGGGAACTTGGTTCACTTCTTCCCCCAACAAATGTTCAACTGCGAGAAATGTTCACCAGGTATATCCAAGAGGAAAATTAATGAAAACACTAAGATGTTGTCCTGCTGTACTTTTTGGTTTCTTTATTGTTAATTTCTTTAAACGGTTGTTTAATAATATACACTTTGACTATCCTTTGGTGTTGGTATCCAGGTACAAATGGTGGCGCGGGAAAAATTAGAATTAAGCTTTATTTGTAAAATCTCCACTCGAACATTAGATTACTGAATATCACTAAATCAATTCACACTAATTTATTTACAAAATCACACACTTCTAATTAATTAATCTGTATTTAAATTAAATTTCACTTAGTACAATTATTTTAACACTACTGTGGGGTTTCTCAATTCTATATGAGAATCAACCCACAATCTCAACCACAATTTCCACCTTATTTCGACCGCGTCATACATACCCGTTTTCCTTATATGTTATTCACCTGAAATACATAATTTCCCAAGGACGCTTAGCTAAACTCATTATCCTATGCAGATAATGCATAATTGAGTTTAGCTACTATCTTCGCCATACGGCAAAACTATTGTTCTAACCATGGGATTTCCACCGGAAATTCCATTCGTATTGGTTAGCAACAACCAAGTCAAACCAAGCGACGCGGTTCCATCATAATCCATTGGCGTGGGTATTTACCAACATTCCACAGAGTTTTTCCCATGGTATTATATCCCCACCCGACGCGGCGTCCTATTGACTTTTCCCAGATCACCCAATCGCTTGGGATCAATGATCTCTTTTTGCAGGTGAATAACATCAGCTAAGTTATCCTCTCCTTCGCAGTTCTGGCTTTCCACGGTTCAATGCGCTCTGACTACACCCGAGCCGTACCACTGGGTCAGTAGGTCATGTCAGTAGCTGCATTTGATACCAACACACACAACCAAAGCTACCCCGAGATCACAGCACATCATGTTTCTGTTCTCTCATTCTCCATGTCCGTCAATTATCCTATTAACAGAAGTTACCCACACTTCGACGGGCGTGAGGTTGAAAGAGCAGAGGCGTGGTCTCTTTTGGTTGTCCTATGTGTGGAATGATATACGAATTTCACCCCCGAGTCGAGTTAGTCGCTAATCAATCCTCAAACGGAGTACACGTCTCCAGAGTCAGTATCAATCTTCACAACCGCAGCGTGCAGACCGGAGTCGAGAGTGTAAAACGGAGCGTGACAGTTTTCATTGTGCTGTGTTAGAGTTGAACGTTTCAGTAGTAACCATTTTTGTATAGGGCGGACACAAAAAAAAAAAAAAAAATCCGAGATATAATCGACAATATAAAATTCGAGACATTTTGCCGTTGCGATTCGCGCGTGTTCACCAGTGTCGTAAATACACCTCAGATAAGGGCCAAACCAGTTCCTGTGTTACTGGACAATAAACCAAACTCTTTAGTGTTAAGAACAGCCGAGAACAATAAGAATATCAATAAATCTATTGGAATAGGTGTCTAAGTGCTCGCCACAGTTTGTAAATTGATTACATTTTCTTCATTTTGTGATTCGTAAAATTACGACATTTGTGTTTTAAATGATTAAGATCTATAACAATTTTGTGTATTCATAAAAATAACCGGAAAGACTTGCAATAAAAAAATAATTGTCACCACCAACCATCACTGTTTTATTTGTCTTGGTGATTGATTTTCTGCTACCGGCTATCGGCGCCTCTATAGATCGTCGGGGATAATAGTGAACCGCGTGCCCCTGTTTGGCATACCACTTCTACCCCCACACTACTGGTACTCGACAACTTGACGACTCTTTAAGCAGCGGCTAGCCCTTAGCGCGTTGTGGTTGAATAACGACTGCGTTAACAGACGCGAAATACAATTTTTCCCGAGCGGCGGCATGACCGACCGCGGTTGTGGTTGTGGTTGAGTAATGACTGGTGTGATTAGGGATGAAGATTGGGATTTTTGATTTGCACCACAAGCAACCAATAGAGATCATCTTCACATTTTCGCTCTCTCATGTTCCCCGCCCATCGAGGTAGACAAACGCTTCGGTTAATTCGATAGTCGACGGACAAGGGAGAATGAGAGAACCGCAACAGAATGTGCAATGATCCCGGGGTGGATTTGGTTTTTGTGTGCATGTATCAATGCAACTCCGATGATAGCCCACTGACCTGATTCGGTGAATGTGGTGATGTCAGAGTTCATTGAACTGTGGGAAGATAAAATTGAGAAGGAGAAGAAATGTTTTGTAGCTATTCACCTGCAAGAAGAGATCATTGATCCCCAGCGAATGGAGTGTCTGGGAAAAGTGAATAGGACGGCGAATCGGCTAGGGAAATCTGATCGTGGGAACTAAATTAAATACTTTGATCATTTCCTCAGCGATTGCATGATTATGCAACCGCGTCGTTTGTTCAGACTATGCCGTTGCTAACCGACATGAAATGCGATTTCCGTACGAAATCTTATGGTTAGCGAAATGGAGTTGCCGTATGGCGAAGAGGTAGCTAAACTCAATTATGCATTATCTGCATAGAATAATGAGTTTAGCTATGCGTCCCTTTGGAAAACATGATTTTCAGGTGAATTAACTGAACGGTGGGATACGGGTTGATGTGACGCGCTGTTAGCGGTCAAAATTAGGTTTGAAATAGTGGGTTGGTTCTCCATATAGTATAGAGAACCCCCACAACATCTCTAACAACGGAGCCGGTATAAACCATACCGAAAATATTCGAATGCCAAAATTAAATTTGTAACGCCTCAATTTCCTATCAATTTCATTGCTCAATACAATACTGTTATCGATGCCCCTAACAAAATATGAGAATTTATACCCCACGTTGGTTCAATATTTGCCACGTGAATTGTAGATCTTCTACAATGTTCAATTAAAATTTCCTTGGACTTTTGAATGAGGGCTCATTACAATTAGGAGCCGAATAAATTCAAATACGGAGACTTTTCTTTTTTCTTTGATGATGTAAAATACCAATCATTGACAATCGGTGTAATGTATCATTCGGTTAGGGAACCTTATTGAGGTTTACCGATCTGGTTCTTGAGTGCAAGAATAAAAGTGCTTGGGCCAGAAGATTGTAAGCCCTCTCCTTAACAAGATAGTGGATTAAAATATGGGCGATAGATAAGTGGTTGCTGATGGAAATGTGAAATAGTGTTGGTGTAGTGATCTGAGGATTATCTGAACACCATAAGACAACGACTTATGGTCGTTTTTTTATTTAACGTCTCTCACAAAAACCAATTTCATATCGCTGAATGAGTGCTGTCCTTTGGGGCCCAACCTATCTCATATCAAGTACTTCCCTGGATGCTCAGTTTTCGCTCGGCAGAGACATGAGCAAACAAAATTGCCATTCTTGGAGATCTGAAAAGCCATTTCACCCACAAGATGTGACTGCTTAGTGTGCGCTGTGGACTGGTGGTGTAATTTGTCCATCATCATCATCATCGGCTCTACAACCGGGATCCGGTCTTGGACTTATTTAGCAAGTAAAATTTGATAAATTTTCCATAATTTGTTTTTCGGGTAGGGTTTGTGGGGTAGAACGTGTGTGTGCCGACATTGGCACTGGTTAACTCCTACTCCACGGATTGCTCCACCGAATTTGATGGAATAAAACGCTGGTTAAACTGTTTCGAATTTTATCGTTTATTGTACTGCAGGGACACAGGCACACGCTTCACAATGAAATTAGTCTAATCTTGTGTTTACTTAACTTTTAAGTTTTAGAAATCCAACAGTTATAAGTTAAATCGATTGTTGCTTGTCTTTTATTTCTTTGTATTGTGTATTCGTTTTTACTAAACTATAGAACACTTTATTTCGAACTTATGTTATTTTTCTCTTTACGAATAAATTATGTGAATAATAATGTTAAACTAACCGGGTACTGAACTAAAGCACACACAAACACACTTCACGTCACTCGATTTTCCGGGCGCACTCCACTTAGGTTGAGACTCGACTCCCTGAACTCTTTCTTCGACTAAACTACTTTTGTGCGCGGATCACCTTGTTGGCTCGTGATGCGAGCTCATGGGTGGTCGAACCGTGGGAATGAAAAAGCATCTTTGGGATAAGTATTTGCAGTTGTCCAAATACTACGTTAGGGATTAGGATGCATTTGGGATAATTACACAATGATGGTTGTGTTTACAACCATGTTAATTGCGTATTGCATTCCTATGGAGTCATGGGTCGAATTCCAGTGTGAGTATTTACACTGGCATTGAATTCGGCTCTTGGCAGCTAGGCGCGAATTGCGCCTGTCCTTTGAAGATTGCATAAAAGCCGCCGTGAGTACTGGTGCAACATGAAAATCTGTTGCGCACGTGTGGGACAGTAAATGCAGGCAGAGGGGGGTTCTGCTTATTGTTTTCATAATCCACTTCGGTTATCTAGTATGGCAACCGAAATGTTTTCCTTTTAGAACAATGCTGAGATGCATTGATGTATGCGGTACTGGCGTACCGAATTTCTTCTAGGGAAAATTGATATACCGCGTTAACTGCGTGAATGTCCTTGATGGGCAGATGCTTGATGGATGCGATTTGCAAAATCGAAAGGTAATGCAATCGGTGGGAGAATGCTTGGGGAAGTTATTGCGCTTGCATGGTAAAAATGATGAAATTAGTGGAGCTTTAGGAAGGAAGATTTGGAGGTAGATTGAAAAAGGTAGCAGTGGTATTAGTAGAAACGCCACAGGTTATTAGCCTCGCGCCAGTAATTTGTTCATACTTTTTCGAAAATGAAGAAACTGTGACTGTTAATTCTCAGCGGTATGGCCTTTTGCTCACCGATTGTTTTTTTTTTTTTTTTTTTTTCAGAAATTGAAGATTTCGATGTAAGTAATGTGTGGTTCCAACCATACGACGTAACAAGTCACACAACACGACCAATTTAGATTTTATTCCACGAAAGATTCCGCGCTTCCCATTAACTTTGGAGATTCGGTTATGTCAGTTAGTAACCGAGATCATGCGATATGACGCTCTTGGAGTTTTTTGGTGCAGTTATGGATCAGTTGAAAGTTTACATTGGACAAGATGGGACCCAGATACCTAATGAAAAATACTTCCAAAGAATTGAGTATGAAAGCGGTTATCTGGTGAACATTTAAGTGTTATATTAAGTTATGTAACAGCAAAGTTCAGAAAATAAAATAAAAACGATCTATCGAAATTGGAACATTTTGTGCGTGTGTGTTTTTTTCTAATCTTACTTTCTGAAGACGACATGAGATCTAGGCGATCACTGAACAGACAAATTTGAGATTATTTGTGGTGATTGCTTGAAAGATCGAACTATAAAATTTCCTTCGCAAGACCAACCGGAAAAATCTCGGCGGGAGGGCCTCAGCCAATGGCAACAGAAATGAGGTACCGCCGTGGCAGGAAGATAGATGCTCGAAACGATACTGAGAAATGGCCCATACTGTAAGGTAGAATTTAACATGTCCCAATCCCTGCACAGATTCAAACACACTGAAAACTCGTACTGCCCGTCCCGCAAAGGATGTGTATAAAACGCGGAACACTTACTAGCCGAATGCAGTAGATTCCAGGAGCAGCGGCGTATGGTTGCTGAACAAGTTAATGGTGTAGTAAACGTCACCATAATAAGACCACTAATGCTAGGCTGAAGCAATGGATGCGAACTTCTGAGATTTCTAACAGATACACACATAATATATAAGCAAATAGTGAAGAACAACATAGAAAGAACATGGAATAAGTAAAAGCAAGAGCCATATACCAACAATAACAGAATTTGTATACGCGGGAGTGGCCTGATGTGTTGAGCATTGGTCCAATCTTTTAGTGATTCTAACCGTCATAGCGTCAGTTCGAATCACACGTTCTTCACTATCATTGCAAACGCTATAAACTCGTGAGGGGATGACTCGATAACATTATGCAGAAACTCCGCAAACTAGAAGAACTGCGACAAACTTCGAGCCTGCGCCTGGGAGAGACAGTACCCCGTGGAACGAACAGGAATGGATTGCAAACAAGGGGTGGATTTAGTCCGTATGTATTGTGGCATAATCGAGAATGGAATGAAAGTGGCCCCAAGGCAACTGTGTTCTTTAAAGATTATCGCTTCTATCCTTTAAAGATTACGCCGCAAAGAGAAAAAATAATAGAAATAATGGGTGGCATACAATCGCCCGTCATTTTGTCAAATATCGGTTTTTCAAAATTGCTTAAGACAAATATTAGACTATAGTGTTAATATCAATAATCTGTTTGGTCCTTTTATTTTAGATGATTATTGACGGGAAACCACTTCTTGGTAGCCCATAAAGGACACCATTACTCGACATCGTAAAACATATTCCCAAAAGTGTAATGTTTGTTGAAATTATTCATAGCAACTCTATCTACTTCTTACTACAGAAGTTTTGGATTGATTTTACCTCATGCATCGACCTCCAACGACTACTTAATTCGGGGCTCTTGTAAAGCGCAGATTTAATTAAGACACACTTCACAATAACTTTATGACGTCTACTTGTTAGATTCTCCAATTAAGTGCTTATGTGCACCAGTGCTCAGAAGAGTATGTTGCCAACAAACTGGTTGATCGAACCGACGAAATAATGAAGATGATTCCAGGTATGAGGCGGATTCCAGCGATGTAGATAATTCCAGCGAGGACGATGACTACCTCTCCGAAAATGATGATGGTTGGAGACGACTTTTCCACTTCACCTGGAGTACTTGGTCTCTAACATTGTGTGTACATCGTAGTTGACGTCTTCGAGGCGATTCAGTCAGCTCTCCAAACACAGTGTTACTTTCATCTGCATCCATCCGATTGCACACATTCCCAGCGTCTGGTTTTTCGACGTTGTCATGCAACACTTGCACTTGAAGAGATTCTATTTTGGTCGCACTAATTGGGGCAATCCGTGGAACGCAAAGAGAGTCGTTTCAAAAACAAGTGGGTAAAACTACCAACGGTCGTTTCAGAGCACTGTAACACGAGATTTTGTTTCTTTATTCACACAATGATCTTGTCGATTGTTGTATAGTCGATTCCTTTGATCCATTGTGATTTTTAAAAATCACCTGGTAAGATCGCCTGTTCTTCGCTGCTGGACAATTCCCTGATTCAATGGATAAGAGACTATCTTTCTGACCATTCAATTCAAGTGGTTCTTGATGGTGTCAAATCTGTCTGCCATCAAGCTCGGAACTCGAACCCACTATCTTCCTCATATTTATATGGTTTGTACCAATAAGAAGTTCTCGAGTCAACATCTGTGCCAGAACGATAATTTTCTTTTTTTATAAAGTAATGTATTCGTTTTCGGGTTTGGCCGAAAAGAAAAAGCAAAATTATAATTGATTCGTTTATTGTAATTAAATATCACCTTGTAACAAGGAACTTAATAACAACAACAAAAAAACTGTTTTCTAACACTGACTTCATATATCCAATGGTCCACCGCAAGGCAACAACAAAACAGCATTCATCGGTTATCTAGTTGAATCTTTTAGTTGTGGCAGGGAGTCATCGCTCGGAACCTGTTTTCGATTATTGCACCGAAAGAAGATCATTGGCTGGCAACGGTTCCAACTGAAGGTCATTCCACTGCCGTCCCAGTCGCCTGAGAGCACACTCCCGATTTCCTGATCTCAATCTTGTCGGCACCAACTTTCCGTTGCCTACTCTTAGGCGATGTATTACGAGTGTGCCCTAAATGCGTTTCAAATGTCAGCTAGCACTACATTCAAACACAGTGGTAGAAACTATAATTTACTTCCTCCATCATTTAAAATATCGTTGCATTTGTTGTTTGGTTTGTTGCTTCTACTAGTGTGGTGCGTGTGCTTGACGTGTGAGCATTTTAGGGCTCGTTACAAGTACTTTTTTTTTTCCTAGGAAGTGTCTCTAACGTGGACGTAGATTTTCACATTTTCCAATGCCTGACAGGACACCGGTGTTTTGTTTTGAAAACTCGTTCTATTCATCTGGCAAGAGATGTGTAGAAAACCTGTCACATATCTTAACCGGTTCCAGTAGTACTTATAATATTAAGATCAAACAAAAGATAGGAATTCGTTAACGCCTGGCACATTATGCAGAAGAAGGTGTATGCCGATCTCGGCCCGGAATAAATTCCCAGAGACTTGGGGGTACGAAGAGGGATGTGCTCATTTCACTTTAGAAACGTGGGAAGACACAGAGGAGAAATTGCATCTAAGTCCGGGAATGTTGGAAAGATCGGCTCGAAAATAACGTTCCATTGAAATGGCTCTACACTGAAAACCAATACCGCCTCAAAAAAGGCATTCGTTCCGAAATCGGTTTCATCTCCCATATTTGGACAGGCAAATCCAAAACCGCGCTACACGTGGTCGATAGGATGCAAAAATAATCATTGAAACATAGGCGCAACGAATCATGCCTGTCTCTTTTCTACAGATATTATCACGGTCGTTGCACAAATGAACTTGATGAATATGTTCTGTCTCTTCAGACATTTTCCCCTGATACCCTATAAATCTGTAAATGCGCATCAGTTCACGTTGAAAAGCAACTTCAGGCGCACAAATGAACATAGAGAGTCATTCTTGAGCCGAACCACACGAATGTGGAATGCTCTAACTTATCATGTGTTTCCTCGTCGTTGTAATGTCCAGGCATTCATGACCAATATACGCCGACACCTCCTTTCCTTATTCGCTTTCTCTCCATCCGCTCGCAATGTACTTCAAGATCCCACTTTTGTGCGCGCTAGTGTAAAAAAAAAAAAAATGGCACAAAAAGAGAACTATTCAGGGAACGCCTGGATTGGATTGAAGAGGAAATTATGCTTTTACTCGTCCGAGTAAAGGCAACAAATTCAAGTCGGAGGCTAATTGACTATTTTTTTTGTGCATAATCTACCGCTTTTCTTATTTCGTACTTCTTTTCGTGTGCCATAATAGAATTAGTTCGTAATTCCAAGTAATTAGTGGGACACTCGTCCTAGATGTTATCAAATCCAATTTGTTCGCAGTCCCTCAACCAAGTTCAATTAAAATCCCGCTGAGATAGATTCTATAAAAAATGAGGAGATCCAGCTCCACCCACACACTGCCCCAATCTGTTTTATCCAGCCTGACAATTCCCTAATTATGTTTAACCGTGTTGAGAGTACCCTACAACGGCTTGTTGCTTTACCATGTAACACACAACCCTCCCTCGAAAATGGAATTTAAATTTTCTAATTCTCTATCTCTTTAGCTTCTTTGGAAGCAACCCAACACCGTTTTCTTTCTCCATTTAGATTTTCAGGAGGTAAAAGAAAGAATAGGAAATGAAGGACTAAAAATTAGCAACAACAAAAAAAAAAGTAACGAAATTGTAAAGCTAGGCTCATGCTATACCTGCGTCAAGGAAATTATCTTTCCTTTGCTTTTCGGTTCAAAAAAGAAGAAAAGAAGACGAGCAGTGAAAAAAGAATATTTTAATTAATGACGGGCAATCAAAATGTGGGGAAACATTAGCATACCCTTCTTGAAGAAGACAAAATTACTTGAAGCAAGGATCACGTTTGGGAACCTCTGCTGATGAAAAGAAGAAAAAGTCTGCAAATTTATCTTAAGTAAATTAATATTCTGCAGACGGAAGTCTTAACGAGTTAATGACAACCAATCTAGAAAAACGGCTGCCTAGGGCATATTTGAATACTTCAATAAGGTTGCGAGTTACATGTGTACCTTACTGAAATTATTGAAACAACGTGTTTACGTACTTAGTTAGTCAATACTGAAACCTGGTATTGTGTAAGTTCATCAACCTAAATTCCAGATTATCCCCCATTTGATACAGCAAACCTAGGTTTCGAAAATGCCAATATACTGGATGTGTTAAAGCTTCTCTTCAATATGACGGTCCTTTAACAAAATACTGGATAGATTTAATGAAGCAAGATTTATGGTACATTATATTAAACTATGATCCTTGGACATTTATTTCAGAGAAGACATGTTGTCGAATGTAGCATTTCTAAAAAACACGTACGTGATTTCAGTTATCGCTGCCTCAAAGGAAAAAGTCTATTAATGTTAAGTTGGGGCCATGTTCTTGCTAGTTTATGGCACCTGGTGGAGATATCACTTTCAAGTGCAAATTCACAAAACAACAGGTAAATGTGTGTTTTTCATTAAATTCCGCATTTATTTAAAAAAAAGTAATAACATTTTTCTCTTAAGATAAATGTTCTACTTATGATATTTTTTCATATATATATAATCTCTAAAATTTTTTTCTTGCTTTCATCCGAACACAAGAATTTTAGGTATTAACATAAAACTGAATGGACAGAAATAATACTAAAACTAAAACTACATCTAGGGAAGGGAAAAGAGAGCATTGCGCCTGAGAGGCATATTATATTTGGGGACGTAAAGTCCTTTCTTCGTCATGTATCTCATTGATCACCATACTGATACGTAGACGGTCTAGAATATTAGAGATATTGTGGGGGTTCTATAAGCCATTCCCAAAGAACCACCCACTCCCTGTTAATTAACCGTCTCCCACTTACCAGGTAAGTTATTATACTTACCTGCAAACGAACATCGTAAGCTACTCTGCATCACCTTCCAACTGAAAACATAAGCCCACGGCAAGATTACCATCTTACCGTGGCATCAAACTTTCACCCCGGGGCATGCTTGCATCCAACGCATCACGTTTCCGAAATCTAATTCGGTTACCTCTTCATGTAACCGACATTAATTCCCGAACATGTCAATGCGCATTGCTGAGAAGCACTTTCTCCCACACGTGCATGACATGCCCATCCTCGCCTTATCGGCTGGAACATCGGTCGATCGTGCAAACAACAAGCCGTTGGTCCAGAACACACGTCGACCAACGTACTTGTTGACACAACTGCAGCCGATAGTTTCCCTACCATTCGGTAATTAAATATTGCCCCCATATCTTTAGGTTCGCGATAGCGGCAACCAATTTCCCATTATCGGCTACCAACCGATCGTAGAACTAGATATGAACATGATTGCTACATAAGCAATCATACCCTGGTCATGTCTCAAGTATCGTTTCCTAAGCAAATAATCATAGTAATGGCCATGACCCACGATGCTTGCCCAAACTAAATGTTTAGCCATCCCGCCTGGTCCCTGGCCATTGTCGGCGAGGTTTCTGTTGACTTAATTTCACCATAATATCTATCCTACATCATGCACCAGAACTGAACCAAACAAAATGCATCTAATGTACGACCCGCCAAATAGCGCCAAATACTTGTCCTATACGGGCATATGGGAAATCCTCCCATTTAACTCCTTTTTGATCGCCCATTGGACGTCGCCAAGTTGATCCGCCCCCCCTTCGCCGCTCCCATCTCGGTGTATCCACCACGGTTGCATCGGATGGGATGTGGATTGCATCGGAGAGTCAAAATTCATACTCCGTAGAGTTCGCTTGCCGTCCGTTAATTCTCGGTTAGAGTGCGCTATATCAGAAGTACTAAAGAATCCATTTCTTGTTTCTGACGATTGCACTGTGAACCGAACGTTTTATAAATAAATGAACAGTGTCGCGATTAGAATAATTCAACTGTACAAGTACTTTGACATTCCTTGAATATCAAGATGTGCTTTTAATCGTAATTAATATTCGTGACTTGTAACAAAAAAGGAATTTGTGACAATAAAAAAACAGTGCTCGACACCAACATAAAGCGTTGTATTATTTATTTCTTCTGGACCAAAAGCTGCTGCTAGCAATAGGACGACTGGGCGCACCACGAAGGAATTTCGGACGTGTCGATAGCGGAGTATCGCCAACAAAGGACTTCCAGCCGTGTTTACTTCTACCATCTTCTCTGGAGCAGTTAGTGTTTTTGAACACAAAAACATCAACAGTGGAGTTTTTATTGAACCCGTACCCTAGCCGATACCAATATAAAATCCCGCCCACAATATCTTTGTCGTAACAAATTCGTTTATCACTGGCACCGCGGAAAGCGTGGTAAATGATAGGCACCCCACGTTTGTCTTGGATAAGACCTTTTATATCCAAGAAGAGGAACACTTCTGTGGGAATAAACACATTCTGGAGAGTACTCTCCATATACATACGAGGGTCGCCTCTTATGTTTCGGGATTTGGCAACCCTAGTGTTGCAATCCGGCCATTGACAGCTCTGTCGTAAAGTTGGACATTATTGAGGTTATACACACTCAGAACGTTTTGACATACGAGCGCTATTTGTGTTGTTTACAGTAACTTAAAAGATTCATCTCGGCCCAAAAATGGAATTAAATCGTCAACATTTTCGTGCGATTATTTTTTACAACTTTCGGCGTGGATTAACTCAGCAACAGTGCATGGATGAACTTAATTCAATTTTTGGCGATGAAGCTCCATCAAGGATCAGTGTTTATCGATGGTATGGTGAATTCAATCGTGGTCGTAGTTCACTCCAAGATGAACTTCGTGAAGGTCGTCCAAAATCAGTTGTTGTTCCGAAAACCATTGATGCTGTGCGCGAGCTGATATTGGAAGATCGTCATGTGACCTATCGTGAGATTGAGACAACCTTAGGCGTTAGTGGGACCAGCATACATTCAATATTGCATAAACATTTGACTGTCAAAAAAATTTGTTCGCGTTGGATCCCACACAATTTGTTAATCGCCCAAACAAAGGCTCGTGTCAATTGGTCGAAAGAAATGCTCAAAAAATACGGTCGTCGTGCTTCGAAACACGTCTATGACATCGTGACAGGTGATGAATCGTGGATTTACGCGTATGAGCCCGAAAGTAAACAGCAGTCGACTGTCTGGGTGTTTCAAGATGAGTCAAATCCAACAAAAGTTGTTCGCGCACGAAGCACTTCCAAGCAAATGGTCGCCTGTTTTTTCGAAAAAACTGGACATGTCGCAACCGTACCACTAGAACAACGCAGAACAGTCAATTCTGAGTGGTACACAACCATTTGTTTGCCAGTTGTCTTCCAAGAAATCAGGAAAACCAACCGCCGAAGACGGATCACTCTTCTCCACGACAATGCGAGCTCTCACACATCGGCTGCGACAACTGCATTTTTGAGCACCCAAAACATCGATTCAATGGGTCATCCGCCGTATAGTCCTGACTTGGCACCGAATGACTTCTTTTTATTCCCGTACGTAAAAAACAAACTGAGAGGTCAACGTTTTTCGACACCTGAAGAAGCGGTTGCTGCATTCAGAATGCATGTGTTGGAGATACCTCAATCAGAGTGGCAAACGTGCTTCGGCAATTGGTTCAAACGCATGCAAAAGTGTATAGATCTTCATGGGGAATATTTTGAAAAACAATAAAGTGATTTTCGATGATCAATATTTGTTTTTGTTCTCTAATCCCGAAATATAAAAGGCAACCCTCGTATCATCGTGATAGAATACCCCGGGTATAAGATTAATTTTCACTGCACACTGCCCTTAGAGATAATTTTCATTATGGAGTTGTCTTCTTCTGTTTAGTCCTGATTTGTCGTACAGGACTTTTGTGGCGGTTCCGCCAAACGCCACGGTTCGCTTTCCTGAAAACCCCCCATAACTTCCACCCAATCTCATAATTTCACTAAGCCAATCGCATTAGCATCTTAAATGCTCCACGCATTAAACCAATCAAATCTTTAACCTAAAAGTCCCTGTAAAAGAAAAACTTACCTTTCATCCATCCCTTCGCTTACTATTCCCCGTAAGATTTCTTGTTCAACTTATCAGGAATTCCAAACCAATTTGGCACCTTCGCTGCCAGGCAGATTCCCCTAGACGAATTCCAAATAACAAAGGATATGGATTACATACTATGTAACCTTCACCAGGGACCATAAACATTGCGCTGTCTATTTTTCAGCTTCGCGATGTGCATGATAAATCTCTTAACGTACACATTGGCTGGCGGCCTTTTCTCCTAACAATAAATAACCCAAGCAGCTGCATATAAATAGCGCAATCGACACTGAATCCAATTTCCCTAACTCGCACCATGTGCAAACAAAGAACGCTGTCCTTCAAAGGTTTTCCGGTGATACCATAAATAATTCACATCGTTCGTGGTATCCCAAATACAATTCCCTGTAAATAAGCTAGAATCAATTAGCACCATGTGCATGGGCATTGCGGCTATCATTACAGCTGCAATGCATAGCTTAGACAATGATCTACCCGATCTCTTTGCCTTCCCATACTTCTGGATCTGTTTCTCATGACTAGCGGCATAGAGCAAACAGAAAACCAATTATCATCCAAGGAGATTCGGTTTGTTTGCTGTACCGAACTCGCATCTAATGAATGCACATTTTCCCTTCTTTGTTTCAGATTCGTTCCCATGGCCTTGTGTATGAAAAAACCAATGTGATCTTCACTCACACATACACATACATTGCCAAGTCTTTCTTCCTTGTTTTCACCACGAGAGAAACACTTTCTCTCTCGAGAAAACTCACCACTGGTGGCGAAGTGGCTCTGCATCGAGCAGAGCAACACGGAGTCCATTTCCATCCCCCGACCGCCATGGTCGTTGCCGCTCCCGCTGTCCGTACCGCTGCGGACACGCGTTCAGCACACGTCATAGTCGGGAGTTTTTCATTCTCTGAGTGCCAGTCGAGAATCAAGTTTTAAGCGTTCAAGCAATTACCATAAAATTAAAATTAGGAACAGTGCGTAGAGTTAGAATGTTGTTAAATGTGACAGATGGGGATGGAAGTGAACGGAGTGCCCATGCCTGGCACAATACCTCCTTCCCCACACTTTATTGGGGTAGAGCTTCTTATGTTGCGACTCTGGTGTTCTATACATTCCATGGCAGAAACGCAAATACTACCTCTCCAATACACCAAACTTTTCCATGTAGAATGGGCTTATGTCATATAATACATACCAAGTATGAGATTATTTTGATTTTAGAGTCTAGAAGACTAGTACGAAATAGACTTCTTGCATTTGCGGTTTTAGCTGCGGTATGAGCTGCTTTTATGTGCCAAAGTAAAGAATCTGATCTAGCCAGATAGGATCTAACTACAGCTTTTTCTTGTAGGGGAAGATTATTACTTCCTACAATTGAAAATTGTTTCCAATTCTGTTTTGTATTCATCGATGCCCTGGACCAGGTCTTCTGTTTTCTGAAAATTGATCCTTAATTTCTAGTCGTCGCAAAAAGGTTGGATTCTATTGAAGTCATCTTGCAGAAGTCTGTTGATGACATCAATCTTTTATCCAGACCTTTACCATGCTATCGCATGGTTAAGAGAACTCATCAGTTCACTAGTGAAAATGCTAAACAAAACGGGAGAATTCACTGCTGTAAGCCGTTTTTGATGTGAGAGGTTTTGTTGGATGTTATATCTCTACATTTCATCACAAACTGTTTACCCATTATCATATCGTAGATAACGCATAACAAAAGATTCGGGCTTACCTTAATTTGATATCGAGGCTCTCTGAATGGCAGTATGGGTTCCGGAAAGGTAGATGAATCCGTAAGGTACTATCTGTTGTATGCGACATCACTCGCAATATGATAGCTGGTTCACGATGATTAGGATGCACGAAAAAATATTGCGCCGTGGTGACACTAGACATTAAAAATGCATTTAACTCGGGGAACTGGAATCGGATTCTACTAGCCTTCGGCGATCTACAAGTCTCACTCTGCTTGGTGCGTATACTAGCAAACTGTCTTTTCCATAGAAGACTGCTCTATGACAATGATAAAGGACCACAGGAATATAAAATAATAGCGGGTGTACCCCAGTGATCTGTATTACGCCTGCTGTTATTGTATATTATGCTTGATTGTGTGGGGAGGAAATATTGTGCCAATACACGGGCACTCCGTTCACTTCCTCCTCCATCATCAATTGTTCACACGCGAAGGTTCATCCGTTGTTCCGCCGACACAAAAGGAAAAGCCGACATCGATCAATTGTCACTGAACATGCCATCACACCAAGTGAAAATATAAAACACCAACACACTATTTCTTTGTTTAGTTTTATTTTTATTTTAAAAGGAAAAAACACTATTATTGTGATAACTAGTTTGAATCTATGGATTATTGTTCCATTTCATTTACTTATTAAATACTAACATTTTACGGTGGCACTGTTTGAAATATAAGAACTAATTCGAACACTGATTGTACGGACTTGGGGTGCAACACGAACACGACTCCAAAATATATATGCACGTCTCCGCAGTGACGGAGAGCGGGAGTGACGCGTGACCATGGCGGTTAGTGGATGGAAAACGACTCGGCGATATTCGATCGTTTGGGGTGAGCTTTTGGTGATGTGGTGAAAAGGAAATGAAATTTCCTTTGACTAGTGACCAATGGATGGCGATCTCTGGGATGCGGTGGTGTATGTGTCTGTTTGTACACATCACCGTGTTTATCGATGTATTTAGCCAAGGGAGAAGCGACCTAAGGCATCGAAGGGATGTGCTATTGTATTACAGTACTTTATACATTGAGAATTGTATATCGTATCTTAGGTCGGTGGCCAAAATGAATCCCTTGCTTACATTTGTATATGGGTTAGTTGCGGCAGGGAAAGAAATTGAAGATTGTTTGTTAGTGGGAAAACAAACAATGAGTTGAATCCTATGCATGTTTACATGCGTAGAAATATGGTTTATGGCATCTGTAAAAAGAAACTATCCGACATAGGATTTTAACACAGCCAAAGGGTGCCGACTGGCTTGGGATTCATGATGCCATATGCACTTTAAAGAATTATTTCCAGGAACCTTACCTAACGCGGTGTATGCATTAATGTCCTTGCAAAAGGAAATGTTTCAGGTATGCTGGGTGGAGATTGCGGTGCAGGTCTGGGAAATTGAAATTTGCCTGGGGTTCTTGAAAAGGTAGAAAAAAATTATATGTGAAGAGATGAATGAAGGTAAGTTTTCTTTTACTGGGACTTTTTAGATTATACCTTAGATAATCCTAGATGCGTAAACCATTTAAGGTGCTAATGCAATTGCATTAACAAAATTATATGATTGGATAGAGTTATTGGTGTTTTTTAGGAAGGCGAACCGTGGAGTTTGCCGGAACCGCCACGACTGTGCTCAGGGTCAATGTACCGGAAGGAGTTAGAAACATTGGGTACGCAGATGATTTGGCGATAGTGGCCGTAGCTAAATATCTAGATGACCTGGCGAATATTTACTCCCAAGCAATTCAGAACATTAAATGCTGGCTAGATATGACCGGACTGAAACTAGCCGGACATAGAGCGTTGAACACCTTGAATTGAAAATAGAAGGACACACAATCAGATCTACCAGGCGTATTCATAAGTACTTTAATTGAGGTTTAACTAAGAGATGGCTCTAACGAAAAGTGTACAGCGTATTAATTTGACACATACGTCATTTTGTTCGTCTGAGATTTAACTACAAACACACGCAAGTTGAGTCAAACTAGCGTATTTGTTTTATCGTTCAGTGACCTTGTGGAGTTTTTTGCCTGATAATGTGGCACGCATTGCTTTTCTTATTCTGGTCTAGACGCACGAACTTAACGCAATTTTTGAAGTGCTGTAAAAAAAAAGCAATCAATATTTTTACTTTTCATTTTTTTATAGGATGCTTATTAATATTTCAATTACAATACAGTAAAAAAAATTGAAAGTAATAAATTCAAAAAGATTATTAATTTACAGAAATGCCTCTATCGTTGGAACTAAAAAAAATTGAAAAAATTTTTTTTTAACAAAATGGCGACTGCTTGAAAAAAAAATTTATTTTAGTACCACTTTTTTTTAGTTTTTCGAATTTTTTAAAAATAGTTAAGATTGAAATTTGGGGATAGGATAGTTCATGCAATAGAAAAGCCTATAAAGAAGACATATACTAAATTTGAAGTAAATTGGTTTAGTAGAACTTGAAAAATCGTGGGTATTGTTTTAAAAACGACAGTTTCGAGAAAAACGCGTTTAAAAATTTCAGGGCATAGCAGGTTCAAGTGACATAATATTGCTAAAGCAGCTGTAACTGCGCCAATTATTGGAATTTTAAAATTTCTTTTGGACAGCATATTCTTAAAAATATAAACTATAAGAAAATATAAAAAGAAAAAAATCGATTTTTTCAAAATTCTAGACCAGAATACCCCCTTAATCAAAAGAAAAAGGCTGTTGAAAGTCATCATTTTCTGGTAGAAACCTGTTGTGAATATGCTCCATAAATTAGAACATGTCAGACACGGTTTCGACAATTTAAAAGTGCTGATTTCAATGTGAAAGACGGTGAGCGCGCTGGTAGAATACAAACATGTGAAGACGAGCAATTGCAGGAGTTATTGGATGATGACCCAACTCAAACTCAACAGCTATTACCAGAAGCATTACACGTGTCACAAGAAAAAATCAACAGACGCTTATGAGCAATGGGGATGATAAATACCAGGTGGCACGTGCTCGACGAAGGGTTTGCCGCGAAAGGCAAGCTGTTTTTCCTGGCATGCTATTCATAAATTACCTAAAACCCGGCCAAATATGTAGAAGCCGATGACCAGTATTTTGAATAAAAAAAATGTATTCCCCTGGAAAATTACGTTTTTGTTTTTACCAAAGAAACCGGAAAAAACGTATGCATGCACCTAGTAGTCCCTATATTACATATCTTGGTGTTACCCTCGACAACAAATTGACCTTCAAGGAATACCTGCCCAAAACGAATGAAGTAACAGCAAGAGCATGCAAAGTTTAGGCGAGATTGTTACTCAATGTAGTGATAACCAGTGTCAACACCTCCATTATAATTTATGCACCTCACATATGTGCAGGAGCCGCACAGTATGAGTCATACATGAGGGGTGTGAACTCAGCACATATGCTGGCATCATTAAGAGAATGCTGCGCAATCCGAACAGTATCCGAAGATGCCATAAATGTCTTGGCCGGGAGGAAACCACTTCACATTGCAGCTAAAGAAAACGTTGCATTGCATAAGGTCTCACGTGAGAATCGTCGGCGAATGTTAGGCTCTCAAGCCTAAGCAAATGGCAACGAGGATGCGAATGTTCCACCAAAGGAAGATGGACCCACACCATGATACCTGATGCAGAAACCTGGGTGAAAAGAAAACATGGCGAGTTGAACTACATTTTCGGCAATACTTGCACAAGTAAAAACATGTCAATCACCCATACTGCTTGTATTACGAGGGCAAAACAGAAAATGCGGAACACGTACTCACAGAGTCCGTGGTATTTGAGACCGCATGAATGATTTTGGAGAGGATCTACCGATGCTACAATTTGATTGTAACCCTCTGTCAACCCTAAAGTATCGGTTTATAACAATTTTATCCACTTTCATGAAAAAAAAACTCCAAATCTGGATTAATCTTAGAGATTTTGGGTCTATGTCATAGGATTGGGTTTGTTTCTTTTCTTTTTCTATAAGGATATAAATGTTCCAAACAAAACTTTAGTTTCAAAATATATATGATTTTCTACAACATAAAAATAGTCTCTGGACCTAAAATTGTTGACAATTTTTGTCGTCCAATTTCCCGAATAATTCGTCCTCTGTTACCTATCCAACTCAACTTGGACGAACTTTTCTCTTTCCCAAGATCTTCATCTTATAAAACCTTAAAATTTCACCCGGAAAATTCCATCTATTATCCAAACCTATTGTTTCTGTTTATATTCTATGAGAACTTAATTTGAATTTCATTAGCTACCAGCCGTGCTTTGGCTTAGTTGCGAGTGCAACTTATATCCGTGAATCCAAAGCAATTTCCGGTCACAACACCAATCTCGACTAGTTCTTGGCCGCTCTGTAGTAAGTATTCAAATGACCACAACGTAAATATTTTGTTGGTATTTTCATTATTGTGAACTTCCTGTTGTCGATTTGCATGCAAATGTCTTTCGCATTCGCTTCATGTTTCTACTGTCCCCAATTTTGTTCCATGGATTTAAGATAAAGACACTTCCTGTTAAGTATTGACCTTTCGACCTCCGAGTCCATCACGTTTTAATTAAAAACTTTTCAAACCGAATTTACTGTGTAGATGCAAATTTTGTATAAGAATTGCAAATCTCCTTGATTTCTTTAAAGCCATCACATCCATGGAGTGTAGTACATAGAGTCACATATTTCCAACAGCAAATATAATTCAGTTACGGGATTGTGTGTGATGTGATGTTTTTTGTTTTTTTATAAGGGATAGTGTATGCAGTTAGTAAAGGAAGGATTACTAGAACAAAGGTTGTTAGTGAAATAAAGAGGCTGGAGGTTTCGAGGATAAATAAAAATTTTATTGGACACAGCACAAAGCTGAACTTCACAAGAGATATAAAAGATATAACAAAGCTTAGTGGCTTTGGCTTAATTCAGGCAATGTGAGTAGTTATAAGCTAAAGTGTATATAACTTTACAAACTAAAGAACGTAAGCTTAACCTAAGGTAAACAAGACATATTATGATGGCAAAAGTAGGGGCGGGAGTGGGGACAGAGGAAAGTGTAGAAAGCGCCGCTAAAGATTAGTGGTGAGAATGGTTTAGGTGGCGGTGCTTGAGAGTATGTAGTCAGATAAGTTTGTAGCGTTCTACGAACGCACAATTCCGCGCAGGTAAGGTCCTACCTTCAAAGAACGTACTTACCTGAGAGCGTTGCACGCGCCCACAGACGCGTGCCCCAAAGTCCCACCATAGGGCCTGCAACTCGCAGCCAACGTTGAGACCGACACCAAGAAGCAAGGAACTGAACGTCTCCAAAGCTTTTAAGGTCAAGCTCAACAATTATAATTCATCATGCCTGAAACAAAGGCATAAACATCCCTGTGTTCTATTCCTAAAAACAATTCCCAAAATGCCATACGGCAATTCCGAAATTCGATACAAAAGAATTGCTATCATCAAAGAATGAGCCGATCAAGGGATGCACGTGCGGGTAATCTAACGCAAGGACCACCCAAATCCGTTGAACAACAGAAGGCAGCCACGACCTATCGCAATCGAATATATCTCAACGAGATATCCGATAATTTATGAGGAGTTAAGCCAACAAAGGCAATACGCCGGTCCCACGGCCACGCTAGAATTTCACACCATTATGAAGATCTAATGGATTTCGATTCCGGGTACCAAGTTCAAATAAGACCCACGGACTGCACGTCAAAACAATCGCCGAATATCTCTCGACTGGGCGCCAGATGTTCTGTGCAAACAGAAGGCCGTGGAAATGAAATTCTACCAGCGATAATAATGATGTATACAACATGACTTTCCCCTTTTCAGGAAACTACGAAATATCCCCGGGGATGTTATAACATGCTGCTAACAGAGATTCGGAATTTCTGTTAGCAATGCGAATAGGAAATTTCTCTGTGCAGATATAGATACGATCTGTAGCAGTATATTTTTGGGGTTGAGATAGTTAGTCAGATTTCGATCGTCAACGGGACGACAATTATCACGTCGAGGAGGTAGTTAGTATCGTATCCGAATTTCGGTTAATTTAATCTAAGGGAGTAACGTGTGTTTCGTGCTTGTGCTTCGCTACGTGTTTAATAAAAATATTGTCGAGACACTTATTTAGTTTGAATCCGGCCTAGTGCGCAACTTAGACACAAAATAAAAGTACAAAATAAAACAATTCTTCTCGTGGTTTAATTTGACATTGTTTTCGCTCCGTTCGTGTGTTTCGCTGTTTTGGGAGTAGTGTTCGGCGGAACACTCCAGTATCAACTAGAATACGCAATAAACAACCGCCAAAAGTTGACCATCATTTATTCTTATCTCAGTAAATTTTGAGTTTATCAAAATATTAGTTATTAATATTACATATCGATACCGATGTTTTAATGTTGTACTATTAGTTTTTACAGTGAAATATACAGCTGATTCCGCTCCCGCTGTTAGATTAAGAACAAGTTCGTTAACGCCACATCACATACGAAAAAACAGTACCAATGAGTGAAATTCATTAGTGACCCAAGCAAGTCATTCAATGCCGAGCGCGGCATTCAACTTGTTCTAATTTTTTTAATAGGCCAACGCCGCATTTCAATTGAACTTTTGTGGGGGTTCTAAGTAGATGTGCCAGCGTATGACACCGTTTCACTCGGACCCCATCAGGTCATTCCGCCGACGGTACGTCCACAAGAAACGAGCAAAATGGGCAGGTGATGGGCCGAGAAATTAAACGCGCACAGTAATTTGTAACACAGTAAAATTTTATTACGGTGGTCCCATACGGGGTCACTTTTGCTTGCTTAATACACTAAAACATCTTTGTTTGCGCGGTTGCAATAACCAGTAGGTGGTCAATGGAATCTTTAATGCCGTTAATATCCCGGATTAGAGTCGTTTTATTGTATCTTTCTTTCAGACTCCTCGGTATTGACGGTGGCAAGTATCTCAACCATCACATGAGTTATCCATTAACAATATTATTTCTCTACACACATATTCTTGTACATATATACAAATATCCTAGATACAACCAATAATTATCCAAAATATTGTCCGTATGAAATTTGTACACTGTAAATTAAATATATCCATTCCACTTAACTGATAGGATTGCGCCGAATACTGGGTTTTGAATAAAATCAGGATCTTCCATAAGTTGTCCAGCTTGTATTTACGAACTTCTTCCGAATGTTCTCTCATCTACTTCTCTCTAATTTCGTTTAAATGCAACCACCCTTTGCAACATTGGACGCTAACTAAATGGGGAGGCACCTCGCGTGGTGCGACGCCGCGGCGGTGGTTGCGAAGCGACTAATGTTGATGAAGGCGAGAATCTGTTCAGAGGGGCGTTGCAGTTGAGTCATGGCGAAGTAAGCTCACGGCCACTTACTAGAAACACGAAGAAGGGTTGCTATGTCTGCATAGGGAGTTTGTTTCCGGGATTTCCTGCCGTACTGGCTGGGCTAGATTCCTTGGTTTTGGGAACACGACCAAGTATGGGCATGAGTTTTCGGGGAAACTGAATGTCGTTTGGTTGCGAGCAAGAAATATAGTTTAAGGAGGAAATGAACCGAAGTGGTTTTTGGGGAAAATGCATGCGGTTTGATTGTAGGGAATTGAAGTGGTTTTACATCTTTTAGATAGAATAGGAACCGAAATGGTTTTCGGGGGATATTGAGATTGCTTGATTGCAAGCGGGGATATAATTTAAATAGGAAGTTAACCGCATACATTCCCCCCAAATTACTTCGGTTAATATCTTATTTAAATAATATTCCTTGTTTGCACCCAAGCAATTCCAATTTCCCCCGAAAACCACTTCGGTTCATTTCCTCCTTAAATTATACATCTCGTTTGCAACCAATCGACAGCTAATTTTCCACGAAACAATCACAACGATCAAGACCCTTGATTATACTTGGCTATGCCAATTTCCGGGTATACACAACCACCGAATCCAACTCAGCTTATACGGCGAGGATTCGCTGGAACTGAATTCCTATGAAAGCATAGCAATCCCCTTCAAGTTCCTAGGAAGTGACAGTGAGTTTATTTCTGGTATGACTCAACCGCCACGACGCGACGCGATGAATGGATTCTTTACATTCATTAGTCAGCCGAGATTCAACCGCCACCGGGGGCACACAGATTCGAGTCACAGCCGCCGTGGCGCACACATGCACTACAGTCGAGTTCGGTACACCGCGGAGGACGCACACTCGGGAGTTGATTCGCTTTAAATCACTCGCGCAGCCGAAGGTTCCTCTCCTCGAAGAAAGTTTTGCGAAGCATAATTTCCTCTTGCTGTTTTCGTTTGGACCCATTTTATAAAAATAAATGACAACAAATGCATCATCCGCGTTATGAACTAATCAGCTCCCCCTGTGAAATTTGTATAGTCAAAAGGCCCTAAGTAACTCTACCCATTTAGTGTTGAAGGCCAGCCTTGTGAACAGTTTAAGAATAGTTTAAGAAGTTTAAATAAAGACAAGATATTAAGAATAGTGTAAGAAGATTGAATAAAGAAAAAAGAAAACGTCAATCACAACAACCACGCATGATTGTTTGTTCTTTTAGCCCTGTGTCCGCTTATTTCCCCTCGAATATCACTACGAACAATTTTGGCGAAACATCGTCGGGGATCTCGGTGAATCAGTGTCATACGCTGGCACATCTACCTCGTGCCCCACAAGATTGAATAAACGTAAGCCTAAAATATCATTTCATGACTTAGACCGCGAGAAACTTACCGTGAAACTTTAAACGCATTTTTCTCGAAACTTTCTTTTTTAAAACAATACCCACGATTTTTCAAGTTCTACTGAACCGATTTACCTCAAATTTAGTATATATCTTCTATATAGGCTTTTCTATTGCATGAACTATCTTCGTCCCCAAATTTTAATGTTAACTATTTTTAAAAAATTTGAAAACCTAAAAAAAAGTGGTTCAAAAATAAATTTTTTTTCAAGCAGTCGCCATTTCGTTAAAACAATTTTTTTTTCATCTTTTTTTAGTTCCACCGATAGAGGCATTTCGGTAAATTAATAATCTTTTTTTTTTCAGATTGCTAGGAGGGTTGAATCGTGGGTATGGTCGCGTGCCAACTTTTTACATCAGCTGCTAACTTTTTGAATTTTGAATTTTTTACTTTCAATTTTTTTTACTTTATTGTTGAAATATTAATAAACATCCTGTAAAAAAATTAATAGTAAAAATATTAATGGCGCAAGACTAATGACCTTGCCCGGAAAAAAACAAATTATTATGGAAAAATTAACAAGCCTCAGGACTTGCTAAATAAGGCCAAGACCGGTTTCCGGTTGTAGCGCCGAAGATGATGATGAAAAATATTGATTGCTTTTTTTTACAGCGCTTCAAAAATTGCATTAAATTCGTACGTCCAGACCAGAAAACCCCCTTAATTGTCACAGTGACACTAACAAGAAATGACAGGTAGACTGTCATGTAACTGAAGTTACATATAGTAACAGGTGGTGACAGATAATGACAAATAGTGACAGATTGTGACAAATAGTGACAGATGTTGATAACAGGTAATGACAGTGACCAGGATGGTGAAAATGATAGTGAAAGGCGATGACAGTGCTCGTGCTCATGACAGAGATAGTGACAACAACAGTCACATTGAGAGTGAAAACTGTGGTGTTATATAGTGTCAGACAGTCACATGCAGTGATAGGTAACGGCACACGATGGCAGTCAGTCGCGGCAAGTGGTACACAATGACATAAAACAACAATGAGAGTGACTGCGATATTTACATATAATGATCATGATATCAACAGTCACCGTAATGGTGACCGCGGCAACTGTGTCGATGGGGACATTAAAAGTCTGTTTTGGATGTACAGATGTCCTCAAGGAATCGATCGTTAGTCGATCTAGACGAGCAAGAATCGCACTGTTCATTCAAATGGAAATACAATTTCCAGACGTTCCCTTAAACAGGCATCGACAGTTCCTGCCATATTAAAAAAATATCGGTAAACATGACCTGTGAAGTGTGCAATGAAATAATTAAATTATTCATGAGAAAACAATACGTGGGCCAGAGAATTTAAAAGTGGGCGAGAGCGTATCGAAAACGAAAGTCATGATCGATGCACAAGGACAAATCGAACAGATAATAACATCCCCCCGAACGGCATAGCTTATTGAAAGTGATGAATAGAAACTTCCATAGCTGATGCCCATTCCGATGAGATTTCTCCAACAGTTAAGCTCTCGAACGGCACGAATGTTGTCATCTGTGCGACTTTTCCTTATCCGACTTCGTTTCTGTTACGTTCTCGGCCGCTTCTAAATTCTCTGGCACACGTATATACACGATTCTGAGACAGTGTATCATCACCAAACTGTGCTTCAATCGACAAACACTTCCTGAGAGTTTAACGCCTTCATTTGTTAACCAATTGTATAATAATCCGTTGTGCAACAGACGTATGTACCTATGGCGGTTCCGCCAAACCCCACGGTCCACTTACCCGAAAAACCCCATAACTTCATCCCAATCAATGCAATCGCATTAAGCACCTGTAAATGCTTCACGCATCAAATAGATCAAATTTATAATCTAAGGGTCCCTGTAAAAGAATCCTTACCTTTCATGCATCTCTTTGCATACAAATTCCCTGTAAGAATTCTTTCCTAACTTATCCGGAATCCCAAAACCAATTCGGCACCTTCGGTGCCAGGCAAATCTTCCTAGATGAATTCTTGAAAACAAATGATTTGGCTTACATACAATGTAACCATCATAACTGGGATCATAAACATTGCGTCGCCTATTTCCCGTCCTCACCAAGTGTATTATAAATCACCATACATACACATTGGGCGACGACCTATACCCAAGAGACCAAAAAAAAATATACGCATCACGCGCCTTAAGGCATCAATTAAATCCGACAGCACAGGCAAATGCAAATAGGAATTGAATACCTACCCTTACCAGCGATGCCATAAACACCATTTCCCGGCAATCAAGCTAAAACCAATTAGCGCATTTCCACATTGCATTGCCGCCTATTTATTTAGCCGCAATGCACATCTTAGACAACGACCAAAGCGTTCCCTTTGTCTTCTCATATTTCGGGATCTGCTTCTCATCAGCCGCGGCATGAGCAAACAAAAGCCATTAGCATCCAAGGAGATTCGGTTTGTTTGCTTTGCCGAACTCACATTTCATGGATACACCCTATGCCCTTTTCGTCGTTTCAGGTTCGTTCTCATAGTTTGTCCCATGAAAGAACCCATGTACATACACATGTGTACTACCAAACGGCACCACACAAACCACCATGATCTTCATTACGAGATCTCGTTTTCTGTTCCACAAAGAGAGACTTTACGTCTCTCTTGTGGCAAGTAAAACATATCCTTAGCAAGAGGGTATTCACCATCACCGAATCGAGGGTGAATCAAAAACCAGATCTCAACCCTCGATTGAGTCCAATTACATCCGCCGACCAGCACGTTCGTGCCGCTCCCGCTCCCCGGTGCGCACGGGGACGTGAATATAATGTAACCGGAGTCGAGTAATAACCCCCCCCCCCCCCCCCCGTGCGTGTTACACAATTAATTTTCAATTTTAGTTACAGTTAAACATACCGTAAAACGAAACAATTAAATACCAATAAACCTTTTAATTAATACGTGACAAAAACAAGTGGATTTTAACTCATGTTTTGCATTTAATCAACCATAAAGTAATTATCCATTTAATCCTTTTAATTAATAAACCGTGAACAGTGAGTTTCATTTACTTTCTTTATTGGTGCATGTCTTGTGGCGAAGTTTCGCGTCTTGTTAGTGTTTTCTTCGCTGCAAGCCTTTAGTAGAAGTAGTGGGTGGATGGTAGAATTCTCGCCCATGCTGGCGTCGCGACCATCTTCTCCACATACCTCTTGCTCGCTCATGGCTGGACTGACTACAAAGTCGAGCGTGACCACTAGCCAAATCCCTAGCCCTTCATAAACCAAAGAACAGCCACGCACAAAATTATCTAGCTCGCAACTTGTTGCTTAGCAAAAATGTAAAATTATTCGTATTATGTTAGAAATATATGATATCATTGAAATGAGGTACAACTTGCAGACATTGTTCGTCGGTGATGTAGAATACTACAAACCTACTTTTCGAGTCACTCCATCAAATTGCTTTTCATTTTTAACCATCCGGGACAAATCCTCGGAAGCAATTTAGCAAAGTATTGATTGAAAATGTTTAAATAAAATAACGCAAATATGTAAAATATCAGCTAAAATAAAATGTGACTGGAACCCGTGGTTTCAGCCAAGTAACGCGGTTCCCAGAAAAGCAATTAAAATTAGGAACAAAACACATCAGTGTTGTTATTTTCAAAAAGTTCGCGTACTTACAAGCAAAATAGCTAATTAGCACCGTCTGTTCAATTGTCTACTTGTCATGCAAGGAATATCATGAGTTATTAACTTTCTTTCTTAACTTAATATAACAATGTATCCCATCCGCAGCGAAGTACTCCCAACTGACGCTAAACACCTTTAAAATACAAATTATTCACGAGAAATTCACGAAGAAGAACTTTTGAGCGCACATTTACATAATCCAGATGAGTTCCCTTGGGAATCATCAATCCGACACGCAGTTGATTTCTTACTACGATCTACCCATTTAAGGACGTTAACCCTACGTAATTTGCAATTCTATCCTTTAAAAGTCAACTCACAGGACATGCTTATAAGGCGAACTCATAAGGCACGCTTTATAACACACCGGTGTACCATATGTGTGCACTCGGCTCCCCGGATTATAGTCCTACTATTCGACCATTCTTTCTATTCCTTTCATCACTTTTACAACCCCATCCACCCCATCATCAACCAGTACGTCTATTAGTTGCATATGAACCTTCTCTCTAGCTACTTGGCGAAAGACACTCAATCCATTGGGGAGTCCTTAGCTAAATTGGTGTCAATTTAGAAAATTGTAAGCTCATATGATATTTTCTTTCGTCCTTACGGGTGGCGACGGTACGATTTCCTTTAAAACTTAAAGTTACTCGACTTTGCTTTTAAATATTCTGTGCACAGTATAGAAGGAAACTTGTATGTTGGTCTTGAAATATTTGCTTGCCGAAGGGAAGACAAAAACGAAATAAGGACATAAAATTCTGATTTAAGAATGCATTCACTTTCCAGCCTTGATTAGACAATACAAATATTACGAGAGTATTTTATCGTCCCACGAATAAATGAAAACGGGTGCAAAACGATACAGGAGTCTGAACGGGAGACACAAAACGTGGTCTTTGTAGAATTCACAAAGGAATCTCCTGGGAGCACATCGAACCAGATAAGCTGGAGGGAAGGGAATGAAAAATCACCACAGCTAAGGCAGGGAGAAGAAAGAAGAAAATACAGGCGCGTACAAGACCAATTCCATAAATGACGGTTGGATAAACCTCTTCAGATTTTTGCACAGTGGTTTCTAGCAGTACTGTTTTTCGCCTCCAGGGATTGTTCAGTAAATGGTAATAAAACCTTCAACTGATAACGGATCAGTGGTGCTCCAAAAAAGAAAGGCTCAATCCGATAGAATAATGCGAAATGACTGGGAACGATTTACAAGGCGATACAATTGCCCGAAGAGTGTAATAATGGAATGTGTTTCTGCTAAGCTGGGGGATAACTCTTGGGAAGAATGGTGGTCCGAGGTGGTGAGCAATTTGTGCTGCGAAATACGAAAGAGGCAAAAATATAAGTGAGATTTTGAAAGGGAAATCCTGACGGTGGAGTTTTTCAGTTCCTAGGCACCAGCAGACGCAATTTTATATTTCTTACTGATTCATGAATTATTCAGTTTTATCTAAGAATTCCACATATTGCCGAATGCAACGCACATGTGGCAAATTCGCCAAAATCAACAAGAAAAAGAGTAGTAATAGAAATTTCAAGGCAATCTTGCTCTCCTCCAACTGAAACGACTTTGTTGAAAATTGAAGTCTATCGTAGATTTATTCGTATTTGTTATGTGAGAATTTCGCCTTGAAACCTACTCGGCTTTGATAATGGTGTCGCTATCCTCCGGAAATTTGTTGTTCATTTTCTCCTGTTAAACCAGTACACATGCCATATTCTATGTCTAGAAGGTAAATTCAGTCACACGGCGTCTCAAGGCTAGATATAAGAAATTATTCAAAAAGACCGTAAAACAGAAAACTGCTTTTATTAACACCACTTTTTTTTTGCTTGTATTAAACCTGAGTTTTAGGGAACTCCTCACTTTACCCAGCTTTAATTTCAACCTGACATATGTATCTTCTTTTTATCTCTTTATTATTTTTTATTTATAACCGTTTAAGGGGATTTTATTGTGGTGAGTGACAACAATAAAATGTAAGTTGAGTGTAAGCGGAATATATATATTTTTAATGACTCTACCGTCAATGTGTCAAGTACATTTTGTTTTAATGCTTAATAATACTAGACACAAAAATAAAAGAATGAATACAAAGGTCAAAGACATTATAAAATAAAACCCGTCAGCATTAAATAAAATTAGGTTCGGCAATGTACTAAAGCGAGTTCACACTACAGATATACAATGTAATCTATGAACGACGTCGAAACTTGGAAGTTGTTTCCTTTTTTGGTATTTGTAAAGTTGAAACATTGGACCTGCGCCGATATACGTTGGAGCTATTACTACACTATTTATCGGCCTATAGGAACTCGGAAGTTCATGACTCCACCGACTCGGCCGCGCCAACGCTCCCTGTCCTGTGCACTTTCCTTCCACGCCTGACTAGCCGATCCGATCTCCTCAAGGTCAAATCTTACATTATCCTCTCATCTCCGTCGCGGCCGCTCTACAAGATTCTTTCCCGTTGGTCTTCCGTCAAGAATTCTACGCAGGGTCCCATCGTTGCCCATTCACGCCACATTTTGTTTTTTTTTTTACACTAAAGCGCGCACAGAAGGGGATTTTGAAGTACCCTTAAATGTCAGAGCACAGTGCGACCGGATGGAGAGGAAATGGATAAGGAAGGGAGGTGTCGATGTATATTGGTCTTGAATGTCTGGACATCACAACGACCAGGAAACACATGATCAGGCAGAACATTCCACGTCCGCGTGGTTCGGCGTGAAAGATAGTCTCTTATCCATTAGATCAGAGAATTGTCCACTCCATATGAATGCAATTTTGACAAAAGGGCTGGATGCCGGCCCATCTTAATTTTCATGAGCTGATTACTCTCACTATGTAGATTTGTAGTATAGCTCTTCCAATTCATCCTTGTGGAGTTTCCTCCATTGTCCTACCTCTCATCATTACCGCCAAAGATACTGTGGCGGTTCCGCCAAACCCCACGGCCCATTTACCTGAAAAACCACCATAACTACATGCTAATCGGCATAAGCTTTCGCTAATGCAATCGCATTAGCACCTTAAATGCTTTACGCATCTAGGATTATCTAAGGGATAATCTAAATAGTCCCTGTAAAAGAAAACTTACCGTCATGCATCTCTTCGCATATCATTTCCTGTAAGATTTTTTTTCTACCTTTTCAGGATTCCCAAAACCTATTCGGTACCTTCGGTTCCCAGGCAAATTTCAATTTCTCACACCTGCACTGCAATCTCCTACCAGCATACCTGAAACATCTCCTTTTACAAGGACATTTAATGCATACAACGCGTTAGATAAAATTCCTAAAAAGAGCTCCTTAATGTGCATATGCACCATAAATACAAAATATTCGTCACCCATTGTTATCAATTGAAATGCAACGTCGGTCGGCTTGTTTTTACAGTTGCAACAAGCCGACCGCCGATTCACCATCAATAGACAAACAATCAACAATTTCGTACGTCGCCACAAACTAATTTCCCTGCATATGCAGGCAAGGGATTCGTTTCTGTCACCAATCCCATTAGCACATTTTTTTCTTCCCAACGTCTATTATAGCGAGGATACACAGCGTAAACATGACCCTTATTACCGGGCGAAGCATTTGGTCGCTTCTCCCTTTGTTCTTTTTTTTCTCGTTTCTAAATGCAACGATAAACACGCTGATGGGTACGATCACACACACACCACCATGATCTGCATTACGAGATCTGGTCCTCTGTTCCCGAAAGAGAGACTTTACGTCTCTCTTGTGGTAGGTAAAACATATCCTTAGTGGAGGGGATATCTACCACGACACCAGAAACTCACCCCATAACCGAATCATCTCTGCACGAGATGATTATCGCTGAGTCGATTTCCATACGCCGACCGCCATGGTCGTTGCCGACATCCGCTCTCCGGTGCGCACGGAGACGCGAAAATCCACGAGTCGCGTGCGTGTAAAATTTTGAAATAAATAATAAGTAACAATCATGTGCCTCATAGACATAGCTCGCATTTTCCACGTACAGTGTAGTGTTTGCAACCGCCGTGTCGAATATTATATTCGCTGCAGTCTTCGAAGATTGCGTTTTTATTGACTTCACATTGTAATTTTCACGTAGTGCTACCGTAAATTAAATAAAAATAAACAATAGAAATCCTGTGTTTTATATTTTTACTTGTCCGGTTTTTGGCGTTGTCTTTGCTTCTTCGTAATCGTGTGATGCTCGATGGAACAATTAATTATGATGGAGGAGGAAGTGAATTTAGTGCCCGTGTCTGGTACATACTTCCTCCCCGCAATACTCCTTAAAACTTTATTCTCAAATACGCGGAATTTGTTTTCTTCCCGTTTTGTGAGAACCCACGTTTCGCATCCGTATAGAACAATCGGCCTGATAATGGTTCTATAAACACGGAACTTTATATTACGTGATAGCAGTTTGGATTTCAGCAGTTTACTGACTACATGCCAACTAGCGTCGCCGGAATGCAGTCTTTTGTTAATTTCTTTCCACATTTCGTTACTGGGTGTCAGTATCGTTCCCAGATATTTAAACTCTCTAACTTTTTCAAATATCTTGCCTCTGACGTTTGTGTGTGTTCCCTGACGTCCACCTGCTCTCGCCGTAATCATGTATTTTGTTTTGTCTTCATTTATTTCTAGGCCCACCTCTTCTGCCGCTTGCATGATGATTTCACAGTTTTTACTAACAGTTTCTGGATTATCGCTCAAAACGGCGATGTTACGAGTATACGTATATACGAGCACTGGATGATCCGGCCATGTTGTCGTCTTGTACCTTTCTGATGACGTACTCAAGCACACGGTTAAAAAGACATGGTGATACCCCATACCCTTGTTTTAGTCCGCCGCGTATTTCAAATTGTTCTGAGAGTTGGTTTTCTATTCTAATTCGCCCTTAGTTTTCGTTCATACAAATTTGAATGAGGGCGGTATATTTTTTCGGGATTCCCATCTCAACTACAAATGGTAGAGTCTTTACTTTGCGACTGAGCCGTAGGCTTTTTTGAAGTCAACGAACAGTTGGTGAACCGTCTCTCCGTATTCCCACTTCTTTAACAGCAGTTGCCTTACTGTGAACATTTAGTCGCTTGTTGACCGGTTCCTACGGAATCCGCACTGGTAGTCTCCCACTATTTCTTCTGCGTACGGTGTGATTCTCGCTAAAATGACATTTGTTAGTATTTTGTACGTGGTTGCGAGCAATGATATTCCTCTGTAGTTTTCGTAGTCAGATCTGTCGCCTTTTTTGAAAATGGGGACGAATATTGAGGTTTTCCATTCTTCCGGAGTGAGTTCCTTATCCCATATTGTTTTGATGAGTTGGTGGATCTTTCGAGCGGTTGCCTCTCCTCCACGTTTCACAAGCTCTGCCGGTATGCAGTCGACTCCGGGAGCCTTGTTGTTTTTCAATCGGTTTATTGCGTCTACAACTTCGTCGAAAGAAGGCTCTGGGATCAGAGGCTCGACTGTATGTACGTCTGGTGTGTTTATTTGTGGTTGATGGGTGCGCACATTGAGCAGGTTTTCAAAGTACTGCTTCCATCTTGTCACGATATTGTTTATTTCTGTGACTAGACAGCCGTTTGCGTCTCGAATTATTTTGTCTCTCCCTCGGTAGCCATTTCTAATTGAGTTTATGCTGGCATACATACCTCGGATGTTCCTTGCTTTGGAATTTTGTAGCATTTTTTTTAATCCGAGTTTGAATAATCTCATTCTCTTTTTCCGAATTCTCGCGTATCTTTTTGCGTTGACTTCATCATATTGTAGCGCGCTTAGAGTTCGCTGGATAAATTATTCTCATGAAATAAGAGCCGTGAAATCAATTTGCTATTTAAAACATTATTCGTCCGCTAATGACAACCCTTACTTCATTGCTCCCTTGGCTTTTTGCTTTTCCTTCCAGGTGAAATTTCTCTCACTGGCGGATTATCGTTTTTAGTGTTCATAGTCTCCAGTTTTCCAGTACTTTGTTTTGGAGACCTGCCAGATGTCCAGTTGATGGTCATATGCGTCACAATATCTTTCTAAGTGGACCACTCTGAGGCGTTTACGTTCTTCGATCTTCACCCTGCACTCATTGTCAAACCAAGATTTGGACTTAATTGTTTCCTTAGATAAAGGAGGGTGAGATCAACTCATTGAATTCGGCCATCAAATAGATATATCTATCGAAGTTATCTAGCTGAATGACATTCAGGGACTGTAAAACCAAATGTTACCATCTATTTTCATGTATTCGCTTGTTTTTCACAACGTATATGAGAGATACTTAAATTATCATGAAAGGGGAAGCGTAAAAGATATTGGTATAATATCCGAAATGGAACGCAGAGATGTGTCATGGTCCTCTTCAATTTTTTCTGTTGCTTACAATCATCGCTGTTGAAAAAAAAGAAGCCGGCTTAAGGATAGTCAAGGAGGAAGGACACAAGCTCCCCGAATTTAGATATTTTAAACGATATAATTTTCTGGAATATTGTCCAGGATCCTAAACTTTCATGGAGGCCTCATTCAACTGATTTCTTGATATTTTTGAAAATAAATAAATTCAAATTTTCGATTGTAAGATATCTTCCGTGCGACTTCTTTTGCCACCCCTAGCTAAAACAAGACGTATTCGAATTTACATTTCTTTGACCCTTATTCGCTGCAAAGTAGTGAACCCTAACAAACACTAAGGATTATTACACGTTATTAACGTCGACACCCTCGACTAATGGCACTTTTATGCTTATTGTTCGCATTAGTGCAGAATGCTGCAAATTGCACCTGAATTGAACGCTCGCTGTCAAAGCAATAACGCCACTCACCATATTGCAAGAGGTTTGCAATTTAATTCAATTTCAGGGAACCAGTTTACCTCCGAGCTGACAACGGGGAAATATCGTTTTTGTTGTGGTATTTAAGCGAGCTAATTTCTTTTTGATTACACGCTGCTATTACTTGCTGTGTGTGGTTCCAGCAGCCTACTCTCACGCCCTCTATGCTCCTAAACAATCTAAGGGACAACCTATAACCGACTTCGTGGAGATAATAATCTCACGTTTGAAGCATGAAATCTATTAGTCCTTCTCCGAGAGAATATCCCTAGAACACGTAATCCCCTTCCGACTTGAATTCCGTAAAGCCGATCAGAACCATCGATATGGCCTTAGTAAGTGTGCGTGTATACGAATGCGCCTTTTGCTCTCCTTCTCATTGTTCGGAGAACAAAAAGTAATCATTCCCCAAGTACCCTTAATCTTTGTGGGGTTGTATTTCACAGGCTTTACCAACTGCCCAACCGGAAAATGTTTATTTATTTTGAATTCTGTGTGCCGGCTTCCGGTTAAACGGCACTAAGTGACTGACCACAGAGAACAAGAGCTTCACTAAATGCACGCATTTGTGAAGCAGAATTGGCTCGACTAAAGAGGGTTGGCCAGGGAAGGCATCGGCTTTTCCAAGCAGGCACCAAGTGAACATATGAAAAACCACAAATTAAATTTCACCGAGTGCAGTGGGCTTCGGTGAACAGAGCAAACTGGTAAATGGATTGAATGCTCACTGAATACCCTTTGAAGGGTGGCCTGGTTGCCAATTGAAGCTTAACGACAGGGAGGCTTTGGCATTAAATTTTTACCGAGGATGACACAACTAACGACCGGAAGTTCTGGAACGATTTCTCGGCAAGTATAGAGTAATTTAGAGTCCTTTGTGAAGTCGAGTCCTACAACGAACACCCTTGCCTGGTGGTATTCCCTTTAAACTTGCAACCTTTTGCCAAAATAGCTGGAAACTGCAATTCGTAGATCTTCTGAGAAAAGAAAGACGAGAAGTATATGGTCCAAATATGAGAGTTTTATTCCTAGTTTTCTGTTTGCGAGTGTTTTGAGTTTTGAACGCATTTCTGAGCTCGCTTATTAATTCGTCTGTATTCATTTATTCCTGGAAAAAGCTGGTGCCGAGTAATTACTCCCATTCAGTTCCTTTCTCGGCAATGATGTTCAAACCATGGCGTATGCAAATTTAATTTTCTGTCATGTCAAAAATACACTTCGATGCTTCGGGTCATATTGACAAAAAATAAATAGAGTGCCATAAACAACAATTTTATGTAATTAAAGCGATCCATTTCTTACCGTTGCTGCTTTTAAGGGGTAAACGACTGTAGAGTAATAATTAAAAAAATATTTTTTCAACTTAGTAGCCAAATAGCTCCTCCTTCATCGCCTTTTTTTGGAGGGAGCCATAGCTGGCAGCTTAATTCCCACAATTTCTGATTTGGAACAAAAAACTAAAATTTGTTCGATGCTGTACAAGAACATTAAAGGATCTAGTGTTTTTTTTTTTTTTCGATACGCGGATTTTTTGCCGATAAGTTTGAAATTTAATGCAAAAAATCGTCAAATGAATGTGCATAGAAAATAAATGCAACAAAAAAACGTCCTACTTATGTCGAATGAACTTTGACTATACAGTCTAAATTTCAAACCCGTCGCTGAAGGTTTATTAGAATTATATTTTCGGCCAGTTCAAGAAAGGTGGAAGCCAGAAAAATCCGTTTAACGTTTTCACGATTTGGGACGATTTGCGAGATTTCTTCGTATCCTTTCCATGGTCCGAGGTGTGCTTCGGAAACTCCGATGTTAACGCTTGCGCGGAGTCGGTATCAGAGATTATTCTTCTGGGGATGGAGATGTATATTCCACATTCCATCAAACGGAGTTCATCTGATAAGCCGTGGTTCGACAAAATATGCGAGCAGATTACAGCGGCAAAAAATAGAGTTTTTAAGCAATGGCTTAAAAGGAATTTTGTTAGAATCAGAAACGTGTGCAACCAGGCCATTGATACCGCGAAGAGAGCTCCCAACGACAGAGTGATCAATAAATTTCTTTGGCGCCCGACTGGTTCGCGCTCCTTCTGGTCAATGGCAAACGCTGTCAGCGGTAACTTCGCATCCTCCTCTTTCCTTCCGTTGATGGCAGACAGCGGAACGTTAGTCACGAATTCAAAAGATAAAGGCAATGTGTTCGCGAATTTATTTTCCGCGAATTCAAACCTCGATCCCGGCCTTTTGGAGCCACCTGTGATCCGGGATGTGAGATTTCGTCCGCGCACTATTCAACGCATTCTTCGTGAACTGGATTGTGGGAAGGCAACCGCCCCGGACGAAATACCAGCAGTAGTCCTTAAGAACTGTGCTCCAGATCTATCGCCGGTTCTTGGCAGACTCTTCCGCTTATCTTATGCACGGACGAGCTGTGGTGTTTGTCACTAATGCGTCGGCACGGACGCGGGTCGAGCATAAAACACCACCGATGAATCCTTCCCTAAAATAGTCCGCCAAGGAAGGAGAAAATGAAACACCGGATCTTCTTTTCATTCAATTCGATATTTATTTATCAATTGATATCAGCATATACACTTTCTGTAGCATTTCTTAAGTTAGCGAATATCATCGCACTGTGATACAATCAGTTCGATTTTTTTTAAGATACAACAAACCAGCCAGGAAAGCGGTTTTCTTTTACATGAAATTAATTTGAAACATTGAGTTAAAACGCACACGAAAGGAAAGACACAAGTGTAACATAAAGCGACAACTCTCGGACAAACTCTCCGCGGGGATTGGTAAACGAAAGTGCGCACCCTTAAAAGAATAAAATCTGACAGACTTTTTCTAAAAGAAATTGACCCAGCTTCAATGCCTGCGATGGGTTTCCACGCACACCATCGCAGGAGAAACATCTCTTCCGTCAACCAGTGACCAATGGGAGCCGATCATGTTCCCATTGGAAAGTTCATGCACAAGATCGTCTCTATTGGAACGAATGTCTTCCTATTGGAAGGAAGGTCAAACGAACTCGCATTGCAAAACGAATTGAAGGAAGATATGCAGCTGTTCACATACTAGCATTGGTAGCCCTAACATTTCTATCATAACAATAGAGGGTATATTGAATACCGAAATGGGATCGAATGCACAAGCGCTAAAAATGCGGCTTTGTTTGAACAAGCCAATGACAATACATTAGGATTGCCTATGCAGTGGTGATCCGAGATAATTGGATGCAGCTGCATAGGCATCGATTTGCATGATGTGACCGTAGGATCGGTGATTGCTTGAGAAAAGCAAACACAGAAGGGTTTCTGTGAACATGATGATTGCTTGAGAAAAGCAAACACAGAGGGATTTCTGTGAGCATGATTGCCATGAATTGGGATAAGGGGACTGCGGAAGTTTTCTTAATGGTTGGCAATGGGCATGGGTGCCGATCAGTGGACACGAATATGTTTTGGTTGCCACGGCAAGGTAGTAATCTTTGCCGTGGGTTTATGTTTTCAGGTGTGACCGCTCGAAGTGGCTTGGAACGGCCCTTAAAAGGGTGAGCTGCCTATGGGGTATTTATGTCGGTTATCCGTGGGGATAATCCGATGGATCGCACCAGTTTGCGGTTCATCTCCCGACGGCGCGAACATCCCAGCATCAGAACTCGTTCCGTTACAGAGCGGGCAACTTGTGGAACTCCCTTTCCACGCGAGTGTTCCCGGAGCGCTACAACCTGTAACTGTTCAAAAAGAACTGCAAGAGTTATTTGATGGCATCTCGGGGCACCCACTCGACGCTATAGGTTCGCCTCTCCCGAGAGAAATGTAATTTAAAAAAAAAAAAAAAACAGCTGTCATGCAAACCACCATGTGCTCGCGGTAGGCTTTCTAGTCAGCCAAAAACTGAAGCCTGCCATCATCGGATTTAATGCAATAAACGAAAGGCTATGTACTCTTCGCGTGCGGGGCAAGTTTAAGAACATAAGCCTCATAAACGTTCACGGACCTACAGAGGAGTCCCCTGACGACGAAAAGGAAGAATACTACGAGAACGTCGCCTCAATGCCTGCCCAAGATACGATGTGAAAATCGTTCTTGCTGATTTGAATGAAAAAATAGGTCGGGAGCCTGTTTTCGGGCACTACGCAGGTTCCCATAGTTTGCATGAGAACACTAATGACAATGGACTACGAGTCATCGAACTGGGAGCATCGAAAAACTTGGTCGTTTCGAGTACCAGCTTTCCGCGTAAAGATAATCACAAAAGCCACCTGTGTATTGCCTGATGGAGCCACTTGGAACCAAATTGACAACGTGTTGATAGATCGCCGCCACTCCTTGAGCCTGATGACGGTACGAACGTACCGAGAGGCCAACGTCGACTCGGATCACTATCTTGTTGGTACAGTTTTCCGAGCGTGGATTGCCGTACGGCGACGTATTGCATCCGCGGATCAGGTTCGAATCAACATGGCTGCCGTACGCAATGAAAACACCAGCAACACCTTCGATAATGCGTTAAGACTCGCCCTCGAAGAACTCGACGGAGGGAGAGTAAATCCTGGGGCCACAATGTCGGACACAGAAGAGAAATGGACACGCCTTAAGAATACTGTCATTAGTACTGCCAACTCCATCTTAGGCAGTAGTCGTAGAGATCGGAGCGACTTGTTTGATGATGAGTGCAAACTAGCGACTGAACGTAAGAATGCTGCATACCGGGCAATGCAGCAGTCTCATAGGATGTGGGTACGCGATCGTGATGCACGTATGGGAGCAGGAGGAAATGTCGGAAGATTGGCGTCGTGGTATAATTTGCCCCATACATAAGAAAGGAGATATCACACTGTGCATCAACTATAGGGGTATAACATTGCTGAGTACCGCGTATAAGATATTCTCATCTATCCTACAAGATCGGATAGCTCATACGCTAAAGCCATCATTGGTCAATAACAATGTGGCTTCTTCCCAGGCAAATCAGCGATTGAGCAGATATTCACTCTTAGGCAGGCGATGGAAAAATGGCTGGAATTTAAGATTTCATTATATCATCTATTTATAGACTTTAAGGCCGCCTACGACAGTATAGCCAGGGCAGAACTATATAAACCCATGAGAGAGCTCGTCATTCCAAACAAATTGATACGACTTTGTAGGTTGACCATGACCAACGTAACTAGTCAAGTAAAAATAGCGGGATTGCTGTCCAAACCAATAAACATATTTAATCGAATCCCACAAGGCGTCGGTCTGGCCTGCCTCCTCTTCAACCTGGCGTTGGAGAAAGCAATCCGTGACTCTGGCATCGCAACTAGAGGGACTATTATCACCGAGTCCAGCCAGATAGTTGCCTACGCAGATGTCATCGACATCACCAGAAGAACCGAATCATCTGTACAGGATTCCTTCACCCAGATCGAGCAGGGGGCACAAAACCTGGGACTGCAAATTAATGAGCGGAAAACTGAGTACATGGTGGCAATTTCTGCGAAGAGAAGACCTAACGTTGGTCAAACTATCAGGGTAGTGGAGCACGAATTTGAAGTAGTGCAATCCTTTAACTACCTTGGGTCAACAGTATCACCTGATAACAGTATGGAGAAGAAATACGCGAACGGCTGATCAAATCCAACAAACTCTACTATGGTCTATCAAGGCTCTTTAAATCACGAAATTTATCCAGAACATCTAAGCTACTACTGCACAAGACCATGGTCTTACCAGTACTCATGTATGGATCCGAAACCTGGGTGCTCAATAAAAGGCACTCTGAACTCTTAGCCGCGTTCGAGAGGAATGTCTTAAGGTGAATTGTTGGCCCCGTATGTGGGGGACGATTCCGGAGACGCTACAACCATGAGCTGTACGCAATCTACCCTGAATCTAATGTTGTAAGAAGAATCAAGACTCCGGTGGGCAGGACACCTAGCTCGAATGATCGAAGTGGAGCCTGACCGGAAAGTCCTTTGTGGCAGGATGTATGGAAGGAGACAGCGCGGCAAACCTTATCTGCGATGGAGGGTTGGCGTATAGCAGGACGCCTAGAGCCTGGGAGTGCCAAACTGGATGACATCGACTCGAAATCGGGACCGGTGGAGAGATTTGTCAAATAAGGCCAAAACCGGATTCCGGTTTTAGTGCCGATGATGTTGATGATAGTGGGGTTTCCCAATAGGAACAATATATAAACACATATTAATTGAATTAAATTAAATACTAAGTATTTGAAATGAAAGTAAAACGGTTTTTTGTAAGTACAACTTTATGCTAAAGACAAACAACAACTAGGGAAAATTTCTAACAATGTAAGTGGTTGCCATAACCTTTTAAGAGCATGTCTACCTCCTTTATTAAATTTTAAACGTGTCTTTCTTATTGGAAAGCTCTTTATTACTGACATCACAGGATTCAGATGAAAATTTAAATATTTTGCTGTATTATTTCTCTCCATTCCAATATTAGATTCCAAATTTCGATTATCTATCGCCGAATCAAATGATTGAGAGATTAATATCCATTTTACACTTGCTTTATAAATATTGCAAATGGTTTTATTTACAGAACCGGAACAAGTTGTAATCACATAACGCTGATATGCTGAACAAGTCAAGTCCCAAATTCGAGTGTTCCACTGGTCGGACTCCATACGACTACACGTCAACCGCATATCCTTAAAGGTCATCCTATAACTAAACATTTCATCTCGAATATTAGAGGAGAGGAGAGGAATTTGGAATCACTTGAAAGGCGAGTAAAGTGCCATTCGTTTCTTTCATCAAGTTGAAAGCGCATGCAACTGGAAAAAGGATCCCTTGCGATAGGTAGAAGTGCAAGAGTAGTCCACACCGCATCAAAAAGTCATAGTTCCGGCAATCCATCTTCTCTAGCTCAGCCACCTTGTCATTTACAACAACCATAAAAGGAAATAAGAAGCAACAGAAAATGTACGGAAGGACATGCAAAGCACTTTGGTAGTTTAGAAATGATTTGTTTACTGAATGCCCACAAGGAAGATATTGCAGTTCTTCGAAGAAAAACCAGACAGTTTAGCTTGCTTAAGTATAAACCACTGAAGCGCAATGTGGTTCAGTTTTCGGTAACTGGGAAGCACTTTGAAGGTTGGAGTTTTGTAAAGCGCATAGGAATTTGCACTTGTCGACTCTGCTTTGGTGGTGGTATTTTAAATAATACGAGTATGAATGGACAGGAAACATATGTCACGTTATTGAAGGCGAGTGCGCTTCAAAAACATAACTCAGCCTTCCGAATATGGTGGAAATGACGAAATAATATTTAATGGTAGCAATATGTTATAGTGATGTGGCTAAACTACCAATTGAATCACGAAAATAATTTGATTGACAAATCTGAAATATACTTGTAGCGTATCACATCACCATCGGCACTACAACCTGGGACAGGTCTTGGCCTTATTTAGCAAGTCCTGAGGCTTGTTAAATTTTCCATAATGATTTGTTTTTTCCGGGCAAGGTCATTAGTCTTGCGCCAGAGGCTCCCCGACGAGGAATCGAACCCCGGTCTCCCGCGTGACATGCGAGTATACTAACCAGTATACTATTGAAGATAACTTGTAGCGTATATATTCATCAAAATTAATCAAAAAACAGTGCTGAGGAACATTACATGAAATGATGAAAAACGGGCCAATCCCTTTACTTTGAAGCCATGGAAAGTTACTGGGTAAACAGCGGCCTATCAACAGCGCCTATCAACAGAGGCCATCAAGTCCGAAAATATGGGGCATAGATGATGTGAATGTGTAACAATATGTAACTTATTAGATTCCCTTCGCTTGACTTGAAAAGTGGCGGTTTTTCAATCGTCTTGTATGAATAGATTGAGATTTTGGGGCTCAAGTTGGTTTTCGCTATTTGCTTTCGTTTTTCTTTATAATGCAGTTTAATACCAAAAAGACTTACATACAATTGGCTAATATTAACCTGCATGCACGGTGAAATATCACTCCATAAAGCTATGAGCTCCGGGAATTGGTTGAACGAAATTTTTGAACATTCAGCTTGTCTGATGGACCCGGTCGAGAAAAATAAGCATATTAAGGCGCTGATTGAAGTATTCCCTTTCCTGAGAAAAGTAAAATTAAAAAATGATTACACGATAATCTAAGTAAATTCTGCTAGATCCACGAGCTTTCTTTTAGGAGCTAGGACAAAATATTTTCTCAATATTCGCATTAATGTAGTCCCTAAAGTTTATGGAGCCTCCCCTTATGTCCTCAGAATTTGCACTGATGATTTTCCGAATTTTTGTAGAGCAGTATGTGTTAAAGATGTTGCACTAGTTGAAGCGAAACTCTGGCGCCGTTCAAATAACCTACCACAGAAGACCGATAACCCTTTAGAACCATAAGATAAATGACGTCCGCAGTTGATTGCTGACCGCAATTGCAATATATGCTATGATTTTGTAGAAGTTGCCACATTGTGTGCACACAAAACCCTAATCGATATGCCCTACCCAATATGAATATTATCCCATTCTCACAACATTGATGTGAATGATTCCAATAATTCGATAGTATTTATAATTCATTGGTGTCAGGGATGCGTTCAAATAGGGAGTAATTTACCGAAGCATAGACATTCTTACACTGGTATCCAGAAACACACTTAGTATCGGATGCACTTAGTGAGTTTATTGAGAAATCTGTACTTCACGACAGAAGAATTGATGGATATAAGTGCAAATAAGTGTTCTGTTTTGCTTAATTGGGATACCCAATCTCGATACGAAGGCAATATCCCATGGATATTGATTTTGAGAAACTGCTTTATAGGTGTTTGACTGATTACTATTTGGGGATGAGATGCGTTTTATAGTTTGTGAAGGTACTGACTCGGCGGTCCATTTGGCTTGACATCCACCTCTTCTGTCCTGATTTTCTGCCCATACAGTACATTAAAAAGCCTGTTAAGAAACTGTGAAAGTGAATAGGGGACGGAAATATTGATTAGAAAAAATGTGTGACTTGATTTGGGTCTTCAACCTTCGTGTACGTACGTTGATGAATGAGTCCCTTTTTTTCCGCTTGCATCACGGGATGAGGAATCTTCTAAAGCGACTATGAGCCTAGGAGATGTACGATTCGCAAAGTTGTAAGGAGCAACACTGAACTAATGTAGATTGGAATAAACTTGACCACAAACTTAAGATTATCCGTAGTGGGGCTGGTGGGCAGTTTAGAGGGATCTTGTTTCTCTGACTGGCCATCTCGCTTCTTTGAGTAGCTTATTCAGAATGCATATTTCAACACACCTCTCATCGAATTGTACGTATAAAGACTACAATACGCCATGAACTCGGCAGGTTATTTCTCCTTTGAAGGAATTGGCTCCACACTGGTACGAGGGTTGCCTCTTATGTTTCGGGATTTGCAACCCTAGTGTTGCAATCCGGCAATTGACAGCTCTGTCGTAAAGTTGGGCATTTTTGAGGTTATACGCACTCAGAACGTTTTGACATACCAGCACTATTTGTGTTGTTTACAGTAACTTAAAAGATTCATCTCGGCCCAAAAATGGAATTAAATCGTCAACATTTTCGTGCGATTATTTTTTACAACTTTCGGCGGGGATTAACTCAGCAACAGTGCATGGATGAACTTAATTCAATTTTTGGCGATGAAACTCCATCAAGGACCAGTGTTTATCGATGGTATGGTGAATTCAATCGTGGTCGTAGTTCACTCCAAGATAAATTTCGTGAAGGTCGTCCAAAATCAGTTGTTGTTCCGAAAACCATTGATGCTGTGCGCGAACTGATATTTGAAGATAGTCATGTGACCTATCATGAGATTGAGACAACCTTAGGCGTTAGTGGGACCAGCATACATTCAATATTGCATAAACATTTGACCGTCAAAAAAATTTGTTCGCGTTGGATCCCACACAATTTGTCAATCGCCCAAAAAAGGCTCGTGTCAATTGTTCGAAAGAAATGCTCAAAAAATACGGTCGCGGTGCTTCGAAACACGTCTATGACATCGTGACAGGTGATGAATCGTGGATTTACGTGTATGAGCCCGAAAGTAAACAGTAGTCGACTGTCTGGGTGTTTCAAGATGAGCCAAATCCAACAAAAGTTGTTCGCGCACGAAGCACTTCCAAGCAAATGGTCGCCTGTTTTTTCGGAAAAACTGGACATGTCGCAACCGTACCACTAGAACAACGCAGAACAGTCAATTCTGAGTGGTACACAACCATTTGTTTGCCAGTTGTCTTCCAAGAAATCAGAAAAACCAAGCGCCGAAGACGGATCACTCTTCACCACGACAATGCGAGCTCTCACACATCGGCTGCGACAACTGGATTTTTGAGCACCCAAAACATCGATTTGATGAGTCATCCGCCGTATAGTCCTGACTTGGCACCGAATGATTTCTTTTTATTCCCGTACGTAAAAAACAAACTGAGAGGTCAACGTTTTTCGACACCTGAAGAAGCGGTTGCTGCATTCAGAATGCATGTGTTGGAGATACCTCAATCAGAGTGGCAAAAGTGCTTCGACAATTGGTTCAAACGCATGCAAAAGTGTATAGATCTTCATGGGGAATATTTTGAAAAACAATAAAGTGATTTTCGATGATCAATATTTGTTTTTGTTCTCTAATCCCGAAATATAAAAGGCAACCCTCGTATACGATGTTCTCCATCCTCTAACATGGACTATTTGTTATATATATATGCAAAAGTCATCATTATCATCGGCATTACAACCGAGAACCGGTCTTGGCCTTATTTACTAAGTCCTGAGGCTTGTTAAATGTTCCATGATAATTTGTTTTTCCGGGCAAGGTAATTAGTCTTGCGCCAGAGGCTACTCGACGGGGAATCGAACCCCGGTCTCCCGTGTGACAGGCGGAGATACTAACCACTATACTATCGAGGAGCCTATATGCAAAAGTACGATACCGCTATTGGCAATCGTACTAACCAAGCCAAGTGTGTGATAGAGACACAAGCGGCCAGAGCCCCACAAGCCCAACATTAAGAGAAGCAACATAACTGAAATCAATCGAAATCGAGTTCTCAACAGGTCTGTTTGCTCAAATCCGTGGTTGGTATATGAGTGGTTGTTTCAGACGTTTCAGTTTTGTGGCGGACTCGTCTCTGCCAACTTGCTCGCTGTCATCAGTCACACGGTCGTGTGTGTTGTTGGTGCAGGATCGTCCCTCTCTTGTCAGAGTCGGAATTTGATCACATATAATGGTTTTGTTTTCAGTTAAACATGAACATTCATAATATACCTGACCTGTGAATTGAATTATTATGTTACAGTAACTTCCTTTTAATTAAAGCTATTAAGCACCACTGTGATCGGAGTTTGAATTCCTACATATATTTGGGGTCCCATCCCCAAACGTTCTCGGGCGTCGATGTCCTTGGCGTTGGCGTCAAGGAAGGCTGCAGGCGTTTGTGACTGATGTCGGGGCTCCCAAAGGTGTCCGGCCTCGGCGGCGAATGATCTGCACGTGAGTCATATTCCGGCTGTGGGGAAGAAGTATTGTGTGCCAGCATGGGCACGAATTCACTCCTATCCTCATCATTGTTATTCCGATGAAAACCGTTCAGCCAGGAAAAGTGGAAATGAAACAGACTGTTTTGCTAATATTATTTTATTGTTTTTTTTTAAAATTGTTTATCATGAAATGGCAGAAGGCACAGGAATTGGAGAGGACTCAGCACAGCACAGATAAGAATAAACACTCGTTTGATGTTGTTTTAATTAGATTTAATTTTGGTTAGGATATTTTTTTTTATACATTGTCTTAATGGAGTTTGTAATCCGATGATGCAACTGGTTAGTGTCCGACATTTCACATAACTTTTTAAAGATCTACCGTTTGACTGATTTTTAGCGTTCTTAATCACTTGCTCCTCCGTGGGAGGTGGTGTGTAGCACCAATAAACATAGAAGTCAATAAAATTAATCAATTCTTTAAAGTCACTCCACTAACACTAAGCCAATTGATATTTATAAACTATAGGGTAAACTCGACTGGGGTTGTGTGCAGTCGCGTACACACGCGGCGGTGATTGAAAGACGACTGTTCCCAATGAGGGATGAAATTTGACTCTTGGGTTCTATATAACGATCAACCAATCGAGATCGCACTCTCATCTGCGCTCTCTCATTTCCCCCGCCCATCGAGGTCAATAAAATCTTGTGGGTTAATTCACTAGTCAATGGACTTAGAGAAAGTGGAAGAATTGAAAAGGAGAGCGTGACGATCCCGGGAATGATTTTGCTTTTTGCATGCAACAAACACAAAATCAATGGTGACCGAATGACTCAGTTTGGTTATTTGATTGATCTCAGAGTGCAATGCACTCTGAAAAGGGAAATGGAATGGGATGAAAAATATTTTTTATTGATCCGCAGCGAATAGCGTGTCTGGGGGAGGTCAAAGGGACGCCGCGATGGCTTGGAAATATATGAGCGTGAGAACCAAACTCTAAGAATTTGTAATTACCCCAGCGGTTTTGCGATGATGAAACAGCATCGTTTGCCCAGACTTTGCTGTTGCTAACCAAATATGAAATTGTGATTTCGTGTGGTTTATGAAATAAAGTTTCCGTATGGCAAGAAAGGGTTTGAATTCAATTATGCATTCTCTGCATAGAATAATTAATCCAGGCTATGTGTCCTTTTGGGATATATCTTTTTCAGGTGAAAAAGACCGACGGAAGGCATTGGGGTTGACGTGGTGCGCAGTTAGCGAGGGAAATTGGGTTGAAATTGTGGGTTGGTTCTCAGCGTAATATAGAGAACCCCCACACCGCCCATTAGCCTTACATGTGGGTTGTGTCACACGAAATTGGCGGAAAAATCCGGTTCCCGTTGTACGTGTGAGCGAGCCCCATGTAGTGCCGCGTCGACTCCACGCCAATTCAGCCGTGGTTCCCCTTTATGTGTGAGGGTGACAATGAGTGTGCTTGATTTAATTAGTCGAAAGCCACTCTCGGTGTGAATCGTTGCTTGCGGCGACCGCGTGAAGGTTGTGGTTTCTGCTGAACCGCCAGATATTTACCAACGCTGATACAAAAAATGATTTTGAGCTATCCTCTAAAGTTAAGCGCAGGAGAAATAATGGAGAACACAGGAAGGAAGTATTGATGTAAATTCGTTTTTAGTGCCTTAATATCACTCCGTCGATGAAAAACATGTTCAGGTAGCGCACTCCATATTCGTGTGAATCTGCTGGAGAACTACTCTTTGTATTTATTTGTGCATGTGGAATTCGACGTCATTTTTTTTTTTCATTTTTACAAAACTTCTTTTATTTTCATTTTATATTCTTAGTTTCTAAATTACATGCTAGCCAAAAAATGCTTAAATTCTAGCTTAATTATCTTATATTATAACTTAATGGTCCTACTCAGACGCTCTAAGCTAAACATTACATGACTATTGTATAATTTCCCTTTCGGTGACAGAACATTGTTTGCGGCTGTGTTTATATTGATTTGTATGACAAAGAAAAATTGTGAAAACTTTGTCACTCAGCGCACAACTAGGACGATCGAACTGACGAAAATATTTACGATTGGCTTACACGCGGTGCACAATTAGGACAATCCAACATGCCGCGACTTCGACTAGTCTCCTGGGCCGGTTAAATCTGACTCCTCGAGAATTCGTCCTCAACATTCCTCGAAGCCACGAGGCTGATAGGCTGATCAGTCAACGAGCCAATCCGATCGCTTCATTGGTGGCAACCCAATGGCCATCGAACTGGAAACTCTAACAATGGAATTACTTCGGCAACCGTACAGGCTAGGAAGGCACGCCCACTCGCTGGAAACAATGACTATTGGAAATCTGTTGGTGTACCAGGAAAATTCAAATACACATCTGTGTAAATAAAGGGACGGGTATTGAGACTGGCAGAAAATGCAGTCATAAATCATGAGAATGGTTTTCCCATGACGGTGATAAAATATCGATCGAAACACGAGGTTGCCTGAGAGCATGATTATTTCAGACGGTAGTGGGTAAATATGGTGCCGATAGTGGCGAGAATGTTGTCCTCTGTTTTATGTTTGACAGACAGAGGTGTGAATAAGGAAATAATGCGGCTACGGAATTGACTCCTCTGTGATGTGAAATCCACAGAAGGTCGCTCGCCATAGGACCTAAGCCGGAAAGGTTTATTGTTTAGGTTTTATGATCCCGCTCGGTATTTCATATTGCAGGGCTATTAGTAGTCTGGGTTGCAGATGCGCAAGCCAGCAAATAGCCCGGCATATATTTATGGACGCGGTGTTTGTATACCGTTTGTTCTGCTGAACAATAACATTCCAGCAGTCGATGTATCGAATGAGTGTTATTTTGAATGGTGCCCGATCGGTTGTAGGTAGCGAACAATGGCTACACTGAATATCGTCGATAGGGCGATCAGTCGATGGGTCTGCAGTTAAACGGTAAGAATGACATGCCGGGTGTAGAGGAAAAGCTCCTCGGCTATGATGGAATATTAATGTCGGTTATCCCGGGGGGAACAACCGAATTGTTTTCAGCTATTTTTAAGGTGGGAAATTAATGCTAGAGCAAGGTTGTGTAATCTTGCCGGGGTTTCAACTTACGGGTAAGTATAGGGTTTATAGACTTTTATGGGTTAAAAATGATGCGAGGTTCTTCGGACCCTGGAAAGCCCCACAGAACACTTCTGGATCGATTTCGAGAAGAAGGGGAGGATTTTTTTGAAGCGTATCGTCATATGTGATGAAAGGTGGGTACATCATTATACTCCCGAGACGAAAATGGCAAGAAAGGAGTAGCGAAGTAAGGATGAAGGCCGCCCAGTAAAGACCAAAACTCGTCTCTCAGCCGGAAAAATTCTTGCAACGATTTTTTCGACTCAAGGGCGGTTTTAATGATTGGTTTTCTTCACGAACAACAAACAGTGAATGGAGCTTACTACTTTCAGGTGTTACAGTCGGAAAACGCCGCATATCGAAACAAATGACGAGTTATTCGAGATGTCATCCTTCTTCATGATAACGCCAGGACTCACACCGCGTCCTCGACAAGGGATACATTAAAAGAAAAGCGGTAGGAAACCCTCGAGCACCCTCCTTATAGCCTATACTTGTCTCCCTGTGACTATTTTTTGTTCGCACTCTTGAAGGAATCACTTGGAGGAAAAAAATTTAAAGTAATGAAGAAGTCGCCCTAAATATTTCTACGAACAACGGATATCAAAACTTCCAAATCGGCGGCACAAGTGTATAGATAACGTAGGAGACTATATTGAAAAATGTTGATAGCATAATTAGCGGGTAACATTACTCAATAAATGTATAAAACGAAATTACCGTTTATATATGATTCACCCTCGTATACGAGCGCATTTCCCAGTCTTCAAGGAATGACATGAGTTTAGAAATGCATCTTCTTTCTCCGTCTGCTTTGTCATATAATAATAGAAACTTTTCTTTCATCTATCTTAAGTAACCATTCCGGCAGTGTACCTCTCGAAGCTTGTTTTGTAGATTCGAAACATTTGATTAAGTAATTTGGGGGGAGGGGATACAGCTAGTGGGTCGTACCACATGAAATGTCCTATGTTTGCTCAGCCTTGAAAGTTTTCAAGTGAACATCTGTGCGAGAACGTTCAATTTTCTTTTTTTATAAAGTAAAGTGGTATGTGTGCGAATTTTAGGGTTCATTACAAGTACAGTTTTTTTTCTTCCTAGGAATTGTTTACCATCCTGTTGTATTCCAGAATACTACCCTTATTAAATTTAACACTGAATCTCCTAACACATCCTTAAAAACTTCACTTAACATATATTACATTCTCACTTAATACATACCATTCATAAACATTCACAATATTACCAGTTACAGCACACTTAATAACCTGCACCTTTTGATTTATTGAAAACATAGCAACTTGGATTTTCGTTCGAATTGAATGTGAAATGTCACAGAAAAAAATATAGATAGAAAAAAAAAAGTTCAGTTAAAAAAGTTCGTTGGAGAGAAAAAATTCATTTCCGAATAGTTCTGAACGAAAAAAATTATAGATTGATTTTGAATTTAAAAAAAGAAGGAAGAAAGAAAGTAATTGAGAAATAAAGACCGAAAATATGAAGAAGAAATAAAGCAAGAAATAAGTAACTAAAAGAAGAACGGAATTAGATTAATACTTGATTTGTTTTACATCAATTTAATTGAAATAAGAAAAAGAAGAAAAGGAAAAATAATAAGTCCACGCTCTTCCCTCATACCGAGGAAGCACGGCGCCGGACCTTAACACTGGTGGCAGCGGTGGGATCCAACCAAAGGATCCCAAATAAAAAGAAGAAAATAAGAAGAAGAAAAATACGTATGAAGAAGATACAGAGAAAAATTGAATCGAGACGGAGTGTGATTTCAATAACAAATGAAAAAAAGGTGAACGTCAAAGGAAAAAAGTGAAAATAAAATGAAACCAGATGAAAATAATGAAAAGAGTTAAATTTTAAACATTTTAATTAAAACTTTCATATGTATACAAATTTAAATAAAACCAGAAAAAAGTTAATATGGAGTGAAAATTGGATCTAGTCATCACTAATTCAGTGCGTTGCAACCGGTTTTGTCGGAGTGATATAGAAAATATTAATAAATCTTCGCCAGTGAAAACGGACATACAACAAAGAAAAAAAAAACAAGAGAAATAACCAAATAAGAAGAAGAAAAAAAATTTTTCAAGAAGAAAAGAGAGAAAAAAAAAACAGGAGAAATAACCAAACCAAAATAAGAAGAAAAAAAAAAAAAACCTCGACATAAAACAACGAAATAAAAAGAAAAAAAAAGGAAAGCAGCAAAGACCAGGATGAGCAATCAACTTTAGGACGTGAAGTCTGCCTGGCGTCAAAGAAAAAAAAAAATCTAAAAAGAAAGGAACACAAAGAGGAACTCTACGACACAACAAAGAAGAAAAAAAAAGGACAACAATAAGAAATTCAACAAGACTTCTATCAACATCTAGAGTAGTAAGAATTTTTTTCAATATTTTGTTTTTTCTCTCTTCCTTTTTTTTTTGTAGGAATATTTTACTTGGAATTTTTTCCTTTTCAAAAAAAAAAAGTGTTTTCTCGATAGAAATTTTGAAAATTCTCTTTTCAGTTTTTTTCGACGACATTTCCGTTTCTTTTCCTTCTCGTCGAAAATTTTCTTTCTTTTCAGTTTTGGGTCCAAACCATATCGTTTCCATATATATATATTGAATAATAACATAAAGGCCATTTTTTCATAAACCATATTTTTAAGAATTGATAACAAATTTTCGCCATACTTTAATTCAAATTTTCAATATTACGAGCCCATATTACACGAGACAGGCGGCTAGGCAGGGGGAAGAACAATTCCACTATCAACAGATACTCAGTAAAACCCCTGAAATGGCTCTGTCTGTCGGAATTTCTGATGTTTTCAGAATCGTCCCTACCTTTGACGGGAAACCCTGCGACTTAGGTAAATTTATTTCCGGGGGAGACGTTTTATTTAGATCCATAAAGAAGGCAGACCCGGATATATACGAGACATTTTTAGATCTAGTCAAAAATAGACTAGAGGGTCATGCTTACGATCTGATCAGGTATAGCAAAATCGCTAAGTGGGAGGATTTAAAAGATAAACTCGAATCGGAATATAAAGAGGAGCAATCTCGGTCGACGGCACAAAATGAGTTGATTTCTCTGAAACAACGCTACAGAGAAACCGTCCGGGAATACGGTGATAGAGTCGCGAATGCTCTAAGGACTTTAAACTCTGCCACGTGTGAAATAACAGCAGACGCGGTGGTTAGGGAATTCTTAATGGAAGAAAACAAAAAATTGGCCGTACAAACATTTGAAGATGGACTAATGAACGAACAGCTAAAGATACTAGCTAAAGTCCATGGGGGAAATAATTTAAAACAGTCGATTGCACATGTAGTATCACATGGTGCTCGAATGGACAACTCTCCCAGGTCATATCAATACAATGAAAAACCTACATTCAATCGCATAGTCTGCCAAACCTGTGGTAAGTCAGGGCATACACAGGACACATGTTATCGAAACATGCAATCCAACTTTTTTCCGAATAGACAACCCATAAAAAGGGAATATAACATTGTATGTAATTTCTGTGGACGGAATAATCACACAGAGAATGAGTGTAGATACAAGATATCTAGGAATGGATCGCCTTCAACAAATTACCAACAAGGTACAACAACGCGTAACCCATTCCGAAATAATCCTACAAACTCTGAAAATCGTTTTGGTGAAAATTCTAGGAGCACCAATAGACAAAACGATAGACAAAATGTTCACTTTTCTCGGGTGCAAGAGTCGGAAAACGAGGCCTGACGCCAACCAAAATTTATGGAAGACAGACCAAAGTTTTCTATTTACAGCATTAGATCTTTGGAAATAGATAACGACCATTTTAATGAAGCTCCTAGCCAAATTTACCCTGAGCCCACATACTCCTATAAACCAAGCCATATAAACGAAGATAATCCTGTCCCTAATATAAAGACTCCGATTCATACTCCCATTCTGGAAAACAATTCAGCAACACAGACTGAAAATCCGAAATTTTCAGCAGTATTAAAGACTGAAATCGCTAATATCTCAGATATCCCTATTGACAACGCAGACACTTCAGCAACCAAGACTGAAAACTCAGCAGTATTAAAGACTGAAAATTCGGATCCTGCACAAAATATACAAACAGAAACCCCTAATATTCCGGCTATCCCAATAGACAACCACGGCACTTCAGCAACAAAGACTGAAAATTCAGCAGTGTTAAAGACTGAAGACCCAATAGTTGCAATAAAATTCGAAACCCAAGTCAGTTCAGCAGCTAATACTGATGAACAAATCTTTTCAGCAGCAAAGACTGAAGGATTGAATGTTTCTACAGCAGATATAACTGAAGAAATAGTTCAAACAGCAAATAGTACTGGGAACCAAGATGTTCTAACAGCTAATAAGTCTGAAGAACTATTCGAATCAGTAAATGAGACTGAGAAACTAAACGATTCATCAGCAGTGAGTAAGACTGAAAAGGCAGACGTTCCGACAGAAGTTAAAGCTATAGAAAATGATGACATTGAGCCGAAGACACTAAACATTTTAAATAACGATACTGAACAGCAACACGAAGTAATGAAAATTGAAAATAATAATTCAATTAAAGAAGTTAAAGCTATAGAAAATGATGACAATGAGCCGAAAACAAAAAAAATTTTAAACAACGAAAACAAACACAGACACTTACTCAAACACGATATAATAAGTAATGAAAATAATAATTTAACTAAAATAGGTACGGAAAAGGAAAACCATATAAGTACATTACAAATTCTTTTTTTCAACAATAAACATTTATTCAAACACAAAATACAAAAAAATAAAAAGTTACACAATCATTTAGGACATTTGAAATCAGTTCTTAAGAAGATTTTTGGTATTATGCATTTCTATACAATAATCATAGTAATAGGCCCAGAAAGGTTTTGGAAACTTTTCCATAAATTTAAGGAAAAGATAAACACATAACAAATGGCCTTTGTTTTATTATTCAATATATATGAAATAATCTAACAATTGTAGGAAATGACGGCAATGAAAAAAAAAAAAAAAAAAAAAAAAAAAAAAAAGGTAATGAGGGGGACGAAAGAAAGAAAATTTTAGAGGTAATATATATTGGAAATTTTAGAATTAATATATATTCGAACGGAAAAGGAAAGAAAGAAAATTTTATTGGTAATATATATATTAGAAATTTTGGAATTAATATATATACGGAAATGAGAATTTTGAAACAATAATATTAATATTATATATTTAATATAATAAGTAATAATGATTTTTAGATAAGAAAAGAAAAGGTTCCAAGGAGAAATATTTAAATTTAGTTAATATATAATGTAAATAGACTATTTTGGACTATTTTTCTAGTGTTAAGAACTTTTTGATTATTGAAAAAATTTAGTTAATATATAATGTAAATAGATTATTTTTCTAGTATTAAGAACTTTTGATTATTGTAACCTTTGATGAAAGATTAATTTTGAAAACCTTTGTAATGTAATTGAACGAAAATCCAAGTTTTTAATTAATCTTAATTTAATATATAGTTAATAGAAAATTATTCTCTTCAAGGATAATTTTCTTTCTCGAAGAAGGGTGGGATGTTGTATTCCAGAATACTACCCTTATTAAATTTAACACTGAATCTCCTAACACATCCTTAAAAACTTCACTTAACATATATTACATTCTCACTTAATACATACCATTCATAAACATTCACAATATTACCAGTTACAGCACACTTAATAACCTGCACCTTTTGATTTATTGAAAACATAGCAACTTGGATTTTCGTTCGAATTGAATGTGAAATGTCACAGAAAAAAATATAGATAGAAAAAAAAAAGTTCAGTTAAAAAAGTTCGTTGGAGAGAAAAAATTCATTTCCGAATAGTTCTGAACGAAAAAAATTATAGATTGATTTTGAATTTAAAAAAAGAAGGAAGAAAGAAAGTAATTGAGAAATAAAGACCGAAAATATGAAGAAGAAATAAAGCAAGAAATAAGTAACTAAAAGAAGAACGGAATTAGATTAATACTTGATTTGTTTTACATCAATTTAATTGAAATAAGAAAAAGAAGAAAAGGAAAAATAATAAGTCCACGCTCTTCCCTCATACCGAGGAAGCACGGCGCCGGACCTTAACAATCCTGTAGGCACTTGAAATCCGAACCCCTTTCGTTTATGAATTTAAAATGGGACATAATGCGTCATTGGCAGTGAACAACCTTAATGACGCGTTTGAGGATGTAGCGGTAAACAAACGCACTATACGACGTTGGTTTGGAAAGTTCCATTCGGGTGGTCTCAACCTCGAAAATGAATCACGTGTGAACCCGGAAACGTTAGTTGACGACGATGTTTTAAGAGCAACCGTGGATGCGGACCAAACGAAATTGGTGCGGGAGATTGCACAAAGCATGGGGATATGCACAATGACAATAAGTCGACACCTTTCTCTCATAGGAAAGGTAAAGAAACTTGAGAAGTGGGTACCCCATGAACTGTACGAGTCGCAAAAACGACGGCGCCTGGGAATCGGCGCATCGCTTAGATTAAGAAACCAAACTGAACCATTTTGGCACCAGATAGTCACCTGTGATGAAAAGTGTATTCTGTATGATAACCGTAAAATGCTTGGGCAGTAATTGGATACAGGTGAAAAATCGAAAAACCCCCCAAGCCCGATCTTCCCCGAATAAGGTTATGGTGACAATTTGGTGGACATCGAAAGGACCAATCCACTGTTCATTTCGTCAACCAGGAGAAACGATAAACTCTATCAAGTATTGTGAGGAAATCTACATATTGCATGCCAAATTGGCTGAAAAGCAACCTGCCTTGGTCAATAGGCATGACCCGATCCTTTTGCATGACAACGCTAGACCCCACACCTCACAAGTAACGGTGCAAAAACGGTTTCAGTTGGGATTTGAAATTCTTCAGCATTCACCATACTCTCCTGACATTTTCCCAACACACTACCATCTTTTCCGCAATCTGGATTCATTTTGCCGACAGAAAGCCTTCCGGAACCGAGCAGAGGTCATAAAAGCCTTAAAAGATGTTATTGCCTCAAAAAGTCAGCACTTCTACGAAAAATGAATATTTGAGCTTGTATCACGTTGAAATAATATCATGGATGCCAACGGATCCTATTTTGATGAATAAAAATTCACGGAAAATAATATTGGCTTTTAAATTTTTACTATAAAATCGAACATTTCATGTGGTACAACCCAATATAACTAATGTGGTTTGGTTGAACATTTTTCAGGAGTTACTTATATTGAGTTATGGGATTCTTTTTGATTCGTTTTCGTAGTTTTTCTTTAGTCTTAGTGTTGGCTACGTGCCGGCAAATGCCCTGGTTCACTAGGACCTACCCATCCAATTATTGTGAGACTCCGGTGCAACAACCAAGGCAAGGCGTGGGCCTTGAACACCGAACTCAGTTTAGTGAAACAACAAACGTAATTCTTCTCTTTAATTTCATTTTTTAATTGTCTTAATTACACGAAAAAAAAAAAAACATAACAAATTCACTCTTATTTAAGTCTAGTTCAAACAGTATTCATACTTTATTTTAATCAAATTCACACAATGTTTATTCTTAACTTTAATCAAGTGCACACGATAATCCTTATTTTATTTAGTTTACATCTAGTCCACGCGTAGTTCTTACTTAGTTAGTTTAATTCGAGTGCACGCAGTATTCATTCTTTACTTTAATCAAATTCACACAATGTTTATTTTTAATGTTAATCAAGTTCACACCATAATCCTTATTTTATTTAGTTTACCTCAAGCTCAAACGACGAGGCGCATCCACCGACAGCGATTTTAAGACTCCAATTTATTTAACGTGGAGGTCCGACTTGCCTCCACGGAATCCAGAACGCGATTGCTACTGCCATCGAAGCGACAGAATTACCAAAAATTCCATCCATCGCGTCAGTGACCATATAAGGAATCATCCTCGCGTTTGGTCCAGCAAGAAAGGGGTGAAACATATACACGATGACCATCTATGCAGCTCATGGCGGGTGTGTGTCCACAAGCATGCGTACCGTGGATCGATCCAATGTACAAGGGAACATAAGCTGGCATGGTAGCAGCTGGTGCAAATATCTCGACATAGGGGTTGAATTGTTTGCACGATCAGCGACTGCATAAAGTATTTATGCTGATCGTGCACATGTTGGTGGCATCTCCACGTAGTCGAATTCTCGATGATAATTTTCCATTTTGTGAAGTCGGCTTGCTTGGGCGGTCGGCCGTATGCCCTCATGTATTTGTCGGTCGGATGGCCGATCGATGTGGGCATCTATGTAAAAAGAAAAGATAAAACATTCCCTTCATATGTGCGGCTGGCGCGTAAGGGTATATAGCCTGGATATTGTTCGGACAATGCTGGTTGCTAGTTGGTGCAACCAAATTGCTCTTACATGTGGAAGATGCCTGTTATATGATGGAAAACGATCCGAGGCATGTTCAATGGGTTTGTTCTGTTCATGGTTGCACGGTGATGCAACCAAATTGCCCATAAGACCCATGCGTGCTTGGTGTTGATGGGTTTTGCATCAGCAAATATTGAGATTTTACAGCTTTTTAATGCTTTCTTGTACAACCATAAAAAGGTAAGTACTTCCTTTCCAGGTTTTTATATGCCCGAGGTGGGAGTTTTTACATGGGATAATGGCCACAGATTTGCTCAAAAAGTTATATCGTTTTTCTTTTATTTGATTTTCGTATGCGTTAATTTAATATAGGAGAGGAACTTTAATCAGTAATGCATCGACCATTTTGTTCGATAACCTTCTGCCATATCTCGGACAACTTTATAATTCCGCCTTCATAAAACTGTTTGTTTCCTTTTCTGCGAAAAACTTGTCAAAGTGGTGTTTGATGATATCTTCAGAAGCAAACAATTTACAATTCAAGGAGTTTTGCGAGTGAAATAAATGGAAGTCTAACGGCGCAAGGTGTGAGATCTATGGTGGATGTGGGAACACATCTAAACCCAGCTGAAAAATGTGCGCGTAGTCTCAACTATCGTAGTAAAATACCATACCCCCGCGATTGGTCAGTCGGGACAGTTCTGAGCTATGATAATACTTCATTTTTGTAGCTGCTCACAGTAGACATAAAAATTATTCATTACGTTCTCTGGAAGTAGCTCATAGAAGACTTATCCCTTCAATTCCCACTTTCTTTTGGTGAATATCCGCCTTTGCTTGCCATTCCGATGCTTCATATGATCTCCTTTTTTTTTGACTGACGTTATTGCACAAAATCTATTTTTAGTCGATTAGGATCGTTAGCTTCAAGAATGGTCCATTTGATGAATTGATCGTAGATGATCGTGTGGGGAAGAAGTATGGTGCTCCGTCGTACGGCGCTGATTCCCTTCTCCCTCCATCATCACTGTAACAAAGTTCCGCCGCAATCACCCACGAACACAAGGACGAAAGGCCGCCACATTTGTCCACAACCAGGACTGAAGCCAAAAAGGATAAGCACAAATGGTCGTCACCAGAAAAAATAGTACAAATGAAACACACTGATTTATTTAAGTTAAGTTTATTTCGAAATCAAGGAAAAACACTACTATTGGAATAATTTGTTTGAATTAATAGATTATTGTTCCGTTTCATTTTCTTATTGATACTAAAATATTACGTCAGCACTGCGTGAAAGTTACATTATGAAATCAATAATAACACAATCTTCGACGACTGCCGCAAATAAAATATTCGACTTGCAGGTTGCAAACACTTCGACATCACCCCGAGGTATATTACGCATCTCCGCAGCCGGCGGAGAGTGTCAGATCGCGTGACCATGATGGTCAGCGGATGGAATTTGACTCCCTGAGGATAGAACTCTGACATGAATTCCATCCTAGGTGAGGGTTAAGAAAAGGGAAGAGAGAGAAAAACGTTTCTCTTAAGGGTGTGGCCGCCACAGAAATGCACTCTTTCAGTGCAGTGGTGTGTGTGCGTGATTCTTTCATGGATGAGAACGAACGTAGAACAAAGAAAGGGCATAAAGTGCATACAGGGATACGATTTCGGTAAGCCAAATAAAACCGAACTCGTCGGATGCTAATGGGATCTTTGTTGGAAATGTGCGTCGCGGCTAAACAAAGAGACCACGATTCGATGTGGAAATGTGCTAATTGGTTTTATCTAGGTTACTGGGAAATGGTGTTTATGGCATTGCTAGTAAGGGTAGGTATTGAATTCCTATTTGCATTTGTTTATGCTTATTTAATTGATGCCTGAGAGAGGCGGAATGCGTATTTGCTTTGGTCCCTAGGGTGTAAGTCGCCAGCCAATGTGTATGTAGGGAACATTGTCGTACACATGGCGCGGCTGGGAAAATAGACGGCGAAATATTTATGGTCCCTGTCATGACGGTTACATTGTATGCAAACCGAATCATTTTATTTACAGGAATTTGTGTGGTACCAAAGGTGCCGAATTGGTTTCAAATTCTAGATAAGTAAAGCAAGAAATCTTACGGAAAATTGTATGCGAAGAGATGCATGAAAAGGTAAGTTTTCTTTACAGGGACTTTAAGATTATAGATTTGATCTATATAATGCGTGAAGCATTTACAGGTGCTAATGCTGTTGCATTAACAGAAACTGATGTAGATTGGGTTGTAATAATGGGGGTTCTGCCTGATAAGGTAAGGAAAGAAATCTTACGGGAAATTGTATGCGAAGAGAATGCATGAAGAGTAAGTTTTCTTTGAGAGGGACTTTTTAAGATCATAGATTTGATATATATGATGCGTGAAGCATTTTCGGGTACTAATGCGATTGCATTAGCGAAGTTAGGAAATTGGCTGAATGTTATGGGGGTTTTACGGTAAGTGGACTGTGGGGTTGGGTGGAACCGCCACAATCGTACGCTTAATCAAATGAGTTTCTTTTAGCCCATGCGATTTTCAGACCGAAGCTGAGCTATATCAAATGGCCATGAACACTTCCAATCGCCATTTATAGAGTACTATCAAGTTTCAAAACTGTTCAATGTCCATTTACTTGTAGCAATGGTGTGATTTTATCGTCTTCAATCTCGGGAGTCCTGACGGGACAATGTGCGTTTTCCAGCGGAAAATCTTTACTACAGAATCAGGCGAACTATTTCTGGCACTGAGGCTTTTCGATGACATTTCTGCCGTAAACTTTATAGAGATTTTGCCTTGCTTCAGTCATATTCTTTCCTTTTTCGAAATAGTAAGGCAAAATCTGCCAAACATGCTGTTCAAAACCCTCCATGTTCCAAAATTGAAATCGCAAACTCCACGAAATCGCATCACCTTTTTTGTTATTTTTATGTTAAATCATCATCATCATCATCGGCACTACAACCGGGGACCGGTCTTGGCCTTATTTAGCAAGTCCTGAGGCTTGTTAAATTTTCCATAATGATTTGTCATTTTCCGGGCAAGGTCATTAGTCTTGCGCCGGGGGTCCTCGACGGGGAATCGAACCCTGGTCTCCCGTGTGACAGACGGGTACACTAACCACTATACTATCGAGGAGCCCTTTATGTTAAATATCAACAAAAGAAGATGTATACAAATTTGACGTTTACATCATTTGCAGATGCAAATAAGAGTTGTCAAAGCCATTCATAAAAAAAAAGAAATGATTTTTTAACAATCCAGTAATCTTTAATGCAATTAGCATCATCATCTTTATTTAGGTGGTTTCTGAAGCTATCGTGCGTTTTCAAACGACTGATACGATCAAAGAGAATTAAACACTTTTTTTATTTTTTATTTGCATTGAGTTTATTTTGTAACAATAAATATCTTTAGAAAACGCTCAGTCTTTACAAAGTACACCATGCACACACGCTTTTGTCACTCGATCCTTTAAGGGCCGTTTCTCAACTGACTCATGCTGGGTCCATTCACTCCCCAATCCATTCGAAATTTTACGGACAAATCTCAAACGACAAATTCCTATACATTACATTCATTTTAACTGGTGGTAACCGTGAATTTTATTCTTGGAATTATATTCGTATAAGTATTCGTGCCACTATGGATTGGACTGAATGCGCCATTTTCAGGGACCGTAGTTTAAGGTTTTTATTAGCGATTCGTCGTAAGGCGCCTTACGGTCGCATCTGAATCTTCGCCATAATTTTAGTATTTTTGGTGATTCATTGGAAGACGCTTTTGAATTCTTGACCCATTTGGCATATCTGGATCTTTTTCCTCATAAGTCGATTTGTGGGGAAGGAAATCATGATATCGCCACAATGTTTTTTCCCATATTAATGAGGCATAAAATAGCACTGAGTTCACTCCGCTTGTAAGGGTAATAGTTTTACCATGTCACGAATCACGGTATTCTGGGTGGATCTGACAATAAGCCTGCCCTTTTGCTGGTATAATTCACGTGTGTCTTAAGTTTTGGTCTATCGTTGACCTTTGAAGTATTTCACCTTTTAATAGCGTGATCTAGTTTCCAATCAAGAACATGCACAATACACCACTTGTCGATTACAACTAGCTCCATTTTACGGTTGTCTAGTTATAAACCAGCCATTGGTAATCGGTCTATAACGTGTCGAAAAGGTCCACTTGTCTCATATTGGTGTGCCTGATTGATTACAGAAACAACCACTGTATCATCGAAGAATCCAATAATACAATACATACGGCAGTCTTGTGTCCATTGTAAATAATTTTCCACAGGAGGGGGCCAAGTGTAGACCCTTGCAACATGGTCAAATGTTCTCTCCTTGTGTCTATTATACCTCAGTTTTGTGTTGTTAAATTTGAATATGACGATGTTTAGGAAGTACACATTTGACTCTTCTGATTATCAGCGAATAGGCTGAGTCACCATGCTTATCTATCTTTGACACGACACATTATTTCCTTACTCATTTATGCCATATCTCTACTTTTGTTGCCTCGGCTACCATATCGACACCATATCTATTGGTCGGCCGCGACTTCCTGAAACGCATTGATAGCCCATTGATGCCCCGTTGCCTTTCACTATCACCAATCCAACATGTCTGTCTACAGTTTGCACCAGGGTTGTCCCCATGGTATTCATAAGGTATACGAGATGATAAGATCGTGAAATAAGATGTAATTTGTTTCTTTCCTTGGGCAGAAGTATCAAGGGCGCGCATCAGGAAGTGGTCATTTTTATTGAGCAGGCAGGGTGAACAATAAAAACAAACCGGGATTGTTGTTTAAATTGAGGATATATATTTTATGAGGATACACGTCCGAACGGCACGAAAGCTGAATGCTAAGAGGGAGGAAGTGAAAGTTGAAAAATGTGAGTTTGGCGTTTCTTGGTGTGGATGACAGTTGTGTGCCTTAAGGGCCTGAATGCAATGAGAAGAGTGAGTGTTTTCATGAGTGGGATCGTTTAGCTTTGAGTGCGTATAATTTGAATTCAATTTTTTTTTAATTTGTTTAACACTCCGACTAAAAAGTTAACTTCAAATTGATTTCACAGTTACGATGTTTTCTGACTGTGTTGTGAATTGCGTGATAAAATATTGTTTGAGTTGTTGTGTGTGGTGACGTTTTAGTTCCTCTAGTGAAGTTTTTGTAGACCCTTGGCATCTTGTATGTTGAGCATCCTTCTTTGTTCCTCGAAAAATGCGCTCGTCAGGGGCTTGGTCATCAAATCTGCTTGCTGGTTTTTGGAGGCGACATGCTCTAAAGCAAAGATTTTGTTCTCGAAACTGTCGCGTATGAAGTGATATTTCACGTCAATATGTTTGCTCCTTTTGTGGAACTCGGGGTTTTTGATGAGCTTGATGGCGCTCATGTTGTCGATGAGGAGGGTGCTCTCCAGATCTTGGTACAGGGTGAGGTCCTCGATGAGTCTCTTCATCCAGGTGACGTTCTTCACAGCTTGAGTTGCAGCGACATATTCTGCCTCAGTGGTAGAAAGTGCCACCGTCTTCTTCTTGCTGGAACTCCATGACACGGTTGACCCTCCAAACCTCAGAACAACGCCAGACGTTGATTTTCAGGTCTCGACATTTCCTGCATAGTCTGCGTCACTGTAGGCCTGGAGTGTGTTTGTCTGCTCGGCTGGAAAATAAAGACCATGCCCACTTGTACCTTTCAGGTACTTGAGTATCCCCTTTACCGCACTCCAGTGGATTTTCTTCGGGTTCTCAAGATGCTGGCTGGCACTGTTGACTGCAAAGGTGATGTCTGGTCGGCTACCTATGGAGAGATACATAAGGCTTCCCACGGCTTGTCGATATGGAAATTCGGACGCCTCCCTGTCACCATTTTTGTGCATTTCTGCACTCATTTGATGATGATGGCCTGCCGGAATTGCAACAGCATTTGCGTACTCCATGTTGAAGCGCTGCAGAATTCTCCTGCAGTAGGCCTCCTGGTGGCGAAGAATTGAACCATCTGTCATCCGTTCAATCTGTAGTCCAAGGTAAGTGCTCAAATTTCCAAAGGTAATATCGAAGTCCTGGCGAAGTTGGTTTATTAGTTCCTCAATCATTTTCTCATCCTTTGCAGCAATCTATCCGTCGTCGATGTGAATTGCCAGCATCAACTTATTCTCAGGATCTCCGTTGGTGAAGACACAGCAATCAGCTCTGGTTGGACGTAGTCCAGCTTTGGCCAGGAACTTCGTGAGGTGTTTGTACCAGCATCTCGACGCCTGCTTGAGTCCATACAAACTTCGGATGAGTTTGCACACTCGGCTGGTACCATCTTCATAACCTTTTGGCTGCCTCATGTAGATGACTTCTTCCAGCTTTCCATAGAGAAAAGCTGTTTTAACGTCGAACTGTTTGAGGGAAAGATTTTGGGAGGCCGCAAGGGATAGAATGAGGCGAATGGAATCAAATCGGGGTACGGGACTAAAAGTCTCATTATAATCGACACCAGGAGTTTGACTGAAACCTCTGGCAACAAGCCTGGCCTTGTATCGTTGGATGCTACCATCAGGGAATTGTAACATCATCAATTGTCGATCACCCTCTGATCTGGTGGTGGTTCCACCAGAAACCAAGTGTGATTCTTCTGCAGCGAATTGATCTCCTCATCCATGCCTGCTTTCCATTTTTCAGAGTCCTCGGATTTGATGGCGTCATCGTAGTTTCCAGGATCAAGTTGGCCAGTCACTGAAATCAAAACAGAAGGATACCGAACCGGTTGGCGAATTTGATTCCTGTTTCTCAGGTTGTAGTTTTGCAGTGGTACAGGTTCTTCGAGTGGCTCTTCATCATCCGTTAGCGCATACAAGGGTTCTTCAGCTTCGCTTCCAGAATGTTCACCACCGTTCACCAAGTTCACGACCTCTGGCTCCTCGTCAATTTCAGCAACTCGAGGAACACTCAAGGTCATTACTGCTGACTCATTGCTTGACTTGTCTGCTGAAAATCTTTGTCCAGTGAATTTCACATCTCGAAAGGTGTTTACCTTGTTTTCAGTAAGAAACCAGACTCGATACCATTTCGTCGTTTCGTCGTAACCTACAAATATGCCCTTTTTGGGTTTGACATCCCATTTCTTTCTCTTTTCCTTGGGGATGTGAACGAAAACTTCCTCACCAAAAGACCTGAGTGAGGCAAGGTCTGGTTTCTTTCCCAGCCAGAGGTCCAAGGTGTTGCTCCATTTTTGCTGCCGTTGTTTGGTGTATCACACCGAGATCACTGGTGATTTCCTCCACGTCCCTGTTGGCAAATTCTAAACCGTTGTCAGTCCTGATGACCTTGATGCCCTTGTCCAGGTGTTTTTCTGCTTGGAGAAGGAATTTCTTCAGACACTGGGCTGTTTCCGACTTCGCCTTGATGGAAAACAAAGTTCTCCAGTGGCTGAAGTCGTCCTTGATCAGCAAGAAATAACGAGCGCCTCCTATTGATGCGTCAGGCATTGGGCCGCACAGATCAGCATGAACAAGCTCACCAACTCGTTCGGTTTTTGAGGTACTTTTTGGAAAAAGGGAGCCGGTGCATCTTGCCGAGGGCACAGTCGTCACATTTGACTTTGTCGTCCGTAAAGGGTAGGTTCATCCTCTTCAAAATCTTTCTAACATGCTCGAAATTCTCATGAGCTAACCTTTTGTGCCAGGTGAGGAGTGTTTCTTGTTTGACGACGACGTTTGCCTGGTGCTCATTCGCCACGATTCTAAATTTCATCTCGAAAAGTTGATCAAATCTTTCTCCCACTGCAACGATATTTCCATCTTTCAATAGATGGCAAGTCTTGTTGTCTGATTTTTGAGACATGCCTTTGTCAAGGGCTGCTCCTAGGGAGAAAAGATTGAAGCCTAGATCTGGAACATGGAGGACGTCACTCAGGTATTTCAGCTTCCAGATTTTTCCGTCGAAAACTTCAACCTTGATGTCTCCAGATCCCACAGCTGCGATCGTTTTGCCATCACCAACTCGAACAGATTTTGGCTGCTGAAATTGAACGAAATTTGAAAACCATTCGCGCCGATGAGACATGTGGTCCGTAGCACCAGAGTAGAGGTACCAGATGCTGGAAGAATCCAGGTTGTCCGAACCGAGAGTCAAAGCACTGATCAGCGCGTCGTTCTTCCTGTTTGAGTGGCCCTCCCTTTCTGCCATTCTCTCATTGGCTGCTTTTCTCTTGAAACAGTCTTGCTTCCAGTAGCCCGGCTTCTTGCAATAGTGACAGGATTTTGAGGATTACTGCTCGAAGCTCTTTTGTCGTAACTTCCCAGCTATAAAAGCCACGTTGTCGCTTGCATTTGCAGGCTCTAGCCTGGATTCTTCGACTGAGAGTCTGGAAATAAGGTTGGTAAGATTTCTCTCATCGGGCTGTGTTGATTCCCATGCACTGATGAAATGTTTGAAGGTGGAGGGAAGAGTCATTAAAATTTTTGTGATTATATGCTGATCAGAAATTTTCTCAACCATAACCTTCAATCGATGTGCAAGGTTTTCCAACTTGGCAACGTGCGTAACAATGTTGTGCGCTGGGTCTTTCTGAACACTGTACCATTGTTGAAGTAGCATGTGAATGCTGGTCTCCGACTTTTGTTCATAAACATATGAAAGTTTGTCCCACATTTCCTTGGAAGTCGTGCAGTTGATGATGTGAAGTAGCGGTTCCTCGTCGACTGATGTGGCGATAGTACGCTGTCCAAAAGTGTCCAGTTTTGTCCATGAGGCACGTGCTGTTCGATGAGCTTCGGTTATGTTTTCCTCTGGAAATTCCTTTTCTCCGCTGACGATGTCCCATGCTCCACTAGAGAGTAGAACGATGCGTACCTGGAACCTTCACGTACTCCAGTTCTCAATGCCTTTGAGTTTGGTTATCCTTATTGATTCGTTATCCATCGTGGTGTTGTAAAATTTCACTGTTGCACGAGGGCGGACTTACAACACGAGATTTTAAGCGAAAAGAATTTAAACAACACAAAAATATTTATCGTTCCGCGAACCTGGGCCCATGACCTATTGAGCAGGCAGGGTGAACAATAAAAACAAAACGGGATTGTTGTTTAAATTGAGGATATATATTTTATGAGGATACACGTCTGAACGGCACGAAAGCTGGATGCTAAGAAGAAGGAAGTGAAAGTTGAAAAATGTGAGTTTGGCGTTTCTTGGTGTGGATGACAGTTGTGTGCCTTAAGGGCCTGAATGCAATAAGAAGAGGGAGTGTTTTCATGAGTGTGATAGTTTAGCTTTGAGTGCGTACAATTTGAATTCAATTTTTTAATTTGTTTAACACCAACTATGCCCTCGGGTACATGAAACGACCGTCGAAGGAATTCTCCCACCTCGACGTAATTCGATCCATTTACCTTACCTTCGTCCGTCCACTGAAAGAATATGCTAGCGAGGTATGGTCCTCTTATCACATGATCCATATCCGTAAAATCGAAAGTATTTATCGTCGCTTCCTTCGATTCGCTCTCGGAGCGCTAGTGTGGAAAACCCCTTCTATACGCGCGTTTGTGTTAAAAAAACAAAAAAATCTGCCCCCGTGCATTAACCACCAAAATGTATCACCCTCCGAACCCTTGAGGAGCCCATTGTCCTGACTGACATAGTGTTTATGTATCGGGTCCTCTCCGGCTCGGTCGACTGTATCAATTTTCTTAACTTCCTCTGAACAGAACCCCTCGTAATAGGCGTAATCCCCCTTCCCCATCGCACCTGTTATGATTTAAATGAACCCGTCTCGTGGAGGCTGAGAAATATCGACTACAACTCCGCCTTGTTCGACTTCGATCTCACTACCCATACTCTCAAGATCCGTATCCTAAACCATTCTCACCCCGAATCTTATCTAGCGCTTTTTACACTCTCCACCCTAACCAGCCCCCACCTCCCGCCCCCACCTAGGGCTTCATAGTATTATCTATTCCACTCAGGTTAAGCTTAGTTAAGTTAGTTTTACATTCTCGAGTTTGTAAGGTTATATATACTTTAGTTTGTATTTGTATTGCTTATATTAAGCTAATAAATGGGGTTAGTTCCACCAAACTTACACCTAAACTTCACACGATTCCTTGTTCCTTTGAAATAACGTAATTTATCGAAAATACGTTGTCATCGTAACATTGTTAAATGCCGCAAACAAGTAAGTGTTGGTAAATATTAACCCACGCAATACACAAAATCGAATGCCCTTTCCCTCCTAACGCAGACATCACTTAATTTCAGTGATGACATTTTGTATGTACGATTTTTATTATTCGATTCAGGCGAACTTTTGCTATCGTCGCCAAACTTGGATGGCGCTAATATTACATATTCACCTACAATGATAATGCTGTTTCTATATTGAACACCCTTCGTATTTCTTTTTGTTGTTATTTTCTACATCGCAAACACTATCCCTGCTCTTATTAAAGCGTGTTCAAGTTACCTCGCTAAGATATAAGAAAAAACATCCTTTCCTTTTGGCTCTAATTTTGATCATAATATCAGCATAAACATAACATCGCATATACATCTGGTATATGTTTAACAGCCAATTACAGGCACATAACAAACTTAGTCAACGCCATTACTGCGAATATTAAGTGTGCTGTTGGATTTCAATATTACTTTTTGGTATCAATATCTTTCCTTAAATACCGGTTCTTCTCTTACCATTTATTATCGTGATCAGATTTGGGGGTCTTTGGGTCCGCTTATTTTATCCTATAACACTCTTTGAATATTCTATCGAATTTTAATTACAGAATATATCTGAGAAGGACAACAATCATCGTGTGCTAACCTTAGCCAACGATATGAACCCCTCAAATTGACAACGGTCGACATTTCTGATCACCGGTTCTTTCGTTGATGAAATGTTTGAATTATTTATAAGCACTCAGCTCCTTGGCGGGCGACCGATTTACCATGAATACTAATTGATATATTATATGGGGATCCTTTTATAATGCGTTAGGGTTGCGTACGAGTGTCCGAAATCCCTTCCGTACACGTTTCTAATGATTAATGAAACCTCTTTAAATACGTCGACATAAGCCATCATAGCCCTAATGATGCTTACGGGCTTCTTAGTATCACCCCGTAATACATACTATCGCATGCAGAGCCTTATGTGTTTGAATACCAATAGTATAAAATCATGGTAAGATGAGATTCTTACCTTGACCTGGCTGTTAACAAAATTTAAGGAATCAATTAAGTTATCACAATCGACCAATGTGGTTGATGTCTTTTTGAAAAATAGATGACAAGAGAGTAAATAATTTTAGCGGAAGGAGTCTAAAAGTCCATGGATACACATAACTCCATTCTTTCGAAGATTGGCCATTACTAGACATCGGAATATTGATAGATAGTTACTTTAGTTATGAGTCTCTGGAACTCTGAACAGGAGCTTATCAAAGAATAAACAAAAACGCTTTTTTACCATATTCATCACTACTGTTAACGATTAAAGTACTGGCGCTTTATTTATTCGCTGCCACTAAGGTCAGCAATATAGTAACGTAGAAGGTAATCATTCGCATCTGTTAAATGACTTGACCGAGAGCTACAGAATATTTATGATCTATTATTGTATTAAACAATGGCCAATAAATCCTAGAAAGTCTTAAAATTATAATATAGCAGTCCGGAAAACAAATTACTCCTAAGACGTCTGCCAAGCATCTTCATGATTGATGATTGTGCGCAATTTCGGGTAACCGCCATAATTGTGGAGATAACTACCAAGGGATCAATGCTAAGATATAAGGGTGCTAAGAAATATTGTAACTAACAGGATAATAGACAACGGGTAGGACCGCTCCCAGACCGCAAACCTGAATGATAGACTGAAAATGGGGCAGAACACAATAAATAAATATTGAATATTTACCTATGGTTAGATTATGAAGGATTTAATATGACCCTGATCGGCGTCAGCCTAGCGCTTATCAGAGTTGCTATCGCGATAGTCTACCAATGGTGAGAACTCCTATAGGAGCCTGACCACACGTAAATAACATAATATTTAAAATATGGTAAATCCAGATGAAGGAAAACAACGAATTTCCGGCATTTAGAAAGTAAATTGAACAGACCACACGAGATCCACATTTCTTGCCTCGCTGGTTGATTTGGTAGGGGGTTGTGCCGTGTGTTTGGTTGTGCATACGTACGTTCTACTGGTGACTTTTGCTATTATGGCCGTTCGGCACAGCCAAATTGTCCCAATGGCCACCCACTAGGCTCTATGACACGCTTGGGAGAGAATCCTTTCGGAACTTGACTGATAGCCCCGATCAAAAAAATAGCATTTTAAAGCAGTAACCATTATAGGCGCTTTATTTCTTGGAGAAGTATGTGAGGAAGAAGTAGGTTGCGTCGACGTACGGCACTAGGTTCCCTTCTATCCCCATCGTCACTAAAAGATTGGCCGATGTTCCAAAAGAAAACTGTTTTCATCCGCGGGCCGCACGAATGAGGAACAATGAGACGCCATCGATCCTTCGGCCAAAAATGTCACCAACACAAGGAGTAAAACTCCGCCACAAGACATGCACCCGAAAAGAAAGTAAACTGAGTTTTTATTGTTCTGGTTATTATTTTACAACTGTTGTATGTTTATTGTTTACACGTTCTACTTTATGTAAAAATGTTTATAATACTTTGAAACGCCGTACGAACATTCACTGAATAATTATTATTCACATCAAGGGGGGCCAGGTGTACCTTACGATGGTGACGCGACCGACCCCTTCGATGGTTGGGGTAAGACTCTCTGAGGGTTTGAATCTGACTTCTGATTCACTCTTAATTCGGTGAATATCCTCTTCGGCTAAGGATATGTTTTACTTACCACAAGAGAAACGTAAAGTCTCTCTTTGTGGAATAAAAAACCAGATTTCGTAATGAAGATCATGGTGGTATGGGTGTATGTGTGATCGTGAAGATCACATTGGTTTTTTCTGGCACAAGGCCATGGGCCACGAACTGAAAAATCGAAAGACAAGGGGCTCGTATAGATCAGAACATTTTTATGGTGTGCATTGGTGGTATATAAATAGACGGCAATGCATCGAGGAAATGGTGCTAAAGGAAAGATGGAACAAGGGCATCTTAAAAGTCTTGGATGAGTGAAGCTCTTGCGTAAATAGACGCGTAGCCATTAGAAAAACGTGCTAATGGATTGGGATACTTTATACAATGAAAATTGTATATCGTATCTTGGGTCGGTGGAAGAAACGAATCCCTTGTCTGCATTTGTATATGCAGGGTAATTCGTTTGTGGCAAAGCACGAAATTGGTGATTGTTGGTATTTAGGAAATGCTGGAGATGCGGTCATTGGTTGTCGATTGAACAAACGAATCGCTGGTCGGTTTGTTGCAGCTGTAAAAACAAGCTGTCCAACATTGCATTTTAATGATGACAATGGGTGCCGAATGGTTTGGGATTTATGATGCACATTAAAGAATTATTTTTAGGAATTTTATATAATGCGTTGTATGCATCAAATGCCCTTGGAAAAGGAAATGTTTACAGGTGCCAATGCAATTGCATTGGCGGGAAACAATGGGAGTTAGGTTGTAATAATGGGGGTTCTTCGCGTAAGCTTAAAAGAACCTCAACAAGTATATAAAAAAAAACAGTGTTATGTTGTGAAGCAATATTTAATGTGATCTGTTTGAAAACGCTATTCAAAAAATTAATTCCTTTAGTTGTGTAATAAACACTTGCTGGTTCACATGCAAAAACAAATGTTGGGCTGTTTACCCAAACTGTGTTGCTTACATCAGATTTGTTAAATATATAACCGCAAAATATGACAAGGACATTTTGGTGGATTTTCGTAAGAGTCACTGCTGACTGATGTTGGAGTATTCCGCCGAACACTGATCACTAGGAAAACACACAAACGGAGCGGAAACAGGGTCAAATGAAACCACGGAATACTTTTCTTTAATACCCTGTCTTATTTTATTTCCGTTTAATCTTATAGTTAGGTAATTTTTACAATCTGGTTTTTAAGTACACATTCGGTTCGTTCCACCACCTTTTAATTCACTTATTATTTAGGATGTCCAATTGATTACACTTAGCTTAAGCTGCCTTTAATAAATCGGCGCAGGTATTTCTCGCCACAAACGTTTTGTTCCGTCGGATTCCTTTTAGTTCGCCACTATGACACTAAAATATTGTTACTCGTACATACGGTGTATGTGTTTTCGAAACAACATCCGATTCAAAAAATATGTATCTTTTGTGCGGTTGTAACACAAGAAAACTCAAAAACTTAATTCACTTGATCGCGTCTTAAAAACTGTTGCGGATTCGCACTGGACACAACCAGCGAATTCGCAACTGAATGCTACCCGTAGCAACAACATAACAAATGTCAGCAATCAGCTGACACATTAAAATAAATTCAAACAACAACCAATTTTCTCTTCTTCGTAAACTATTCGAGAGACACGTCGGCATCAATTTAATCAAGTTATAATCTACCTAATCCATTAAATAAATTAAATTGTTAAGAGCATAAAACCAACACATTTTATTGAGGTATTCTGGAGGACGATTATTTCCTGGATTGCTGCTCATTCAATAGGTATTATTTTCCTCTTGCAACCATTTTGCTTTTATCGGTGTTTCAGCACAACAATCGCTACACGACAGGAGACACCACATTGAACGTTAGATAAATCTTCCCCGACGACATTCCTCGGTCGGTGGACATTATAGAAATATTCCTCGACGGCGTTCCTCGGTCGGCGGAAATTAAAGAGATCTTCCCTGACGACATTCCTCGGGCGGCGGAAATCAAACTAAGTGTTGGCCGCTCAATTGCCAACACAAAAACACTGTACCAAACATCACCTTCTCGTCCCGCTTCTTAAAGTCGACCGTCTGCTTCGCGGATCACCTCCTTGTTGGGTTTCTCTAACTGTTCTGTGTATTTTTCCTATCCATCTCCATTCTCTTCCCCTCATCTGAAAAAGAAATTTCCCATCATAACTTTCCTTCTCATCCTCTTATCTGCAAAAGAAATTTCCCATCTCCATTCTCATTTCGATCTTCTTATCGATATCTTCTTTCGAAGGATCAAGCGTACCCCCACTTATTTCTCGATCCTTTTATGGGGTTTATGTGCGTTACCCATCTGGCTTAAGACAACAAGAGTTTTCGTGCGCTTCAGATGGGTAACAAAGGAACCGTAGGACTTGGATGTCGGTTCCTAGATCGCGTTTCTAAGTCATAAACATCTGGCGTAAGATATGCGTTAAGATGTTTATGATTGCAAGAATTATGTGTCGGCGGCGAATCGCTATGCCTTTGTTTGCACAGGTGCGCTTCTTGGTTGTGGAATCTTGCAAGGAATTTAGGGTGCTAATTGCTATTATCTATATGAGGAGGTATGCATTATTCTGTTTGCTTTTAGAAAAATGCGTTTAATTGGATGAATTGAGTAAATGGGGAATTGCATTGAAGTGAATTGAATGGAAGAATTGAATGGATGCATAGAATTCAATATTAGAAAATTTTGAACGTTTGGTTCGATTGGTTTTGACCATTGAATTCAATGTTGGGTATATGCAATGTTACCTTTTGCTTGAGGCGGAAAGAAGGACATTTGAGGAACGTGTCTGTGGGCACGTGTAATGGATATAGGTGAGTATGTTCCTTGGTGGAACGACGATATCTCAACCCATAGCGGATTGTGTGGTTCGCAGAACCGCCACAACATCAATTGCAATTCGGCATAGTATTCTTCTACACGTGATCTCTATTACCATGAGCTGCTCTTGGCCACAGTTCCTTGAGCCGGTCACACATTCAGTTTTCAAAATCAGAAAACAAATGATTATGGTATATGTACTCGACAGATATTCACTATTAGCACAGTATTCCATTACACAACAGTACTTTTTTTTTTATTACACTTCTCTCGGGAGAGGCGAACCTATAGCGCCGAGTGACCACCGCGAAATGCCACATAAAAACGGTTGCAGTTCCTCTTGAACATCTGAAGGTTGTAACGTTCCGGGAACACTAGCGTAGGAAGGGCGTTGTAGCGGAACAAGTTCTGTCATCAGGAGATGAATCGCAAACTAGTGCATTCCGTCGGATTGTCTTGTGGAGCGCATAAAACCGAATTGCGTGGAACAATACCACGAATCTCCGAAGAATAGTTTCCGTGATAATATCTGTAAAACAGACAGAGGACGGCTACACGCCTTTGATGTGATAGCGACTGTAGTCCCGATGTCAGCGCCGTGTCCCCGATCAGGTGGATCGCTCGTCTGCGTATGCTCTCGAGTAGAAATATTCGAGCGCGGGTCTAATTTGTGATTAATACTGGAGAAGAAGTTGGGCCTATCTGTCTCAGTTTACCTGAGGCTGACCTGGACATGCTCGACACGTATTTATGCCACGATACATTTCCACAGACCGTGACGCCGGGCAATTTCAAGCTTTCCCCGGCCTCGAGGGCCTGGCCATTCATCATCAGCTCTGGAACCGATGATCTACTTTTCTTTGTGAATGTTGTATATTGTGTCTTCGCTGCATTGAAGTTGACGAGATTGACCTTTCCCTACTGCAGGACCTTATCCAGATCTCGATTTAGAGCGTCAATCTGTCTACATATCAGCTGGTGCGACGTTGATGCTGGCCTAACACCCGAAAAGGAGGAAACAACCGTACTATCATCCGCAAAACTGAACACTTTGTAATCCGTTGTATCCAATAAATTGTTACTATTAAATCCACAATGCATGTGTCCGTTGTCTCCAACAAATCATTTATGTGAAGCAAGAACAAGGTTAGAACCAAAATAGAACCTTGGGGCACCCCCGAATTAACAGTATACAGATCTGAAGACTCGTCGTCCACAACAACCCGGAGCGATCGATTTGCGAAGAAGCTCTTCGACCACTCGCAAAGCTGCTGGAAAAGTCCATATGAACGAAGTTTGCTCAGGAATGGCCCGTGCCATACGCGGTCAAAACCCTTGGAGATATCCAATACGACCGCCCTTGAACCACCATGCCGCTCAATCGCAGATGTCCTTATATTGGTTATCAGTGTCCCCTATGGACCGCCTGCCACGGAATCCGTATTGACGACCATTCAGAAGTCCGTTGCACTCCACATACCTAATTAACTAATTATTCATGACCTTTTCCATCACCTTAGATAATATAGACAGTAATGCTGTCGGTCGGGAATTTTGTGGGAGGCGCTTTTTTCTCGTCTTTGGGATGGATTTAACCCGAGCGATTTTCCAGTAGGCAGGAAAGGTCCTCCGTGCATAAGATAAGCGGAAGAGTCTGCCAAGAACCGGCGATAGTTCTGGAGCACAGTTCTTAAGGACTATTGCTGGTATTCCGTCGGGGCCTGTTGCCTTCCTACAATCCAGTTCACGTAGAATGCGTTGAATAGTACGCGGGCGAAATCTCACATCCTGCATGGAAACCCACATGAGCGCGATCATAGGTGGCTCCAAAAGACCAAGATCGGGGTTTGAATTCGCGGAAAATAAAATTGCGAATACATTAGCTTTATCTTTTGAATTTGTGCCTAACGTCCCATTGTCTGTCACCAACGGAGGAAAGAGGAGGAAGTGAAGTTACTGCTGACAACCCTTGCCATTGACCAGAAGGAGCGCGAACCAATCGAGCACTGAAGGAGTTTATTGGTCACTCTTTCGTTGTGAGCTTTCTTCGCGGTATCAATCGCCTGGTTGCACGCGTTTCTGATTCTAACAAAATTCGTTCTGTTAACCTTGGTGGAATCGGAGCGCCATTGTATAAAAGCACTGTTTTTTGGCGATGTAATCTGCTCGAATTTTTTATTATACCAAGGCTTATCAGATGAACTTCGTTTGATGGAATGTGGAATGTAGATCTCCAGCCCGAGAAGAATAATCTCTGTGACCGACTTCACGCATGCGTTAACATCGGAGTCTCCAAAGCACACCTCCAACCATGGAAAGGATACGAAGAATTATCGCAAACCGTCCCAGTTAGCAGCCCCATACTTCCATACTTGGCGAAGCTGCCTAGACCAGTTATATGCTTGAAATGCAAGTGGTTTTGCGACAGATATCAAGCAGTGATCTGAATTTCCCAGTGGAGCAGAAACCTCTATGGTATAAATAACCGGTTCGGAGGTCAAAAACAGATCCAAGGTATTCGCATAATCACCTCGGATATCCGGTGCTCGCGTGGGATACTGCACGAGTTGAGTCAAGTTGTGGCTAAGAGCAAACGTCTCCGCCAGCCCCCCAGTCTCCTCGGTTCTCTTCGAATATACCAACCAGCCGGAATTGTGCACATTAAAATCGGCAAGGACAACAATTTCAGAAGCTGGGTGGTTGATCTATACCCAGTCGACGGTATGTGAAAGATGTTCGAAAAATTTCGCTGGTCGATCGTCATTCGGGGAGCGATAAAGACGAACAAAGAAGTAAAAACAAAGTACTTTAACAGAATTCCTTAGCACGGCTCTCAACCACATGAAGTCCATGTTATTGGGTTCCAGCTCCTCCATCATCTGGCTAGCCAGATCGGACCACGCGAGGATGCCGACTTGTGGGGGTTCCACCAAACCCCACGGCCCACTTACCTGAAAAACTCCCCATATCCGCAACTCAATACCCATTGTCTCCCGCCAATGTGATTGCATTGGCACCTAAAAATATTTTCTTCTCTAAGGACATGTAATGCTTTCAAGCATTATCTGAAATTCCTAAAATTGATCCTTAATGTGCATATGCACCATAAATACCAAACATTCGATACCCTTTGTCTGAGTTAAAATGCTATGTCGTCAGCTTGTTTTTACAGCTGCAACACTAGCGATTCAATAGACAAAAAATGATGCATTTCTTTCGTCGCCACCACTAATTTCTTGGCATACCTAAATGCAAGCAAGGGATGCGCATCGGCAATTAACCCAAGATACGATATACAATTTCCACTGTATAAAGTATCGTATCCCATTAACACCTTTTTAGCAACGTCCGTCTTAACGACGTTGCATAAACATGACCCTCATTACGGAGCGAACCATTTGGTCGCCTTTTCCTTTTTTCTCGCCGACTGCCTTTCTCGTTGTTCCACTGCTTTCGAACACGTGCAACAACATCGGATCTGAACGTCCACACACACACAACCATGATCTCAACTACGAGATACGGTCTTCTTGTTCCCACAAGAGAGACTCTACGTTACACTCGTGGTAGATAAAACGTATCCTGGGCAAGAATATATTCACACCCTTAAGAGAAAAGTTTTTCTCTCTCTTCCTTTTTACTTAAATTTCCCTTTTTAGCGAAATCATCTCGGCATGAGATGATGATCGCAGAGTTCTATTACAACCACCGTTCGCGACGGTTGGTTCACTCCCGCTCTCCGCCGTCTGGGGAGGTGCGCTCATAATGGTCACGCGATCTCCCGTTCCTCGTTTCGCGTTCGGGGATGAAACATACTAAGTCGAGTGGAGTAAGAGCGCGCATTTAATTTAAAAGTAATTTGTACCCTAGTGCGTCAGTTTGGTAATAATACCTTTGTGCATACGTCGTCGTCAGTGTAATCAAAATCGGTTCCCTGATAGTTAATTGCGTGTAGTACGATTTGTCACCTTAAATCCGGAATAAATAACTTGTGAATAAATTTAATAAAGGTTCAAAAAAAAAAAAATTACAACAAGACTAGTGTTTCTTTTGATACCTCTTGTGTCGATCGTTTCTGGGTGACAAATTCCGGCGAACAATTTCCAGCTGAACTCGAAGTAGTGGGTGGATGGTAGAATCAGCGTCCATGCCGACGCACATACCATCTATTCCCCACAGACTGCGCCCTTAAAACGGAATCTCGAATGTAAGTCGTGGACGGCGCTTACATACGTATTGGTGAAATCGATGCCCCTGATGTTACAAAATGCCGTTACCAGTCGGTCGTGGACAGAGCCTTGAGAGCAAGCCCGATTATGCGATGACGAATTTCTTAAAGTTCGGTTATTTATCCTAATATCTGCATGATTTCCCCCCAGAAATACCCCCCCCCCCCGGACCAGAGATCAGGGTGGAAACCGTTTTACCTCTGGAATTATTTATATCAGAAGGTCCCATCATGACTTATTACCGTGTCAGTCTGGGCCATCAGCCCCACATTCGAAACACCGTCGAAGATTTATCTCGGCGATATCGCGGAATGTACAGCCGGACGGGGAGGTATCTCACCTTGAGACCGACTACCACCTAATCCAAGCTTTTCTCGAACCGGTCCATCAAGCCAAGCTCCAAAAGATGGCCAGGGATTTCACGGAGCATATCGTGTGATGGGGTGGTATTTCACCAGGCGACAGGGCGTTGGGACCACCCCACCTACCACTCGGCCTTTAGTGGCCTCTTACGACAAGCCGGCCTAGCTGTGAGTATATTCTAACGCCCTATTCACAGGGCCTCTGTCGACAAACAACTTAAGATTATTATTATTGCTGTTATTACAGGTGTCTATGATCATTTGTAGTTCGACAGCTGCGGTAGAGCCATTTTCCAGGTCCAGAACTTTGTCTGCTCCCAACTTTGATCAAATCCGACTGTCAAAACTGGGATAATGCTGTTTCGTAAGCCTGCGTTTATATTGATGTTGCTGCGTATTGTTCCTGCTGAAGTTAATCAAGTATTAAAGCACGGGTTGCAGGCCCACACATGCATGAGGAATATCCGTTCGGGTTCATCTACAAGCCCTTTGGACGCTCTGATACTAAATCAATTAGCCCACATGTCGTGAAACAGAACTGACACTTCCGTAATCGATACTCCAGATCTACTCACTGTCAAGTCACTTGTGTTCCATGATTGCTGGGATCCTCGTACAGATAATAATAGTTGCTGACATTGAATTCTCCCTCTCTCTTTCGAAACTTTACCGACCCTCGGTACCACAAGCGCTCCTTCATCTTTTTCATTGGAGATTGTATTTGCACCGATATCGGACTGCAAGCACCAGTGTTTGTCTTTGTGTAGATTATTCATTTATCTACACGATTGCAATTATGTCATTTGTTGGATGTCGGATACCCGATATGGATTTTGTTTAAATAAAGAATCAAACAGTTGTGTTCCTGGAATTTCATCAAGCAAAAGAATCGCATGTAGACGTTGAGATGAAGGTTTAAGGTGGTTTACGTTCTCTTCTTCTATACATATTTTGGTTGAATTTCGTTATAATTTGTTATATCTCTGAATAATTTCTGTGAGTGTCTGTCTTTTCCGATTGTCTGTCTGTTGGCTTGTGGGGGGGCTAAGTCGTTGCGCCAGAATGGGCGCTGGATTCTACCACGTCCCCACAAACTGTTCGCAGAATAATGCTGCGGACCGTTCACCAGAGGAGAGAAGAAAAATAAAACGCTGCTGTTGTTTCTAGGGGGACTTTTTATTTTACATTAATTGACATAGTTTATTCTTGAATTTGTTGTAATCTATTTGTTAACATAACAATAGCGTTCACTGATTTAATAATGGTTCTGTTAGGTGCACATATCTTTTTATTTTTGTTGTTAATTAATATAAAATACACTGGCTAAACGAAACTCGACGGCGTAAGTAAAATACTATAGGGGGTGTAAGACGACCCGCTCTGGTTAGTAGTTGAAATACGACTCCTCGAGGGCTGAATTCCGACTCTTGATTCAACCCTCAATTCGGTGGTGGGTTTGTCAGAGCAAAGAGAAGATTTCTCCGTTTGGTGAATAAGCAGGGGGGTGATCTTGGTTGGTGTGTGTGTGTGTGATCGTGTAGATCACATTGTTTATCGATGCATTTCGATGCCAAGGATAAACGAAACCTAAACAAGGGAAAGAGAACAAAGGGAGAAGCGACCTAGGGCATCGTTCTGTAATGGGGGTTCAGCTAAGTAAATACGCTGCAACTCATTAGGTGCTAATGGATTTTGGATGTTTATGGCATCTCTGACTGCAGTAGGAACCGGGTTCTTGTTTGCATTTGGAAATGCTGAAGAATTCGGTTTTAGCGGCTATTGCGCTGATTGTTTGCAGCTGTGTCAACAAGCTGCTTGGTCTTGCTTTGTGTCGTTAAACAAATAGGTCGCCAACCAATGTGCATCTAGAGACAATTGTTCTGCACATGTGAGGCTGGGTCTTGCCTGGCAACCTGGTGCCGAATAGTTTCCCTAATTTATGATATGTATGTAAGAGAATTCTTTCAGGAATTTTGGATGTGCATTGAATGCATGAAAGGTAAGAATTCTTTTACAGGGATATGGGATAAAACCTTAATGAAGGAAATGTGAAGGGGATTTTTGCAGGTAAGGGGGGGTTTGGGGTTGCAATTGTGGGTGGTTCTTGCGTAAAGTTAAAGAACCCCCACAGGTTCATCTATTTACATCCCGTGCTGCCTGGTTACAGTTTACTTACTGCGGTTTCTTCGGTTGTCTGTTTTCTTGTGCAGCTTCTTTGCCTTTCCTTCCTCTGCGTCTTCTCTGTTTTCTCAATTTACATTCTGAGGTGTCCGGTTTCTATGTTTACTTTCGGTGGGCCCTAGACCTTTCTGTATACTGTTTGAGGCTTCTGATTCTTCTTTTTAGTCCAAAAAGATTCGCTGGCTCCTTTCTGGGACTTTGCTGTCTCCTCCGTTCACTTTCTGTAGGTTCTGAGTTTGTTGTTTCCCCATTATTCCTTTACATTGATTTATATACCCTAAATATGATCAGAAATCGATTGCTAGAAAAATGGCCTTATTCGGAATTTTGTAGAGCAATGGAAATTCTTCTCTTCAATAATGAAATAAGGATGAGCAGATTCGAGGTAGCAGTGCATAAAATCTTCTTCCGTGTAGTTTGGGCCTGGCATGGTATGCAAAAAACAAAGCGCACGTTAAGGCCTAATATAGCACACACAATTGAAAATCTGGGAGAAGCAAAAGTGTTCTCGACTATCGATGTATTGTAGAATCCGGTTTTCACCAAAAATTAATCAAGGAAGAAGCAAAAGACTGTATTCGCAGTCAATGGAGCCCTATACGATCATCGTCGTTAACTTTCGAACTCAAGAATGTCCCAGCAATATTGCACCGTTGTGTAGAGGACATACTGAGTCCATTCGTTACCAAATTTTGCAATGTTTACATAGACGATATTATAATTTTATCCAAGACACAAGAGAAGCACATGCAATATTTGGGACAGATATTCAATGCCAACCTTACAATCTCAGATGAGAAATCACTTTTGTTTTAAACCATATGTAAAATTCGGCTGCTATATAATTAGCAATATCCCGAAACAATAACATTAAAAGAACTCAAATTAAAGCAAATTCTTTAAAAAATATGCAGTCATAGCGAAACCTCTCATCGACTTGCCCAAAACAGAAAAGGTCATAGCAAAAATTGCCAGCTCAAGTTACCAAGGGAAGGGTATTGAGGTTTTCCATTCTTCCGGAGTCGCTACCTTATTCCATATTGTTTTGATTAATTGGTGAACCATCCGAGGGGTTGCCTCTCCTCCATACTTCATAAACTCTGCGGGTATGCAGTCGACACCGGGAGTTTTGTTGTTTTTCAATCGATTTATTTCGATGGGAGATGTCTCTGGAATCGGTGGCTTGACTGTATATAGGTCTGGTGCATTTATTTGCGGTTGATTGGTGTTTAAGCAGGTTTTTAAAGTGCTGCTTCCACTTTTCCACGATCTTATTTGTTTCTGTGGCCAGACAGCCATATGCGTCTCGAATTATTTTGGCTCTCCCTCGGTACCCGTGTAGCGTTATATTTTTTGGGAAATTTTAGGTTTACAATTTGATGGGAGGACGGGGGTCCAAGTGTGGGGCTGTAAAATTGTGTGCCCTCGCAGCTTCCTTTGCGGGGGGCCTTTTGATGGGGGGTCACTCTGTTGGCGGAAGCTCCTTGCTGGCAACTGGCTTGGTCGTCTTATATGCTTATATGGCAGTGATACCAAATGCCTTGGCCGCTGGTTTATCCAGCAATTACTACTGATGATGATTGGAACCGGCGCCACTCTCAGGAAAAAAATGAAGAAAACGATTACTTGGTCAATAATTTATTACCACTTGTTATTTCATTTTTTCTCGAGACTGATACAATTGACTCAGAACTGATTGCTTATGCTGGCTATAGATTCGGCCTTCTGGATTTCGACTGACCATGACTTCAAAAAAAAAAGAAAAAAAGGGGTGGCGAGAGACCGACTTTAGGGAGACAACGACAAATGTGTCTTTCATCTTGTCTCTGGTTTCCGGTCATCTTGCGATAACCAGAATCCCCGTGAAGTTGTTGGGCTCGGTCTCAAGATATCTGAAAAGAAAGGGAAGGACGTATCTAAGGATAGTGTGGACAGGGTTAGTTCAATTGTTCTCTAACTACTTGGATGGGGGGATGGTGGGAAAGAAATCGTACAAGACCGGTAGCTCTTGAGTGCGGTAGTAAACGCAGATCACGTCTTTGGCGTCTGATAATCTGCGCTTTGGTCGGTGTGTATGTGTGTGCGTTTGTGCTGTCTTGTATTGTGCGTGCGCGTTTGTAGTGTGTCAGCAGTAGACCCTATGGGATAGGTCCAGGAAACCTCTATTATAGAGGAGAATGTTGTTGGGAAGGGTGCTTTCTTCTGTTTTGTACTGAAGAAGAAATTGTGGTGGTCTTGTGGGGGTTCTCCACATCACACGGAGAACCAACCCACAACCCTAACCTGCAAACAGGCAAAAACCCAATCCGCAATAGCATACATCTCACCAATAGCATACATCTCCCAATCTGCAATAAAACATTTTCCAAACCTCCAACAGAATATAATTCAACCGAATATATTCTAATCATCCCGGCATTCATTTTCCCAAAATTGCTTCGGCCAATTATCTATATTTCCTCATTGTGACCAAGCAATGCCCATTTCCCCGAAATTACTTCGATTAACATTCCACCCAAATAACATTCCTTGCTTGCACCCAAGCAATCCACATTTCCCCGAAATTAATATGCCATAACAAACGCATATCCAAATCCTCAACGGAACATTACCAACTAACTAAGCCGCGCACATTTCCCCGAAATTACTTCGGTTAGCATTTCATCTAAACGATATTACTTGCTTGCACCCAAGCATTTTCAATTCCCCGGAATACCCAACCAAAGAATCCAACTTAGCTTATACGGCAAGGATTCGCTGGAACTAAATTCTTAAGCAGGCATAGCAACTCATCCACAATTCCTCGTAATTCCTAGCGACCCTAATTTTGCTATGACGCACCGCCACGACGAATGAATGAATTATTTTCGTTCATAAGTCAGTCGTTATCCAACTGCCACCGCGGCCGGACGCATCAGTCGCCATACAACCGCCACCCGCCCCACACGCGCCGAGTCGTTTATTAACCACCGTGGTGTGTGGGCACAGTGAGTGAATTTCCATCCCATGTTGAGAGCGAACACGTCACGCGAGTCGAGTAAACAATAATCATAAATTTCGTCATTGGGGTCGGTTGTTTCCTTTCTTGGTGCATTACAACTGCTTGTGCTGTGCTACTTGATTATATAAAGTAAATGCCGGACGGCCAACTTAATTTTATTCGGCTCGGAGTAAACAAAAGGACAGCCTTAATTTCAATCAAATACAGTGCAGTGAATTTGCAATCATTTTGAGACTAAAATACGGCCAAACATGAATAATAAGACTAAGTTGTGTCTGATTGTAAAAATATAGATATGTACATATGTTAAAAAAAAATCTGGTCGCAATCGATCTGTGAAAATAAATCAGTGGAACTAAAACAAATTAATAAATTTACTAATTGTTTCATTTCTTATGGTGCCGATCGTTCGGTGTGGACAACACTCTGGTGCCCGTTTTGTTGACGTTAATTCATGAATATTTGTTTGGGAACGTGTGTTCGTAGGAACAAACGGTGGGATATTTAGTGAACCCGCGTCCGTGCTGGCGCCCCACCAATAACCCCACAGTCTGATCCGAAGAGATCGAAAGAGAGAAGGGTCAAGAACGCAAGACTCCCGTACAAGTGGGTTCCCGCTGTTCTGAATGCTTTCGAGGTACTTATATGCTAATTGCAGCAAGGACTCGTCGATAGGGATAATGGAGGCACCTTCGTATATGTGAGAGTTGGGGTACTGGCGACCGTCAGGCGTTCTAAAGTGGTTGATGCATCTTCTGAGGAGTTTTCTTTCGAAAGCTCGAAGTCTTTCCATTTGGGCCGAAGATATAGAGGACCATATGGGAAAGGCGTACGATCTTCCAGATCGGATTGGCTGCTTAGAGCAGAGAAGCTTAACTTTGGTGTCAACTTTGTTGCTCCACTTCAGGATGTTGTGCAGTTGTGGGGGTTGATGTATGATGCCAACGTATGGCACAGGATTCGCTTTAAAACCCCCGACACTTGTTACTCCGAAAGAAATGAAAAACACGTTTTTATTTATTTAAATTTATTTCTATCCGCATTTATTGGTGAAAACACCAGCAAATTGTGGTGAATGGCACAATATCGATTGAACTTAATTACACAGCTAAAAATTGGGTCTTAATTGTATTTGCCAACATGAATCACAGCCTCACTGGATTAATAAGAATATCTATGATTTACTATTTCACTTCTGTCAAGCAGGGAATGCAGTACGTGACGGGAACGCCAGACTGTTCAGCTGGTCGGTCGTACGCAAATCGCGAATATAGGTGAACCGTCAAAACAGGCTTCGGGAACTAAAGAACTTTACCTGTGCACCAACTCTATCGAACGACTCCTTGGGCTGTTTTTTCGTGGACTAAACGAACTATCTCATCCGCAGATACAACCAGGTTCAGATACAAATAGCGACTAACTCTATTTAGGGTGGAAATCGTAATTTCTGCTTTTTGCACATTGATCTGCCAATGGTAATCATGCTCTCTTGTGTGTTCCCCAACTCACCACACTCATCCAGGTCGAAACGTACTTGTGTATTCGTTCGACGTCGATGGGCGTAGCCAGAATTAGGAAATCAAAAGGGAAATCACAATAACCCAGGGTTGATCTGGCTAGGTGTATGTGCGTCAATGCCGTGTATACGGCTGGTCTACTGACCTAGTGACAATCTCTTAGGTCGACGCACTATAGCAAGACAGAAATACGAGAGAGAGGGCAAACATAGCTAAGGTTATTCACCAGCAAAAAGAGATCATTGATCCCAAGCGAATGGGTGATCTGGGAAAAGTCAATAGGACGCCGCATCGGCTGGGGATATAATACCATTCTGTGGAATGTTCAATAAATACCCAAGCCTATGGACTATGACGCAACCGCGTCGCTTGGTTTGACTTGGTTGTTGCTAACCAATACGAATGGAATTTCCGGTGGAAATCCCATGGTTAGCGCAATAGTGTTGCCGTATGTCGTTGATTGTAGCTAAACTCAATTATGCATTATCTGCATAGAATAATGAGTTTAGCTATGCGTCCCTTTGACAGGTAAATACCTATCAAGGAAATGGGTAGGTATTGTGGGCTGTTTCTCCTATAGGATAGAGAAACCCCTACACAGGTGCTTAGACTGACCGAGGCCCCTTTGAAGAATGCGGGTCACATGTTTGGTGAAATTCATTTTTGGGATATAGATGACCCCAAGATATTTCATCCTGTCCTGCGGCCTAATCGTAGTACCTCTTATTTGTATTCGAATATTCTGTGAATATCGAGAAGTAGGTTGGGAGTGTTTACACTGAGAATTATAGCTACTACTTTAGATGGGTTAAGTCGAATTTTCCATCGACTGTAATACTGATACAGTTCGTCCAGATGACGGTTGAGTCGGTTTGTTGCGAGTTTTGGGCTTTTAGATAACGTGTACACTAGGACGTCATCCGCATAGCAAATCTGCTTTACTCTACCATCCACAGCGGCGTTGAAAGTTCGGGAAGGCTTTCCATTCACTCGAACTTGGGAGGTTCTGTTTAAAATGAACTGGTAGATGATACTACACAGCGTTTTACTGAGGCAAGTATTCAGTATTTTAAAAACGGGACCTTCGATCCAGGTTGTGTCAAAAGCCTTTTCAATGTCCAAGCTCACCGCAATGGTGTGTTCCTTATTAAAGAGCCGTACGCAAACGTGGTTTTGAAATATGTTGAGAGGGTGGTGCTGTGCGCTCTTCTGAATCCAAATTGGAAGTCAGGTATTGGGTTCCTGGGACTGATAAATTTATTTAACTGCTCGTATATGAATTGTTCATATATTTTACTGATGCAGGTGAGGAGCGAAATAGGACGAAAGCTTGAGGGGTGATAATTTTGTTTCCCAGCTTTTGCTATTGGGCTTACAACAGCATGCTTCCAAGCTTGGAGAAAGTACCCCATGTTGTAGGCATGCTTGAGCAGAATGGGTGACTTCTTGGTTTCGAGATTTAACTAGGTTCTGTAGGGTATTTGGTGTGACCTGACCATGACTTCAAAATCTGCCGCCCTTTTATACTCTGCGTCTACAGAGATTTCCCATTCGCGTTTTTTTCCGCTTGAAAACTCTAGTTGTCTTCTTCCGAAACGTCGCATACCTTTCTGCGTTGACTTCATCATATCTTTTTAAGTGGATCACTCTGAGACGTTTACGTTGTTCAATCTTTGCCTTGCACTCAAGGTCCAACCAAGGTGTGGACTTATTTGTTTTCTTAAATCCTAACACATTTTGGGCTCTGTGTTTGATTACGTCTCTGATCGATACCAATTCAGTGTCCACATTATTGGTCACCTTTTCCTCATTACTCCTATTTTCTAAGATGATAAGCCTATTTGTCAATTCATCTTGATATTCAGCCCCTTGCGCAGGTCTTTTAGTTTATCTATGTCGAACCTTTGAGTATGATAAATATATTTTTACACTCACATAAATTAACGCTCAGTTTTTAAGGATACTTCTTCACAAGCATCTGAGAAAAATAAAATACTAAGTGTTGAAACCAAAATGGATCAGAATGACAAATTAAAAAATAAAACTTTCGTATTTAAGAACTTGAGCAAATCGAATTTTATTATTTTAAAGATGATATTGTAAATAATTATATCATTATTATATTATCATTATTTTACAAATGGATAAAAGACGCTATAACGATCATCAATTCAGTTTAAAAAAGAGCTCACCCGACCCGAAATAAAAGATAAACAGAAGAAAGTAAAAGAAAAAATTAAATTTATCAAATAAGAAAAAATGTATTAACATTGTTGATATGAATATAATTTTATTTTATTTATAAAAATAGAAGTTAATAATGCAATCACTCAATATAGAGAATTTAGTAGACAAGTCGCAAACGTCGTTTGAATACCAGCACCTTCAACATATAAAATTGAGCAGAAATGGGGCTTCTATAAAAAGTTATTAGTATATGACTTCTTGAGAAACCACCTACTGGAATTTATATCTTTCATTCTGATTTCATTGAAGTCACATACTCCAGTTCAATGTTGGCACTTGAAGCAGAAATATAGAATTCCCAGTCAGTTGAAGTCGTTCTTTTCTCGCATCACTTATAGCTCATATCATCTTCCCAACAACGTCCCGCGATAAACCAAACCAAATATTACATGTCGACTTTGTTTCATGAGCTCTTTTTCATATAGACAACTCGCTAGGACATGGATCAAAAGACTTCCACTCATGTTGCAGAGAAATAACGACCAGAAGTAAATGTCTGCAACCGAGCCATAAATACCCATCGCCTGTTCAAGTCCATTAAACCAAAATAATGATTTTATTTGAAAACTCGGGACGAGCGATTTATTACACCCGCGGGGGAAGTTATACGCAACAATAAACTTAACAATGTTAAGCATTGCAACTACCAGGCTAAGGCTGTCCATTAGCTCTTCACTTGGATCAGAACTTGGAGTACTGGCGGGATGCACGTGCACTGGGGAGGGTTGCAGTTGTAATTTCGAATACAATAAACCTGACTACTGCAGATCTTCAAAACGATGCTATGAAAAAAGTACCAATAACGTTGATTTTGTATTTAGAATTGCTTTGGAATCTATCCAGTGCAAGCAATGGACGTGATGATTCTACTTGCTGGAAGTCGAGCAGGTGAGATACTCAGTTGCCTAGCACGTATGTGTAGTGTCGGTAATGGCCAGTGTAAATAAGGTATCCCTTAGTTGTCGGGAAAATCAAATCGGTTTCTCATGATGTATTTACTAGTTGGAGGATTTTGTCCTGAGCATTGGGATGGAGCGACGTATTTAAAAGTAGGAATGTAATCCTCTGTAGTGTTGGGTTTTATTTATATAGCTTAAAGGTAATTAGACGCAGTGCATGGTATGGTTATAATTGCTGCACTTTCATAGTATTATGCCAACATCGGAGGTCTTCCTGTCAAGATCGCGGAAAGCGTCGAAAATTACTTAATCCTAACATATTATCTGTCGTGCTTCTTCGTCCTTTCTAGTACCAGATCCTGCTGCAAATATCTATGGTATATAGAACAATATGTAATGTACATCCCACTCTTTGCGTAGATGCATGTCCCATAATAGATTACCACCGTGTTATTTTCGGTTTTAGAAATTAACAAAGGTGCGATTGTGGTTCTAGAATTATCGATGCAATTTTCGACATTTACTTTGGGACGACTGTTAGAGCTTTTACATATGCCTTTGAAAAAATTGTTTAAATTTTTTGTTCCTCTGACGTTCATCGTACATGTATTCGATTTTTTGTCTCTAGGTCATTTTAACTGATTTTTTTTTTTTTTATATATATAACGAGCGAACAAACAGAATGTTGTGTAGACTTAAATATCAAAACAAAGTGCAATCGAATGAAAATTGAAGTGTTTTGATTTTGCATGCATCAATATTGTAATGATGAAGGAATACATTTTGTGTCAGCACGTCCCATGCGCTCTTTCTAGTCAGGAAGGAACTTACCGGAATAACCGACCATATTAAAGTAATTAGTTGCTCTTTTGAACGTCTTCCGGTTTTCATCTATATTGTACGATTTACACACTCGAAAGTGTAAATCTTTGAACCAGAAACTTTTTTGTACCCAAACCACATGTTTTCTGAAGTTTTAACGCTCTTTCCTCTGTATTTTTTAGCTGTAATGAGGTTTTTTATGTATTGCTTTTTTTCTTCATGTTTTTAACATACTAGCTAAAAGAAAATATGTATAATTTAAGGATCTTTTAAAAGACCAATTAATTTCTAACAATTTTCGACAATTTATACTATAGCGTTTGCGACGGTAGTGAAGAGCGTGTGGTTCGAACCGAATCACGGTAAGAATCACTAAAAATTGAACCAATGCTCAACACATCCGACATCTGCGCGGGTACGAATTCGATTTCTAAACTTAAGTACACTCGACTGATGCGGAATTGTTATATTATCGCTATGGCATACGGCTCTGATGCCTCGCTTATTCGAATTTCTTTCCGTGTTCTTCACTGGGGGCTTATATATTGTGCGTGTATCTGTTAGAAACGCCACAATACCTTCAAAAAAAGTTTACTACAGGGTTTTCCAAAAGTATAAACGTCAGTAAGTATTTACATTTTTGTAGAGTTCAAACTGCTATCACAGAATATAAAGCTCCGTGTCTATAGAACCATAATCATGCCGATTGCTCTATACGGAAGCTAAACATGGGCTCTCACAAAACGGGAAGAAAACAAATTCCGCGTATTCGAGAATAAAGTTTTGAGGGGTATCTTTGGCGGTAAATATGACGAGGAGACAGGACAATGGAGGAATCTCCACAACCACGAATTAGAAGAGCTAGATCGCAAACCTACAATATTGAGAGTAATCAAGTCGCGAACATTAAGATGGGCCGGACATGTGGCGCGAATGGGCAACGATAGGACCGTGCATAGAATTCTTGACGGTAAGCCAACGGGAAAGAGACCAGAAGGACTGCCGCGACGGAGGTGGGAGGACAATGTTAGGTTTGACCTTGAGGAGGTCGGATCGGATGGTCAAGCGTGGAAGGAGAGTGCCCAGGACAGGGAACGATAGCGGAGTCGAGTCGGTGAGGTTATGAACTTCCGGGTTCGTACAGGGCAATAAATAATAATAGAATAACAAGTGTCTATTGAACCATAATCATACCGATTGTTCTATACGGATGCGAAACATGGGCTCTCACAAAACGGGAAGAAAACAAATTCCGCGTATTCGAGAATAAAGTCCTAATGAGTATCTTTGGCGGCAAATATGACGAGGAGGCAGGACAATGTAGGAAACTCCGCAACCACGAATTGGAAGAGCTATACCGCAAACCTACAATAGTGACAGTAATCAAGTCGCGAAGATTAAGATGGGCTGGACATGTGGCGCGAATGAGCAACGATAGGCCCGTACATAAAATTCTTGGCGGTAAACCAACGGGAAAGAGTCCGACAGGACGGCCGCGACGGAGATGGGAGGACAATGTTATGTTGGGCCTCGAAGAGATCGGATCGGATGGTCGAATGTGGAAGGAGAGCGCACGGGACAGGGAACAATGGCGAAGTCGAGTCGGTGAGGTCATGAACTTTCGGGTTCCTACAGCCCAATAAATAGATCCCCGAGGGTGCAGTTCTATCTCTCGCCACTACCAATTCTTCCATCGTTAATTCTGTCACTGAAATGCTCCTTTTGAGCTTCTTTGAGTCATTCCTTCCGTTCACGGTTGTATCTGTCTTTTCGAAATCTTTTTCATCATCGGACTTCTTTTTGCATCGAATCTTTTCTTCAATCGAATTTCTTTTCTTCATCTTCTTTAAAACATTGGGTTTCCTAGTTCGTTTTCCTCGGTAACAGATTTCATGCCCTTGTCGACTCTCACCCCTGATACGGCATTATGTTCATTTGAAGTCATATCTTCGTCCATTTTCCTGCTTTATGCATCGCTGCCATCAAATTCGTCCAAGACCTCAACCTGTACGCCGTTTTGCCTAAGGACATCATTTCTGTTTTTCTTCTTTTTATGTACTTATACATGGGCGGGCTGAAAAGTTTCCAAACTCAGCGTGAAGATAGCAGCACTCCTCAATAGAAGCTAGTGAATGTAGTTGTGCATCTTTTGACAGTTACTCAGCAAAGTTTCAGCCATTTTGAACGCGTAGTTTTTATTTGACAATCGTTTGAGTGAGTTGATGTGAGTGTTTTTATGAAAATGGACAAAAGTGAATATCGAGCTACGCAAATCAAAGATGAGGTCGACTCTGTGTATGGGGACTCTGCACCATCATTTACTACAGTGAAATTTTGGGCAGCTGAATCTTAAGAAACGATGAGCGTGAGATCTTAAGAGACGATGAGCGTTCGGGACGTCCAAAAACTGTAACTACTTACGATAACATTGCTAAAGTTCACCAAATTGTACTAGAAGACCGCCGAATTAAAATGAGAGAGATAGGCTATGAAAATCTGCAAAGAACGTGTTTACCACATATTGAATCAAGATTTAGGCATGAGAATTCTGTCCGCGCGTTTGCTCATGTTAGACCAAAAAGTATTCGAATGAACATTTCCAATCCTCTGTTGGCGCAGTTTAGACGCAATAAATCCGAGTTTTGACGCCGATTAATTACTGTCGATAAAACTTGGATACACCATTATACGCCTGAAACAAAAATACAGTCACAACAGCGGACTGCAAGGGGGGAATCGACTTCAAAAAGCAAAACATGTTTTTTTGGCTGGGAACGTGATGACGACTGTTTTTTGGGATAGGCATGGACTTATCCCAGCTCCTCAATAGTATACTGGTTAGTATACCCGCCTGTCATGCGGGAGACCGGGGTTCGATTCCCCGTCGGGGAGCCTCTGGCGTAAGACTAATGACCTTGCCCGAAAAAAACAAATCATTATGGAAAATTTAACAAGCCTCAGGACTTGCTAAATAAGGCCAAGACCGGTTCCAGGTTGTAGTGCCGATGATGATGATGATGATGATGGACTTATCCCGGTTGTAGTGCTGATGATGATGATGATGATGGACTTATCTTAATCGATTATCTTCAAAAGGAAAAACCATTACAGAAGCATACTTCGCACCATTACTGGACCAATTGAATGCAAAAGTTGGACAAAAACGGCCACATTTGCAGAAAAAGAGAATCCTGTTTCACCAAGCCTCAGCGGTTGTCGTGGCGAAAATCCACGAATTACGGTTTGAACTGCTTGACCATCCACTTTCTCACCAGATCTAGCCCCAAGCGACTTCTTTTTGTTCCCTAATCTAAAAATTGCGCTCGGAGGACAGGGATTTTAAGCAAATGAGGAGGCAATCACCTTCCTAAACAGTTATTTTGCAGAAAAAAACGCCGAGTACTATTTGGACGGGTTAGAGAGATTGGAGCATCCCTGGGAGAAGTGTGTAGAGTTACAAGAAGACTATGTAGAAAAAATAAAGATACATTTTAAGAAAAAAATGTCTTGTATCTTGTTAGGTGGGAAAGTTTTCAGTCCATCCTCGTAATTATTCTAGTTTTTCGTCGTTACTGTTATTTCAGTAACATTTTCTTCTTTCGGTTCGGTGACCTGATTATTCTTGTCCCACTTCTGTTTAAAAAATCGCGTCAATAACTCGTCTTCAATTCTCTGCGATCCTGGCTCTACTTGTGGCTCAGTTTCCTTATTTCCTTCTGACATATACTTCTTCACGACTAGTGCCTGGTATTCGGAAGCACGGTTTACTTCAACGACTAGAGCACTTTTATGGTTCAATAGCTGTTCGGCTATAATCTGGCCCCGCCAGCCCTACAACGACATGCGCCTCTCCTTCCTCGCTGGCAACTGCTTCAACCGGATTATCATCAATGAGACGAGACGCTCGGTTGTTCGTGGAATACATTTTCTTTTCGCTCGACCTCTCCCCTAGCAGCATTCTCAATTGCTAGAGGGCCACCGACTTTGCGCTTGCATCTTTTCACTGTCACTATTTGCTTTTCGTCTAGTGGGCGTCGAATTGCCGCCCATCCTATCTTCTTCTGAACCCACTTCCAACTATCTGAGCTCTTCATGTGCCTTGCTCGGTGATTTCTAAGTTCTGTCAGGCTACTACAACTCTGTACGAACCGAGTGCGCCACTATTTTGTGTAATACCTTTCTGGCAGTTCCACAAAATCCCACGGTTTACCTTCCTGAAAAACCCCCATAATCATCACCCAAGACGCTCAAGTCCTCGCCAATGCATTCGCATTCGGCATCTAAAAATGCTGCACGCATTGAAGAGGCCAAATCTATGATCTTTAAGTCCCTGTAAAAAAAACTTACCTTTTCATGCATCCCTTCGCATACAATTTTCCGTAAGATTTCTTTCTTTGCTTATCTGGTATTCTAAACCAATTCGGCACCAGCCAAACTACTGTAAACAAAATGATTCGGATTGCATTCAATGTAACTGTCATGACAGGGACCATAAATATTGCGCCGTCTATTTTTCCAGCCCCGTAATGTACCTTTTCATACACATTGCCTGGCGACCTTTTCTTTTTCTTATCAATAAACAACCCAAGCAGCTGCATATAATTAGCGCAATAGACGCTGAAACCAAATTCTCCAGCATTTCCCAATGCAAACATGAACCCGGTTTCTACTGCAGCCAGAGATGCCATAAACATCCAATTTGCTTTTAGCACCTTTTTTCTCCCAACGTCGATAATAGCGACGAGGCATCGCGTAAGCAATGACCCGCATTACCAACGGCGCAATTGGTCATTTCTCCCTTTTGTCCTTGCCGCCTGCCTGTTTCGTTGTTCCACTGCTGTCGAGCACGTGTGAATAGCATCGATCTGAACGATCGCACACATACCACCATGACCTTTATTTCAAGATCTGGTTTCCTATACCAACAAGAGAGACTTTACGTTTCTCTGGTGGTAGGTAAAAACGATATCCTTATTGGAGAGGATATCGGAGAGTCGTAATATAACCATCAAGGCGGATGGTCGGTCCGCCATCCACCGTACTGGGGCCGGTACGATGTGAATCGGTAAACCAGTGTTCTAGATTTTGTCGCGATTTGTTGAAGCAATTACTGTGTTGTATATTGCAATGAACTAACAATCATTAATAATTTTAAAATACTAGTTTTGCAGTGCCACGAACCATGTAAATAATAAGAACATTATATTAAGATAATCGCGAATTCTTTTATTCATCATTAAACCAAACAGTTAATTAATAAACAATTAAAAGAGTGTTAAATTTTTATCTCCCTTGTGAGCGACCTTCCTTCGGTGATGTTCGGTGATCAGGCGCTGCACCACATTCTCCGTTCATCCTTCCGCGTTGGTGGACAATTTGGGTGCTCGCAATCCCGTCGGGGAGCCTCTGTCGCAAGACTAATGACCTTGCCCGGAAAAAACAAATCATTATGGAAAATTTAACAAGCTTCAGGACTTGCTAAATAAGGCCAAGACCGGTTCCCGTTTGTAGTGCCGATGATGATGATGATGATTGGCGGCGGAACAGTGGAGCTTTCTTTTGATCTTCGTGACAGTGATTATGGGAGAGGAAGTGAACCAGTGCAGTACGACCGCACAACATACTTCCCTCTGTAACTCGAAGACGGTGGTTTTCTGCTCAAGGATGTGAGGTGCGGGGAGGTTCTCTTCTCTTTTGGTGGCGTCAACCACACATTTGTGGTACTACAACAATTGTTTCTTAATAAATTGTAATAAAATTATATTATCAATGTATTGTAAGAAAATTATATGCAACAGATAGTCGCCAGATGTTTTTTTTTTTTTTTTTTTTTTTTTTTTTGGTTTCGGTAGAAAGGTGGAAATCTTCAAAAATACATCTGGACTGATCCAGAAGCATGCCGGATTTTTACCGAGTAAAAATACCTCTCGCCAGGCACATATTCCCTTGCCAGATATTCGGAATTGATAGATGTAGCGGTTAAGATTCAAATCTTAGTACAGTTATTGTAGTTTAATATCTTGATTGAAGGTCACACGGTTAGCATCTAGTCGCCCTGTCGCAAGTAGGCTCTTTCATAGAATCATAGTAATTTCTAAATTACCGATTATTGAGATAGATAAGTTTTTCTTACTCAGTAAATCCGTTTTCTACCCTTGTAAATCCTTATGGTTAGTTGAAAAGATTACTTCACTTACACCAGATTACAATAGTGTAAACTAATTCATTATGTAGGGATATATTAAAGAAGAATAACAAGAATGTGTCGTAAGTCAACATGGCCAACCTTAAAATAGTAAACACTTTGTTGGTTTTCTACAAACAATCCCAAGTCCCAAGTCAAACATTCACCTCTAGCACAGTATCACACATGATGAGTAAACAAGCAGAAAAAAACAGTGCGCCGGAAGTTGTGAGCAGTAAACAATTTGCATCGGAAAAGGATACGAGAGCATTACTATGAAAAAGGAGACTCCGAATGACGTGTGCAGTTCCTCGACAATGAACAATGGCAAGTGAAAACATTTTATTTGTACAATTTGCGCAACAGAAACAATAATGGCCTCTGTAAAACAGAGCACTACGAGTGTATATGAGGGCTTGTGTGATAATTAAAGAGGTGAAAAATCCTTTCTTTTCTCCTTAGCGAACGGAAATGAAATTGTTGTCATGTCGAGAAAATCCTCATGTTTCACACACCGGAAGAAACGAATGAGAACTGTCAGTAATCAAGAATGAAATTGTTTTAGCTAGAACCTTTGGGTGGGAATACTTTCGTCACGAGAAATGGGTAAACAAAAGAGTGAATTCTAAGTGTAAACACCATGTGCAACATATTAGAAACGGAAATGGAATGCAGTTTTAACTTGCATCTTTAATAATCTCCTAATTTAAACAATGCAAATGTTAACTAATCATAGGTGACGAGTTCAATATAAGATAGATTACAGTCGTCATCAATTTATGATTTTTTCTTTTATTTGGTTTTGCTTTTTATTGTATTATTTTGTGTTGGTTTGTTTTGTTTTCGTTTTATTTTTACAGAGCCATTCCCCAAGCCGCACGCTATTCAATTGCAAGTACATTTTTTGCCTCGTATCGCATATCCAAAAACAAGCGTCAGCCCTGGCATGGGACACTGTGAGCACCTACAAAGACGATGGCTAACGACAATTGCCATACCCCAGCTGTCGTGATACCGTTTAACGGAGTTTCCATCAAAATGCTGAGGCCTACGAAAGGCGGGCACATGCACAACAACGAAACGCCACTGGTAATACCAAGTGAGCGATACGAAGTGCTTGAACGTGATCCACTGCACTTTAAGTGGATCTGTGGGGTACGAAGTCGTGGCACCGGCATGGGTGCGAGTTCTACGTCGTCCCACTACTTCCACTAAATGTTCCGCCGATTAATAAACTGCAATTTTGCCAAAGGGACAACGCAAGAGTCACTGAGGTGATTGTACGATTTTCTTTTCAATTAAAAGGAAAACATGTATTTTAATTCTAGTTTTATTTAGGAACGGAGAACTTGACAGAAAATATTTTAATGCACAAGTAATAAGCCTTATACCTTCTAAATTATTTAATATAGGTAAATTTTAACCGACTTCAACTTTTAAATCAATTTAAATTCCTTATGCTGAATCCGCACTGTTAATTCAATTTATTAGGACACGACACGCGCCACGACTCGGGGAATATTTTATTACCCTTCTCCGCTGCCGGCGGATGGAATAAGACTCACTCGATATCCTCTCCGATAAGGATATCGTTTTTACCTAACACCAGGGCCACGTAAAGTCTCTCTTGGTGGTATAGGTAACCAGATCTTGTGATAAAGGTCATGGTGGTATGTGTGGGATCGTTCAGATCGATGCTATTCACACGTGCTCGACAGCACTGGAACAACGAAACAGGCAGGCGGCAAGGACAAAAGGGAGAAATGACCAATTGCGCCGTTGGTAATGCGGGTCATTGTTTACGCGATGCCTCGTCGCTATTATCGACGTTGGGAGAAAAAAGGTGCTAAAAGCAAATTAGATGTTTATTGCATCTCTGGCTGCAGTAGAAACCGGGTTCATGTTTGCATTAGGAAATGCTGGAGAATTTGGTTTCAGCGTCTATTGCGCTAATTACGAGGGTTGCCTTTCATATTTCGGGATTAGAGAACAAAAACAAATATTGACCATCGAAAATCACTTTATTGTTTTTCAAAATATTCCCCATGAAGATCTATACACTTTTGCAAGCGTTTGAACCAATTGTCGAAGCACTTTCGCCACTCTGATTGAGGTATCTCCAACACATGCATTCTGAATGCAGCAACCGCTTCTTCAGGTGTCGAAAAACGTTTACCTCTCAGTTTGTTTTTTACGTACGGGAATAAAAAGAAGTCATTCGGTGCCAAGTCAGGACTATACGGCGGATGACCCATCAAATCGATGTTTTGGGTGCTCAAAAATGCAGTTGTCGCAGCCGATGTGTGAGAGCTCGCATTGTCGTGGTGAAGAGTGATCCGTCTTCGGGGGTTGGTTTTCCTGATTTCAAATGTCAAATGTTTATGCAATATTGAATGTATGCTGGTCCCACTAACGCCTAAGGTTGTCTCAATCTCACGATAGGTCACATGACGATCTTCCAATATCAGTTCGCGCACAGCATCAATGGTTTTCGGAACAACAACCAAACACAATTTTGGACGACCTTCACGAAATTCATCTTGGAGTGAACTCCGACCACGATTGAATTCACCATACCATCGATAAACACTGGTCCTTGATGGAGCTTCATCGCCAAAAATTGAATTAAGTTCATGCATGCACTGTTGCTGAGTTAATCCACGCCGAAAGTTGTAAAAAATAATCGCACGAAAATGTTGACGATTTAATTCCATTTTTGGGCCGAGATGAATCTTTTAAGTTACTGTAAACAACACAAATAGCGCTCGTATGTCAAAACGTTCTGAGTGCGTATAACCTCAAAAATGTCCAACTTTACGACAGAGCTGTCAATTGCCGGATTGCAACACTAGGGTTGCCAAATCCCCAAAACATAAGAGGCAACCCTCGTATAATGAGAACGATTTCGGAGATGCTACAACCATGAATTGTACGCAATCTACCTTGAAGCTAATGTTGTAAGAAAATTCAAGCTCGGTAGACTCCGGTGAGCGGGACACCTAGCTCGAATGAGCGAAGAGGGGCCTGTCGGAAAAGCCTTTGTGGCAGTGTGGGGGTAGAACTGTTGATGCCGACGTACGGCAAGTATCCCATTAAATCCCCCAACGATATTGGTCCGTCGAAAATTGTTCCACAAAGAACACGAATAAATAAAAACGCACTGTTTTATTTTGTTGTTTTTTTTATGTTCTTTATTTTAATTTAATTTGTTTTAAAAATAATTACGACACTAAGAGAAATTAGAATATTTGTGTTTCGGCACAAAATGATTTGGCGACAACAAATTAAAACCGTGAAAACTTTCGCGACAATTTTACACCCGACTCTTTTAAAATGTACTGAATTACTTTTTGCCTGAGCGGCAGCGTGGCTATGCGCGATGGTGGTTGAGATCTGACTGAAAGTCAATAGGACGCCGCTGATGCTTGGGAAATAATCAGCGTGAGAGCCAGACTCTAAGACGCTGAAATAACCCCAGCTATTTTGCTATGATGCAACAGCGTCGTTCGTTTAGACTTGCTGTTGCTAACCGACATTATGAGACTTCCGATGGAAAATTCATAGTTAGCAAGAATGGAGTTGCCGTGTGAAAGGAATGTAGCTAAACTCAATTATGCATTATTTCCATGGGATAATGAGTTTAGCTATACGTCCGTTTAACATGTTTTACAGGGGAACAACATATGAAGGAAATGGGTAGGTATGACGCACTGAAAGCGATCGAAATTAGGTAGGAATTGTGGGTTGTTGTAGAATAGAGAAACCCCCAGAGCAGGATGTATGGATGTATGGAAGGAAACAGCGCTGCAGACCTTGTCTGCGATGGAGGGATGGCGTAGACCAAGACGCCCAGAGCCTGGAGTGCCAAACTGGATGACATCGGCTCGAAGTCGGGACCGGTGAAGAGATTTGTTAAATAAGCCAAGACCGGATCCCGATTGTAGTCCCGACGATGATGGTGATGATGATGATGATGATGATGATGTTGATGATGATGATGATGATGATGATGATGATATATATATATATATATATATATATATATATATATATATATATATATATATATATATATATATATAAATATATATATATATATATATATGTATATATATATATATATATATATATAGTACGTAGCCCGTTGCCAATGTATATGATAAAAAGTATCGGGAATTGTAGCGCGCCCTGGTGTCTATAATTTTTTATTTCATATATGTTCACCCGTTGCCACTTTCGCAGTGAATTTCACATATAATAAAGTGCATATAGTAAAAGTTTATAAATGCCTAGTCTGACTAACTTAGAACAGAATCTTCTAAACCATAGAGTGTCGAAGTCACTCTCCAATCAATCGTGCGAATGTTCATTGGTTCATACACTTACTCATTTGTATATTGGATACCCTTTTAGTCGGACTAGGACTTTTGTGAATTAAATTGACTCATTGTCATTAACCCATTTTTACTTATTTTATGTCCTTTTCGGTAATAAACTTATGGATCGTTTGTGCTATATTTCCCATTTATGGAACGACTTTTGCAATGGTTATTTTCCCGTGCGCCGGGTAGGGAACATTACTTAGCACGTTGTTAAACTAGATTTTATAAATTTTTTTGAGGGATTTTAACGTGATCACCGCGGATCACTAGATGTGAAAATCATTTGGTATATATCGTATTTATTGGTCTGAGCCTTTAGCTTGTACTTTAACTTTGTTTCTTTTTCCAAATTTAAAATGGACTCACTCGCACTTCAAAAAAAATACACTCGAGTGGCTTAAATTTATCGTTTTGGTTCATGCAAGTCGTAAAAGCCACATTATCCTTTCAACCAATCAAATAATAATAACTGAAAATTAGTTACTCAAAGGGATTCCACCTCAAATACGTTCGAAAGTTATGTTACTCTTTACTATATTCAACCAAATCGAGAATCCATTCGTGTATCAAGTGAAATTACCTTTGATATTAAGTACACATCTGTGTCGCACAATTGTACCTTCACATACATGGCAGTACCTTTAATAAAAGCAAAGTTTGTGTACTAATACTTGAAATGTTATCAAAAAATGTTCTTCGAAGAATCATCACAGAACAATGATCGTTTTTCTCTCTTTCCTTTTGTGCACATTGTTAGCCATTCATGGCACAACATTAAATTAAATTCCGCTTATAAAATTCCTAAAAGACAGCTCACCGTTCATATACAGAATACATTTTTAATAACGCAAATATAAGCTGCAGAGGGAAATATTGTGTGGGAGCTACAAAACTTTAAAGATTTTTGCGACTTTAGCTTTTCTCGTTTTATTTTCCTGATAATGTTCAAAGTATAAGTTTAGCAAAGTATATTAAACCCTGAATTGTGTATAAATTGTTTGAATATTGTGATTACAATAAATAATAATTACAATTGAAGTCAACTTTAAGGAATTGCCTGCACATTACATTGTATTGTTGCAGCGGGCTTCTGAATTTCATTATTATTCATTAGCAAACTTCCAATCCGACAAAATATGATATAACCAGTTGGAAGTACATTTCATCAATGTGAAAAGTTTCAGTTGATACAAATCAAACGCCTTCGAAGTGTTCACTCGCGGAGGTAAAGTGTTTCCACATTGATATGTATGAGAGGAATAGATTAGGCATAATTGTCTATTATTCCCCTCGTCGCACTCGTCAAATGCGACTAAAATCAATAGGAGGAGTTCCAATGCCCAGTCGCCCAGTGAAATACTACCCTATGAAGCTGTAGGCCGGTGAAATGGTCAAGAGAAATCCTTGGCCATCTTTGGCTGATGGACCGGCCCGGAACGAAAACCGATATGAGTGATAGGTCAGTTCCAAGGTGAGATACCATCCCATCATGTTTTACGTTTCGCGTATGCAGAGGAAGTGTATAAACAAAGAAGGTATCGATATACATTGGTCTTAAATATCTGGATATTACAACGACAAGCAAACACATGATCAAGAAGTTCCACATTTGTGTAATTCACCTAAAGAATGACTCTCTATGTTTATTTGAGTCTCTCTCGGGGGGAACTTCATGTAAATGGATTGATAAGAACTCGAACTGTGAATAACTGGGAGCACTAGCCACGAATTCCAAAGATAAAGCCAATGTTTTCGCAAATTAATTTTTCGCGAATTCAGCCCTCGATGCTGGTCTCTTGAAGCCTCCTGTGATCACAATTTTCAAAGTTGCACCCTCGTGCTACTCAAACCATTCGCCACGGACTGGACTATAAAAAAGCAATCAGCTCGAATGGAATGCCAGCAATAATCCTTAAAAACTGCTCCAAAACTGTCACCGATTCTTAACAAGCTATTTCGATTATTATATGCACAAGAGACCGTTCCTAGCTGATGGTAACCCGATCGAATTCAACCAACCCCAAAGAAGAGGAAAAAGTATCTCCCGCAAAATAACCGGTCGATGGCGTTACTGTCTATGATCACACAAGGTATCTGTCAACCACCAGACAGTCCTTGGGCAAGCCCACTTCATTTAGTGAAGAAACGTTCCGGGGTGTGGCGCCCATGCGAGGATTACAGACTGCTGCACGCAGCAACAGTCCCCGACAGATACCCTATTGCACACCTATATGATTTTTCTTATAAATTACGAGGGTGGAAGACCTTCACCACCCTAGATCTCACCAGCGCTTACCATCAAATCCGGTGGCACCAAAAGTCATCCCAAAACGGCAGTCATTACTCCTTTCGAACTCTTCGAGTTCAAAGTAATGACTTACGGTCTCAGGAATGGCGCGCAGACATTCCAAAGATACATCGACTCGGCCTTACGTGGTCTCAGTTGCTGTCACGCTTATCTCGATGACATCCTCATCGCCTCACGAGACCACGTTGAACACAAGCTTCATATACGACAGGTCCTCGAGCGCCTTCGCGAATTCGGTCTTGTCATCAACCCAGATAAGTGTCAATACGCCAAAGAGCAAACCACATATCTGGGCTACGTTGTTGACAGCCAGAGCATTAGCCTATGGGTGCAGCGGGGTGTAAATATCGGGTGCCACAGGGGCACAGGTTACCTACGTTTGCCCACTGGTTCTGTTCGTATCCGACTCCAAAAATTGAAACACTTTCTTATTCGAAATTTATTTAGGAAAACTTCAAAAACACTATAGATAATCCTTATTTACAAGTAACTTAAGTGATGAAGTACTTCAAAGACACTGTAGATGATAACTATATATTGTAAGCTATGGTAAGTTTGTAATTTTAATTCACAAGTAACTTAAGTGATGAGGTACTTCAAAGACACTGTAGATAATTTTTATTTACAATATGGCGCAACACATTAGTTTTAATCCGAACGATTTTACTGACCCTTTATGATTTTTCTCAACGACTGAACTGTTTATATATATCCCTTGGAACGGCCCAAGAGGGATGTGAATTAACGTGAGGGCGCGACCTGCCCTCACGGTATCCGAATCGAGATTGACCTCGGCCATCGAAACGACAGAACACCAAAATTCCATCCATCGCTTCGATGGCCATATATGGTGCGATTTAGCTTTGTTAAGCAGAAGAAAAAGGGTGAAATACACACACACATGATAATCGCTTCCGCAAATTAACGTGTGTATCCCCTAGCATGTAGATATGGGATCATCTGAATCTACATGATTGCAAGTTCGCAAAGGGGTTGAAATGTTTACACGATCAACGACTGCGTAAAGCATTATCGCTGATCGTGCACATCTCGTTGGCATATCCTCGCAGTCGAATTCTGATGGTATTTTTCCATTTGCAAACTCGACTGCCTGGGCGTCAGCCGGATGCCTCATGTCTTGATCTGTCGCATGACCGATCGATATGGGCATGCTATGCAGAGAAAAGATACGCATTCCTGCAGGTGTACGGCTGGCGTGCAAACGAATTTCGTGCAGATATTGCACGGGCAATATTGGTTGCCAAAAGGCACACCAAATTGCGCTTCAATGTAGAGGAATGCGACCCAAGACATGTACTGTGTATTTGGTTGGGTTCATGTTGGTCGCGTGATAATGCGACCAAACTGCTTTTTAGATTTCTAGCATTGTTGCTGGTGGCATTTTATGCCGCAATCATTGCTGTTTTACAGGGTTTTTCCTATGGGGTAAGTACACGCTTTTCATGATATAGGGCACGCGAGGGAGGTTGCCGCCACAAGCCCACTTCCAGACCGTGTGAATGCACTCATGCAATATCCACGCCCAACGAACGTAAGCGAGCTCCGACGGTTCCTCGGCATGTTCAATTTTTATCGTCCTACACTTAAGGACGCCGCCCAAACACAGGCCCCACTGACTGAATTTCGTAAAGGAGCAACGACAACCGCCGGATCCCTTGGACAGAAGCTGCAGACCGTGCGTTCTAACTGTCCAAGGAGCAATTGGCTAACGCCACATTACTCCGATACCCCCTAGAGAGAGCGGCTATTTATCTATCCAATGCGACGCATCGCATACCGCAATCGGAGCAGTCCTGCAACAGGACTTCGAAAGCCAACCGGAACCGCTGGGTTTCTTTCCAATGAAACTGAGCCCCACAGAGCGGCGATACAACGCCAATGACCGGGAATTGCTGGAATTCCCGTCATATGGTAGAGGGTCGCTCGCTCTCCGTGTCTACAAACCACAAACCGCTGGTCTTTGCGTTCCGGAAAAAGTCGGGATATGCTTTCCCCCGACAAGAGCGTCAACACGACGTCATCGGCCAGTATACTACCGAGATCATACATATCTCCGGCAAATAAAACGTCACGGGGGACGCTTTTTCTCGAATCGATACGATTCACTTGCGCACCACACTATACAACGTCGACCTAGCCCTGGCCCAACAGGAGGACGAATCACTTCTAACTGCTGATACAGCAATCGAGCTGCGCAAAATTACCCTCCGCGATCCCTTGGGCGAAATCTGGTGTGATGTTTCAACTGGAACCGCCAGACCCTAGATTCCCAAGAAGTTCCGTAGGGGTGTGTTCCAGTTCTACCACAACCCAGCCCACCCCAGCGTCCGCGCGACCGCTGCTGTCGTCCGAAAAAAATTCATTTGGCCCCGAATGAGCAAAGACCTCACCAGCTGGGCCCGCGCTTGCATCCAATGCCAAGCGCTGCAAAGTGGCGCTGCATAATGTATTAGAACCTGCACAATTTAAGCTTCCCACGGCATGCTTCCCCCATGTCCATATCGACATAATGGGACCGCTTAGTCCATTAAGGGGATTTTCCTACATCGTCACTATAATGGAACGCTACACGCGATGGGCAGAGGCGACTCCGCTCAGCGCAGTAACTTCTGAATCAGTCGCCAAAGTCTCCTATTCGACCTAGTTCACACGTTTCGGCGTACCTACCACCATCACTTCAGATCGAGAGCCGCAATTTGAAACAACGCTCTTCAGGCAGCTGACGAATCTCCCCGGCTGCCAACGAAGCCGCATGACGGTCTATCACCCCAAATCCAACGGGATGATCGAACGCTGGCATCGGCCTCTCAAGGCTCATGTGTCACAACGGCACAAAATGGTTTGACGCCCTTCCTACCGCCCTCCTCGGCCCGAGGACTAGTTTTAAGGAAGACCTAGGTGCTTCCGCTGCGGAACTCACCTACGGTACCAACCTGCTACTGCCAAGCGAACTTTTCGTGGACGGTGAAACGCCACCCAACCGGTTGCAGGATGTGGGCCACCTCCGCGACCTTCTTCGTAAGGTTAGAGCATCGCCCCTGACCAGGCATGGTTCTAAAAAACGTTCCGCCCACCCTGAACTGCACAGCTGCACGCACGTCTTTGTTAGGGTGGATAAGGTTAAAAAAAACCTTTGGATCCTCCGTACGACGGTCCTTTCAGAGTCTCCAACCGCATCAGCGATCGTGTCTTCGAGATCGAAATCCGAGGCAAACGATCCACGGTTAGTGTTGAGGACTCAAACCTCGTTTCTTCGAGGCGTCAGCTCCAGATCTTCAGTCAGCACCCCACTCCACCAGCAACCGCCTTAACCTCTACTTACCCGAAGCCGAGCACGTCTCTTGGGCAACCTAACCCCCTAACCCATCAAACACACGACTCTCCTTCTGACACTTCGCCTAACTCTCCTTCAACCTTCCACTCCAAACTCCCTTGCACCCCTACCTTTCTTTCGTGACTACGTCACTGGGGGGGTGGGGGGGGGGGGGGGGTAATGTGTGGGTTCTCTATATTACATGGAGAACCAACCCACAATTCCAACCACAATTTCCGTGTTATTTCGACCGCTTTCATCGTGTCATATTATCCCCTATTTCACCGTTCATACTATTCACCAGAACCGCTTTCAGCGTGTCATATTATCCCCTATTTCACCGTTCATGCTATTCACCTGAAATATCATGTTTTCCCAAAGGGCGCATAGCTAAACTCATTATCCTATGCAGATAATGCATAATTGAATTTAGCTACCCTTTTTTGCAATACGGCAACTCCATTCCTCTAACCCATGAGATTTCCACGGGAAATTCCATTCATGTTGGTTAGCAACAACCAAGTCGAATCAAATAACGCGGTTGCATCGTCATCCAATGGCTTGGGTAATTACCACATTCCTTAGCGTTTTTCCCACGGCAATATTTCCCTAGCCGATGTACCATCCTATCGATTTTCCGCAGATCATCCATTCGCTTGGGATCAATGATCTCTTGTCGCAGGTGAATAGCACCGGCTACATTTCCTCTCCTCCATAATTCTGTTTCCCTACCGTTCAATGCTCTCTGAGTTCACCACAGCCGGAACACTGGGTCGGTAGGTCATGCTCAGTACCTGCATTTGATACCAGCACACACAACCACAACCACCCCGAGAACATCGTACATCGTGTTTCTGTTCTCTCATTCTCCCATGTTCGTCGACTATCGAATAGACCACTGTATTCACCACACATCGACGAGCGTGGCAATGAAAGAGCAGAAGTACGATCTCTATTGGTTGTCCTGTGTGCAAAAGTAGAATCCAGAATTTCACCTAATTCAAATCAGTCGTTATATATCCACCGTCGTGTGTACATGTGGCATCGAGCGTTCGCGCATAAAGTCAAAGTGTAAATTTGACATCGTTTCTCGGTCGCTTGTGTAAATACGAAATTAATTGTAAACAATCAAAAAAAATTAATAATTGAGATAAATGAAGAAATTAAGTCAAAGTGTAAATTTGGCATCGTTTCTCGGTCGCCAATCAAACCAAGGATTTTTTTGTTTCTCTTGTGCGATCTGTGTGTTGTCCTTTCCTCGGTGGGTTAAAACTGAATACTTGCCCGTGTCCTGGCACACCTACTTCGTACCCCACAAGATCTGTGAACTATTCTTGGTGGACGTATCATGTGCGATGGAGCAACATTCTGGCAATCGACAAACTGCAGGTGGCTAAAATCCCCTGATGAGCAACAGAATGAGAGCTGCTGGCTCGTAACGTTTGGAGAATTCGATCATACACAGGCAAAGTTGTTTAAAGGAACTTTATTTCAACATAAAAAAAAACCATGAGATTAATGAGTAGGATATTAAACGCAAGAATCCAGTACTAAAAAAAAGGGTAATTCATTAGAAAAATATTATGTCGCCGGAAACCGGGAGGTTCAATCCTCTAGAGCCATACTGTAGGCTGGCGTTTTATTAAACAATAGCTGACATCTAGACACTTGCAAAACATGGTGAATCAAGAGTCATCTCACTGGGTATTTCCAAGATTTTCGACCGTGTCTGCACAGAGCGATAGATTTTCCCAACAACTTTGCGATTAGATAAAGAGCCTTCTCGAGAATCGATCGATCTTCGCATGCGCTTTAGAGTTCTATTTTGGTCCGAGCCTATTTCTGTTTCATCTTGATGATTTATTAGTATCAAAGGGTTACAGAATATTTGATTCTGTGGATGATAATACATTTATATTCACATTTTCGAATGATCGCTCGATAACGTATCAACGTCGCACCTGCTGAGATCTAGTCAGATGGACTCTGTGAATCGTAATCTGGATAATATCCTGTGGCGGTTCCTTCGAACGCCACTGCTTATCTTCTCGCCTATTATGCAAAAACACTCGCATGCTTACAAAAACCTATAATACAGGTATTTTGGCAAGTATAGCTGAGCGCTATTACTTGCCGGCAAGTAAGCATACGCCTTCCACCTAAAGCGCATAGATCCTGGGAAGCATTTACGCACCTCCTAGTTACCTGCTTAAAATTTCTACTAGCCACGTAGGTCATATTCTCGCTAATTATTAGCACGAGCAACAGGAGACATTTTCCCCAAGAGCATGATTGCATGAAGCACAACATATGCCTAGAAAGCAATTCACAGGTTGTATGTTGAATCATCAGATTTCCTGGTAAGAAACTATAAACGCAGCATACATCAAGGAAAACCATTCGGCGTTACTCAAATATACTTAACCTACTACGCACGTGCGCGAAGATCATCGTATTCATCCCAATACACGGCAAGTTATCCAACCAACGAAACTTGCTCTCTTATCTCGCGCCCAGACGTCGGAAGCAAAAGTCTGGGGCAATAAAACGTGCACACGGGAGTCCTGAGTAGGCCACCAGCATCGGTACGACGACACAATCACCGTGTGCGCTGTCTACTTAATACAGACATGTAGATGCCCTTTCAGGATGACTCGCCCAGTTGCAGATCATTGCTCATGGTGTTACCCTTATGGATTTGATGATCCACGGTCCGCATACTTGTGGACACACACACCATGAGCATGAACATCGTTTATGTTTCGCGCCCTACGTGCTGATGTAAAGAGAATCTTACTTTATATGGTCGTCGGGGCGATGGATGAATATTTTGGTGTTCTGTCGCTTCGGTTAAAATCTTCAATCGCGATCTGGATTCCGTGGAGGCAAGTCGGACCTCCACGTTAAATAAACATACGAGTAGGAAATCAACCACCATCAGAATCGTATCTGGTGTCACCATCATCTACGACGCGCGCGAGTCAGTTTCAATAAATCATTAACTAGTTTGCTCACATTGAATGCAGTGTTCTCATTCTTTAAGTTCCTGACAATTACTCCATGTATATAGAATAAACCATTAACTAGTTTGCTCAATTTGAATTAAATGTTTCTAAGTCTTTAGTTCAGATTTGCAATAAAAAGTGGAAATAAATAAAGAATTTGGAGTCATTCAATTTTTTTGGGGAGTACCTCTAATCGTTCGAGCGACAACCAGCCATAGTGTCTCAGCCTCCTCGCCAACATCCGAGATCAGAAAGCTAGGGTGGTTTACTGAACCTGTGCACTAGGTTGCACATAACTAGATCAAGCCACTACAATCCTACAACGCAAAAAAGCCAATCTGGTAGACGTCAGTGCATCGAAGACGCAACATTCACAAAGAAATGGATCATCGCTTCCACAGCTAATAAGCAATAGCCAGGCCATTAAATTAAGAAATTTGTGGATTTGCTCGGTGGCACCGTCTGTGGCATGAACGCGTATCGTATTGCCAGATCTGCTTGTGTAATATTTTAGTCCGGCACACATTCATCTATCCTACAAATCCCACATTAAAACCGAAACTGTATGCTGTTGCTATTTTTGGAGCTCAGCCCCCTCGATCTATTCGAAAGCGTATAGAAGCAGGCAATCCGCGTGATCGAAAACGCAGAGCCAACACCGGGACGATTAGCGGACCTTTTCTTTGTTTTATAGATATTACTACGAGGACTGTCTCTTTGAGATTCGTGATATTGTTCCGCGGAATTCGTCTATTTGCACTCCACAAGGCAATCCGACCGATCATCTATCTAGGCCAGGTAAATATCCGTTCCCCAAACTCATTCTGGTACAGAACGGACATTTTTTTGGAACTGGAATTGTCAGTTAATGGCGCCTCGAGGCACCGACGCAGCCCTGTAAGTTCACCTCTCCTGAGAGAATATAACAAGTATTACCAATACTAGCAACATACTGTCATCTTGGTCCTTGTATTTACTCATCGGCCTTATTTTATCCCCAAACAGTCAGAGTTTTATGACAAATTTATGTGAACATGGTCTTAAACAAAACATGGACCAAGCAAAAATAAAATATGTAAATTCTTATCTTAGGTTAAGTTTGCATAATTTTATTTGAGTAAGAGTCATATGAAAATCTGAAACGCAAATATGGCATGTGGAATTTTATTCCACTCAAAATCCAGTTTACGCACCTTTTTCTCAAACTTTCCTCTCTACTGTAGTGCTCCAAGAAGCCCTACCATTTTCCTCCCACATACATATCCACCCACCTACAAAAATCCAATTCATATCCCCACATTAATATTGAATTCAATGTCAAGCAAATTGCACCAAACGTTCAATTGTCGAACGTTGAATTCAATTCCAAAAATCCGAACATCACAATGCACATTTTTCACATTCATTGTATGTACAATCAAACATGTGCCCAAACAAACCAATATCCATTTGATCCGCCTACACACAATTCCAGCAATCTAAACATCACAATGCATACACATTGTAACCAGATGTTTTATGACATGCACAAATAGACCCAAATTCCCATCCATATTCTCACCCATTTCCCATGGACTCTGACGTCATTTAAAGTCCAATATAACCTCTTGTTTGCATTAGCCAGACACGCTAATGGATAACAAAAAACCTCAAAAAGGATCTGCGATAAGGGGCGATGTGTCCGAGACTTCAAGGAAGAAGAAAAGTAGATTACTTGTTAGTGTGTAGTGCGGGTGGTGTAAAGACACCAACATAAACTGAATTAAACTTCTTAAAAGAATCAGTCTGTTTTTTTCTACGGCTATGGCTGTGAGAATTCCTCGGTGACCGCGTTAGTTTTGGGCAGCTCGAATTGATAGTTCTTAACAGAATAAATGTTGTTAGAGAACAGAATTAATACCGATCACGTCGAGGGACTTACAAGGCTCGGATGAGTCCAGGTCCAACCCAAATTTGAAGGACCAGGACTCAACATACAACAAACATCCATTAGGATCTATCGTTCGCTTCTCTTCCACGTTGATCGAGAAGCACGGAAGCGAACCGTACGATACTAATCGAACTTTGTAATTTCTACAGACGGTAAGATCGAACCCTGCAAGTTTTCTATATACTTCTCTAATTTATACTTCAAGTAACCTTATACACAAAATACGAATTTGAGGAGTATTACAGAGTTATGTACACGATATACTCTTCAGGTTCCCGCCAGTTGTAGAGAAATCATTTTTATTACCTTATAACGTTGTGCTAAGCTTCGAGGTACGTGATTCGTTCCCACGCTATAATAGGCTAGAACTATGGCTTCCATTGTCATGCATTTTAAAGCCGCCCCTCAAACGGAAAACTGTTTCGCAGTGGGAACCACCTTCACCTTGAATTTGTTTCCCAAAGAGACGCACATATTACGAAAGCATCACCAAAAGAAATATTGTTATCTCTTATTTCATATCCTGTCACTCCTTTGATGAAATACTTTTTCTGTAGATTTGGCATTGATGTTGAAAGACAACGTAATCAGGAATTTGTCAATTCTTTGGTTGCAGGAAATGTTTGCGGGAAATATATATTGATTCGATTTTAATAGGACAATCTGCTCCTTACAGATGCAAAGTGTATCGTTCAGGAAATATGTTGGTGGTGAACGAGTATGCGTGCTTCCGTTATCAGCTCTTCTGGAACGCCAATTTACATAAGGACCTAAAGGAAGACGTTTGCCAAGCCTGTCAATTTTAGTAAATCTACTTTTTGGTTCAGAGAGTTGGGTTGCCTTAGGAAAATTCGTATTAAGCGCATTTGTCAGTCGATTTTGCAGATGTTTCATAATTTCCGAATTATTGCCAACAACCCTTCTCTCCCCTTGACAGTTTACACACAAGATAGTGTTGAGGTTTTCAGATTCATTTTAATAATGTTGATGCTTACTTAGTACATTTTCTTACTATCTACTTATTTTCGACATCTCTTCAATCGGATTGAATTTTTCGATAGCAAATCATTCCCGAGCCACTGTTGCCTAATTTTGCAATCGATGGTGAGTTGAGTGAAGCCTGAAACTCGGAATTTGAGCACTGTGTCACATCAATTAAATTTTAGTTTAATAACATTTGTATTACAAAATAGTGGAACTTCATGAGAAAGTTTATTAGCCAATGATATAATTTCTTTTCTTGGAAATATGAACTGTCATTCCTATTATATTGTCGCTTAACCAAACTCAAGAGAAACTATGATTTTAGTTAGTATAATGACCCTGTAGCGGTTCCGCCAAGCCCTACGGTCTACTTACCTGAAAAACCCCCATAACTACTACCCAACTCCTTTAAGTTTGCTAATGCAACAGTATTAGTACCTAGAAATGCTGCACGCATTTAAGAGATCAAATCTATGATCTTTAAGTCCCTGTAAAGAAAACCTACCTTCATGCATTCTCTTCGCATACCATTGCTCCTTAAGACTTCTTTATTAACTTACCAGGAATGTCGAATCAATTTCGGCATCTACGTCGCCAGTCAAATTCCCTTAGATGGATTCCTGTAAACAAAATAATTCGGATTGCATTCAATGTACCCGTCATGACAGGGACCATAGATATCGCGCCGTCTATTTTCTCAGCCGCGTCATATACCTTTTCATACACATTGCCTGGCAACCTTTTTGTTTGGTCTTATCAATAAACAACCCAAGCAGCTGCATATAATTAGCGCAATAGACGCTGAAACCAAATTCTCCAGCATTTCCTAATGCAAATATGAACCCGGTTTCTACTGCAGCCAGAGATGCCATAAAAATCCAATTTGCTTTTAGCACCTTTTTCTCCTAACGTCGAAAATAGCGACGAGGCATCGCGTAAACAATGACCCGCATTACCAACGGCGCATTTGGTCATTTTTCCCTATTGTCTTTGCCGCCTGCCTGTTTCGTCGTTCCACTGCACGTGTGAATAGCATCGATCTGAACGATCCCACACATACCACCATGGCCTTTATTACTAGATCTGGTTTTCTTGTTCCCACAAGAGAGACTCTACGTTACACTTGTGGGAGATAAAACATATCCTTCATCATCATCGGCACTACAACCGGAAACCGGTCTTGGCCTTATTTAGCAAGTCCCTGAGGATTGTTAAATTTTCCATAATGATTTGTTTTTTCCGGGCAAGGTCATTAGTCTTGCCCCAGAGGCTCCTGGACGGGGAAACGAACCCCGGTCTCCCGCGTGACAGGCGGGCATACTAACCAGTATACTATCGAGGAGCATACATATCCTTGGCAAGAATATATTCACACCCTTAAGAGAAAAGTTTTTCTCTCTCTTCCTTTTTTCCCTTAGCGAAATCATCTCTGCTTGAGATGACGATCGCTGAGTCTCTCACCATCCTTCGATCACGCTCTCCGCCGTCAGCGGAGACGTGTAAACAATTACATACGCGAACACATCCGGTAGTCGCGGATTTTATTAGTTATGTTTTCCGGAACAGAATCGGTTTCGCAAAGAGTCGTGACATTTTCCTGTGCTGTTCGTGTGTGTCTGTAGTTAATGAATTCGTTATTATTGTTAATCCTAAAAATACGGTCTCCCCAAAATAAAATTCTATGGAACACCAATTAAACAATACCAATCCGTATCCAATTAAAAGAACCATTTATTTCATTAAACAGTGCGTTTTATTTTCGGATATCTACTGTGGACAACTTTCCTCTTTCGAACAATTTGTGGACGTTGCGTTGTGGAATTCTGTTTGTATTAATCTCTCACCTTTACTCGTGGTTGCGAACGAACGAGGCGGCGTTCGTTCATTTATTGTTGATGACTTTCGGTTCGGTGTTTTGCGCGGCTAACAATTGATGATGGAGGAGGAAGTAGAACGGAGTACCCATACAGGTACATTACTTCCCTTCCCCACAACCCTTATTCCACGTAGTCAGAAACGTTTATTTTATTTTGGAAATAAAAAACAGATCTAGATGGCTGTAGTGATATATATGTGGTAAAGTATTGATCAAATAAATACACAATTGTGTCGTCGAAAATGTGACATTTTGTACTGAAAAAAAAAAATGCCTAAATTGCTCGATTCACTTTTCAGGTATAGTTATAAAATATGAAAGTTACCAAAAAGAGAATTCAGAATATTCTACGTTTTTGCTTCAATAAAGGCGGAAATGCAAACAATGCGGCTGAAATTGTGAATGGTGTTTATGATCCCAATACTGTCACGGTCATCACGGTAAACTACGTGCATCTTTGGATACGTCTATCACGTTCCGGGATCTTCGATGTGAATGATTGACTTCACACAGGTAGTGCCATCGTCGAAAACGTCGATAAAGTCATCGAGATGTTCGACGTAGATCACCACGTTAGTAGTGGTGGCATCCTCCAGGACTTGAAGATCGAACATAAAACTGTTTCAAATCATCTGCATAATTCAAAATACAGTGAACGTTGATGCAGGAAAAAGACACCTGGCGGGTCAAATTTTCATCTGTGTAACCTTGACCAAACGAAATGAAATCGATCTATTTCTTAAACATATTATTACTTATAAGAATTGCGTTACAAGGGTAAATATAGTGCGAAAACGATCGCGGTTGAAGCGATTCAGCGATAAAGCGATTGAAACGGTAGCCAAGCCAGGACGATCGGTCAGTAAGTTTTCTGTGACATTTTGGCGGATGTTGGTTTTTAATTGGCCGGTTGACACTTTTAGCAGAAGTTTGTCGGCCTTCTGTTGAAGGGTTTGGTGGCAGCGTTCCGCCGAACACTGCTAGCACACACGAGAATCCACAACGCGAATAGCACAATGAAACACGAAGATTGGTTTATGATTTAATCTTTTATTTTAATGACACTAACTGTTTATATTTACACTATATGATAAATTCGGTGTGGAATGTCACAACTATGTTCTAAGCAAACGCAATAAGCCACGCGAACGAAGTACGAGTTACTCGGTCAAGTTACATTAATTTACGATACGCGTTCGGAACACCAGCTACTCAAATTAATTCTTTTCTTCCTCCTCGTTCGGACTGTCGTCTCGTTGACGAATACATTCAGACTGCCTATCTCAACCCCCAACAATATCCTGCCACAGATCGTACCTATGTCTCCCAGAAGAAATCTTTCCTTTCATCCGCTAACAGAATTTTCCACAGTATCTGTTAGCGGCATGTTATTAATGCCCATGGGTAATTTAGGTGCCTGAAAAGGAGAAAGTCCATCGACGCATACATCCTTATATCATTATCACCATCCGTGGTGGTGATCGAAGTTCGGATCGACGGTTGTCGATTGTGTGCCGCTTCTATTTGCATAGCACATCTGGCGCGCGGCCGAAAGATATCCTGCAATTTGCATGGATGTATGGTTCATGGGTTTTGTTTGACTTTTGTCAATACACCCGAAATCCATTAGATCTTTCTAATAGGTGTGAAATACAAACAGACACCGTGGGATAGGAGTAGTTCCCTTGTAGGTTTTAAACCTCATACATTTTGAATTATCTTGTCGAGATAATTGCGGTTGCCGTTTGTTGGGTGATAGATTTGGTGGTCTTTGTGGTAGACCACCCGCACGTGCGTCCGTTATTCGGAGAATTTGCTGGTGATAGCGAATCCTTGTAACATCGTGTAGATGTTCAGGATTTTCGATTGTGCAGTGTTGGAGTGCGGCGCATTTCAATCTTTATGGATAAGATGAATGAATGCTTTTACCTTTGTTTCAGGTATGCTACACTCGACTGGTTGCTTGATATTGAAAGCTTTGGGACGTTCAGTTCCTTGCTTCTTTTAATATCGGTTCGCATTTTGCAGCCTCCTATGACCTTTGTTACAGGTATTGTAATGACTATTGGCCGCGTGTCTGTGGGCACGTGCGCTGCGTTATCAGGTAAGTAAGTTCTTTGAAGGTAGGAACCTTACCTGCGCGGAATTGTGCGTTCGTCGAACGCTACAACATAAGTAAATTGAAATGTGCGCTTGAATCAATGCGGTGCCATTTTCTCATATAAAACTTTCCAAATAAAGAATGGCTTACGACAGGACACCTTCAGTTTCCCGATTCTGCCAATTTGTGAACTGATGGGGATTTCCAAACACGTAAATATTTTTGCCGGGCGGCCGTATTGGAAAATCCAGACTTCTTTCTGATGACAGTTCTGCAACCGTCCTGCCTATGATTTGCTTTAAAAAATTTCGCTTATGGTACAACTCCGACGTTACGCAGAATTAGCCATGGAAATTACACTTCTTGATATACATCTCACATTCTACATTATATCAAACAAAATTCTTCACACGCATCTCGGCTTGATAAGTAAAATGTGTATAAATTACAGCAATCAAAAATGGCTTTTAAACAGCGGTGTTTTAATCGCACAACAGAACTAATTTTATTAAAGTTCAAAAAAGTTGCGACAAAAGATTGAGGCTGCGAAAAAAGTTCACAACAACATAGTAACCAACAAATAACTTGAGAGCGGAATGGTCAGATGCTATTACCAATAACTTCAGTTGCTCTTCGTCATCATCATCATCGGCACTACTACCGGAATCCGACCTCGGCCTTATTTAGCAAGTTTCTTCACCGGTATCCGGTCCATATGGCTGTGGCTATGTTGCGCCTTATAGTAGATGAGCGCCAGTTCGCCTTATAAAATCCAGTAAAAAAAAGGTAGGCGCGTAATTAGACGTCGTGTCTATAAGACTTGAAAGTCCTAAGAGATAGTTCGTTGTTTAATCAATCAGGCAGGGCACGAATGCCATAGAAGTCTGCCAAAAAGTGTATAGTTATAACGACGGGCAGGACACGAATGCCATAAATATCTGCCAGAATGAGAAACAATACAGATATCTGTTTGAATCTGATTTATTAATTAAAAATTCGTTCCTTCCAACAACAAGTAGATTAGAAGCCATCACATTTCGGCTGTTTCATTAATTACCTTCATCAGCTCAAATGTATTGCATATAGCCTGGCTTGCATCAGCATCATCATCATCGGCACTACAACCACGATCCGGTCTTGGCCTTATTTAGCAAGTCTCTCCACCGGTATCCGGTTCATATCTGAGACTTGTTAAATTGTCCATAATAATTTGTTTTTCCGGGCAAGGTTAATAGCCTTGCGCCAACCTTTCTCAGGATGTCGCTGCATGCATTGGTTCACTACTTGGCGGGTGCCTAAGTAGCTATCCAGCGGTGTTACGTGGAGACTGCATGTCAACTTGGATTGAACAGGGACGAGGATCGTCCTGGCCTTCGCTGGGTTAGCAATCAGTGACTTTGCCCTGTATGTTCGCACCCACCCCCCATGACTAATGCATAGTTCGGTCATATATGCACCACAATGACGCATCTCTCAGATGACATGAATCTAGGTGAGCACCGTGATATCTGATATTATACATTACACACATACATCGGAACATTTGAGAAATGAACCTTGTAATGTCATACCTTTGCTTTGGCGTGTGTCGTCAGGTAACTTGTTGCAATGAAGTGAATTATGATCCAGTGGGAAAATTTGTTCTGGTATCAATGGGTACACTACAAAATGTAAAAATAATAGCTTTCTTTCTCTACAAGCTTTTATAAGATTATTATGCAGACACAAATTGACTCATGCGTGTATGACATTATATTGACAGATCTCCAATCTCATTGTACATTATTTTTATCACCCTTTTTTTCGACCACCGCCTACCGTTTAAGCCCTCTTTAAGAAAACGGCGGAGCCAAATTCTACACCAAATATTATAAATAATAAGTCGAATACATAGCTTTCCTGGTGCAAAGTATCTCCTATGACCATGAAATATTATATGGAACCACAGTTAAAGGAAATGTCTGGGTATTTCTCAAGATCGTCAAAAATTACAACTCGTCACCAACGCTACTTGGGAAGCAAACATATTTCACGTACGTTGCTCAAAGCTCAAGTTTTCATGATACTACGTCAGCTATGCTTCTACTAGAGCTTATGAACTCACTGACTGGGCTGTGCCACCATTCCCTGTCCTATGCACTCTCCGTTCGCGCTTCGCGGATCTCCGCCTCTGGTCTGATCTCCTCAAGGCCTCATATTGTCCTCCGATTTCCGTCGCGATCATCCCTCCGGTTTCTTTCCCGATGGTCCCCCATCAAAGAATCTATGTACGATTCTGGCGCCGCCCGACGTATCTTAATCTCCACGATCTGATTATTCCCACTCTTGTAGATATTGGTTTTTTTTTTTTTTTTTTTTTTTTTTTTTTTTTTTTTTTTTGGTAGGAAGGTGGGAATTGCTACGTCATTTCACATACAACACCATTTGCGACGGACCATGCTTGTTGGTACTCAATATGTATTCTATTACTCCTATCGGAGTAACTGTACGTGTAATATTACTCTCCAATATCGTTCGTGCGGTCTCGAATCTCACGTACTCTGCGAGCACGTGTTCCGCATTTTCTATTTTGCCCTCGCGGTACAAACAGTATGGCTGATTGACATGTGCAAGTATTGCCGAAATCAGCCATGTCGTCATATAAGCTGAGTCAACTGGTAGTTCAGCTCGCCATGTTATCTTTTCACCCAAGTTTCTACATCAGGTATCATGGTATGGGTCCTTCTTTCTTTAGTGAAAGAATCCCACCTTCTTTGACATAGGCTTGAGAGCTCATCCTCCAGCAATTCTCTTGTGAAACCCTATGCAATGCAGCATTTTCTTTAGCTGCAATGTCAAGTGGTGTCCTCCCGACCAAAAAATTGATGGCATCTTCGGATACCGTTCGGAATGCGCAGTATACCCTTAATGATGCCAGCCTATGTGCTGAGTTCACTCCCCTCATGCACGATTTGTACTGTGCGGCTCCTGTCTATATGTAAGCTCCATACATTATAATGGAGGTGCTGACACTGGTTATCAATTTCCTTATTTGGGGCCGTATTCCACCAACATTGGGTAGCAGTCCCTCCAAAACTTTGCATACTCTTGCCGTTTTTTCACTCGTTTACCGTATGTGTTCCTTGAAAGGTGTGTAGCTCTTCCAATTCGTGGTTGTGAAGGTTCCCTCATTATGTTGCTTCTGCATCATATTTACCGTCAAAGATATTACTTTAAACATTTTTCCCGAATACTCGGAATCTCTCTCCCTCTCTCTTTCATTCCGTTGCGTAAGCGCACATGACTTGCATCCGCATAGAACAATCGGCATGATTATAGTCTATTAATAAGGAGCTTTATATTATTATTATATGCTGGCCGCGTACTAGCTAGCGCTGGCAAAATACAGTCTTTTATTAATTTCCTTTGACTTTTCATTTGTCCGTCAGTAATGTTCCCAGATATTTAAATTCTTTAATGATTCCAAATATTCCTCTCCTGGCGTTTATGTGCGTTCCCTGCGGTCCATCTGCCCCCACCGCTACCATATATTTTGTTTTGTCATAATTTTGATTACCCGCCCTCGGCTTCGAATCTGGATTGCTGAAATCGATATCTTCTTATTTAAAGGATAGACTTTATTCCGTTCGGTTCAGGTCCATCATATCCAACCCATTTCAGCGTCGTCTTGCGTTTGCTTTATTGCTTTTATTTCTACGGTACCGCTGCCGGTGCCATGTGTCACTGTAGGTGCCAGTGGTGGACGTAAATCTAATGCCGCTAATGCAATCTAATATCGTGTGGCGCGTGGCCACTGGCGCCAGGTAATCGTTCGTTAATGGGACGCTGGATCGCCTGCAATACGAGTATTCATAATACGATGATGATACGCTCATTATATTCGAGTGAATATCGCAGCGTATGCGATATGAGCATTAATTGACTGTGTGAAGAGGCGTCAATTAATTAATGAGTGGAAGGAACGTCAATTGCTTGGGAATGTGCAATATGGATGTATAATTGAGCGGGGTTATGCAGCGAGATGTAACATATTCAACGTCGGTTCCTTCGGTTCGCTCTCCGAGGGCTAGGAAGGGAAAACTCCTTAATCCTGTCCCCTTACATTAACCACCTCAAATTAATCAACGTCAGAACCCTTGAGGAGCGTAGGGTCCTGGCTGACAAAGTGTTCGAGTCCTCTCTGGTTCGGTCGACTGCGCCTACCTGCCTAACTTAATTTTTCTGAAGAAAAACCCTCGAAATACGGATAATCCATGCCGTATCTACAGTTCTGAAACATGCCAACTCCAACTCTACCTTGTTCGACTCTGACCCCTACTCTCAAGCACCGCCTCCTAAACCATTCTCACCACTAATCTTAAGCGGCGCTTTCTACACTTTCCTTTTTAACCAACTAACTAACCTCTCTAATTGTTTAGCAGTCTTTGCTGTCTTTACGGAAATAGAAAAGCAAAATATGACCAAAATACAATTTTTTACACTATATGTTGAGATTAACGTCATTTTAATATCTAAAATCAGTTTGTTGTTAAAGCAAGCTAAAAGTGATAGATAACAAGTGCAATGGAATGTGTAAAATCGGCAATTATGTTCTTGAAAACCTATTACAATAATGGTAAATTGTACGAGGTCAGAGTGCCACACTCCTAAGTTCGACTGAAACGAACCTTTATTGTGAACCGGTAAGTACACATGAAACAAACATACATCTCGAAAACACCGGCAGACCTATCCACACAATTAAATTCCCTTAAAGGAAATAATACATTCTATGATAAGCCATTGGGCTCCTCGATAGTATAGTGGTTAGTATACCCGCCTGTCACCCGGGAGACCGGGGTTCGATTCCCCGTCGGGGAGCCCCTGGCGCAAGACTAATGACCTTGCCCAGACAAAATAAATCATTATGAAAAATTTAACAAGCCTCAGGACTTGCTAAATAAGGCCAAGACCGGTTCCCGGTTGTAGGGCCGATGATGATGATAAGCCATCAACTTTCGAAATATTTGTTAGCAGTGAATCTCTTTGTTGTCTGCCAATATGAGTTTTCCACCGAGAGTTGCACAGGAAATCTGACAACACAATTTAGCGAAAACGTAATTTCCCAGCAAACATTTGAGGGGTCGCAAAATTGCGACAAGGCATTCTAACTTCTGTTGTATTAACAAATACATATATATATATATATATATATATATATATATATATATATATATATATATATATATATATATGACTTACAGTTTGTGGGTGGACGTATTGAATCCCGACTATCTTCCTGTCTGGGGGTTGTCCGAGGGATTGATGGTGCTGGGGCGAAAGATTTTATCCTGTGCCGTCAAAGTTCCTCCAACAAGAAGTCCATTGTCTATATGACAAGGTTTTCTTGGAATTCGTGTAGATGACACTCAGTCGTGGCACGTTACCTTACCTCGTCTTTAATCACTTTCCCTAAATACGTATATCCTTGGCCAATTATCGGAAGCACCCTGGTTTTTTCAAACACTTCAAGTAAAATGCGTCCCATTTTATGTTATATTTCTAATGTTTTATTGATTTAGTTACGTAAGCTGCTTTACATGTCTTCTTACATTACCTTTTTTCTCAATCTATGTTTCGGATCTTTTAATTTTAACATCACTTACGATAAGATTCCCGCCCATCTTTAAAACACCACGTCTGCGTTTTTTCTTTGATACGACACACCAGACGAACCACAGGTGACGAATAACCAACGTCCATTCACCTTAATATCTCGATTCACACTCGCTGCTTTTCCGATCGAGCGATCCCAGGAAATCCTTTTTCCACGTTATCAAAAGGCAACGTGGTATTTTCCCCTTGCGCTGATCGCCGAAATCCATTGTATTAGGATCTCTTTTGTGAGCCAGCGCATCCTTTGTCCGATCCTTAGGTAATTTACCTTGGATCGGTAATTATATTTTAGTGGACAACGGTGCCAAAGGTATTTTTGTTTCTTAGTGGTATTGTTGTCCAGCAAATGTGTAGTGGTCTTTATTTGGCATCAACAAGGATGCGGGTTCAATAAAAACACCACCGTCGAAAAGACAAGAACACTAATTGCACCAGAGAAGATGGTAGAAATGAAACACGGCATTGAGTTCATTTATTGGTGATACTCCACTATCGACCCGTCCGATAATCCTTCGAGCTGCGCACAGTCGTCCTACTGCTAGCAGCAGCTTTTCGCCAAGAAGAAGCAAAGAATAAAACGCTTGGTGTTGGTGATGAACACTGTTTTATTTATTGTTAAAATGTTCCTTTCTGTTTTAAAGTTTAGAATATTAATTGCGACTAAAGGCACATATTATTATTAAAGGAGAGTTAAAGCACTTTGTAAAGTCGAACTGGACTAATTGCGACACTGTTCATTTATTAATTAACAGTTCAGTTCGCCGTGCGATCAACAGAGCAAGAAATGACAATAAAAGGATGTTACTGGTACTGAGGGTTTATCGAACTCAAGGTAAGACTTTACGGGAACGGGATGCGCACTCCACGGAGTATGAATTTTGACTCCCTGGCTGTTGCCTAGAAAAATACAACCAGTCGCTACGGTGGTGGATTTCCACCGATGTGGGAGGAGCAAATCGGATTTTTTCTTTAGTGATGACCAATGAACGATCGATTTAGGTTTTAATGGAAGTATTTCCATTGTAACCGTATAGGTCTGGTAGAATGCCAAATCACGGGAAGCAAGGACAAACGAAAATGCGAAGGGAGCTACGGAGAGAAATCAAACATGCAGCTGATCAAATAGATGATCGTGAACGGAGGCTGGCCGTATTGCCATCATAACGATAGAGGATAGATTTTATTTTTGTTGATGTTAAGTCAACAGAACTCCGCTTACGATGGCAAAGGCCAGGATGCATGGGTGCATGTTTGTTTTAGGGAAATTGATCGTGGGACATGGTCATTGGTATGATTGTGTGAATAACAATCATGGTCGTGTCCAATTCGATGAGCGGTTGTCGGTTAGCGACCGATCATGGGAAATTTGCCTGCAGCTGTTGAACATTTAATAAACATGGGCATATTGGTTGTTTACACGATCGGCTACTGCGTATAGCATCACTTCGATCGTGCTCACATTGCTAACGTGTCATCGGTCGATCTGTCAATGGTGTGTGTTTACACTAAACCACACTTGAATTCTCTGTAGGTAGCCACCAATGAGCTACGCTGTAGATTGTCGTTCGAACGATCGATCGATGGGTCAGCACATAAGGCAAGGGTGAACATGTCATGCACGTGTATAGGAAAATGATTCTTAGCTATGCGTATTGACATGTTCGGGGGTTAATGTCGGTTACATGATGAGGTAACCGAATTAGATTTCAGGAACATGATGCGTTAGATCCAAGCGTGCCCCTGGGTGAAAGTTTGTAGATGCTAATGCGATACCGTTAGCAAATGGCAATTATTCTACGAGATTTAGGTGCTTAAAAGATTTCTGAGCGTAAATGATGGTATGGTAAGTAATGGCTTTACAAATGGACTTGCCAAGAATACTTGTCCTTAAACCTAGGAGTAAGTTACTTGATCGTAATAGGCAGGTAAATAATAGTAGTTCCTTGTTCCGTTTATAGTAGGATTAAAGGAAACGGTGCCGAGATAGAGTGGATCTGTACTCTATGGTTTTATTCTTTAGCGATGCTGCTAGTGAATTTTCGTGTTAATTAATGAATACGAGGGGAATTCACATTGTGTGATCCCAAATTGAATGGGGCTTGGCTCGGTATGCATTTAGATGGGGGGTTTTGTACGTAACACGTCCTATTATTCGCGTCATGCTTTAAGGGGGTATCCTGGTGTAACGACTTCAAAAAATAGGTTTTCTTTTGTCTTCGTCGATAGTATACCACTTGTACAATATGTTCTCAAAGCCCCAAGCATGAATTTGTATTTTAGCGTGTCAAGACGAGCCCGAAATGTACGCATGGCCGAGCATGTGGGGGTTCTCTATATCACATGGAGAACCAACCCACAATCCTAACCTAATTTCGACCGCTAACAGCGCGTCACATCAACCCCTATCCCACCGTTCAAGCTATTCACCTGAAATAACATATTTCCCAAATGGACGCATAGCTGAATTCATTATTGTATGCAGATAATGCATAATTGAATTCAGCTATCTTTTTGCCGTACGGCAACTCCATTACCCTAACCATGAGATTTCCACCGGAAATCGCATTCATATTGGTTAACAACAACCAAGTCGAATCAAACGACGCGATTGCATCATCATCCAATGGCTTGGGTAATTACCGCATTCTTTAGCCTTTTCCCCACGGTAATATTTCCCTAGCTGATGTAGCTTCCTATCGACTTTCCCCAGACACTCTATCCGCTGGAGATCAATGATCTCTTTTCACAGGTGAATAGCACCAGCTAAATTTTCCTCTCCTTCACAGTTCTGTCTTCCTACAGCTCAATGCACTCTGAGACCACCATATTCACCGAGTTAGATCAGTGGGTGATCCTCAGAGCTGCATTGATTCATGCACATACAACCAAACCCACCCCGAGAACATGACACATTGTATTTCTGTTCTCTCATTCTCCCTTGTTCGTCGACTATCCAATTAACCGAAGTGTTCACCCCACCTCGACGGTGGGGAACATGAGAGAGCAAAAACTTAAAGATGATCTCGATTGGTTGTCCGTGGTGCAAATGCAAAACCCAAGTTTCATCTCTAATTGGATCAGTCAATTACAAACACTCGCGGAGAGTGCGTCGTTATTCAACTACCGCAGCACACACTCAAATCAGATTTTATTCCTCTGTGGAGTGCGTACGTGAGATTTAAATTGTACCCTTTCAAATTAATTCGGCTAAACTACATCCAATTAAAAAGATTTAATCCATACATAAACGTTACACAAAAATGTATTACAAGTTGTATATTTTTGTCTCCTCACCAAACAGTGGTAGACTCCCCGTGCTCAAGTGTTTTATTATCTTTGCCTGGGAACAGTTGCATCAAGCAGCAGGACATCTGAGTGCATCGCCAAGAACAGTGTTCGCGTAATATGATGGGGATAGGACTGAACCGCGTGCCTGTGTTTGGCACATCATACTTCTACCCCGCAAGCACACTGTACAGTGTTCGGAAACTCTAAATGCATTTTTCTCAAAACCATGTTTTTTGAAACCCGTATGTAAGATAACTGATAATTCTACAAATGAATTTATATGATTTGTTTTTAAATGAGAGGTTATTTAATTTGCCACTTGAAGAATGTATTTTAAGAGTTAAAATGTTGTTTACAAAAAGTTATAAACAAAAATATGTTGCACATTTTTGCAAAAAAATTCCCTTTTTTTCATTCACTTTTTTATAAATTTTTTTTTTAAATACCTTAAATACTCATCAATTGACTACACCTCATAACCTGAACAAAATAATTTTTCTTTTTTTTACGGATCATCCAACGAGGGTCTACACTGCACACTACAAAGCTTTTTTTTGCGCTGATGTCTTTAACTTATAACTTGCTCGTTCATGCATAAAATTTAATGAAAAAATTAATTGAAACACTTCTATGTATGCATAATAAATGCTCAAATTTGCAAAAATATATATTAAATAGATTTTTCTAAAAAAAATCGACAAAATCGCCTACTATACCAGAATACCCCCTTAACATTCATCCGCTTTATCGGCGAGGTTTAATTGTTTAGTTTAATTGATTGACATGGGTTCTGTTTACACATCGACCATCACTTTTTGTCGAAGAATAATGAGTACGGTTCTTTCACCTCTTTAATCTAGTGTAACAAGCCATTGCCGCTTTATGGATACTTTGGCAATACCGGGAATCAAAGATGACTAAGGCAGTTTATAACTTCCCTTCAAGAATTTAGTGCTTCATTATTTCAGCGTTCAAACAGTTTGTTTATTCAAAGGATTAATTTAAATTCACCATCCACACTGTTGTTCGATTATTTAATCATGAAATTCCTGAATGCTAGCCAAATCAGATTACTAACTTTACTACCCGTTTTGTTTTTATGCTTTAATACGAACGTGTACGCAAAACTTTGCAACAAAAACCCAAGCTGATTAACGTTCATTCAATTATTCAAGTGTGAAACTAATGTATCGGCCAGTGTCCGTAGATAATGGACAGGAAATCAACAATGCATGAGCCTCGCCGATAAAGCGGATGGGTTCCCCTTTCCTCTACTCAATCCTACGAAAATAAATAAGCAACATCACTCCTGAAATACAAACGATTGTAATGATTTTATGGTTAATTCATTTCACTGCCACCTCCTACTACATGCTCCAAGCGATATTGTATACAATAGACAAACTGATTAATTTACGCATATTTGTCTGATGACACGACTCTTTACTCTGGATCGCCGATGCAAAATATTTAATGTTTAATGTTTCATAACTCTTGTGTTACCATCTCAATACTTTTTTTATACATCCATCTGCTGGGATTCTAAAGATCTGAATGCGACGGTTCGACATTGGATAATGCCCTTTCTTGATAATCTTCTTATGTCGAGCAGCTCTATTTTAATTACAACAGCAGGATTTTGATTGATGAAAAGATTTTCATCCACAATATAATTAGTGCTGGGGAAAAACATTTAACTCTGAATGTACTGAGTACATCGTTTACGGTTTCTTACTAGAGAAACCTAAGAAGTGTTTGTTAATTATTGTATTTTGTTTCTAACTAATTTAAATAATTGAAATATATTAGCACTCCAAAAACATCAAAGGTCATAGGGTTTTACCGCTGGGTGTGACAGTGACAGATTGTTTAGCCGACGAATCACACCATTTTGTCGTAAACCTGTAACACATACAATAATTTCTGTAAAGAAAGTTATGGTACTCGTATCTTCACTTTCATCGTGCTTTGTAGTGTTGGGTTATTGGTTTATCTTAATGTTATGAGCCAAACAGTGAACACGGTGTTTCTAAGAATACAAATACCTGAAAAGAATAACGTACAGAATGCTAATATAAAACAAGGGACGTGTTTAGAAATGAAAAAAAAAAGATGGAAAAATGAATTTTGAAACTAGTATTTTTATTCCGAAAATCTTGAAAAAAACCAGAATTATATTTTGCCGCTAAATAAGAGGAGAGGAAAAAGTCCTACTTGAGCCAAAAGACACTACAATGTTCACCGCAATTTCAACGACACCCCCAGCAAAATCATTACATAAGTGCTCGTTGTTATATAGGGTGAGCCATACATTTTTGCGAATGGCAACACTTTTTTTTTTATTTATTAACAGGCGTATTAAAAATAATACAAATAATGTACAATGAGGCATTTTTGAATCAGAAAACAGTCTATCAGCACTCATTTCATTCTCACATATCATACTATCAAGCAGCGACGCAGTAGATTATTTTCGCAGAAGGCAGAGCCCGTGCGCGAAAACTTGATTTCTTAAAAACCGTCGGCGGGAGGGGCGCGCGAGTGGCGGGGAATTGTGTGTCGCTTCATACGTCGCGCACCCCTCGCAAACCCTTTGCAAAAATGTATGGCCCACCCTATACTTCCGTCCTGCTTCCCCTATTTAAGGGAAGAATATAGAATACCAGAGTTCTCTGATAAAATTACCATTTTTTAAAGTTTCAAATATGTTTTATCTTTATCCGTCGTGTAATACTCCCATAAAAACATGTTTGTTTTTACCTGATATACTAAGGCTCTCAAAGACATGTACGTTTGTTTAGCCAATCATCTTTGAACAGCTGCCACAGTTGTTCGATATCGGTTTTGGTGATGATATTCAAGTGTGTTACCGATCAGCTGCCATGGTTTCGGATTGCTTTTAGGAATGGTTCCCCCGCTCGATAGAAATCTTGATGTAGTGCAGGGGCTTAGACTACAATTAATCACTCAGGCTATCCTGATGGAAGTATACGTTTCCAGTAAGTCAGACAGGCTAGCCACGAGTAACACACAAATATCTACCATCCAGGATGTTACGCGTCACCGTGCCCATTGTATGGTTTGCAGCCAGGGGTATACCGGCTGTATTATAACGGCGCCTCTCTGACGCCGGGTCGAATCAGAGCAGTAAACAGACCCTACTATATCAAAGAGAGGCTCTGATATGGCGGACTATTTGAAACCCCAAGACTCGTTGGAACAAAAGTGAATAACCATTATCCACAAAACGGGCCGACACTAGCGGTCGCAAGATTAAGCAACCGCGTCGTTTGATCAGACTATGCCGTTGCTAACCGACATGATGCGATTTCCTGTGGAAATCCCATGGGTTAGCGAAATGGGGTTGCCGTATGGCAAAAAGGTAGCTAAACTCAATTATCCATTATCTGCATAGGTTATGAGTTTAGCTATGCGTCCGTTTAACATGTTTTAAAGGTGGCATAGCTTATATCGGGAATGGGTAGAAATGACGCGCTGAAAGCGGTCGAAATAAGGTATGGAATTGTGGGTTGGTTCTCCATGTGGTATAGAGAACCCCCACAACCATACAGCAGCTGCTCTTACAGCAGCTAAAAACGCATATGCAATGACACAAAGACTATTCCGTAGTAGTCTTCTGGACACCAAGATGAAAATAATTTCATACTCAGCATTCATCCGACCGATATTGATGTATGGCTGCCCGGTATGGTACAACATATCCCCATTTTACATGGAGAAGTTTCGGGTGTTCGAGAGGTAGTGTTTGCGTTCCTGTCTCGGAATGTATAGAACCCCAGAGTGGCAGTATATAAAATACTATCCCAATAAAATCCTGTGTGACAAATCAGGACTAAACAGAATAGATAACTTCATTATCAAGATTATTCGTGGTCACACAAGAAGAGCAATGTACAGTGAAAATGGTCTCATTTCGGGAGCATTCTATTCCAATGATATGTATATGGAGAGTACTCTCCAGAATGGGTTCATTCCCACAGAAACGTTCTCTTTCTTGGATAAAAAAGAACTTATCCAAGACAAACGTGGAGTCCCTATTATTTACCACGCTTTCCGTGGTGCCAGGGATAAACGAATTCTCCACGATAACGATATCTCTAATTTTCCAGATCGTCTGCGTTTTAGTATGGTGATCGGCGAAAGAGAAAAATCAATAAAAGGTCGATCCCATCCCAACTGGTGGTGGATCAGTGATGAAGAAAGGACTACACGTCTCCAAACACAGTATGCCTCTCAGGTGCACCGCTTTCCTTCCCCCAATTTCCAATTATTTTTTTATTTTTTATTTTTGTTTTTAATTTAATTTTAATTTTTAATTTTTTTATTTTTATTTGTGTTCCTTGTTTATATTTTTCCATTTTGTTTAATTTTTTTTTTAATTTGCTTGCCAACCCCCTATATATGTAATTAAAAAAAAACAGATAAATAATACATAATGTAGAAAAAAATTGAATAGATACTAAAAAGAAAACATATCAATTATTGTGACATGTTATAAAAACAGATATTGTATTTATAAAAATATAAAAATATAAAAAAATGAAAATATAAAAATATAAAAAAATAAAAATATAAAAATATAAAAATATAAAAATATAAAAATATAAAAATATAAAAATACAAAAATATAAAAATATAAAAATTTAAAAATATAAAAATATAAAAATATATAAATATAAAAATATAAAAATATAAAAATATAAAAATATAAAAATATATAAACATAAAAATATTAAAAAAATTAAAAATATAAAAATATAAAGAAATGAAAATATAAACATATAAAAAAATAAAAATATAAAAATATAAAAATATAAAAATATAAAAATATAAAAATATAAAAATACAAAAATATAAAAATTTAAAAATATAAAAATATAAGAATATATAAATATAAAAATATAAAAATATAAAAATATAAAAATATAAAAATATATAAAAATAAAAATATTAAAAAAATTAAAAATATAAAAATATAAAAAAATGAAAATATAAAAATATCAAAAAATAAAAATATAAAAATATAAAAATATAAAAATATAAAAATATAAAAATATAAAAATATAAAAATATAAAAAAACAAAAATATAAAAATATAAAAAAATGAAAATATAAAAATATAAAAATATAAAAATATAAAAATATAAAAATATAAAAATACAAAAATATAAAAATATAAAAATATTAAAGAAATTAAAATATAAAAAAATGAATATATAAAAATATAAAAAAATAAAAATATAAAAATATAAAACTATAAAAATACAAAAATACAAAAATATAAAAATATAAAAAAATGAAAATATAAAAATATAAAAAAATAAAAATATAAAAATATAAAAATATAAAAATATAAAAATATAAAAATATAAAAATATAAAAATACAAAAATATAAAAATATAAAAATTCAAAAATATAAAAATATAAAAATATGTAAATATAAAAATATAAAAATATAAAAATATAAAAATATAAAAATATAAAAATATAAAAATATAAAAATATAAAAATATAAAAATATAAAAATATAAAAATATAAAAATATAAAAATATAAAAATATAAAAATATTAAAATATAAATATATAAAAATATAAAAATATAAAACATTAAAATATAAAAAAATTATAGTACGCCGAAAGGCATTACACAACCTTGTAACGTGTCGTGTAATTTAGAGTGCTCGTGTAGAGCCAGTAATTTATTTTAAGAATAAGAAAAGTTTGTAAAATAGGATTTAGCATTTAGTCCTAAGTCAAGATTTGTTATATTATTGTACAATAAATGCGTTATTCATCATCATCATCGTGCTTGTAAAGAGCCAGTAAGTTAATGTAAGAATGATATTTGTTAAATAGAAGTTAACATTTAGTCTTAAGTAAAATATGTAATTGAATTGTTTAATAAATGCGGATATAAAAAAAAACACAGACACACATCCTTGTGACACCCCCGTTTGGATTTTTCTTTAGGCCAGAATAGTCATCTAATGTTTGATGCTGACGTATCGCCCCGATATATAAGATTCCAGAATTATTGAATATTAGGTAGGCGGAAGCGTCCTAAATTTATGGATTAGCCTCTTCTGCTAGACTTTATCGAAACTTTATTGTCAACATCGTCCAGCTTACCTTAGGTTAAGCTTAGTTAAGACAGTTCTTAAGCTCTCTAGTTTGTAACTTATAAATAATTTAGATGTATTTATGTTGCTTGAATTAAGCTAATAAATGGAGTGGTAGCCCCACTAAACATCCAGGTATTCTATTGAGCACACTATCTCTTCCTCTAATGCTTTTTCGATTGCATCAGTGATTCTGTGAAACTGATCAATCGTAGAATGTTTAATCTGAAAGCTAAATTGTTAATTCGGGATGAGATGTTTTTCTTTTGCGGTTGGTTTCATTCTCCTCAGAAGAAATTTTTCGAACAACTAAGACATGACTGACAACGGCCTCTTGGAAGTGTGATGTTGTTTCCAGATTTAGAAACCATAATTCCAGCCGCTGTCTACAGTTCAGGTACATATTGTAGTCTGAATGAAGCATTAATTAGATTGGTTATCCTAATCAGCTTTGTGGGGGACGAGGTAGATGCGCCAACGTATGACACCGTTGTTACCTGGATCCCCATCAAGTCATGGTGATGGTCCGAAAATAAAACGAGCTCAGTAATTTGCTATTGATCAATAGCTTTTATTATGGTGGTCCTATACTGGGTCACTTTTGTTTGTTTAATACACTAAAACATCGTTGCCCTACAATAACCAGTAGGTGCTCAAGGGAATCCTTAATGCGGTTAATATCCAGGATTACAGTCGTTTTATTGTATCTTTCTTTCGTCTTCCTCGCTATTGACGGTGGCAAGGATCTGAACCATCACATGATTTATCCATTAACAATATTAATTCTCTACACACATCTTGTACATATATACAAATGTCCTATATACACCCAATAACTATCCAAAATGTTGTTTGCGAGAAATTTGTACACTGTAAATTAAATATATCCATTCCACTGGCAAGCACTTAATTTTGGTTTGGTTTCCAAAGCGAAATTTTGCAAATTGAAAATAACGTCTCAAGACACTTTGCGACTTTCGGCATCTGGTGGTTGGGTAAATCCGCATACTCCTAACAGTGACCCGAGTTGCGCCGCACTTTGTTACAAAAGACTCTTTGATATGCGAGGATTGCCAAACATAAGGTGGCCAAAAACGCACGTCACATCCTGACAATGGACTCCCGAAATACCCTACGTCAAACACTGACTGAGCGGATCGAATGGAAACATTTGAAACTAAACAAAATGGTTGCAGGCGGCTTTGTTGGTTCTAATGTACCTGTTGGGGGTGTGGGGTCGATGCCGGTAATGTGGTTCAAATCCAGCTCGGTTGCGACTCGACTGTCTGTGTGTGCCCTCGGAGGCGGTTGAATCTTGATTGGCTAATTACTGGCGAGGAAAAGTTCGTCGCGTCGTGGCAGTGGAGTCATAGCTAAAATCGACTCGCTGCCATTTACTAGGAACTTCGAAAAGAGTTGCTATGCCTATATAGGGGATTTAGTTCCGGGGAATCATCGCCGTATAAGCTGAGTTGCATTCGTTGGTTGTGTGTACCGGGAAATTGGTTTCGGCGACATAGCCAAGTATGATCAAGGGTCTTGATCGTTGCGATGGTCGTTTCGTGGCGACGCATCATGCTGTGGGCTTGCCAGTAAGAGGGAATTGGTGTGGTTCTACATGGTTTAGGTGGAATGGGAACCGAAATGGTTTTCGGGGGAAATTGGAATTGCTTGGTTGCAAGCAAGAGATATGATTTAGATAGGGAATTAACCGAAGAAATTTCGGGGAAATGTATGCGGCTAGGTCTAGTTGATGGAGGCGGTGAGTATTCCGTTGTAAATTTGAATATGTGTTTATTACGGAGTATGATTTTCGGGGGAAATTAGAATTGATTCGTTGCAAGCAAGGAATGTAATTTATATAGGAAGTTAACCGAGGTGGTTTTTGGGAAAAATTATATGTGGGGTGATGTAATTGAGGCAGATGACTAATATTTCGTTGTAAATTGGAATATGCATTTATTACAGCTTGGGAAATTCTTGGTAAGTATATTGTGGGTATATGTCGGCTCCTCGATAGTATAGTGGTAAGTATACCCGCCTGTCACCCGGGAGACCGGGGTTCGATTCCCCGTCGGGGAGCCTCCGGCGCAAGACTAATGACCTTTTGGCGGATGTTTTGTCCTTTAGGTTGACGGTTGTTGGCTGCGGTGTTCCGCCGAACACTGCTAACACAAAGAACACTACGGAGTGGAACAGCACAAATGACACACAGGAAAATTGTTTTTCTATTTTTAATTTTTATTGTTCTCGTTCTGCTTTTTTTATATATACCTGGAAAAGAGCACTGATTTTCTATTTCATTAAACAATTTCTGATCGCCTAGGTTTCTCGTACACACTGCACGTCGCGACACCCTTGACCAAATTTTTCTCCTTCCACGGACCGTTCGACTGCACGATTGTTATTCGACTTTTTCTATATCCCTGACGAGGAATACAGACTGCGCGCGTTGGATTGTCGGGCGATGAACGTCGGATATATACGTTCGTTTTAGTTTTTATGTGTTGCGCGGATCGGACCGACCTCCTATTAGAGTTTTCTAACTGTACTCCTGGGACGGATGCTCGAAGTTGACTCTCCTAGTCCTCTGCCGATCGAAAACTAACTGCCGGTATTTTCCCTCAAAAAAATGCCCTGATACCGATCGTATCTGTATCTCTCTCGAAAAATTTTCTTTTTCCCCCTGCTAACAGAATTTCCGAATTCCTGTTAGCTGTATGTTATCGTATCCCCGGGGATATTTCATAGTTTGGTGATAGCATTTCCTTTTCCACGGCCTTCTGTTTGCACAGAACATCTGGCGCGCGAGACGGAGATGATTTTTCGGGCGTACAGCCCGTGGTTGTTTGCCTTTTGTAAACACAACCGAAATCCATTAGATCCTTCTAATGGGTGTGAAATTTTTACAAAGGAATCGTGGGACCGGAGTATTTCCTTTGTTGGCGTTGGACTTGTAAATCTTCCGAATTATCTTGTTGCGATAATTACGGTTGTTTACAATTTTAGCCGCGGATAGGCGATATGCTTTCTTGCGTTTAGCTGCCAGCGTATGCATCCGTTGTTATTTATCTACCGAAAATGTAATTCCTGGTAAACATCGTGCAGATGCTTTGGATGGAAGATTTATGGCCTGTAATCTGGAATTGTTTTTGCATACTATGAATGGATGCGTTGACTCGATGCTGAAAGTTTTTGAACGTTAAGTTCCTTGTTTTTTTTATGTCGGTTTCAACATTGTTTCAGCTTCCTATGCCCTTGTTACAGGCCTGATTAAGAGCTTTGGGGACACGTGTCTGTGGGCACGTGTACTGGATAAGGTAAGTAAGTTCCTTGAAGGTTTGGAACCTTACCTGGGCGGTATTGTGCGTTCGTAGGACGCTACAACCTTGCCCGGGAAAAACAAATCATTATGGAAAATTTAACAAGTCTCAGGACTTGCTAAATAAGGCCAAGACCGGTTCCCGGTTGTAGTGCCGTTGATGATGATGATTTTGTGGGTTTGGGGGCGGATGCTGTTGCATATCGGGTTGTGTTTTTGCGTGTTGGTAAATGGGTTACAGGTTAGGTTAGGGTGTCGCGCTGTTAGCGGTCAAAATTGGTTGGTATTGTGGGTTGGTTCTCCATGTGGTATAGAGAACCCCCACAGCTTTTCACGGAAGTATCTACCCAGTCATGAAGTCGAAGCCTGGAGTTCTCTCGGACTAAATTGGTTGGCGGCCAGTTGATTTCGCTATTTCGAGAGATTATGTGACCAGAAAAGTATTCATTCAGTAAAAAATTGTGGCATGGGCATATGACGCCATCCGTTGGAATCACATATTGACGGTATTGTTCCATCCAATTCCGGCAAAAAAAGTGGATTCCTCCACCAAAAAAATATACACCAAATGTTGTGGATACATAGGTTTTCTGACAATTGTCCTTGAATTTTCAACAAACCAAATTTGACAATTTTGTTTATTCACAAATGCATTACGATTATATGGGCGTCATCACTAAAAACGACATTTTGTGGGCAATTCTCGCCAACCTTTAAACAAATAATATATTTTTGTTTTGTTTCATCTCGGCAGGCATGTAGTAACAAATCGTCTCCCGAAACTGGATATAATGTAGTCGTGTGGAGCAGAATGATGAATCAAAGTGTTTGTTTCTCGACCAGATTCACGAACAATTTTTTGATTAACCGACGTGCACGGTAACCTATTGATCTTTTCACGTCTATTAGCAATTCACTTTCTTTAAATTTTGCATTGGTGATTTTGCATGATTACACTCTCAGTTAACCGATTATGTTGTCCAAACAAATCACGAATTGCTCGGTATCCATTTTTTTATGTTCATTTTCTCAATAGTGAACGTTGCCAAGGAATGAGTGTATTAGGAGAAAAACGTAGCGTTAAAAGCCGTTTAACCTATAAGCCCAATTCTATTAGTATTAGTAGTTGTCGAAAGGTTTTATTTTAAATTGTGAGTGCGCTTCTGCGGTCTGTACATTTTTGTGTGACTAAGTTTGTGTATCTGCACTGTGGGGAACAAATATGGTCATCAGTGCCTTTAAGTTATAAGTAAATACTGCTACCAAAACGTTCTGTGGAACTTAATTGCAAGTGAGACCAGAAAGAGATTTCCATTAACAAAAGCAAAATGTGAACTAACGTTGATGTTAAAATTAATCTCTTTCAAGCGACCTATACGAGGGTTGCCTCTTATGTTTCGGGATTTGGCAACCCTAGTATTGCAATCCGGCAATTGACAGCTCTGTCGTAAAGTTGGACATTTTTGAGGTTATACGCACTCAGAACGTTTTGACATATGAGCGCTATTTGTGTTGTTTACAGTAACTTAAAAGATTCATCTCGGCTCAAAAATGGAATTAAATCGTCAACATTTTCGTGCGATTATTTTTTAGAACTTTCGGCGTGGATTAACTCAGCAACAGTGCATGGATGAACTTAATTCAATTTTTGGCGATGAAGCTCCATCAAGGACCAGTGTTTATCGATGGTATGGTGAATTCAATCGTGGTCGTAGTTCACTCCAAGATGAATTTCGTGAAGGTCGTCCAAAATCAGTTGTTGTTCCGAAAACCATTGATGCTGTGCGCGAACTGATATTGGAAGATCGTCATGTGACCTATCGTGAGATTGAGACAACCTTAGGCGTTAGTGGGACCAGCATACATTCAATATGCATAAAGATCTGACTGTCAAAAAAATTTGTTCGCGTTGGATCCCACACAATTTGTCAATCGCCCAAAAAAAGGCTCGTGTCAATTGGTCGAAAGAAATGCTCAAAAAATACGGTCGCGGTGCTTCGAAACACGTCTATGACATCGTGACATGTGATGAATCGTGGATTTACGCGTATGAGCCCGAAAGTAAACAGCAGTTGTGGGGCTTTTCAGGGCCCGAAGAGCCATGCATCGCTCGATCCCCACTATTCCAGGCGAACGACTTACCTCTCGGTCGAACTTCAGCAAGGTTGCGTAACCTTGCTACGGCATTTACCCCCAGCCAAATCGCTGGAATTAATACGGTTACCAATCGGATAACTGTTTTGAATTTCTGTTAGGCAGCTTACCTATTCTGTAGGGGTTTTCCTTCCAAACCCCTTTTTCTCCAGCACCACCCCTGAAAACATTGAATCCACGGCAAAGCTTATCACCTTGCCGTGGCATCGAAAACTCACCCTCGGCCAGACATAATTTCCTAAAAAACATTAAGCCCACGGCAAAGCTTATCACCTTACCGTGGCATCGAAAATTCACCCCCGAGGCGTATATCATTTCCTAAAAAAAGCATAAGTCCACGGCAAAATCGTCACATTGCCATGGCATCTGAAATCCTATCTGTAGGCATACGTTCTGCCAGGGCAGCTTGTTTCCATAGCCTTATGCTATGGAAACAACATCAACAAAGAGTTCCTTGTTGACTCGTTTATTTGTTTGCCCATGGCACTTCTCGCATGCGGCCTTTTGGTCCCATTGATTTGCTATCGCCGACAAGGTTTCTGCTGACGCAAACCAAACATGTCCCCGATTACCAGCAATCGCTGGCTTCCAATTATCGGTCCCCACGTTCAGAGACCGCGGTCAAGCAATGATCAAGATACAGCCAGGAAATGTTTACTTTCAACATCTGGCAATGGCTGCACCCTATGTTCATTGCAATGTTTAATCATCGGCAACCGAAATGATGATTTATGGCCTCCCATTAGGATGACCAAATCATCGGTTTGGGTCTTTCACACCCCAGATGCTAGTATTTACATTCTTGGAAAATGCACTAGCGATGTTGCCCTCCATCCACGGTCGCCGAACGATCGTATGCATGGCATACGCACACATGCGTAATGTATGCCTATCCCGTCCGGTCCAATCACGATTAACTACTTCAAGTTAATCGTGTAACTCCGCCTCCTTTCCAGTTTCTTTCGGGGTTCCTTGCCTTTTGATGACTTCCTATGGAGTTAGTCAGATTTAATTATTCACGGTGTGCGCACGTGCCAGATAGACGCCCGAGCCTTAACCGAACAGTGTCGGAGTGCTGTTGCGTTTTTGAATGAATTATGAATTACTATTTGTTGTAAATTAAAAGAATCCTTTAGAAGTACCAATGTAAAGTGCGAGACTAAGTATATACCTTAGCAAAATTAAATAGTTCGTCTCGGTGCGCGGAATGCAACAAACATAAATTTTAAAAAGTTCGAGTGATCTTATTAATATTGACTTCCGTAATTATATACAAAGTTAGAATTGTGAACACGATATACCTTCAATAAACAAAACCGTTAAACAAAGATCCTCCTGTGCCGTTTTATTTATTTTGTTCTTGGTGCGTGTGTTTTTGTAGACAATTTTGGTAAAGCACTCATCGTTGGTGTCCGGTGATTTGTCTTTTCGTCGGTGTGTTTTTAACGAACTCGCATCCTTGCCGATGCCATAGTAAAAACACTACCACACAGTCGACTGTCTGGGTGTTTCAAGATGAGCCAAATCCAACAAAAGTTGTTCGCGCACGAAGCACTTCCAAGCAAATGGTCGCCTGTTTTTTCGGAAAAACTGGACATGTCGCAACCGTACCACTAGAATAAGGCAGAACAGTCAATTCTGAGTGGTACACAACCATTTGTTTGCCAGTTGTCTTCCAAGAAATCAGGAAAACCAACCGCCGAAGACGGATCACTCTTCACCACGACAATGCGAGCTCTCACACATCGGCTGCGACAACTGCATTTTTGAGCACCCAAAACATCGATTTGATGGGTCATCCGCCGTATAGTCCTGACTTGGCACCGAATGACTTCTTTTTATTCCCGTACGTAAAAAACCAACTGAGAGGTCAACGTTTTTCGACACCTGAAGAAGCGGTTGCTGCATTCAGAATGCATGTGTTGGAGATACCTCAATCAGAGTGGCAAAAGTGCTTCGACAATTGGTTCAAACGCATGCAAAAGTGTATAGATCTTCATGGGGACTATTTTGAAAAACAATAAAGTGATTTTCGATGATCAATATTTGTTTTTGTTCTCTAATCCCGAAATATAAAAGGCAACCCTCGTACATTAAAATGTAGGATTTTAGTAGACTGAAATCGGCAGAGGTTTCTCTTTCTAATAGTTAGTTTGACTTGATTCAACCTTCAAATTTAATTTAAAAGGTACTCTCCTCTTAAATATCAAATATTATTCAATCTGTATGAGCACGCAAAACTTCTGAAAGAGCTGTGTGAATGCCTCTTCAAACCTCGATTTAAAAACCGACGTGTCTTGCACCTGAACCCAGAACGAATTTTAAAAACTACTGTTACCTTTAAACGCAACATGAAAACTAATTATCGACACAACTCACAAAGGATTTGAGGATTTTCCTTTCAGTTTATGGTAAGTCTAAGACGTATCCTTGTTAGGTAATCACGTCCCTGTACTCTCGTTCATCGCTGCATGAAGTTACGAATGTGCACAGAGTCCTGTCCCAAGTGGAATGTATATTGTACACACCAACAACCATTCATTCGCTCGTGCCTCAGCTTGAAATTTAATGGGTTCCGCAATTCCCATGCAAACAATATTCAGCTTCCGCTCGACAAGCACACACATACATTGGACACACCTCGGAGGTTAATTGGAATTTTCACCTGGCACTTGAACCATAAAACATTAGAAACCACCACGGACATTGCCTATGGGCTTTGCGTCGAAATATAGTGTTCCTGTTAACGAACGCAACCTCAACTGGAGGGCGGATAATTGATTTCATAGAATATTTCGTTCTCAAACATTAGAGACTCCATATATTCCCGGCTGACTGTAGGTCGTAGATCATAGCAGTGTTCAACGGGGCCTGCAAAAGTCAGATAAATTGCCTACCTGACCCTATTTATGGCGCAAGCATAAAATTTTGTCGATGGAGAAGAGCCAACATAAAATTTTAAAACTCACATTTGAAGTTGTTCTTTTTAGGATTTTTACTTGGTATTTGTTAGATTTAAAAATATGCTGTGAAACTTTGAGGGCGATGCGTGTACAAAACGGATCCTTCAGTTATTAATTAGGTTGCGCGTTTTATGTAAGAAAATCTGAAGTTAGTTTTGCATTTCTTTTCCACAGTTTGACATTGTGTTCATATGCTACTTAAATTAAATATTAACAGACCAAAGTTTACGATGCCTCTGGCTACTTTAAAGTTTTATGGACTATCTTTGATTTTAAAAAAATGGCTGAGTTGAAAAACAACTGCGACCTACAGCATTGGATTTTGTTTGTGATGCCTTAGAGCGATATGACCATAAAGTTGTGTTGCCAAATAAAAAGTTTATTCTGCATAAAAGCTTGGTTATTAGAATGGTTTGACTTTATCGGGAGCGAATTGGTAACCAAGGCTATGTATATGAAATGGTTTTGTGAACCCGCTCGTCTAACATACCACGTCGAACGGGGACCCCGTTCAGGGCTAATGAAGTATCACGTGCTCTCCTACTTCAGGCAATTATTACCTTGTAGTGCTCGAAGAAGCCCTACCATTTTCCTCTCACATACATATGTACCCACCTAAAAAAACATCATTCATATCCCCAAATTAACATTGAATTCAATGTCAAGCAAATTGAACCAAACGTTCAATTGTCGAACATCGACTTCAATTCCAAAAATCCGAACATCACAATGCACATTTTTTACATGCATTGTATGTACAATCAAACGCGTGTCCAAACAAACCCATGTCCATTTGATCCGCCGACACACAGTTCCCACAATCTAAACATCACAATGCATTCGCATTGTAACCAGATGTTTTATGCCTTACAAATAGACCCAAATTCCGATCCATATTCTCACCAATTTTCCACGGACTCTGACGTCATTTACAGTCCAATATAAACATTTGTTTGCATTAGCCAGACACGTTAATGGATAACAAAAATCTCAAAAAGGATATGCGATAAGGGGCGATGTATCCGAGACTTCAAGGAAGAAGAAAAGTAGATTAGAAAGTAGTTAGTAAAGTAGCGTGCGTATGGAGAAGAGCTCGTCCAAAGTTGTGGAAATCGAAGTATTAAATTGATCCTTTTACAAAAGATACAAGTTGTATTTAAATTTTAAATGGCTGTTCATTTGTTTAAATAGTGATTTGGTTTTTTCTCTCCCGATTAATGAAATTGACTTTTAGCAAGCAGTGTTTTTTCTCGCGTGTGTAAAGACACTTACGTCGCTAGTGAACCAATATAATCGTGTACACCTTCGGTATTTTGTCCGGAAGGACAAAACACACACGTTTGACACATCCATCAAGGACAACAACGGTAGCCCACTCTTCTCAAGGATCCGGCAGCACGGTGGTGCACCAGAAATATTATAACCATCGAAATCATTAATACAATCCAGCGCGAGTGTCCCGGATAAATATAACATACCCAACTCGCACACACTGTACTGAAGTGTAGGAGAAACACCACACATTATTTTTTCTCGTGAGTCTCTCCAACACCACAAATTTCAAATGCTATCAACAGTTAAATTTCAACGTAAAAGTTAAATAATACTAGTTACGAAACGATAGTAAACTGCGTTTCTGTAGATAACCAGTAAGGCATTCGATGTAAGTTCTCAACTCCTATAGGCGGGAGTGTCATTTACCCATGACGGGCTTCAGTAAATGAGTTAATGTGATTTTACGTCAAGCCATTGCAATATTTTCATCTATATAAGGTGTTTTTACAGTAACTGAACTACTGTAGTATCCCACTACATAAATCCCATTTACCATAATTTTCATATTAAATAAATTAATATAATATACTCATAATATTCATATCGCACACGATGCGATTCCTCGTTAATTGCCCACCTGTGACGCACAGTCATTCCCTAAGCTACACGCTCTCCAATTACGAGTACATTCTTTTGCGCCATATCGCATATCGTCGTCCATCTCCAAAGGAAACACCACACCTCGCATGGGAGATTCCCTGGCAAATTCTGGCACCTGCAAAAATGCAACGCCTGCAAAATGGTAACTGATAATGACAATTACCACACCCCAGGAGGGAATTCCCCTACAAAAGGAAAGCATATGGATAATAACGAAACGCCATCCGGGGATTCGAGGAAGACGAAACGAATGCTTGAACCAAGGCTACTATACTTTAAGTGGATCAACTATGTGGCGACATCAATTAACCAAAGCAAATGACTCGTGCCAGGTAATTGGACTCAATATGGGTCAAATCCGACTGAGCGGAACTGTGGCAGGGTAAATGACTAGCGCTTGGGGTCAAAAGAATTAGTTCTATCGTTTGCGATTCTGTCCCAGTAGTTTGGCTATAAAAGGGAAGGTTGCAAAAAGAATTAGGCAGAGTTAATCGATCAAAAGTTCGCAGCCTGGCACTGAAACGGCGGGCCCTTTATTTAGAATAAATAAAGTAGAGTTAACTTAAAAAGGCGAAAGAGATGTTACCTTTTTACGAAATAAATAAATCATTGTGGGGGTACGAAGTCATGGCACGGGCATGGGTGAGTCCTACTTCCTCCCACTAACACCCCGCTGTTCGACAAGGTTCCGCCAAACCGAATCGTCACTAAATATTCCACCGAATATCGCCGCACCAAAATTGTCCACAAACGCGGGAGGGTGAAAAGTACGCACTGGGAGAGAAACATAAGCGAAACTCCACAACGCGACGTCCACAACAAGAAAAGGATACACACTGATTTGGTTTATTTCGTTTTATTCTCTTTAAAATTGTGAAGGACAATTCTCTTTGTTCTCAGACATTATTAAACATGTTAGTGTTTTTATACTTCACTTAGAACTTTTTATTAATATTAAATTAATTTTTTATAGATTTTAAACCCGGTGAAATATTTTTCTCTCGACACGACCTACGCTTCTCCGCCGCGCGACGGAGAGAGGGGGCGGCAACGACCGTGGTGGTCGACGGATGTAATTTGACTCAGCGATAATCGGCTCGTGCAGAGCCGACTCGCTCATGGAGTGAATTTTCCCGAGAAAGTGTTTCTCTCGTGGTGAAAACAAGGAAGAAGGACTTGGTAATGTATGTGGATGTGTGAGTGAAGATCACATTGGTTTTTTCATACACAAGGCCATGGGAACGAATCTGAAAACCAGAAAAGGAATGATGTGCATCAATGATATGTGAGTTCGGCTAAATAAACAAGCCGAATCTCATTGGATGCTAGATTGGGTTTCTGTTTGTTCAATGCCGCTAGTCATGAGAAACAGATCCAGAAATATGGGAAGGCAAAGATATTGGGTAGATCATTGTCTAAGCTATGCATTGCAGCTGTAACGATAACTGCAATGCCCATGCACATGATGCTAATTGATTCTAGCTTATTTAAAGGGAATTGGTGTTTATTGCGTCGCTGCCAAAGGAGCGAGATGCGTCTTTTTGTTTTGGTCCCTTAGGTGTAGATCGCCAACCAATGTGTTTGTATGGTGATTTATGAGACACTTGGTGAGGACGAGAACTAGGCGACGCAATGTTTATGGTCCCTGTTATGATGGTTATATTGTATGTAAACCAAATCATTTTGTTTTCAAGAATTCGTCTAGGGGGATTTGCCCGACAACCGAAGGTACCGAATAGGTTTTGGTTTTATGCACCCGTATAATGGAAAGAATTCTTGTAGGGAATTTGTGTACGAAGAGATGCATGAAAAGGTAGGAATTCTTTAACAGGGACTTTTAGGTTATATAAATTTGATAACCTAGATGCGTAAAGCACTTAAGATGCTAATGCGTTGCATTAGCGAAAACTTATGCCGATTGGGATGTAATTATGGGGGTTTTTTAGGTAAGTGGGCCGTGGGGTTTGGCGGAAACGCCACATCATCATCATTATCGGCATCGCAGCTGGGATCCGGTGTTGGCCTTATTTAACATGTCTGTCCACCGGTCCAGATTTCAAGCCGATGTCATTCAGTTTGGCACCCCCAGGCTCTGGGAGTCCTGGTCTGCGGCATCCCCCATTGCAGACGCGGTATGCCGCGTTGTCTCTTTCTATACATCCTGCCACAAAGTTCTTTCCGGGCAGGCTCGTCTTCGCTCATTCGAGCTAGGTGTTCCGCCCACTGGAGTCTACCGAGCTTGATTTTTCTTACAATATTAGCTTCAAGGTAGATTGCGTACAACTCATGGTTGTAGCCTCTCCGGAATCGTCCTCCCTCACATATGGGGCCAACAATTCTCCTTAAAGCCTTCCTCTCGAACGCGGCTAAGAGTTCAGACAGCCATTTATTAAGCACCGAGGTCTCGGATCCATATATGAGTAGTGGTAAGACCATAATCTTGTACAGTAGTAGCTTGGATGTTCTGGATAAATTTCGGAATTTAAAGAGCCTTGATAGACCATAGTAGGCTTTGTTGGATTTAATCAGCCGTTCGCGTATTTCTTCTTTCATATTGTTATCGGCTGATACTATTGACCCAAGGTAGTTAAGGGGGTATTCTGGTCTAGAATTTTGAAAAATTCGACTTTTTTATATTTTCTTATAGTTTATACTTTTGAGAATATGATGTCCAAAAGAAATTTAAATTCCAATAATTTGCGACAAACCCTTTGTCACGGAAAAATGCTTTTGAAATGTATTATAACGGTATTCTGTTACGTATTTTGGTGAAATCTTCTCATGCCTAGTGTTCAGTTGAGATCGGTATAGTTTGAATCTTCAAGCAACGAAGTTCTCTCTGTGCAGGTAAAATGGAGAGAAAAAGTAAAGCAGGAAGTAGTGCGCGGCCAGAGAGACAACAAAAAAACCAACATTTAGAGGGAATCAGTATGCTGTGGAAGAAGATACTAGTTTTACTTAAAAAAAGTCAGGAGATGAAGAGGTTATTGTAGAAAATGAGTACGGCTACTGTATTTTATAATTTCTTCTGTGTTTACAACATTCACATCATTAGTGTTATATGCTACATGTAAGCAAGAAATTAAGATGTCGGGATCGTACTAATAAAGTCCTGTTTACTATGGGAGAGTGTGTGCTGTGTGTACAGATCACAGAAGGGAATTATAGCGTTTGCGACGACAGTGAAGAACATGGGATTCCAACTGACGATTGACAGTTAGAATTACTACAAATTGAACCAATGCTCAACACATCAGGCCACTGCCGTGTGTACGAATCCGATTTCTAAACTTAACTACATTCGGCTGATGAGGAAATGCTATATTATTGCTATGGTATACGGCTTTAATGAATGTACTTTTGATTGTTCGGCTTGTCTTTTAGGTGGTGTGTACCTGCTAGAATCGCCACACCACTTCCCTTCCAGTAACTTTCCTTACGATTAACTTTGAAATGGGAACGACTGAGCTAGAGAGCGATCGAGAGAATGTCAGAGCAATCGAGTGAGCCGGTACTCTGCGTAGAAATAGTGTGATTGTAGGTAGTAAAGTTCTGTGTGCGTATGGGAGTGCGTGTTATGTCATATAGATCACGTCGGGGTCACCAGTTATGGTGTTGGCGACGATATTGAAGAGCGTGTGATTCGAATCGACGCTATCGCGGTTAGAACCACTAAAAGATAGAACCAAAGGTCAACGCCACTTTCGCGCGTACGAATTCGATTTCTAAACTCAAGTACACTCAACTGATGTGGAATTGCTATGTTATTGCTTGGTATACGGCTGATGGCTTTTCTTATTCGATTTTCTTTCGGTGTTCTTCACTATTTTCTTGTATATTGTGTGTGTATATGTTAGAAACCCCACAGGGCCATTATTGGTTTTATGTGAGCTATATATGGAGTATATATTCAATATACCATTATTAGTTAGATGCAGTTCAACCCCAAAGACTTCTATAGACTCAAAATGTGGGATGTCAATAGCTTCATGGCGAAGCCCGGTATTAACTAGTAGACAGGTGCCGCCGCCGCTGATAGTGGGCCCGTCAGTGAGGGCTCGACCTTTTCAAATCATGGAAAAGTTAGGGAATACGGGACGGTGACATGGATACAAACTAGTTTCAGTTCCAAGAACCACGTTCGTCCGGTTAGCCTTTATGAAGTTAGAGACTATCATACGCTTTGATAGCGAAACAAGGGAGTTCACATTTATAAGGACAACTTAATTTTGGGATCCATTTTGAATCATATGTGTTGCATATGCCGTGAAAAAGAGTGCATCCCTCCCAGCCTTGGTTATTTGTTTACTATATCGGGGTAGAATTGTGGGGAGGAAGTGATGTACCTGCATGGGTACTCCGTTCTACTTCCTCCTCCATCATGTATTGTTCGCCGCGCAAATCACCGAACCGAAAAAACGAAACAAAACAAAACCTACGCCACACAAAAACACTGGAGGAAAAGTTAATGTTCTTTTATTTTATTGGATGTATTTTAACTGTATTGTATTCTAATTATGTCGTTTTAACATTTTACAAACATATATGTCATGCGTTCTGGAAATTTCGAGTCAGTGTACACTATAATTTTGTTTTATTCGAGACTTCACAAACTTCAAGCTCACGACCGCGGAGGAAAAACGACTCATAGCTAACCCACCGTACCGCCGCCGGCACGGTGGATGGCAGGCGACCCGACCGCCTTGCTGGTTGAATTACGACTCAAACGATATCCTCTCCAATAAGGATATCGTTTTTTACCTACCACCAGGGAAACGTAAAGTCTCTCGCTATTTTCGACGTTAGGAGAAAAAGGTGCTAAAAGCAAATTGGATGTTTATGGCATCTCCGGCTGCAATAGAAACCGGGTTCATATTTGCATTAGGAAATGCTGGAGAATTTGGTTTCAGCGTCTATTGCGCTAATTATATGCAGCTGCTTGGGTTGTTTGTTGGTAAGACAAACAAAAAACGTTGCCAGGCAATGTGTATGAAAAGGTATATGACGCGGCTGGGAAAATAGACGGCGCGATATTTATGGTCCCTGTCATGACGGTGACATTGAATGCAATCCGAATTATTTTGTTTACTGGAATTTGTCTGGTACCGAATTGGTTCAGAATACCAAATAAGCGAACAAAGAAATCTTACGGAAAATTGTATGCGAAGGGATGCATGAAGGTAAGTTTTCTTTATAGGGATTTTATGATTACAGATGGTGATCTATATAATGCGTGAAGCATTTACAGGTACTAATACCGTTGCATTAGCAAACTTAAGGGAGTTGGGTAGTAGTTATGGGGGTTTTTCAGGTAAGTAGACCGTAGGGTTTGGCGGAAACGCTACAGAATACCTCAACCCAGCAGTAGAGACTAACTAGTTTCTCGAGCGTTGACGATTGTCCCCTAGGAGGCTTTTGTACCACCGGTTGGCCTGTACGGCGGCTCGCTTAGGGACTTGAATATGTTTTTCTGGGAGTGATGTTGTAAGATTTTTCATATTCTTTGTTTGTGGTCCTTTAAGCATATCGGCGAATGTAAATCCATTTTGCATGAAATTTTGTGTGGCCTGTTTTCCGAAGTTTGACTTGGCTGTTTGTTTAGCTCGAGTCTCCTTGGATATTTGAACTATTTGTGTATATTTAGGACAGTTCCTCAAACTGGTCGGATGTCCTTTGTTGCGGCAGTTGCAGCAAGTTGGCAACATCATTTAATCCTGCACATTTGTTGTGGGATTATATTTTACGGGCGGGAGTTCCAAACTGCCCATATCGTGGGATGTTCCACAATAGTTCTTGCAGTTTCGGGAGACATCTCCATAACGTTGGTAATGTCTGCATTGAAGTATTTCACTGTTATTAAATATCTCGAAGACAATTTGCTGATACAAGGCTGGTAGAAAATGTGTCCGTATTATGAAATCTATGTCGGTTTCTCGGGCAAGATGTAGCTCCTATGTGCTCACCTTACTGTATTTTTCCGTTCTGATTTTAACAAACCATTTGGGGGAACGAAATTTCAGTGAATTTTACCTTAGGAAATGTTGTTTTAAGATGATGGTCCTCGCTTTTCGTCGGCCGGAGTGAATGTGTAATAATTCACATTCTTGGCCCCGAGGTTCTCGTTAACCTTGCGGTAGATCTCCCTATCGTAGGTTACGTTTTTAACTCCAGCGCTTTACAATTTTCTTCGCCTTTTATAATCGCTGGCATCGATATCGTGAGCAGCCGTCAACCGTCTTTCCAGGAGTTGACATGCTTCTTTCGTGTTGTCTTCTAGAAAATTGGCACGGTGTATTGAGGCGACGTCTTCCTAGAGATGGAATGATGCGTCGCCAACAACAGCCCTTTGGTGAAAAAATAATTAGTTTCTTATTCCATAACGTATTACATACAAATTCGTAGGTGTCATTCAAATATTATAGAACCACCGCAAGAACCGCTTCGGAATTTTTGCTACAAGAAACATGACGTCTGTGCTGCGACGCACACTGTAAGTAATTATAACAATGTCTTAAAGTATTCTGTCTCTAATTTGCTTATTGTTATTGATATGTGCGTGCGGACTTATGAGAACGCCAGTTTCAATTCTAATGTAGCGGTTAGGCCACAATTACTTTTGCTTTCGTTACAATTGTGAAATTAAATTTCGTCTGAACTTATATTTCCGATATACTTTGAAGGACCTCAACTCCTTAAAACCTTAAAATTCAAAAATCGTAGTCATTACAATCTAACCGGTAAATCAGTTTCTTTAATCGGTCGCAATTTTCAATGACGAGTTTGTCATCTAATGAGGAAATTAATCCAGAAGGAAATCGTTGAATAGAATTTAAAAACGAACATTTAGGAAATTCGTCCTGACGGTAATCTGGAATACAATTCCAACGTGAAATCACTTGGTCTAACGAATTCTCCTGTAGAATGATTTTTTGTCTATTTTTCTAGAGAATGTTGACTATGATCTTCCTTTTGTCTTCAATAAATCGACTTCGCCAATTATCTTGGTAATGATGTTGAAATTGAAACTCAAAAACCCCTCGTAAATGCAGCCATTCCTCTAAATAGCTATTTACAATTAATTTTATAATGGCAGATGAAACCAGGGATTTAAGGTTTCCCAAGCAGATTGTCATTGTTTGAAGTGAGAAAAATCGTATAGTTATGCGCGGTTCGGAGGCTTAAAAACCCCCGACAAAATAAATCTGGCAATCCAGATTTTGGTAGGATCGGTTAAGTGGTACGAATTAAACGAAGAGGATTGCTGACAAAAAGAACATCGAGCTATATTGCCCAGATGCTAGTTCATTATATGGTCCATCGCATATTTGTTAAATTGTTTTTGCTGTACAACAAAAAGGGTCCGCAGGTTGTTATTTCCAAGGTTAATTTTCGTTACAGAATCACTTCAACCAGACCAAGACAGAAAGTTGGGGAAATATTTCGCCCCAACGCATCGATTCTCGCAATGATAGAAAATTTAATCAATCGACGTTATTTAAACCTGCAAATGCTACATCAGGAATTAACTCATTTCGCTGTTCGAATTCTGAAACCCATTCACTCACAGAGAAAAGCATATATACAGAAATAAACAAACACATTTAAGACCATCTTAGTCGAACGTCTCTTGATCTCCGAGAGAATACACAAAATTCTACAAAAATATCAAGCGAGTTAAGGAAACTGCCAGCCGTGTTTACAAATTAATTCTCATATCCTGCAGGGAACTCTCATCAGGAAACTTTGAAAAGCCACAAAACTTCAAAAGAACTTACGTTCATTCTCTTTTCAGTATGAGTACTCCTCTATCTCCTCACCATAGTTTGCCTTTTAGCTTTTGTCGTTTTTTAAGGAATAAAATGAAAACTCCAACCTTCAATTCACTTGAAAATAGAACTCAGAAAGTTCCCTGCCGGAGAAACAAAGTAATTTCATTTCGCCTTTGGAATTCATAATCCCCCCCGTTGGATCATTTTCTAGCACCCTCTCTGGTTGTTCGGCTCTTCGACTGTCTGTTATCACACAGCTAGCTGCCCCTTTTCATTAATTTACATTTCCACCTCTTGAACACGATGAAAAACAATAGAAGTTATCTTCCGATCCCCTGAAGTGAATACGAGAGAACGACGAACTCCTATTGTAATAACAATTTACCCCCCAAGGATAATCAGAAAAATATCTCAAAGGCGGATTTAAGTAAAAATTTATATCACACATCTCGTTGATAGTTTAAAAACAAACTCCACTCTGTCGGCTTGTTTGTTTTTTTCTTTTTTCCTCCTATTTTTGTGGAATACAATGTAGACAAGCAGCCAAACTGTTTCTAGCAAATAGAGTCACGGAGGTGGTGAACCACGTAGTCTCCCCACTGGAATAGCTGCACAAAAGTACGGAGGCGTTTTCATGTTTCATCTGGGGAACAAAGGTGAATTCGTGCGACTTTCTTCGCCTGCACCAACGTTGTTAGGTCACAGGAACTGTAGCTTTTTGAATCCTGTGCGCGATGTGAACACATGTCGGCCTGTCAACCGATGCACATTTAACTGCGATCGACCTAGGTTTGTTAGGAAAACATGCTCCAACAGAGAGTAGAACGTGCGACTAGTTACACTTATAGACACATTCACCAATCTGCGGATATACCAGATTTCATAACATATAAAAATAGTAGTTTAGCAGCAAATAATTTGTAGAATATTTACATTTCGAGACAGAATATAGTTGGGACACCCAAGCAGGTTCCAAAGCTAACCCTTTTAAGTATTTCCCATATGTAAGCCGAATCTATGTCTTGCAAATTGTAGCCAAATTAAATGCAGTGAAGCAACTCTGTACATTAAAGCACACTTTTTTAGCAACTTCAAATGCCATTTTCGTTAAGAGTCGAAATAATCTAAGTGGCAAGAATTGATAGTTCTTTAGGATAAACAATCTAAGTGCTGTTCAACAGTGGTTTAAGGACATTACATTTTACTCGTTTAGGTAATCCCCATTCGTACATCTTCTTCAAGACAGATATCGATGAGTGGAGCATGTGTTTATAATGACGCTTAAGAACTTGGACTGTATTGCGAGTAATTTCAAAAATAAAATGGGAATAGTGTGGGTAGAAGTTTTAATCTCTGGGGAACAATCAAGCGCCCTTGATGCCATTTACAACCATTTCGATTGAGCGAACAGAAAGATTACAAGTATCCCTATGCATTGGCTTAGTTTGTCTTCAATCCTTTAGGAAAACAGTTTCCAGCCCCATCCAGACTATTGTCAAATATTGGTGGACCAGGATATACATGGGTGAACTGAAAAGTTTCCGATATCAACGTGAAGATAGCGGCACTCGTCAATAAAAGCTAGTGAATGTAGTTGTGCATCTTTTGACAGTTACTCACCAAAATTCCAGCAATTTTGGACGCCAAGTTTTTATTTGACAGTTGTTTGAGTGAGCCAATGTTTTTTGCTTTTTTTTTGGAGCCGATTCCCCCTTTGCAGTCCACAGTTTTGACTGCATTTTTGTTTCGGGCGTATAATGGCGTATCAAAGTTTCATCGACAGTAATTAATCGGCGCCAAAACTCGGATTTATTGCAGTTAAAGAGCGCCAACAGATACAGTTACTAGCTTTTATTGACCCTCGTAGTAAGCGAGTTATCCTTTCCAGAATAGTGATATGAGTACCAGCGCATGCACGTTAGTGCTCTCTAAAAATTAAACAAATGATGGGTATGCTGCAACAAATAAAGAGTATGATGAAAGCAACCCAAGAGCTCACACACGAACATTAACTACCACGCTTCGCAGTTCTTATCGGGTATCAAAAACACCTAAACTGTTTACCACATGCCAGTTTGTGGGGGTCCTCTATACTACATGGAGAACCAACCCACTATTTTAGCCTTATTACGACCGTTAACAGCGTGTCATATATATTCCCAAATTTCTCCTACCAACATTATTCACCTGAGAATCATTGTTTTCCCAAAGGACGCATAGCTAAACTCATTATTATATGCAGACAATGCATAATTGAGTTTAGCTATCTTTTTGCCATACGGCAACTCAATTTTGCTAGCCCATGAGATTTCCACCGGAAATCACATCATGTCGGTTAGCAACAACAAGTCGAAACAGACGACGCTGTTGCATAATCATGCAACCGCTGGGGAATTTATCAAAATATGTAATTAGTTCCCACGATAAATTACCCTAGCCAATTTAGCGTTACTTCGGCTTTGTCGCGGCCACTCTGTTCGCTTGGGATCGAAGATCTCATTTCACGGGTGAATAGCACCAGCTACATTTTGCTCTCCTCCATAATTCTGTCTCCCTACAGTTCAATGCACTCCGGGATCACCACAGACATCGCACTGGGTCAGTGGAACAACTCGGGGACTGCATTAATACACGCACACTAAGCCAGATCAACCCTGGGTTATTGTGCTTTCCTTTTGATTTCTTCATCCTTTCTACGCCCAACGACGTCAAATGTATACGCAAGTACTTACGCGATTACCATTGGCTGATCGTTCTGCAAAAGAAAAATCCCATCATCATCCCTAACTCCAAGCAGTCACATCTCAACCATCACAGCGGACAGTCACGCTACCGCTTCGAGTCGCTATTCAATAATCATCGCGGTTGGTCGCGCCGCCGCTTAATAAGTAAAGTTTAAATTTTCATGACTGCGGTCAATGAATAAAATTTATAAAATACAATTTAATAATAAGTTCTAAGTTAAGTGAAAAAGAAAAAAACAAATACCAATAAAAAAACTAAGTTAAACACGGAACACCAGAGCCTTTTCATTACCTCTTTCGTTAGAACATCGTTGGGGATTAAGTGAATCTGTGCACACATACTTGAACCCCACTAGTTCCCACATCTGTCCACAATGCGAAAAGCGAGATGATAATGAAGAAAATGGAATTTCTCTTACGCAGCCGTTTCGCTTCATAAAGGAAACAATCTCACGTCAAAGACATCACGATGAGATCAGTGGCCTAAAGAGCTCTGCAAACATTGGTTCTGTATCCAAACAAGCCCTATATAAAACGAGCAGATTTGTGCAGCAGACAGAGTATCACCCAGAACAGCGAGAACTTACTTCTACGGGCGTCTTGCGTTCTTGACCCTTCTCTGCTCGATCTCTTCGTAACCGACCGCCACAGTTTCTTCTTTAGTACAAAACTGAAGAAAGCTACCTTTCGAGCAACATTCGCCTCTATATAAAAGGATTCCTGGAGGCATCCCATAGGGTCTACTGCTAACACACTACAAACACGCTCGCAAAGTACACGGCGGCTCAAATACGCACACAAACACCCCACCAAAGCGCAGATTATCAGACGTCAAAGACGTAAGATAGAAATCATAGAAGACCAATCGGTTTTGTATGATTTCTATACCACCATCCCACCATCCAAGTAGTTAGAGACCTCTGAAATAACCCTGTAGACACTATCCTTAGATACCTGCCCCCCGTTTTATTTTTCAGATATCTTGAGACCGACCCCAATATCCTCTCGGACGGGGGTGATTGTGGTTCTCGCAAGATGGCCAGAAGGCAGTGACACGATGAACGGCACATTTGTCGTTGTTCCATTTAAATCGGCCTCCCGCCAATCCATTTTTTCTGTTTTTGCAGCAGACAGAGTGTCACCATACATCTGAGTATTAAGCACCTTCAATTTACTCCTCGATATTTACAAAATATACATAATAAATATATATATTTAGCCGAACCACACGAATGTGGAATACTCTACCTGATCATGTGTTTCTCCGTCATTCTTGTTACACCTCGCTTCACACCCCCTCTCAAACAATTAATCATCCTTGCATCCAATACTCTCAAACAATCAGCAAAGTATTTTGCATCCAATGCAAACAATTGAAATTCGCATTCATTCGGAAGCAAAGCTTTCTCCACGGGCAATTAATTCATATCGCATAGGTTGCGATAATTACCCATTCATGCCCACCTTCCAAGGCCAAAACAATTATCATGTATCAAACACTTGACCCACTCCCCAAGGCCACTGCATTCTGCTTCGTATTACAAAAATTAAGCGAGCACCTGTCCGCGGACCTACACGGTTTCATATTGCAAATACATATTTTTTGCTGGGAAACAAGTGTGTTACACGATATATGATCACAAGCGGTGTTGTCAAAGGCCACCGACTACGAAATCATTGAGCGTCGGAAAAGTGCTGAGTTCGACGAAGTAGCGAACACAGCAGTGAGGCGCAATTAATCGTATGATACGATTGGCACACGCGGGCAATGTCCTATAATTGGTTCTCCGCATAATAGCAATTACATAATTCCTCAATTCTTTGTGCCTGCATTTTTTGCAGAGCAATTAAATGATTATTGAATATTGCGAATGGCTTATGACAGGCGAATAACCTCCGAATAGGTTACACGTTCTAGGTGAGGAAAATGCATCATCTGCATTAACTCACCAATAATTTGATATAAAAAGAGTTGTGCAAATGACTTGCAGTGCAGTGCAGTGTACTGTGATAAACAAGAAGACTGCGGCCCCTGCATTTATACAGCGAGCATTCTTGTTTTTAAAGAAAAAGTCAAAGTGTTTAAAAAATAAGGGATGGACATTCCCAGCTCATTTTAATAATAAAGTTTGAAGTTAAAAATGATAAAGTCTTATATTAATTAAAAGAAGAAGCCAAACCAAAGGAAGTCAGCCACCCAAGGAAATCGCAGCAGAGGAGGAGAAGGCCTTATTTGAGTAATAAGTCAAACCAAAAGGAAGCCCTCCAGGCGAAGTAAGTAACTCCAAATAAACAAAAAAAAAATGCTACAGCAATATACAACATTAACTTGATAACAAACAACCACTCTCCGACAACTAACTAATAAATGTTAGCATCTGGGGTTACGCTCAGGTATTACATGTTGGCGCTCAACGTGGGGCCTAATAAAATATAAATAATTTATCCAATAAGAAAATATAAATAATTTAACCAAACAAATCTTCCGATAACCAAAATAGTAAGTGTTAATACCGGAGTTCACAACTCTGGTGTTACATTTTAATGTCCAGGCGTTTAAAACCAATGTGCATCGATACCTCGTTTACTTATCTACTTCCTCTCCGTCCGCTTGCACTGTGCTCTGACATTTAAGGGTACTCCAAAATCCCCCTTTGTACGCGCGTTTATGTAAAAACAATCACGCGCACAAAAGGGAATATTGATATATGTGAGAGCACACTGCGAGCGGAAGGAGAGGAAGTGGATAAGTTAACGAGGTATCGATGTACATTTATCTCAAATGCCTGGACATTACAACGACGAAGAAACACGTGATCAAGTAAACCACTCCACATTCGCGTGGTTCAGCTACAGGCTGACTCTCTATGTTCATTTGTGTGCCTGAAGTTGATGGGTATTGGAGTAATAAAGTTGACCCGAATGCGAATCATCATCATCATCATCATCGGCACTACAACCGGGATCCGGTGTTGGCCTTCTTTCCACCGGTATCCGGTTCTTATCCGAGACTTGTTAAATTGTCCATAATAATTTGTTTTTCCGGACAAGGTTATTAGCCTTTCGTCAACCTTTCTCAGGATGTCGCGGCATGCACTGGTTCACTACTTGGCGGGTGCCAAAGTAGCTATACAGGGGTGTCACATGGAGACTGTATATCAACTTGGATTGAACAGGGACAAGGGTCGTCCTGGCTTTCGCCGGGTTGAAAGCAGAGATGTTATATAATTAATATCAGTTAATTGTCAAGGATTGTATGTAGTTTTAAGTGTAGAATTTGAAAAGGATTGTGTCCAGAATTAACGAGTGTATGAAAAATTATAATTAAAAGAATTAAAAAAGGATTGTATGTGGTTTTAAGTGAATTAACGAAATAAGGAAAGATTATATCTTGTTCTCCATAAACTCGATTCTGTCGCTGATGAACTTTCGGCTTTCCGTTCTGTGCTTGGCCAACTTGACTCCGCGTTTGCCTCCATGCATTCAATGAATACAACCCCCACCCCTCCCCTCGGTGCATTTCATCCCTTTACGACGAACTCCAGAATGTAACCCCACCCCCGCCTCTTGACATTACACCCACTCCTCCCCCACCCCATACTTCAATCGACATGCCTGCTTCCACGACTCCTCAAACTGAGTCTCCACTAATAGTCCACTTTGGCACATCTTGGACAGCTGCTGAATGGCAATCTCGGGTCAACAAACTGGAGCACTCAAACCTCGCAGTTAGTTCATACCTGTTAAATGGTGCACCAAGAACTGCGAACCCAGCCTGGATTGCTGAATTCTTCTTGACGAAATTCAGCATCCCTGTAAAAGAATGTTACCCGCTTCCCGGCAGTAAGACTAAAACTAGTTTCCGCTTAGTCCTTCCCTCTAGATATGACTGGATTTTCCACCCTGTTAATAATGCGCATTGTAGGATCGGCAAGATGTCGTTATCCCTATGCAACCCCAACATACCGTCAAAACCATTGCCATCTTCACCTATACCCACTCATGGATATAACAACAGTACTGTCCGTCCCAAATCGACATTCGCTCTTCCTCCAAAATCCTCCAGGGGGCCCCTCGGTCCAAAAAAAATTGTGGCGAGAAGGCCGAATTTAGCGAGACAGGACATATGTGTCCTTCATCTTGTCTCTGACTTCTGGTCATCTTGCGATAACCAGAATCACCCACATCCGTGAGGATGTTGGGCTCGGTCTCGCGATCTCTGAAAAGAAAAGAGAAAAAGGGGGGGTATCCAAGGATAGTGTGGACAGTGTTAGTCCGAGTGTTCTCTAACTACTTTTATAGAGGGATGGTGGGAAAGAAATCGTACAAGACCGGTAGGTCTTGGGTGCGGTAGTGAACGCAGATCACGTCTTTGGCGTCTGATAATCTGCGCTTTGGTCGGTGTATATGTTTGTGTTTGTGCCGTCTTGTACTGTGCGTTCGTGTGTGTGGTTTGTTAATAGTAGACCCTATGGGATGGGTCCAGGAATCCTCTATTATAGAGGGGAATGTTGTTGGGAAGGGTGCTTTCTTCAGTTTTGTACTGAAGAAGAAATTGTGGGGGTTTGATCCGAAGAGATCGAAAGAGAGAAGGGTCAAGAACGCAGGAGTCCCGTACAAGTAGGTTCTCGCTGTTCTGAATGTTTTCGAGGTACTTACATGCTAATTGAAGCAAGTACTCGTCGATAGGGGTAATGGAGGCCCCTTCGTATAGGTGAGAGTTGGGGTAATGACGACCGTCAGGCCTTCTAGAATGATTGGTGCATCTTCTGAGGAGTTTCCTTTCGAAAACCCGAAGTCTTTCCATTTGAGCCGAAGATATGCAGGACCATATGGTAAAGGCGTACGATATTCCAGATCGGATTAGCTGCTTATAGCAGAGAAGCTTAACTTTGGTGTCAACTTTGTTCCTCCACTTCAGGATGTTGTGCAGTTGCTTAGACCGACCAAGGCCCCTTTGGAGAATGTAGGTCACATGTTTGATGAAATTCATTTTTGGGGTATAAATGACCCCAAGATATTTCATCCTGTCCTGTGGTCTAATCGTAGTATCTCCCATTTTTATTCGAATATTCTGTGAATATCGAGAAGTAGGTTGGGAGTGTTTACTACTCAGAATTATAGCTACTGCTTTAGATGGGTTAAGTCGACCCCTCGGTCCAGGTACAACTCGTCCTGTAAAATCCTTGCCCAAGCCAAATATTATGCACACTCCGTTCCCCTTTCCCAGAAGCACGCGCACTCGCGTCCTCGACCCATCCCTAAGTCGACCCTCCAAACCCTCTCCCAAGCCTGGGTTCAAACGATCCTCCCTCCCTTTATCTCACCGTGAACGTATTCCCTATCCCAAACCCACCCCCACACATTCCCGTATTGTCATCCTACCCGCCCCCAACCACAGCCCCTTTCCACTCTTCGACTTTAAAACAGGTGCTAAATATGCCAATTTCCACAGATCGCACACTCTCAACCCCTCAGGCCCAGTCCACGAAAGTTCAGCCCATTTGTCCTCTGAACCGTGCTCAATATCGAATCTCTTACCCCCCCCCCCCGCCCCCCGCCCCCCGCTACATTTTTGCTCCCCTTCTTCCCCTCCCGTCAAGATCACGCAACAATCCCTTAAGACATCCGAATGCCGCTATGTCCTCTCAAAGCTTGGAAATAGTAGGACCTACGATAACGTCCGCATTTATCTAGCTTATCTTCATGGTAAATCTGCTGCAGTTTGCCATGAAGGCAAAACGAAAACGAGCGTTAAGATCTCCATTCAACAGGAAGGTCTCCCCACCGATTTCCCCAGCCTTCGTAATCTGCTCATAAAGTTCCACGAAAATTTCAATATTCCCCCTCTTAAAGTAACAAGAGACCTCTCGGCTCTCCGACAATACATTTGCTCGAAAATGGCATCTGGTCCCCCACGCAACGAACCCACTAAAAATAATTTTTTCGGCCCCAAGCGGCTGCCCACCACACTCTCTATGGGGTCTCCCAATACTTGTCCCGTAACCTTATACTATCAGAATGACAGAGAACTTCGCTCCAAAACCCAGTCGATTCTACACCATTCCCACTCCATTCCCTATGATATATACGCCCTGACCGAAAGCAACCTCACCCCCAGTATAAACAGCCTAGAACTGTTCCCCCCTCCCTCATAGTTTTTCGTGACGACAATGTCCATCACTCCTTGCCTGACATCCCCTGCCGAGGCGCCCTGCTTGCCGTCCAAACCGAACTAACATCTTCTCTTATCACCCTCTCTTCTTCTCCCTACCTCGAGTATGTCGCTATAAAAGTTGAACAGTTGCTTAAAGTCCTTGTACATCATTTGCTTCTACATGCCACCTTCGCAAGCTACTGAGACATACGAACTCGCTATCGCTGCAATCGACTGCTTAACGGAACTGAGTTCTCCCCAAGACGACATTGTAGTCTGGGCGATTTCAACCTCCCCCATCTCCAATGGTTGCTGTCTGACGATGAGTCCCACTATATCTCTAGCCCCTCTACTACCACGGAGTGTCTCTTAATAGACAACCTCACCGACTCTAGCCTTTACCAAGTCAGCAATATTCTAAATCATCTGGGCAGACAACTCGACCTTGTGTTCACGACAGACCCCTGTAACTCCTCGGTTACCCCTAGTTCACACATCCTCTCAACCATTGACAACCACCACCCCCCACTTCTCTTATCCTTATACCGTGACTACTCAGCCCACAGCATACCCACTCCCCTCCCCTACCAATACTCTTTCAATTTCCGAAAAGCCAATTTCCGGCTCATCAATGAGTACCTCAGCAATACCACACCCCGCTTAAATGATATTAGTGTAGAGGTCGCTACAGCCTCGCTCTACACAGTAATCTACAACGCCATATCCCTATTTGTCCCATATTCCCGAAACAGGTTATCGTTCTCATCGCCCCCTTGGTATAACCGCAGACGCCGCGCACTTCGTAACAAGGAATAAATTGTGGAATACTTTCTTAAATACGCGTTCTCCTGTGGACTATTCCAACTATCTCGGTTACTTTTACCAATTCACCGAGCTTTATACCTCCCTTTACCAAAATTAACTTGCCAAAGCCCAACTCAATCTGATCAATGACCCCAAATCTTTCTACCACTTTATCAACTATAAACGGAAATCAGATGCCTATCCCAACTCTCTTTTCTACGACTCAACTACTTCATCTGACTCCCAAACCATAGCCAATCTTTTCGCGTCCTTCTTCAAACTGTTCTTCACGGACGACTCGTTGGAGCCTAACCCCTCCTACTTTGCTGGCACGTCCGAATTCTCCCTTGGCCCACTCATCCCTCTACACATTCAACAACACCAAGTTAAAGAAAAACTTGAACAACTGAAAGACGATTTCAGTCCCGGCCCAGACGGACTCCCTGATATATTCTTAAAAAAAATGCTCCTCTTCTCTCTCTCTCTCTCTCGCGCCCGCGTCAATCTTCAATCTATCCCTTGCACAAGGTCTATTTCCCGACATTTAGAAATCCTCCTAATAACCCCCATACATAAAAAGGGCCAAAAAACGATGTATCCAATTATCGTCCCATTGCTAAGCTTTCGCACTTTCCTAAACTGTTCGAAGGCCTTCTATACGAAGCGTTATGTTTTCGCTGCACTCCCATCATCTCTCCTAACCAGCACGGCTTCCTCTCAGGCAGGTCCACTACTACCAACCTTGTCGAATTTACATCCCACACACTCCTTGCCCTAGAAAACGGCGATGAGGTTGATGTAGTCACTACCGACTTTAGCAAGGCCTTCGACAAAATTTCCCATAACCTCATTCTCTTTAGATTATCCTCCCTTGGTTTTGAACCCTTGTTGATTAAGTGGATCTCATCCTATCTTAACTCTCGAACCTGCCGCGTACGATTTAGATCCACCCTCTCCGATCCTTTCTCTCCAACCTCAGGTTTCCCCCAGTGCAGTCATCTCGGCCCCCTACTATTTATCCTTACCATAAATGACATAGGCTCGTGCATCAATCATTCCCTCATCTCACTTTAGGCGGATGATACCAAAGTATTCAAGACAATCCGCTCTCCCCTTGACTCCTCACTTCTCCATTCGGATCTTGGCAGCTTTTCGATATGGTGCCAAAATAACTGCCTAGAAGGTTGAATCGATTCGTGACCTGGGCGTCCTATGCGACAAGGAACTTAGATATACCGCACATATCGATGGCACAATCCTAAAGGCCAACGCCGCTCTTGGCTTTGTAAAACGCTGGTCGAAGGAATTTCTAAACCCCTACGTCACCCGATCTCTCTACATAACTTTTGTCCGGCCACTACTCGAATATGCTAGTCAGGTCTGGTCCCCGTACCAACAGTCTCACATTCGTAGGATCGAGGGCGTTCAACGTCGTTTCTTGCGCTTTGCCCTCCGTGGATTGAACTGGGAAAACCCACTCATTCTACCACCTTACATAGGCCGGCTCCTTCTAATCAATCTTAATACACTTGAGGAGCGCAGAATCCGTGCTACATCATATTTATTCATCGCCTTCTGTCAGGCTCAATCAATTGCCCAAGCTTGCTCTCCACTTTATCATTTTATACAAACCCCCGTAATGTGCGGAACCCTCGTCTGTTTTACGTGCCCGCTCACCATACTTCTTACGGCGCTAACGAGCACATCTCACGTATGCTACGACATGCCAACTCTTTCCCCACCTCCTTTGATTTCAACCTCTCCACCCCTGCCCTCAAACGATGTCTCAGAATAAACCCGTCCCCACCCCACCCCACCCCAATGTAAACCTCTCCCCTTAGCTCTCCACCCCCCCCCCCCCCCTACCTGTACGTAGACGGGCCCCTCATTGTCATTGTCTCACAAAAGCCGTATCTGTCTCCCCCACATACACTTGCTCTTCCCTAGCCTCCTACCCCCCCTATCGACCAGTGTTTTTCACCTCCTGGTTTTTCTTGTTTCTTTTTTTTATTCTCCTTCTCACTCTAGATTTAAGATAGTCTTTAAGGTTTCTTTTTTTTTTAAGTTTTTTAATTAATTTTAAGTTTAATTTTTAAGCTTACATTAAGCAAAATAAATGAGGGTTCTGCCCTCACTAAACATAAACATAAGCATGTACTTACCTTTTTGTCACCCACCTAAAGTGTCTCCTAAACCATATTTTCGCTAATTCAATAGCACGAACCACAAGAGGCATTTTCTTCACGGGCATTATGTGCTAGAAAGTAATTCGTCGGGTGTATGTTGCATTATCGGATTTCCTGGTGAGAAAGCATAGCATGCGGCTTACACCAGGGAACCAATATTGCTCGAACCATATCAATGAGATATTCCCTTGCGCGTCAGCCGCACACGTGCGAGAGATGTTTCACCTTTCTTTTTTTATGCATATCCGCATCGGTCGGTCATCCGACCGACAAATACATTAAGGCATACGGCTGATCGCCCAAGGAATTCGAGTTCTCATAAATGGAAAATTACCATCGAGAATTCGACTACGTGGAGATACCACCAAGATGTGCACGATCAGCATAAATGCTTTACGCAGTCGCTGATCGTGTTAGCAGCAAAATCTCTATGTCGAGATAATGGCACCAGCTGCAACCATGCCAGCTAATGTACCCCTTATGGAATTATTATATCCACGGTCCGCTTGCTCATGCACAGCATGAGAGTGCGAAGTAATCGCATCTGTGTGTGTGCACATCCTTTCGGTGATCATCTTCTAAGATCATCCCTTATATCGTCATCGGGGCGATGGATGAAATTTTTGGTGTTCTGTCGCTTCGGTTGATATATCGGATATCGCGATACGGATTCCGTGGAGGCAAGTCGGGCCTCCACGTTAAATAATAAGAGTCAGAAAACAGCAACCATCGCAGTGAGTGTGCCGGTCATTGGTATTTTGTGACGGTATTACCTAAAAGTATTTTAAAAGTTTAATTCGGTTTTTATAAAAATAAAAGTGTACAGACTATAGTTTTTAATTAATGTTAATGCTGCCGCAGACTGGATTTCCTAAAAGTATTTTAAAAGTTTAATTCGGTTATAATAAAAATAAAAGTGTACGGACTATAGTTTTTAATTAATGTTAATCTCCTAAAACAATATCGTACGTTTTTATTAAGAAGTGCTCCTTAGTTCCGGTTATGTTTTATTTATTACTTAATAACAATAAAGTATTCCTTGACTGTAAGCCGGTGTTTAATTTCTTGTTTGGTAACCAGCGAGTGATGAATGAATTTGCGCTTTGCGAATGAATTTTTCTTCGGTGTTCACTTTTTATGTTGTCACTTTTCACGAAGCAAATCACGGTGCCGAAAACCGAATCTAGTGTCTTCTTCAGGTATTTGGTCTACCTGGCTTCATTTTTAAGACTGTTCCGTTGAGAGATTTGTTAATTTGTTTAATAATGGTTCTCGCCACGTTTTTACTGAATGATGGTTAATTTGGTGTTTTTTGACAGTTGTTCCGTCTTGGGAATGTGGTGGTGTATCCATCTTTCATCTACAGTTGCTAATCTGCGCAGAAACTCTCAGCTGAGAGTAAATGTGGCAGCGATCTTGCAGATATATATATTTTTTTATATCCAATTTATCAGATACTTACAAGATAGTTACGTATCGTATTTGACAGATACCTGTGAGGAATGACGCTTACTAAAACAGTAGTGGTACTGTGGCGTTTCTAATACTCGTAGATACACACACAATACACAAGCAAAAATAGTGAAGAACACCGAAAGGAAATTCGAATAAGCAAAAGCATCAGAGCCGTATACAATAGCGATAACATAACAATTCCACATCGGTTGAGTGTACTCCAGTTTAGAAATCGAATTCGTACGCGCGGCAGTGGCCTGATGTGTTAAGCATTGGTTCAATTTTTAGTGATTCTTACTGTCATAGCGTCAGTTCGAATCACACGTTCTTCACTATCGTCGCAAACGCTATAATACTATGAGCGCTATCTCTTACATATTCCAAGGACTTATTGACCTGCCCTCGGCTAATATCAAGGATTGTGTGTACGTATAACTTGTGAGTTGATAGGAAGGATTGTCTTTCTTTAAGTTAGATCTTGCATTTTAAATATTGAACTTAATTAAATCTTTAACCGTTCTTAGAACGTTTTTTTTCTAAGATATACAACTGCTAGACTTTAGAGCCACGGTATTTCAGTGACGCTTCGGTCAGCACCGTGCTTCCTTGTTACAAAGAAAAGACTGTTAACTTCCCTTTTGTATATGTAAATCCACTAAACACCTTTTTTTGGGACTTTTTACCATCCGATTCATTTCTTACCACTCTATTTATTTCTAGTCCACTCCAAAAGGTTTGTCGTATTATATAATTCAATGGAAATATGATCAAAAGAAAAGTAATTTCATTCCTTTCAAGGACGGTCCGCAAATTGAGTTAGAGAACAACTTTCTCTTCTTTCTTCTTACTTGGTAGCAGGATGTGTGACCTGTAATTATTTTTGGAATATTTTGGCCCTATATAACCCTTGATAAATGTTTGCTATAGGTAAACTCTGTTACACAGTTAACAGTCACACTCCAAAACATATACGAGTTGCGGCACCTGGAAATCACTTCAAGAGCTTACAGTCTTTTGAGGTCCAACTTTTAACCGCCAGCTCCAGGTAACAAAACTGATTACTAAATCGGTATATCTCACTAAGAACAATGCTTTCTTATCAGTAATATTTCACTACTATTCAGAAATGTATATAACGTAGTTTTTGTTTCCGACATGTCGTATGCTTATCAGTGTCTGCAACATCGTTAACATTTTTTAACCGGCATCAAACGCTGCCGACACCGTTCATAAACCAACGCAAGTAGGTTGATGGAATAGCCGCCATCACGCTACATAACTACTAATAAGCTTTTCCAATGCAAAGACCCTTTCGCTTCATTGAATAGCCGATAGGGTGCCTAATCACCTTTGTGGCCCGCCAAGCATGCAAACATAAACTGCCACAATTATCATTCCGTTGGCGTTTGTGAATTGATTTAAATTACTATGTTGCAGTCATAGTGGTATCGCTCGTGTGGCACGAAATGGCCTCCAAAGGAGTCCCTTGGCTCTTGCGAATTATAACGAAGGCGCCGCGAATATTGACACTACTTAATACGAACTGATTTCGAAAGTGCCTCGGAACATTAATAAGTAAAGGTTGGAAGGACATACAGGGGAAGGACTCACTTTTTATCTGTAGTTCTGCTTGAATCACTTTCCATATATGCTGTGAGCGTTGTTAAAACAGGTATTAGTAACTTAATAGCATTGGCGTTGACTACGTGAAGCTAACGTAGAGGATACCTATTGCTCAAGAAACATTTTTCACGTGCTCTAAACTGATTATTAATTTCCTTATGATGCCATATCACGTGAATGGAAAATGTGAGCGGAGGGAAACACGAGAAGAGTACCAAAAAAGTGTTTCTGCCATTCTGTATTTACGGCCGAGGGAAGAAATGGTGTTGCCGAAAATGTGTAGTTTTACCTAATGTCTGCGTTTTGCAATTATAAAAGGACCATTATACATTTTCCAACTGGGAATCTAAATGCCGAGATCCCCATGCAAATAAAAGCGCATTAAAATGAACCGCATGGTATTAAACTCGTGTCGAAATAAATATCTTAAAGTACTCCAATATCTTAAAATCCTTCACTAAAGCTGCAAGCGTTTTAACAGTCTTAACCACTGAGCCACGGAGACCACCAACGGCTTCAATATCATCTTTAATCAACTACTTTTATAGATCAATGGGTAAACAAACTGCTCCACTATCTAAATCGGATTCTACCGTTTATTCCAGCAAAATAGAAAGACGAACATAGATAAGAAGATGCGATTCATGACGTCAGTGTTTTGGAGTACTAGACGCCGGTGCAATTCAACATCAGGCAATAATCTACTCACAAAAGTACAATAGTTACTTCTCATAAGTAGAGCCAAAATTAAAAAGAGTAATTCCTTCGAGTCATAGAAAAGTTTCAGATAATATATCTTTGGCAGGAGATGCTGCGGTGGCTTTACAACAGATATACGAGAAGCAGAAACCATAGAAAAGAACAGCACCGAAGAGGGAATTGAAAAAGATGTCATCAGAGCCGTATGACATTGCAAAAGCATTGGATCTCACAGCAGGAAATAGTAAAGTAGTTGAGACTAATAATTCATTTCCAATACGCGGCTATTGATCTGAAGCGTTGCGGTTTTACTTCTCAACCGTTTCTTTGTGGGTTCGATACCCCGATGCTATAACGTAATTTGATTTCGGTCATCAGAACCATTGCATATCTTTTACCTTCGAACAAGTCGAACAACTTTGCCATACTTAAATCAAAACAAGCAAGTCGACTTCGGTTGGTAAAACGCTAGTCCCTCGCGAAGAGATTGTGTTAGAATGGCAATGAGGATGAATGCACATTTCTCAACCTTCAATAAACCCTTTTTGCATTGGCTCTGTGGCGTTTCTGTGGGGGTATAAGGATAGATGATGTGACAGCGTATGGCACGTATTCCTTATATCTCCCATCGATCCGTGGGAAGAATTTGTTCGAATAATCACGTCCGAAAAGAGTTGCTCGTAACCCCAGGTTTATCGTATAGCCATTCGTCTCTCAAAATGCGGCATCGATTTATGTTCACCTTTATTGAGGAATGTGTAATTGTAAACATTTATGGGACGCACGTCCACTTCCTGGTTGTACCGAATCCGATGCGCATATTGGACGACATCTCCTTCGAGTGGATAGATAAATAAACGATTGAAGTCTAATTCGAATAAGTGAGTTAAGACACCAAAGTAATCAATAAAAAAGATAACAGATAGCACTGCCAGCAAGCGTTTTAATTTATTGAAAATATTCACTAGTAAGAATGTGGCGATTCCGCCAGATCCCACGGCTCGCCTTCCTGAAAAAACCCCCATAACCATAACCCGGGTCTGCACCAGCTTTCGCTAATGCAATTCGCATTAGCATCTTAGATGCTTCACGCATCAAACAGACCCAATTATTATAACCCTAAAATCCCTATAAAGAAAACTTACCTTCATGCATCCCTTCGCATACAATTTTTCATAAGATTTCTTTGTTTTCCTATTTGGTATTCTGAACCAATTCGGCACCAGACAAATTCCTGTAAACAAAATAATTCGGATGGCAATCAATGTAACCGTCATGACAGGGACCATAAATATCGCGCCGTCTATTTTCCCAGCCGCGTCATATACCATATATACACATTGCCTGGCAACCTTTTTTGTTTGTCTTACCAACAAACAACCCAAGCAGCTGCATATAATTAGCGCAATAGACGCCGAAACCAAATTCTCCAGCATTTCCTAATGCAAATATGAACCCGGTTTCTATTGCAGCCAGAGATGCCATAAACATCCAATTTGCTTTTAGCACCTTTTTCTCCTAACGTCGAAAATAGCGACGAGGCATCGTATAACCATGACCCTCATTAAAGAGCGAACCATTTGGTCGCCTTTTCTTTTGTCCTTGCCGCCTGCTTGTTTCGCTGTTCCACTGCACGTGTGAATAGCATTGATCTCAACGATCCCACACATACCACCATGACCTGTATTACAAGATCTGGTTTCCTATACCACCAAGAGAGACTTTACGTTTCCCTGGTGGTAGGTAAAAAACGATATCCTTATTGGTGAGGATATCGTTCGAGTCTTATTCCAACTATCGAGCAGTGCGCGTCGTCTTTTAACCACCGCCGCGTGCACCCGGAGGTGTCCACACCCCCGAGAGTTAGTAACGAACCATTTTGTCGAGTTAGAGTTGAGTTTTTCCGAGCAAATCCATTTGTGCAAACGGCAGACAAAGAAAGAGTCGAGACATTTTCCGATACAATTCGTGCGTTTTCTATAGTTCAGTGAATTTGTAATCATTATTAAGCCTAAAACGTAAAATTATAACTTGTACCAAAGCAGGGATCTAAATTGTAATAGAATTTAATATTTAAACATACAAATAAGATGAACTTAATGGAATTGGAAGTGCACTAGTAATAGACAAAATTGCCGAGAACAATAAAAAGACCAATACAAAAATAGTGTGTTTTACGTGTTTACTTTTGGCGTTCGTTTTGTTGGTTGGTTGCGAACAAACGTGGCGGCGTTTCGTTCCTTTGCCGCGGAACCTTAGTGACAATACACCTGAATGAAGGACGGAGGAGGAAGTGAACGGAGTGCCCGTGTATTGGCACAATACTTCCTACCCCACAAGAACATTCCGATGCGGTCACACAACACATAACTCAGATAATATTTCTAATAATTATTAATCGTCACTTTCAACCACACAACGTACTGGTTGAAACGACTTATTTCACATAAAAGTCGGATGTCCGCGGACGGACATGAGCATGCACACACGGCGGCAATTAGCGACACCACCTCCCTTGGTTAAACACGTTAATCGACTGACTTGAAAAGGGAAGAAATTGGATACAACCAAAAGAGAACATACTTCTGCTCTCTCATTGCCACGTTCTTCGATGTGTGGTAGGTTACATCGGTAATCTGATGATCGAAGAGAGCGGGACAATAAGAGAACAGAAACACGATGTACGTTGATCCTAGGGGTGGATTTGGTTGTATGTGCATGAATCAATGTAGTTCTGAGCGGAACCCGTTGACCTGATTCGGTAGTATGGTGAGTTCAGTGTACATTGATCCATACGAAGACAGAACTGAGAAAGAGAGGGGAATTGAGCTGATAATATTCACCTGCAAAAAGAGAACATTGATCCCCAGCGAATGAAGTGTCTGGAGAAAAGCCGAAGTAACGCTAGGGAAATATTATCACGTGATTCTATCGAATGTGATGATAAATTTCCCCAGCGGATCTGCAATGATGCGACAACTTCGTCCGGCTGGATTTGGTTGTCGCTAATCGATATGGACACGAGTTGCCGTATGGCAAAAAAGGTAAGCTAAACTCATTTATGCATTGTCTGCGTGGTACAATGAGTTTAGCTATGTGTCCTTGGTGGAAACATGCTTTGCAGGTGAACAGGTAAGTAGGGGAAAATGGGGTTGATTTGACGCGCTGAAAGGCGGTCGAAATTAGATAGGAAATGTTGGTTGGAATTGTGGGTTGTTTCTCATGTAGAATAGAGAAACCCCCTACAGTTCCGCCAGATCCCACGGTACGCTTTCCTTAAACACCCCATAACACCCATCTTCCCATATAATTTCGCCAATGCAAATCGCATTAGGCACCTGAAAACGCTACACGCATTAATTGGAGAAAAGCTATAGTCGTAAAGCTTCTGCAGGAGAATTCTTACATTTTCAAGCATTCCTTTGCTTACAAATCCCCTGTAAGAGTTCTTACTTTCCTTATCATAAATTATCCTGAAAAGAAAAACCCCGATTCACATATCATGTAACCATTCCAGCCAGAGATAATGATCATGGCGTCGCCTATTCCCAGCTTCATTCATGTATACGATAAATTTCTTTATATATACATTTAGCTGGGGACGTTTTTCTCCCAGCACAATGTGCAACCCAAAGCAAATACGCATTTCGCGTCCCTTGGCATCAATCGAAATCCAAGCATAATCAATGCAAATGGGTATTCAATACGTACCCTTTCTAGCGATGCCATAAACACCATTTCCCAGTAACTTCGCTAAAACCAATTAGAACATTTTCACACCGGAACATCGTCTCTTTGTTTAGCCGCACATGTTCCAACAAAGATTCCATTGGCATCCGACGATTTCGGTTTTATTTGCTTTACCGAAATCGTATCCTAGGAATGCACTTTATGTCTTTCTTTGTTCTAGGCACACATACCATCATGACCACGATGAGCGAGTGAGCTCTGAACGAGCAAAATATCGTTGAGTCAAATTCCATCGTTCGACCCGAGCGGTTCGCGGCTCCATCGCTACCCTGGTGCGCACAGGGAAGCGATAATGGAGAACAATCGTTTGTGTCATGTTTTACAATACATTAAAACAATAGCGGTCATCACCAGCCACAAAATGTGTGTTTTATTTTCACGTGTGCTTCGTAAAAATTAAATAAAAATTAACAACACCAAATCAGTGCGTTTTATTGCGGAGACTACCATCGGCCCGTTTTCCTTCATTCTTTGGTGACAATTTTCTGTGAACATTTTGCTGCGGTGTTCGGTGCGAGGACTTAATCCTTGGAGCTCGTGTTTTCGTATGCAGCGGTATAAGTGATGGGGAAGAAGTGAACCGTGTGCCCGTGTCGGGCACAATACTTCTCCTCCCCAAAGCTCCTTGTGATGTCTTTTGGTGTCTCAGACTTAGGATGGTCTGAGAAACATAAAAACAAAGGGATTTACAGTTTGGCCTTTCGTGGAAAAGAGTAAGAAGATCTCCGACGATATTATATTATTATGGTTTAACATAGCCGAATGTTAACCCAATTCGATTAGCATTCTTTGTAGTCTACTTACCAAGCAGTGAAGCAATTTGAATTGAGATATATATAAATAGTTGTAGGTGGTGCGGTAGGGGGGGGGGGGGGGGGGGGGACATACAGGGCAAAGTCTCTGCTTTCAACCCGGCGAAGGCCAGGACGATCCTTGTCCGGTTCAATCCAAGTTGACATGTAGTCTCCACGTGACACCCCGGGATAGACACCACCCACCAAGTAGTGAACCAATGTATGCAGCGACATCCTCAGAAAGGTTGGCGCAAAGCTGGTAACCTTGTGGGGGTGATTGATGCGCCGGACAGGGCACGGATTGCACTTTATCCCCAACGATGTTTCGACGAAAAAAAATTGTTCACCAGAGAAGAACGTTAAATACAACGCACTGGGAATTTTGTGGTTTTTATGTTTTCTCCTTTTTTTTTATTCTGGTATATTAGAATTCCTTTTAATTAGATTTGGTGGTGATCCCAGTCTATTTTTCTTACAAGAAAATTTATTTTTATAATGCACAATTTAATAGGAAACTTTAGTAATCGCTTAATTACTTTATGGCGAAAATAGCGAACAGAACTAATTCTTATCAGTGACTTGTGGTATTTTTATCAATCTTTATTTGGATCACCCTATGGGTTCATCGATAAAACACCTCTCTTGTCCGTTTCTTATTTATTTATTTTTTTCAATTCGATTAGAAATACTTAACAAGTTATGGAATAGTTACTAAATCAAACAATTAAACTTCACTTAGATCGATTAGTTCGCTGGATAACGAATTGCTTAAAGTTACTGAATTGGTTACTAAATCAAACAATTAAACTTCACTTAGATCGATTAGTTCGTGGATAACGAATTGCTTAAAGCTACTGAATTGGTTACTCAATCAAACAATTAAACTTCCCTTAGATCGATTAAAAGGGCTTTGCGCAACGTGACCGACTCAATTTGAAAATCTGTTGAAACCTTCCACCAGGGCTATTAATTTCGGACTTGCATCTCTTGGGCCGCCCCACGAGAGATGTGTATTTTAACGTGGGGGCACGACCTACCCTCACGGAATCTAATTCGCGATTACCAATTTCCTCGAGGCGATGGAATACCACACATTCGATCATCGCCTCGATGACCATATATGGTAAAGTATCCCTTTGCGTTTTGTTCAACACAAAAAGGGGTTGAAATGCACACACGATGTTTGCTTTTGCAGTTCATCATGTGTGTCCGCAAGTACACAGACACAACACAGATCCCATTCAAAGCTCGCAGCAGGTGCGAGTATCTCTGCTACAAAAGGGGTTGAAGTGTTTGCACGATCAACGTGTGCGTAAGGTATTATTGCCGATCGTGTACTTTCCATTTCCATAAATGCATATGTTCCTTGGACATCATTGTGTGGAACTTCTCGCTGCTTCGGCGCGCTTTGCCTGCGTCTCCTGGTATACATCGCCACGCGCGTGTGTGCGAAAACGCTTTCGTCTTATGCGCATGGATAATGTCAGGGAATTATGCCGAACACGTGATGTTGTATCGAACCGTATTTTAAGGGCATTTGGCTGGTGCCAACAATTTCGCTTGTCGGTCGGGTGGTCGATCGCAGTGGGTATAGACGACCACAGAAAGGAAGAAATATCTCCTGTGGTATGTGGTAAACACATTAGGAGGTATTTCTTTGATACATGTTGGGCAATGTTGATTGCTGCATGTGCAACCGGATTTGCCTTTGGTGAACATGGTCCGCTTCGCACGACTATGCCCTTGTAGGGAATGTCTGTTGTTGCTGATATATTTTTCATATCAGCAGACATTATGTTTCACAGATCTTTCTGTGATTATGGTTTGCCTAAGACAGGTAGGTACGTGCCTTTTATGAAAATATGACGCTTGTGAAAATGGTTACCCGGTGGTAGATGAGCAGGTAAGTAGTGGCGTCACAGACTCGACTCGGAACGTGCGCGCACTGGTAGGATTGAATTACGACTCCCTTTAATTTTCGCAATTATATTTGGATTCGTGCGGCAGCGTGACTGACCGCGATGGAGATTGGATAATGACTGATTTGGTTAGGGGTGAAATTCTGTGTTCTCGATTTTGCACACAGGACAACCAAAAGAGAGCACGCCTCTGCTCTCTCATTGTCACACCCGTCGAAGTATGTTGAGTATCAGTTAATTGATAACATGGAGAATGAGAAAACAGAAACACGATGTACTGTGATCTCGAGGTGGCTTTGGTTGTGTGTGTTGGTATCAACAGCTGTTTCTGAGCATGGCCTACTGCCCCAGTGTTACGGCTGTGATGTACTCAGAGAGCATTGAACCGTATTGAAACAGAATTATGAAGGAGAAGAAAATTTAGCTGGCGCTATTCGCATGCAAAAAGAGATCATTGATCCCAAGCGAATGGATGATCTGATGAAAGTCGATAGGACGCTACATCGGCTAAGGAAATGGTACCGTGGGAAAAACTCTAAGGAATGTTGGTAATTACCCAAGCCAATGGATGATGAGGCAACCGCGTCGTTTGATTCGACTTACTTGTCGCTAACCAATACGAATGGAATTTCCGGTGGAAATCTCATGGTTAGAGGAATAGTATTGCCGTATGGCGAAAATGGTAGCTGAACTCAATTATGCATTATCTGCGTAAGATAATGAGTTTAGCTATGCGTCCTTGGGGAAAACATGTTATTTCAGGTGAATAGCATATAAGGGGTATGGATAGGTATGACGCGCTGAAAGCGGTCGAATTAAGGTATGGAATTTTGGGTTGGTTCTCCATGTAATATAGAGAGACCCCACAACCTTGCCCGGAAAAACGAATTATTATGGACAATTTAACAATTCTCGGATATGGACCGGATACCGGTGAATGGACTTGCTAAATAAGGCCAAGACCAGATCGCAAATTGTGGGCTCGGAAAGACGATTTTACCGACTGGAAACTGTTCGTAGAAGACAAAACGTTGGTGCGCGGCAGAATCACCACCTGTGGAAAAAAAACCCTAACAACACATTGTTCAGTGGTTATACAATCCATATTATAAAACACACACTTTAAAATTAAAAATTCACAGGTTGAATGATATTTAAGATTGACAGCTCTCAATGTAACAGGGCTATATTTTTCAAAGCACAAAATAGACAACCCACCATTTTACTATGGCAGCAGTTTCTTCTTCTCATTGCATCACCATTGTTCAAAGCTGAAACATGAGTATATGTATATATTAAAAAGTGCTCATACAATCGCTTCCCTAATCAAAAAGGAAAAATTAACAAAAAATGTTAATCTCCTGTTATCTGGATCTGTGTTGGGGCGATAAATGAACTGAAACGGTGCCTGAAGAAGGTATTCCCTCCCATAGAAATCTTGTTCTCTACAACGCAGTTTCAATTCACCACCCAACTGTTTAATTTACAATGTAATTTAATACTCTTCTTTTTTTACATCCTTCTGGCAATCGGGTATCTCTTACGTAATCACAGAGACATTACTCGTTATATTTACTGTCTTTATTCCTTCCAGCGCCATTAGGAAAAAAAAAGAAGAAAATAGATCAGATTGCCCCCTCTACATTTGTGCTAAAGAAAAATTCGCAAATGCAGAACCAATCTTGGAAAGGAAATTCGTTTCTTTTTAATTCCTTTCCTCTTTATGAAATGTTTCTATTTTGCTATAATTTTTCCTTCAGGGGGGCTAATTGAAATGGAATTATATTATTCGATGGAAATCGGCTTCTACTCTAAAATTCTTAATTAGGATGTTAGCTGGCATAACTCTGAATGGACTTTAGCTGACTGTATTTCGCTGATTGATGTTTCTCGGAGTTGCCTTTTCACATCTATTGGAATCCTTGACGTTGTGTAATACAGCGTTACTGAAAACAGCAACAAAAGAGGATCCTGCAACGTGCGTTCCACAGCTCCTTCGTCAAAATTTATAGCAAACTTAATTGTGTCCTAAATTTGGGTTGCTCCGGGTGAACGCACTACGGATACCAGCTTTATGGATTCATTCATTCTGTGAGGACAAAAGCTCGAGGATTGTCGACGGTAATATATGCGATAAGGGAAATATATACCGGCCATTGCTCACTGGACAATTGTCCTCGCAGAAGGAGTAGCGTTTTATTTTTATTTGGTATTGAGACGATTTGGCTTTTGTTGTGGCTAAAGAAGTTTTATGAGAGGGTGGCATGGAAGTAGAAAAATGGGACTCGAAGAAGGGGTTACGAATGTCGAAACAAATTTAATGTCATACAAACGAATAAGTGCACCTTAAGAAGCTGCAGCAAAAGCAATTTTCTTTTTTCATTCATGGTACTTTGGCTTAAGCAACCAACGAGGTGAAGTTATAAGTACCACTAAACCAATCTTTTACCACAGCTACACCACTTGACCAACTATGAATAAAGTTTAACGTTTTCTTTTTCTTTTTTCTTTTTTTATATTGCAGTTATTCAAGCACATAAAATAGCAGCGCATACACGAACGTGCTCATCAGAACATAATTAAAGACTACCCGGTGAGCGGTTTTAAAGCTATACAAAAACCTTGGATTGCACTATGCTAATGAATGATTAAAAAAAAGACCATTATATATTTAACAAGACATTATAGTTTCTATGGTAAACTGCAAAATACCATTAACACGGATTGAACCGCCATAAAATTCGGTAAATTCAAATGAAACCCACAACACTTGCAATGAAAACAGGGTCGGCTTGAGACACTGGAACACAACAAATAGAATGGCGAAATTTTGACTCTTTTTCTTTACAGGGAATGTTCGCATAAAATAGATTTTAAGGTATCCTTAAACGTCAAATCACAGACGAAAAGATAAGGAGAGAGGGGAAAAGGAGGAGTCCATTTGATATGTCTGTTTATTAAAACGCAGATAATAGACTATTCCACAGTCCTGAGATTCGACCGTAAAATGATTTTCTGTGAAGCTTTCTGCAATGACCGTGATGATAGTTATGGAAAAGAGATAGGAAAAATACATTTGCGTTTCCAATGTGTTTTTCTTCTCGCCATTGCATACTAACGTTATTTTAGAATTGCAGTGCTGGTTTAGAATCCCCCTGATCAAATATAAGATAAAATATGGGACGAAGTGAGGAACAAAATGTAACAATAAATGAAGGATCAAATATGGGACCGAATATGGGAACTGTTGTATACGAATTGAGAAGGCGTACGCCTTCAATTGGGTTCAGGTATCTATGTATGTACATAGAGCATGTATTGGAATTTAATTAGTTGACTTCTTATTTGGTAATTTGGACATGTATCTGTTATCTCTTTTCCTTATTAAGAGAAACGAAAACAGGAGGTAAACTCGGAATATCATGTTGCGTACATACAATTATCCACCATCATCTTGTTACGTTCCTCTACAGAGCGGGAAAGCTGTGGAACTCCCTTCCCACGCGACTGTTCCCGGAGCGTTACAACCTGCAACTGTTCAAAAAGAACTGCAACAGTTATTTAATGGCATCTCGGGGCGCCCACTCGCCGCTATAGGTTCGCCTCTCCCGAGAGAAGTATATTAAAAGAAAAAGAGAAAAAACGGCTACAACCACCCATCCCATAAAACTTATCCCTTTGGAGCCAGTCTCCACCACTAACGGCGATACACGCCAAAAACTTCTGTGGTAATGTTTAACATGTGCACTTACACGGGCGCGGATTAAGAAAACACCCACAGATCGATCGCGAACGCCCACTGAATAATGCTGCAACTGTTCTCCAAAGGACAATTAAAACACGTCACGTTCGATGAAAGAATCTTTGTTAACAAGCTGAAGTAATTTTATTCAATACACTTGGTGGTCCATATTACTTAAAATGATTCACAGTATACTTCTTATTAGCAGGTGGTGAATATGCTAATTACACAAACTTTAGTTATTACTAATATAATTGAACGTATTTGTTTAAGCACCGTATTGTTCTTATTGATAATCAGCGAACGTATCCATTTAAGCACTTTATTGTTCTTATTGATAAAAAGGGAGCGGATTTAATTAAGCACTGTATTGTTCTATTAATAAACAGCTAGCGGATTTGCTTACACACTGCGTGTATTGTCCTATTAATAAACGGGGAGCGAATTTACTTAGACACAGCATTGATCTGGTTAACAACTAGTACATTTGACTCGATTTAAAATCCTGCGACTCCGATAACACAACGTCCCCGACACGTGTGGCTGGTGATAAGGTTAAAATCTGACTCCTCGTCGTCGACATGCACGCATCGTGATGAAGATGGATTTCTATCCATCTGGGAGGAGCCAACCCGATCCTCTCCTTGGTGATGGCGATCGAATTGGAAATTCCAATCGTGGAATCCCCTCTGGGACCGTACCAGTCAGGATGGCACACACATTCGTTGGAAGCAACGACAACCCGGTTGCGAAGGGTTGTTGAAGTCCGGACGCCGTGCTTCCTCGGTATGAGGGAAGAGCGTGGACTTATTATTTTTTTTGATTGACTGTTATGATTTTCCAAAAACAACTCACTTATAATTCACGTACAACTGGCTTTTAAGATTTCCCGATTGCGACTATTCTGTTTATTTACAAAGTCAATCAAGCCGAAATCTGCTTTAGCGCTAATTATTATTTAAACAACAATAACAAACAATTATTTAAAGTTAATAATTAATAAACTTAATATGTTATTGTGACGCTAGCTGCTCCATAACAAATCATTCTCAACCTTTCTTTACGGCTGACAAATATCAACTGAACTTTTTTTTCTATTCTATTTTTTTCTCTCTGACTTTTCACATTCAATTCGGACGAAAATCCAAGTTGCTATGTTTTCAATAAATAAAAAGGTGCAGGTTATTAAGTGTGCTGTAACTGGTAATATTGTGAATGTTTATGAATGGTATGTATTAAGTGAGAATGTAATATATGTTAAGTGAAGTTTTTAAGGATGTGTTAGGAGATTCAGTGATAAATTTAATAAGGGTAGTATTCTGGAATACAACATCCCACCCTTCTTCGAGAAAGAAAATTATCCTTGAAGAGAATAATTTTCTAGTAACTATATATTAAATTAAGATTAATTAAAAACTTGGATTTTCGTTCAATTACATTACAAAGGTTTTCAAAATTAATCTTTCATCAAAGGTTACAATAATCAAAAAGTTCTTAATACTAGAAAAATAATCTATTTACATTATATATTAACTAAATTTTTTCAATAATCAAAAAGTTCTTAACACTAGAAAAATAGTCAAAATAGTCTATTTACATTACATATTACCTAACTAAATTTAAATATTTCTCCTTGGAACCTTTTGTTTTCTTATCCAAAAGTTATTATTACTTATTATATTAATTATATAATATTAATATTATTGTTTCAAAATTCTCATTTCCGTTCGAATATATATATTAATTCCAAAATTTCCAATACATATATTACCTCTAAAATTTCCTTTCTTTCCTTTTCCGTTCGAATATATATAAATTCTAAAATTTCCAATATATATTACCTCTAAAATTTTCTTTCTTTCGTCCCCCTCATTAACTTTTTTTTTTTTTTTTTTTTTTTTTTTTTTCCATTTCCGTCATTTCCTACAATTGTTAGATTATTTCATATATATGGAATAATAAAACAAAGGCCATTTGTTATGTGTTTATTTTTTCCTTAAATTTATGGAAATTTTTCCAAAACCTTTTTGGGCCTATTACTATGATTATTGTATAGAAATGCATAATACCAAAAATCTTCTTAAGAACTGATTTCAAATGTCCTAAATGATTGTGTAACTTTTTATTTTTTTGTATTTTGTGTTTGAATAAATGTTTATTGTTGAAAAAAAGAATTTGTAATGTACTTATATGGTTTTCCTTTTCCGTACCTATTTTAGTTAAATTATTATTTTCATTATTTATTATATCGTGTTTGAGTAAGTGTCTGTGTTTGTTTTCGTTGTTTAAAATTTTTTGTGTTTTCGGCTCATTGTCATCATTTTCTATAGCTTTAACTTCTTTAATTGAATTATTATTTTCAATTTTCATTACTTCGTGTTGCTGTTCAGTATCGTTATTTAAAATGTTTAGTCTCTTCGGCTCAATGTCATCATTTTCTATAGCTTTAACTTCTGTCGGAACGTTTACCTTTTCAGTCTTACTCACTGCTGATGAATCGTTTAGTTTCTCAGTCTCATTTACTGATTCGAATAGTTCTTCAGACTTATTAGCTGTTAGAACATCTTGGTTCCCAGTACTATTTGCTGTTTGAACTATTTCTTCAGTTATATCTGCTGTAGAAACATTCAATCCTTCAGTCTTTGCTGCAGAAAAGATTTGTTCATCAGTATTAGCTGCTGAACTGACTTGGGTTTCGACTTTTATTGCAACTATTGGGTTTTCAGTCTTTAACACTGCTGAATGTTCAGTCTTTGTTGCTGAAGTGCCGGGGTTGTCTATTGGGATAGCCGAAATATGCGGGATTTCTGTTTGTATATTTTCTGCAGGATCCGAATTTTCAGTCTTTAATACTGCTGAGTTTTCAGTCTTGGTTGCTGAAGTGTCTGCGTTGTCAATAGGGATATCTGAGATATTAGCGATTTCAGTCTTTAATACTGCTGAAAATTTCGGATTTTCAGTCTGTGTTGCTGAATTGTTTTCCAGAATGGGAGTATGAATCGGAGTCTTTATATTAGGGACAGGGTTATCTTCGTTTATATGGCTTGGTTTATAGGAGTATGTGGGCTCAGGGTAAATTTGGCTAGGAGCTTCATTAAAATGGTCGTTATCTATTTCCAAAGATCTAATGCTGTAAACAGAAAAATTTGGTCTGTCTTCCATCAATTTTGGTTGGCGTCAGGCCTCGTTTTCCGACTCTTGCACCCGAGAAAAGTGAACATTTTGTCTATCGTTTTGTCTATTGGTGGTCCTAGAATTTTCACCAAAACGATTTTCAGAGTTTGTAGGATTATTTCGGAATGGGTTACGCGTTGTTGTACCTTGTTGGTAATTTGTTGAAGACGATCCATTCCTAGATATCTTGTATCTACACTCATTCTCTGTGTGATTATTCCGACCACAGAAATTGCATACAATGTTATATTCCCTTTTTATGGGTTGTCTATTCGGAAAAGTGGACTGCATGTTTCGATAACATGTGTCCTGTGTATGCCCTGACTTACCACAGGTTTGGCAGACTATACGATTGAATGTAGGTTTTTCGTTATATTGATATGACCTGGAAGAGTTGTCCATGCGAGCCGTATGTGACACTACATGTGCAATCGACTGTTTTAAATTGTTTCCCCCATGGGCTTTAGCTAGTATCTTTAGCTGTTCGTTGTTTAGTCCATCCTCAAATGTTTGTACGGCCAATTTTTTGTTTTCTTCCATTAAGAATTCCCTAACCACCGCGTCTGCTGTTATTTCACACGTGGCAGAGTTTAGAGTCCTTAGAGCATTCGCGACTCTATCGCCGTATTCCCGGACGGTTTCTCTGTAGCGTTGTTTCAGAGAAATCAACTCATTGTGTGCCGTCGACCGAGATTGCTCCTCTTTATATTCCGATTCTAATTTTTCTTTTAAATCCTCCCACTTAGCGATTTGGCTATACCTAATCAGATCGTAAGCATGGCCCTCTAGTCTATTTTTGACTAGATCTAAAAATGTCTCGTATATATCCGGGTCTGCCTTCTTTAGGGATCTAAATAAAACGTCTCCCCCGGAAATAAATTTACCTAAGTCGCACGGTTTCCCATCGAAGGTAGGGACGATTCTGAAAACATCAGAAATTCCGACAGAAAGAGCCATTTCAGGGGGTTTAATGTGTATCTGTTGATAGTGGATTTGTTCTTCCCCCTGCCTAGCCGCCTGTCTCGTGTAATATGGACTTGTAATAGTGAAAGTTTAAAATAATGTATGGCGAAAATTCAATTCTTAAAATATGGTTAACTTAAAAATATGGTTATGGAAAAATTGGCCTTTCTTTTGGTTATTCAATATATATATATATATAGGAAAGAAAAATAAATTGGTCCCAAAACTGAAAAGAAAGAAAATTCGACGAGAAAGAAAGAAAAAAAACGGAAATGTCTTCGAAATACTGAAATGAGAATTTGCAAATAATTTAGATAGAAATTTCTATCCAAAAAATATTCTATTGGGATAAGGAGAGCTTCCAAGTAGAAAATATTCCTAAAAAAAAGTAGAGAGAAAAGTCGCTAAAAAAAATTCTTACTCTACTAAATGTTGTCGTTGTACTGTTGATAGCAGTCTTGAGTGTTGCTGTTTTGTTTTTTTTTTCTTCAGTTTTCCTTGGTTGTTTCCTTTGTGTGGTTCTTTTTCTTTTTAGATTTTTTTTTTTTCTTTGACGCCAGGCAGACTTCACGTCCTAAAGTTGATTGCTCATCCTGGTCTTTGCTGCTTTCCTTTTTTTTTCTTTTTATTTCGTTGTTTTATGTCGAGGTTTTTTTTTTTTCTTCTTATTTTGGTTTGGTTATTTCTCCTGTTTTTTTTTCTCTCTTTTCTTCTTGAAAAATTTTTTTTCTTCTTCTTATTTGGTTATTTCTCTTGTGTTCACTTTTCTTCTTATAAGCAATTTTTTTTTGTTGTTTTAAATTTTTGTTTACTTTGTTTTTCGTTGTTTTATGTTTACTTTTTTCTTCTTCTTATAAACATTTTTTTTTGTTGTTTTAAATTTTGTTTTGTTTAAAAAATTTTTTTTTCTTGTTTTTTTTTTCTTCTTATTTTCTTCTTTTTATTTGGGATCCTTTGGTTGTATCCCACCGCTGCCACCAGTGTTGAAGTCCGGACGCCGTGCTTCCTCGGTATGAGGGAAGAGCGTGGACTTATTATTTTTTTTTGATTGACTGTTATGATTTTCCAAAAACAACTCACTTATAATTCACGTACAACTGGCTTTTAAGATTTCCCAATTGCGACTATTCTGTTTATTTACAAAGTCAATCAAGCCGAAATCTGCTTTAGCGCTAATTATTATTTAAACAACAATAACAAACAATTATTTAAAGTTAATAATTAATAAACTTAATATGTTATTGTGACGCTAGCTGCTCCATAACAAATCATTCTCAACCTTTCTTTACGGCTGACAAATATCAACTGAACTTTTTTTTCTATTCTATTTTTTTCTCTCTGACTTTTCACATTCAATTCGGACGAAAATCCAAGTTGCTATGTTTTCAATAAATAAAAAGGTGCAGGTTATTAAGTGTGCTGTAACTGGTAATATTGTGAATGCTTATGAATGGTATGTATTAAGTGAGAATGTAATATATGTTAAGTGAAGTTTTTAAGGATGTGTTAGGAGATTCAGTGTTAAATTTAATAAGGGTAGTATTCTGGAATACAACAGGGTGCACAAAGAAAATTCGAATGCTCAGCTGATCAAACAAAAGGTCGGGTTATGAGGCTGGCGGAACATGCCGTCATAAATCATATGAATTGGTTTCCTATTCTGTTGGTATTATATCAACAGACTTCGATCAGATGATCGAGGTTACGATGCATGGGTGCATATTTATTTTAGGATACATTAATACAAGATATGTTGCCGTCGGGCGAAAATATCTTCTTGTGTTTACATTGAGTAAACAGGAGCATTCCGTTTCAATACCCAGCGTGGTAATCGTGGCTGCTCGTTGTTTGGACAACGTATCCTTCGCATGACCTGATGCGGCGATCGTTCCTCGATGCGGCAACGGATCGTATAATCGGTCATGCCTGTATGCAAATAAACATGCGTACTTAAAGGCTAGAGCCATGTTGTACACAGTACTAGGGAATATTACAGGCGTCGGAAATGGGTTCTTCTGTGATGTTAGGACAACAGGAGATTGCTCGCCATGGCCAGGGCTAGGATAAAGGTTTGTTTATTATTTAATTGGAAAATAGTTCGTAGGGTATGCTTATTAGAAATCTGGCTTGCAGGCATGCGAGCAAGCAAGTAGCCGACTTGTCTTCTTGGACCAACGGGTTGTTGGAACAAGGAGACGCAGGATGATAGGAGTATGTTGAGGAATATGTTGCCGCCCAGAGAAATCGCTCAGATTCCTAATTGATCCATGCAAAATGAACCCCCACGGTTTGGTTGAAATGCATGCTGTTGCTGAGGATCTAATTTTCAGATGTGGGATATTGAAAGGGTAGCTTAACGCTGCTCGATTGCATATAACTTGGCTATGGTAATTGCAGGTTAGGTGGGGTTAAAGCGATGGGTGGTTCATCGGCGCCTTGAAGAACCGCCACACATCCACTTAAGGGATGTGACATTACCTAAACCAAAAACATTAGCCCATACACCAAATTGTCCCACATAAATGGATAGCAAGCAAATCGGACTAAACGTTTAATTTGTGCTAATCGATTAAACCCCAAGCAAATTGAACTAAACGCTCAAATAAAAAACTTAGACATAATCATCGAACCAAAGGTTCACCACAAAAACCCCCTAAGAGCCAAATGTGCAGACCAGATGGCGTCTTTCAAACGAAATCGCTGAGAACCATAAGAATGCGCGCCAGCAATTTTATGACCCCTTAGAAAAATGGTTACCTAAAACCATTAAAACAACCAGCGCCAGTTTCCGTTTTAACCAAACCAAGTTAAAACAAACAACAGGCAATAAAACCAAGTGCACGTTCGCCTGGGCGCTATTGATCTTTCTCTCTATCGGTTCCCCACGGAAAAAATCCTTGCCCATTCGGTTAAAGAAAACAACATGCGCAATAAAAGCACTATTGGTTTTTCTTTACCCAAAAAAGGATCAGGCGGGAAAAAGGAAATATCCTTTTATCTGCCGGAGGAAACCTGATTTCGATCCTAAAGAAAAGAAAAAATGAGAAAACCACTAACGATGGTTTGGACTACAGATTTTGGGCCGAGACATGGAGACGAGTCCAGAACGGACACGAGTTGGTTTCTGATGATTCACCGAGACGGTCAGGATATTGTTCGATTAGGCGCGGTACAGTGTGTCGTCTTAGTAACTTCAAACAACGACTAGTATATGTTCGATTTAAGTTAAAATAAATATTAATGAAGGAATGAATAGAGAACAAACAGTGTTTAATTTGAAGTGTGTGTGGGGTGCAAAGAGTGGTGAAATAAAGTTATTAACAATTCCGTGGTGAAAAGAAAAAAATCTTTACAATCTTATGTTGACGATTCACTAAGTTTTTGATTCAATTTGAATTTTCCTATCCCGATTTTATATTCAGTTGTTTATGAAGAAAATTGATTATATTAGTATCTTAATCATTTTCATTTCGAAAACTTGGCTTCGTTGAATAAAGCTGTTCTATGTTTTGTCCACCAGTCTAATCTAATCAACTGTAGCTTGTTAATTATAGCACGCAAGGACTCAGCTGCGTATTCTCTTTCGTTCATCACTATCCATAACTTTGTCTCATGAAATAACAAATTAACAGTCTCACAAAAGAAGCTCAGACTCATCATGTTATTAAATTGCTCCCTTAGGATTTTCCGGCGCTACCAAAATCTAGAAGTCTATTCTACTAAACATTACATTGCATTTGTCTTGTGATTCATTAGATTTTGATTCGATTGCTACAGATAAAGGCGAACGCCTACAAACCGTGTGTCATACAAAGGACACATTTTCTAGATTAACAATCTTCGTGACTCAAATTGCCACTGTAATATTACTTTCCAAGGTGTTTTCTGCCTGATCACTCTCTCATTTAGTCCACCATCAGTCAAAGCAAAACAATAGCTCCTTTTGCTCAAATCTTCTAATGAAATATGTATCCTGTGCAGAATTACGTGAAGGATTTGTCTGAAGGTGTGTGTTGATTTAGGACAAGTTCTTTTCATGGCTTTTAAAAGCGAGCTGGATTACAAGTTTCATCGTAGTATAGGTGTCTTCTTAACACACAATTCTCAGGGGTTTGATTTCGGTTTTGTGGTCTCCTTGTCGGCGTCATTTACTAATCAAAAGTTCTTAGCATTACAACGTGAGAAACCAAAAGTAGAGAAATTTCAAGCTAAAACAAGTTACTTTAGTGTGTTCCTATAAAGTTTATTTACGCTCAGGTATAGGACCAACTAAATATATTTAATTCTCGGACTGGAATCTGTCTGGTTTTAAAATCACTGAAGATGACACAAGTTTAATCTAAACCTTTGTGCGACGGCTAAATGCAATTTGACACAAACATATGCCAAAGAAAAAAAGGTTATGTGGTCCTGATCAGCGAAACACAAAAATCATTTAATAGAAACATAGAACCTTCACAGTTGGCACTCGGACCTTGCCATATCTGCCAGGATGAAGCTCGACAACCTTTCCCATGGGCCAATAAGTTGGAGATAGTTGCTCGTCCTTCAGAAGCACCACGGCCGAGTTTCTTAGGTTTGGTTCCGGATGATACAATTTGTTGCGAGCCTGCAACATATGAAGGTATTCGTTCTTCCACTGGATATAATGCCTGCAAGTACTTCCACCGCCAGGTGATCGCTGTATCTCCCAAATCGACTTTGGAACGCCCATAACTGATTCTACAATTAAAAAATGACTGGGAGTTAACACTTTGGGGTCGCCAGGCTCCGATGGCAGGACAATAAGCGGCCGGGAATACAAGCCTCGATCTGGCCGAATACGGTACTAAACTCCTCGAACGTCAGCAAAGCATTTCCAATAACTCACTTAAGATGATGCTTCACGGAATTGATTCTTGCCTCCCACAAGCCTCCAAAATGAGGGGCGGCCGATGAAATGAATTTCTAAGTGCTACCGTTGGTGGCCAACTCCGTCATGATCCGATCCAGGGTAGTTCTCTGGTGTATATGCTCATAGACTTCTCGAAATTCTCGATATACTCCAACGAAATTGGTGCCATTATGGTCTCATAGGGTGTGACAAAAACCTCTACGCGCGGAGAATCTCTTCAATGCTGCCAGGAAAGACTCGCTGGTCAGCTTGCAGATGTATTGCCTTGGTTGCTAGACATACGAAGAGACAGATGTAGCATTTGACTCGCCTTTCGCCGCACCCTTTCCAACTCCGAACAGTGACAGCAGCTTCATAATCAACGCCGGTGTTACTAAACGGCCGTGCGGGATTAATCCGATTGGCTGGCAATGCGGCCATCTGTTGACATAGCACACGTCCCTTATGACGAACGCAAAATGTGCATTCAGCGATGACCCCCGGACAAGTCGTCGACTCCCCATGACCCAGTACTGGGAGTTCACTGCGGCGAGCAGTAACCGATTTCCAGCGTTCATCAGCTTCAAGTGCAAGTCCCTTACGCTGATCTTTCCAAGGTGATGTTGTCGATGTAAGATCGGTGGATGTTGGCGTTCGTATTCCATCTCTGCTTCGTCCAGTGATCCGGCCAGTCTGAGGATACCACGTCGATGATGATCGATTAAGAGAGAGCCGCCCGCCCTGAAGAGTGTTGAAGACGGAAGGGTCTTGGGCGGCCCGGGGGGTTCGTGATGACGAGATGGTCCCCTTCGGTGTTGGATGCGGTTATCGTTGCTGGCCGTGTGATCTGGGGCTGCGTCCATTGGCGCCTGTCCGAAGTTAGCGGCTGGAACAATGCGGTCGGTTGCGGGTGAGGCCGCTGCGGTCATTCGGATGCAGCGGTTGGGACTCGGTTGGTCCCTGGATACTGGGGAGCGCCGCCCGCCAAACGGGGCATTGCGCGTTCCGTAGTTGATAGTGGTAGCGGGACGTATGTACTGCATTCGGGTTCTTCGGTGTCGACGTCGACGACCTCTCCTGGTTGTCCCCTGTGGGGAGCTGTCAACAGTCGTATAGTCGACCAGTACCTCTGGGTTGGAGGTGTAAATTCGCAACCCACAAGGACCGGTCATGAGACTGGTCAAGATTTGCTTTCTATTAGAGATGTCTGGGCCGAGCGAAGCTGCACCCGTCAATATCCACCCCAAATGGGTGTCCTGGGGGATGATGTCCGAGTGGCCAGACTTCCTTAATTCTGCCTTAATGATGGCCGGGTACAGGTCGGCGCCGATGATCACATCCACCTTTTCCCTGGAGGGGATGTCCGAGTCCGCAAGGTCTAGGCCTGTTGCGACGGCGAGGTCGTCAGACAAGAGTCGAGGGGGTGGCACGTACCTCGACAGGTGAGGCAAGATAAGAGCGTTGGTCGTCCAGCCCCTAGCGCCGTCGTGACGAGACATTATCGTGATTGACGACTGAGCCTTCGCGGTATGGCATCGGGCGTCCCCGACTCCGTGAACTGGGGTGAACGATGTCCGACGGCGGAGACGCAGCCGCTGAGCGAGAGGTTCGGAGAAGAACGTTACCTCGGAACAAGGGTCCACCAGGGCACGGGTCTCTACTCGGCGTTGGTCCCCTGATTTTATGATGACACGTGCAGTAGCAAGGAGGGTCTCCCGCGGTTGATGGGCGGTTAAGGTATGCGAAGACACTCCAGGAATCTGGTAGTTGTGTTGAGTCGGGGCAGCGTCCACGTTTGGAATTTTGCGGTGATGCTGTCGTACTGGCGTGGAGCAGGGTATGATGTCGTCCTTGGCAATGTCGACATCGGCTGGTGGAGGAACAGTCGCGGAACAAATGTGAACCCATGCAGTTGAAACACAGCCGTCGTTGGTTGACAAGGGACTTACGCTGGTCCAGATTGAGTTCTTCAAATCCTGCACAGGAGCCTAAAGAATGTGGTGAGTTACAATATGGACAGATGAGCCGAGGGCTCTGGACTAAGGTTGAGTCGGTGTAGGGCGAGAGACGCGTCCTTTGGTTGTTTGGCTGGTGATCGCTCTTAGATCGATGAGGGTGCTCAATGGTTCTTCGGGGCAGCTCCACGAACTCTGACGCCTCAATCCTTGTTTTTAAGAACGCGTCCAGTTGTTTGTAGGTCGGCGGGTCGGTGGTGTTTGCCAATGGGAGGTTTGCCAATCACGACTAGTTCGGGGGTCCACGCGTTGGATTGTCAAGTGGACCATGATGTCATCCCAGGTCTTTACGGGGCGGCCAAGAGCATACAGGCTGTCAATCGCATCGTTGGTGGTTTCGCGGAGTGTGCGCAGACCTGCGGCTGACTCCTTAGCCAGGGCAGGTACGTTGAGGAGCGTAGTCAGGGCAGAGTGAATCAAGGCGCGTGTGTTGTCATAGTGGTCCGTCAGCTTATCCCAAGCTCGGTGATAGTTGTCCTCCGTCACGGGAATATTTTGAATGGTTCTGGCGGCCTCGTCCCGGAGACTGGACTTCAAGTAATACAGTCTTTCCACATCCAACAAGCGTTGAACACACCTTCCACGAACACCGGGTTCTTACTGTGCTGCGGGCTGGCGTCAGGAACAATGCGGTCTCCTGACGTGCACGTTGGTTCGGCGTTGTTGGGCTTCGCCGACTATGTTGAATGTCGTTCTATAATCACCACGGAACTGGTCACCAACTCAGTGTCAAAAATGGTGAGCCAAAACAATGGCATCGGCAATACTGCTTCACTCCCTTGGATTGCAACGGTGGTGGTTCCGATGGCTGAAAACCAATGGCTAATTATATGAAAAAGGGAAACGAATACCTCAAGAACGATGGAATCCAGAAAGACCAGAAATAATTCTCCTCCAGAAATCCACAAATAAATCGGGTTTGTTTAATGGTTCTAAATATTACTTTTATTAAAAGATTCAATTGATTTACGGGGATAATAACTAATTGCGATGTTGTCAGCAAGAGCAGCTACCACAAGAGAGTACAAACATAAATAAACGGTTGTCAAGTGACAACCGACAGCATTCATCAATGTCAGCTGATTGCTGACATTGTTAATGGTGACGCCACATCTAGTTATTGCGAATTCGCTAGTTGTTTCGAATGCGAATCCGCAACAATTGGGTAAATAAATTAAATTTCAGCTGGAGAAATGTAATAAATTTGCTTATTGGAATTTTAAAATAAATTGCTTGAAAAGTAACGCGAAACTGCATACATATGCGGAACAAAATTGAAAATCCTTTAGACGCCTAACATCTAATAATAATATGTTGACTGTATTAAGTATAATATTTTTACCAAACATTTCTATTTCTGAGATAAATCGTATAAGTTAAACACAGTAGTACAAACAATAACTAGATATTATTTGAGATGCTTTTAAAAACATCTTTAAGGAGCACAATTTGATTAACGATTGGGCGTACCGTACCCTTCTCTAATTTATGATGATAATGTCTACAATTTAACAGCCCTCTTAGTCTAACTGGTTGGAAACACAAGAAACTGGATATGTTTACGTCGTCGACTTACCACTTTCTCGAAGTTTAAATGTTGAAAAGTTGTTTAAATGTTGGTTGTGCTAGACACCCACGTTGAACCGCGACAACCTTTTTGATTGTGTTGTGAAAAGGTGAACGCTCGACTTTCTGGGACTTAAAAGAGCGAACGCGGTGACCGCGAAACTACGCACAACCTACTGAACAGTGGTGCCTCTAAAGGTGTCGGTGAACATTTAATAAATAATATCAAAAAGACTATTAAAGGGCAAGCAGAGCCCCACCCCACCTCTAATCAGTGCAAGTGTGAGTGCAAATCATCCCAGCGATGTCCACCGAATAGCAGCCTGGTGTCGCCGCAGGATCCTAGTTTCCCTACATCATCAACTACGTATAGCAGCCATAGTTCAACAACAGGTACCCTTCCATTTGTTTTTTTTTCGTAGGTTGTCCAATTAGTTATTTGTTTTGCTTTTACAATTGTTTTCAGCTAAAATAAGTGCATAATAAACAAATTTAAATGTCGAACTTTCTGTGTAATGTGAAAAGTTTCTTAGCCTGGCAAACAATCCGCTGTAAATAAGAAAAAAGAATCGAAAATTATCGCATCGACGCATAATTTTTTTTTCTGCATCATTGAAACATATACATTAAGAAAGCAACGCAACTAAGATAAATTAAACTAGTCGAAGCAACATTGTTAATAAATACAAAATCATTGGTGACCATCGACGGGTTTTTTTTTATTTCATATTAAAAAACGAACACGCTACCTCCAAAGTTTTGAACATTGACAATACAATCGCCCGCTTTAAAACAGGGACAAGTGCTAACACCCAGCTTTCTCTGACTTTAAAAGTAACTCGTGCCACCTACATCGGTACCTTTACTTGTGCCAAAAACAGTTTAAATTAAAGTTATTCTAAGGGCAATTGGAGCTCCAACGCATCTGTAACCATCACGGCGACGCAAGTGATACCGCCCGCCTCAACATTTCCCAGCGTTGGACTTCAGCACCTCAGGAACTCCAGACACCATCAACAACATCTTTCACAACACATCAGGTATCCTCCTTTTACTTTTATTAATTCATTTTTTATTATTCGTCCAGAACCACAGTACGGCATAACCAATCTAGAAATTAAGATTGCTTATTGTACTCAATAAATTTATATTTATATATATTTTTCAATTGTAAAAATAATCAATAGAAATTGTACAATTCAGATTTTAAGTAATGAACCAGTTCATGTACATTTATAAAAGAGAGGAACGACGCAATTAAAGAATTAGAAAACGAACATATTAGATGACAAACACTTTATGGTCCCAACTAAATCCAATTTAATGACACAGTTAATATACACCGAATTACACATACGCTGTCGTGCTATGCGTTTTGTGGTTGATTTTAAACGGAGTCAAATTTCATCCGGCAAGGAGAGACGTTGAGTCTCACCACAGTCTGTCGTAAAGAGTCCGATTTTGTGTCGAGTTATTGTCGGTGAACTTAAGTTAAACGGAAGCGAATTAATATTGTGTAGTAATTAATTACTTAAAGAAAGCTCGCCATATATACGAACTCGGGGTTAAAAACAGTGCGTTCGTGTGCCACGTTTTCAAGTATTTATATCTTTTATAATTAGCGATCTCAAGGGTTTTTGAAATGTCAATAAAAGTCATCACCCTACAAACCACGGTGTTTTATTTTCTGCTTTCTTGTGAACAATTACTTTCGTGACGTTTTGTGGGTGTGTTTCTGGACCCACGCCCGTGAAGGCGTATGAGCACCAGCCCCCACACATGATGCCACTGTTTTCTTGGGAACCTTTCCAAAATATACGACGTACGATTCGCGATGAATGTCTTCCATGCCTGGCATGATCCGATAGCCATTGCATCACTATGGTGGAATCGGTATATGCGAAGCATTGAACCTCCCCAACTTGAAGCGTCTTCTTCACGAAAGAAAAAAAGCTGAGCCAAGAGATGGGCTCCACATAACTCGTGCCTTGGGAGGAACACCTGCTTAACTGGGGCCACCTTTGCCTCTGCCATGATGATACGCACCTGGGAAGCCCCTTCCTTCTCAAATCGGACGTAACGCACCGCTCCGATGTCCCAACCAACGTGGGATCTTCACCGACTTCACCGCACATACTCCCTGGAAGTATTCCTTGCGCTCCCCCCGAGTCTCTTCATCCAGTGGGTCGTCCCAATCTACAACTTTAAGCCTCCGTTTTTGCAATACCAGCTTGGATGCCAATTCACTCCAAGCAGCATCGTTCCCTCGCTCGTGATGAACTGACACACTTCTTCAGCACATTGCGATTCAGACGACAGCCACCTCAATAATTTGTTGCAATTGGATTTCCACTTACGTAGCGGAAATCCTCCGCTCTTAAGAGCTTCCATCAGTTGGCCCACCAACCGGATTGTCTCCTCCGTGGATTGTACTCCGGATATACAATCGTCCATATAAAAGTCCCCTCTGATGATTCGCGCCGTCTCCGGAGACGATTGTTCTCTCCACCGGTATCCGGTCCTTATCCGAGGCTTGTAAAATTGTCCATAATAATTTGTTTTTCCGGGCAATGTTATTAGCCTTGCGCCAACCTTTCTCAGGATGTCGGTGCATGCAATGGTTCACTACTTGGCGGGTGCCAAAGTAGCTCAGCTATCCAGGGTTTTCACGTGGAGATCGCATGTCAACTTGAATTGAACAGAGACAAGGATCGTCTTAGCCTTCCCTGGATTGAAAACAAAGACCTGTAGATTCGTTCCCACTGCCGCCTTCCATCATCCTTTCCCATCTTTAAGTGTGACTTTGGGTATAACTTTAACTTCACAGCTGCAGAGCTATTCAGTGAAACAATTAATCAAAACAAAAGTGCAGTATTTCATTACGTGTTACCAACCACTCCTGTATTGTGTACGAGTATTCACAACCATACATTGCCTCTACGTATTTCCGATTCATGCATTTTAATTAGTTTGTACTTGCGAATTAGTTCATAAGACGCCGTACGACAAATTATTAGACCGGAACGCACGATAAATACACGTCCTATTTTGATAGAGAAACGCAGCTTGAAATGAAAATCTTCAACGAACCGTCAATTCAAAATATCAATTTACCCGTATATTCTGACTCGGACACATTGACTATTATAATTCTAGTAATATTTAACACCAAACAATACCGTCAATTTCCCGGACCTATGCTACCATCGTCTCTTGTTATTTGCATTCCAATTTAATAGTGTACACCGAATCAAATTTCCAAGCCTTAGATTGCATTTCAATAAAGTCTCTCGACATTTTACGATTAAAATATTCATTTCCCTCACAATACATGGAGTGACTTCCTGAATTCATTTGCAGGTGAATGTGTTCCACGGTTGACTGAATTCAAATCGCTGCATGGAGCCATTTGAATTAATAAAAGGTGTGACCGAATTGATAGGGTGTTAGAATTGGGAAGTGTCGACGTCACACGGGTTTGCTTTGGCTCCCAAATTAAAAGATTGCTAGATTCGTCGCATTTTCAAATATGTGGATTGCGAATGGATGTTATGAAACATTGATTAGTAGTTGAACGAGAAAAATTGGGATGACAATCACTTAGTGATTTGAATGGTTTTTTAACAAGTAGTATTTTTTGTCAAAGTGGTTTTCCATATTGGGCATATTTGGCATATTAATAATCGTATAAGAAACACTGCACTTAAGTAAAGCCAAGACCCTTCAAATAGCAAAATAAACCATTCAACTCATTATAACACTAAATCCAGCTTCCACAAAAATATTTATTATTAAATATAATTAGTGTCCAAACTTTAGAACATCACTGAGTCTAGTTAAATTAAGAAACCATGACATTAATCGGGGTGTAATGATTTTGTCCATATATCTACGAAGGGCGTGGTAAATGCTGGGAGTTTTGCACAACGAAAGAGCCTGCAATAACGTACTTATAGAACAATTAATATTCGTTTGAGAAAAAAGAAATCTATAATTTCACATCTATTTCAGGAGTTTATTTGATTCAAATACGGATCGTTTTGCTTTATAATTTCTAGTCACTTTAAGGATAATTTTATACTGCTCTTTCACAGAAGCACTGATCTCTATTGACGAAATACTCGACTAGAGGATTTTCACAATCTTCTTTTGATTTCAATTAATTATCACTAAAGGAGTTTTGCAACGATAAAAGAGATGGTGATCTCTTGGTGTTACGTATGAACTTTAGGGTTTATACGTCGAAATATCTCAACATGTGGGTCGTGGCGTTGTCCCGATGACACTCAACATGTCTCCATGAAACTTCTGTTGGCCGATTCTGACCCTTTCTAGTCAATCATTAGCTTCAAATGGGCCAATTGTTAATAATAGTGATCCGAATTTAATGTTTGACGGTTGGTGTTGTCTTTGGTGTTTGTATTTGATCTCTTTCCAAGCCCAGACAAAAGCGTGCTAGCTGTTAATCGTTGTGATATTGACTGAATACTCATCTCTAGTCTACATTCCTTTAAAAAATAGGTCAATTTAGTTCCGTTTGACGAGCCTTTACAGATGGAAATTCGATGCAGCAATTTATCTTTTTTGCCAACTCGTGTGACACTGAAACATCGGGCTTTCAAATTTCAAATTAGACATAATACACAACGAATTCAATTACACAGAAAACACTTAGCGCGTTTTTACTTTACACAAAAGTTAAAATATAAAATCATCATCATTATCATCATCATCATCATCATCGGCACTACAACCGGGATCCGGTCTTGGCCTTATTTAGCAAATGAAATTTGTTAAGTTTTCTATAATAATTTGTTTTCCCGGGCAAGGTTATTAGCCAAAAAATATAAAATACTAAACTTAAACTTAAATACCAAACCCAATTTAAATTGTGAATAATATATATAACATATAAAACATTTATACAAAGATACAATTAAAACATTAAACATAGAACTGTCGCGTAGAAACGCCTAGTTATTTAATCGACGATGATATCTCCGATAAACTTGAGATCGATCATCGCCATCGATTGAGTCATACAATAACGGTTAAATGGTATGGCCCAGCTTTCTCGTTTAATAACGGTGGATAAAAAACAAAAGAGCCGGCGGTATTTCACCGATGTGCTGGTCATTCGATAATGATAGTGGGTGTAAAACAGTACTTGAAATCAGTCGATTTTTACCATTTGACAGTTGATAACAAGATTGAGAGTCGTTATTATGAGGGCTGTTACGCACAAAACCCTACACCCCTGAATACCTACCTCTTTGGATCTAAGCTCCATCATTAATCGCGCATACATTAAATATCGCAATACCAATTCAATATCAAACAAATTGAACTACACGTTCAATTTGCCCATATTGAATTTAACTTGAATCCAAGACGTGAAAGAACGAACCATATGTTCAACACGCGAAATCCCCTGGATCCAAATCTGAGGACCAGATGACCAGCTTTCAAGTAAAGTTGTTGAGAATCATAAAATGCACGTCTGTAATTTTATGATCCTTTAAAGGTTTGCTTACCCGAACCATTTCCCGCAGGGAACATCTTTGTCGATTCTCCTAAAACAAATAACTTGCGCCATAAAACGAACCGCACGTTCGTTTTTAGCGCCCACCAACATAAAGGATCATAAATGTGCATTAGCACGATCCTCCGTTGATTTTTCCTGTGTGTTTCCTCTTTTGATCGCAAGCCGGGAAAGATAAAGAAAGGAAATAGCAGCTGGCAAAATGGTCAAGCAGAAAAAAGGACATATCCTTCGATCTGCAGGATGGGAGAAAAAAAGTCTTCGTTCGGGAGTTGATATTCAATTGTTGACCTAGACGGTCGTCCGCTGGTGGAGTCGGTTTATGACATTTGACCGGGACGGTCAGTTAGGAGTTCATTTTTTGGGGACGAGTGAGAAATACGGTCAGCGAATGTGGTGTTTAGTTGTACCGTTTGCAAAGTGAATGTCTGTGTAATTTATAATTAATCGAAGTGTACATTTTGCTAAAGTTGTTGTGTAAAGTGGTAAATGGTCACTCTAGATCTAAAACCAATTTAATAAAATAGAGTATAGAAACTATTAAAAACATTGTGTCTTTTTATGAACTACAGTGTGTGCATAAAGTGTTTAATGTGTGTCATGTTGTAATGTTACAAATTTATTAAAATAGAGTATAGAAGCTATTAAAATCATTGTGTCTACTATGAACTACCTAATGTGTGCATAAAGTGATTACGAATACACTGCCTGGTTATGTATTTGTTCGTTATCGTATCAGCCAGGTATTAAAACCAAAGTGTGCAGAAGTGTGTGGTGCCAACAAGAATAATAAGTGTGTAGTATCCCCAAAAGTATAACAAAAGTAGTAAAATAAACGAACTCGAAAAAAAAAGTTGTGATCAAAAATCACTACTCCCATCCAATTATCCATAAACCCAATTTTCTTCCTCAAGTGAATCAACGGCAAATTAAACCAAAAATCCATTTGTCGCACATTGAATCAATTCCCAATTACCCTACCATTTATCCCTAATCCCAATCATGGTCCCCAGCTGAATTATATCCGCGACAAATTAAACCAAAAATCCATCTGTCGCACATTGATTCATTTCCCATTAACCCTAACATCATGAAATGCCTAATTCCAAATGCATTTCATGATTTTACCTTCCAGGAATTTGTTCAAACAAATTCCCATATGCTTCCTGGAATCCCATTCCAATTGAATCACACACAAAATCTTGCTTGTGCTTCTTGGAAGTTGTATGCACAATTTTTAACAAATCTCTGTAGATGCGGAATATAAAAGGGCGGCGCATTTTGGATTCACCATCAACAGCCTGGATCGAAGGTCTCGTTTTTAAATTACTGAATACTGGCCTCAGTAAAACGCTGTGTAGTATCATCTACCAGTTCGTTCTGAACAGAACCTTTCAAGTTCGAATGGAAAGCTTTCCCGAACTTTCAACGCCGCTGCAGGCGTACCACGGGGCTCCATTTTAGGCCTCATCTTATTTAATATCTACACCTCACATATTCCCCACCCTGTGGATGGTAGAGTACACCAGATATGTTATGCGATGACGTCCTAGTGTACACATCATCTAAAAGCCAAAAAACTCGCAACAAACCGACTCAACCGTCATCTGGACAAGCTGTATCAGTATTACAGTCGATGGAAAATTCTACTTAACCCATCCAAATCAGTAGCTATAATTCTGAGTAGTAAACACTCCCAACCTACTTCTCGATATTCACATAATATCCAAATACAAATTGGAGGTACTACCATTAGACCGCAGAACAGGATGAAATATCTTAGGGTCATTTATACCCCAAAAATGAATTTCATCAAACATGTGACCCGCATTCTTCAAAGGGGCATCGGTCAGTCTAAGCAACTGCACAACATCTTGAAGTAGAGCAACAAAGTTGACACCAAAGTTAAGCTTCTCTGCTATAAGCAGCTAATCCGATCTGGAATATCATACGCCTTTCCCATATGGTCCTGCATATCTTCGGCCCAAATGGAAAGACTTCGAGTTTTCGGAAGAAAACTCCTCAGATGATGCACCAACCACTTTAAAACGCCTGACGGTCGCCATTACCCAAACTCTCACCTATACGAGGCCGCCTCCATTATCCCGATCGACGAGTACTTGCTATAATTAGCGTACAAGTACCTCGAAAGCATTTAGAACAGCGAGAACCCACTTCTACAGGAGTCCTGCGTTCTTGACCCTTCTCTCTTTCGATCTCTTCGGATCAGACCACCACAATTTCTTCTTCAGTACAAAACTGAAGAAAGCACCCTTCCCAAAAACATTCTCCTCTATAATAGAGGTTTCCTGGACCCATCCCATAGGGTATACTGCTGACACACTACAAACACGCACGCACAGTACAAGACAGCACAAACACACACACACACACACACACACACCGACCAAAGCACAGATTATCAGACGCCAAAGACGTGTTCTGTGTCTACTACTGCACTCAAGACCCACCAGTCTTGAACGATTTCTTTCCCGCCATCCCCCCATCCAAGTAGTTAGAGAACAATTGAACTAACCCTGTCCACACTATCCTTAGATACCTCCCTCCCCTTTCTTTTCAGATATCTTGAGACCGACCTCAACATCCTCACGGATGTGGGTGATTCTGGTTATCGGAAAATGACCAGAAGCAGAAACAAGATGAAGGACACACTTGTCCTTGTCTCCCTAAAGTCGACATCTCGCCACCCCATTTTTTTTTATTCACCATCATCATCACCATCATCGGCAAAACAACCGGAATCTGATTTTGGCCTGATTTAACAAGTCTATCTACCGGTCCCTATTTCGAACCAATGTTATCCAGTTTGGAACTCCCAAGGACGCCTTGGTTTACGCTATCCCTCCATCGCAGACAAGGTCTGCCACGCTGTCTCTTTCCATACATCCCGCCACAAAGGACTATTCTGGCAGGTTCGTCTTCGATCATTCGAGCTAGTGTCCCGTCCACCCGAGTCTACCGAACTTGATTTTTCTTACAACATTAGCTTCAAGGTAAATCGCGTACAACTCATGGTTTTAGCGTCTCCAGAATCCCCCCCTCACTTACGGGGCCAACAATTCTCCTTAATACCTTCCTCTCGAACGCGGCCAAGGGTTCAGAGTGCCTTTTATTGAGCGCCAAAGTCTCGGATCCATGCATGAGTACTGGTAGTAGTTTAGATGTTCTTGAAAATGTTCGGGATTTAAAGAGCCTTGGTAGACTATAGTATGCTTTGTTGGATTTGATCATCCGTTCACGTATTTCTTCTTCCATATTGTTATGGGCTGCTATTATTGACCCAAGGTAGTTAAAGGATTGCACTACTTCAAATTCGTGCTCCACTAACCTGATAGTTGGACCAACGTTAGGTGTTCTTTCCGCAGAAGTTGCCACCATGTACTTAGTTTTTCCCTCATTAATGTGCAGTCCTAGTTTTTGTGCCGTCTGCTTGATCTGGGTGAAGGATACTGCGTAAGCAAGTATCTGGTTGGACTTGGTGATAATAGTCCCTCTAGTTGTAACGCCAGAGTCACGGATTGCTTTCTCCTACGCCAGGTTGAAGAAGGGGCAGGCAGAAATTCGTTTCCGTGGTCGTCGTCGTGTATCCGGTCCATATCCAAGGCTTGATAAATTTTCCATAATAATATGTTTTCCGGGCAAGGTTAATAGCCTTGCGCCAACCTTTCTCAGGATGTCGCTGCATGTATTGGTTCACTACTTGGCGGGCGCCAAAGTGGCTATCCAGGGGTGTCACGTGGAGACTGCATGTCAACTTGGATTGAACAGGAACAAGGATTGTCCTGGCCTTCGGCGGGTTGAAAGCATTCAGAGACTTTACCCTGCATGCTCAGTCCCATCCCCCGCATTTTTATTCGTGATCGGTAGAAATCCCGAGGTCAAAAATTACACGATAAAGTCTCTGCCTATTACAGAATAAAGCCTTTGCCAATCTCTCTGTCCGTTTCAAATCAAGTTTTGGGACTTGGCGAGGTAGGTTTCGACTTTTCGCATCACCACCATCACATGTCGGAGACTAATTGGGGGAACCATTTGGAAAGGGCCTCTTACTGAAGGATCGGCTCCTCTGAAAGCCTTTCGCCAAGGAAGCAAAAAAGATATACACCTCAGCGCCGCCTTCACCCCAACCCCTGCCCAGTCAACTGGATTCGACACGCCGACAGCAGCGGCCGGCAGGATCCAACAGGCCTCTAGCCACCGGAAGCAACCCGGGCGGGCTTACCCAACCAGGAGGCAAGAAAAATTAACTTAGAAATATAACCCTACAGTTGTAAAACTAACGAACTCGAAAAATAAACTTGTGAAATTAACAAACTCGAAAAAGGAAGTCGCAGTTTTACTAAGAAAAACCAGAAGTTTTGTTGATTTTTCTCTCGGACTATTCGACCGCCTGTGGCGAAAGGCGGAATTAAAACCTTAAACAATTTGTAATCCATCATTTACCTTTTGTTTAGAGTTATGGGCATACATTTGAAAACGCAACATTCAAACGCCCCACGAACCTAATAAGAACACCATAAGAAAAGCACCAAGAATAACAGACTGTGACTTGCTCTCTGTGGAGTGAAGACCACATTGTGACGGTACACATCTAGAGGATAGTCTGCAATCGAGTACCAATATTATATTATCGATTTTTATATAGTGCAAATTATATCGCAACAGGTCGCCGTTTTGAATCATGCAGGTGATTTAAAACTGGTTAATAGTCGATTGTTAAATCCTAAGCGATGCTACAACCACTATCGAACCGGTCCTCCACCAGTTCCATGATTTCATCAACGTTTTTACGGATGACCGACGGATTTAACATCGAAAATATTGGAATGAAATCTACGAAACCGGAACAGTGGCAAATATGTTATGACAGTATCTATAACGTGCTTTCATTTTTGCCTTGATCAAGGCAGTATTGTAAAATATACCGGATTTTTGTTTTACTAACTTGCAAATTTTATACCTTATAACTGACAACTGAGTTGTGCAATCAAACAACTGCCAACGATATTTTTTTTAGTACAGTCCTGTGGCGGTTCCATTGAGGACCACTATTTACCTTTCCATCAATTAGTAAGAAAGTGCTTCCTAGAGCACTTAAATTCTATCGAAACAAGTACTATGGCGGTTCCATCGAACGCCATTACCTACCTAGCAATAAAGCATGCCTCACCACACTGCAACCGCCTGCGTGCGTTCTCCCCTTACAGGTTTCCCCCCCTATAATATGCATTCATCTGCGAAACCTACCTGAAGGAGAAATCCATTTATGCACTTACGGCAGCATCGCAAGGTACCATTAATTTCCTAAAGAAATGCGGTTTCATCAATAAGACCCGACATAAGGCTAACCACCGCAGGGCGCCGTCAATATTCATTGTTGGCAAGAAGCACATGAAACATCCATCTTCCATAAGGGCAATTTGGTTGCATCACCTAGCAACCAACATTGCCCGAACTATATCAATGAGATATACCCTTACGCGCCAGCCGCACACATGCAGGAGATCTTTTATCTTTTCCTTTTGCATACATGCCTACATCGATCGGTCATCCGACCGACAAATACATGATGGCATATGGCTGACCGCCCAAGAAAGTCGAGTTCTCCTATATGGAAAATTTCCATCAAGAATTCGACTGAGTGGAGATGCCACCAGGATGTGCACGATCAGCATAAATGCTTTACGCAGTCGCTGATCGTGTAAATACAAAATATTCGTCGAGATATTAGCACCAGCTGCAACCATGCCAGCTAATGTTCCCCTTGTGGATTCGGTTAATCCACGGTCCGCATACTGGATCGCTTCTGCTGCTCATCGTGTGTGTGTTTCACGCCCTTGTGCTGGGACCGATGCAAGGAGAATCATCCCCTTGTGTCGACAAGCCAAAGAGAAAATTATCTTTCGAATGAATTAATCCCGTTCTGTATTCCGTGGAGGCAAGTCGGGTCTCCACGTTAAATAAACCAATAGAGGAGTCAGGATTTAATCGTCATAGTGTACGGTCGCGCTATAAAAAGAGAGAGAGTAAAAAGTATCGGGTTGCGTCACACTAAGGAACATTTATATTCAACCTTCAGTGTGCATCATATTAATTTGTAAATATCCAAAGTGTTGCCAAACGGCGAACGTATTTTATATGTTATCTGTAAGTGAAGCTTACATTTTATTTAGTAAAAAGTTGGATTGTGATTTAAATTACGACGGAATAAAGCTAAGGAGAAAGCAAGTTGTTTATTTATTTATTTTAAGGACGGCGTTCGGAGATCAACCTCAAGTTTAGGTTCGGCTTCGTGACCAGCGACTATTATCTCAGGAAGCTAGTGAACCGGTATTCGCGTGGTACATAACTAGGTGTCGGGTAGTGGATAGAAGACGACAGAATACCCACAGTCCCCTCTTGAAGAAATCTATATTTATATCATCATCTTCATCGGCACTACAACCGGGAGCCGGTCTTGGCCTTATTTAGCAAGTCCTGAGGCTTGTTAAATTTTCTATAATGATTTGTTTTTTCCGAGCAAGGTCATTAGTCTTGCGGCAGATGCTCCTCGACGGTGAATCGAACCCCGGTCTCCCGTGTGTCAGGCGGGTATACTAACCACTATACTATCGAGGAGCTCTATATTTATATGCTCAATACTTTTCAAAATACTAGAGCCACCTACATTCTGTATTAGTCTGTAATAAGCCGAACGTTCATGACCTCAATGACTCGTATGTGCCATCGTTTCCTGTCCTGTGCACTCTTCTTCCGCGCTTCGCCCGGTCGTGCCTTATATTGTCCTTCGGGCCGGGTATGCAGCGCGAATTGGCAGCGACAGAATTGTACGTAGAATTCTTGATGGCAGACCAATGGCAAAGAGACCGATGGGAAGGCCACGACGAAAATAGGACTACAGCCGCCAACGACAAAAATTTTTTTTTTTTCAAACTTACATTAGTAAATACAATTGTGCACACATCATCATCATCATCATCATCATCATCGACACTACAACCGCGGACCGGTCTTGGCCCTATTTAGCAAGTACTGAGGCTTGGGGGGGGGGGGGGGGGGGGTGGGTGCGAACATACAGGGCAAAGTCTCTGATTGCTTTCAACCCGGCGAAGGCCAGGACGATCCTTGTCCCTGTTTAATCCAAATTGACATGCAGTCTCCACGTGACACCCCTGGATAGCTACTTTGACACCCGCCAAGTAGTGAACCAATGCATGCAGCGACATCCTGACAAAGGTTGGCGCAAGGTTAATAACCAGGCCCGTAAAAATGAATTATTATGGCAAATTTAACAAGCCTCGGATATGGACGGGAAACACGACCACGAGCACGGAAACGAAAATTGCTAAATGATTTAAGGATTTTTTCATGGAACATACGCTCACTATACAGAGCTCGAGCTGCACAGCAGCTAGCCGATGCCCTGTCCGAATATAAGGCTGACATAACAGGATTACAAGAAATAAGATGGACGGGGAGTGGTGTTTTTCAAAGAAAAGAGTATGACATTTATTACAGCTGTCCCGCAAAACACCATGTGCTCGGGGTAGGCTTTCTAGTCAGCCAAAAACTGAAGCCTGCCATCATCGGCTTTAATGCAATAAATGAAAGGCTATGCACTCTTCGCGTGCGAGGCAAATTTAAGAACATAAGCCTCATAAACGTTCACGGACCTACAGAGGAGTCCCCTAACGACGAAAAAGAACAATACTATGAGAACGTCGAACGGGCCCTCAATGCCTGCCCAAGATACGATGTGAAAATCGTTCTTGGGGATTTGAATGCGAAAATAGGTCGGGAGCCGGTTTTCAGGCACTACGCAGCTTCCCATAGTTTGCATGAGAACACTAATGACAATGGACTACGAGTCATCGAATTGGCAGCATCGAAAAACTTGGTCGTTGCGAGTACCAGGTTTCCGCGTAAAGATATCCACAAAGCCACCTGGGTATCACCTGATGGAGCCACTCGCAACCAGATTGATCACGCGCTGATAGATCGCCGCCACTCTTCGAGCCTGATGACGGTACGAACGTACCGAGGTGCCAACGTCGACTCGGATCACTATCTTGTTGGTACAGATTTCCGAGCGCGGATTGCCTTACGGAGACGTATTGCATCTGCGGATCAGGTTCGAATCAACGCGGCTGCCTTACGCAATGAGAACACCAGCAACACCTTTGGTCATGCGTTAAGACTCGCCCTCGAAGAGCTCGACGGAGGGAGAGTAAGTCCTGGCGCCAGAATGCCGGGCGTGGAAGAGAAATGGACACGCCTTAAGAATACTGTCATTAGTACTGCCAACTCCATCTTAGGCAGTAGTCGTAGAGATCGGAACGACTGGTTTGATGATGAGTGCAAACTAGCGACTGAACGTAAGAATGCTGCATACCGGGCAATGCAGCAGTCTCATAGGACGCGGGTACGCGAGGATAACTACAAAGAGCTCAGAAGATCTGAAAAAAGACTTCACAGACAAAAGAAAAGTGCCTGGGAAAAAAACCTTGTCTGTGAAATAGAGAAAAGTAGAGAGCGAGGTCCGCACCAGGCGCGGAAGTTCTACCAAATAATCCGCAGTATGACGCGGTACACACCACGCTGCACTTACTGCAAGGATAAAGAGGGTAATCTGATCACCGATCCTGAAGGCATTTTGGAGCGATGGGAACTGCACTTCAATGAATTGCTAAATGGTCAGCTCACAGAAGAATTGAAGGCTCCACCAATGCAAGACCAAGACCAAATGCTGCCGCCACCAAGCCTTGAGGAAACACTAAAAGCCATTAGACACTTCAAATCAAATAAAGCCCCTGGAGCTGATGGCATACCAGCTGAGCTGATCAAACAAGGAGGGACAGCGTTACATCACGCAATTCACGAGATCGTGGTGCACGTATGGGAGCAAGAGGAGATGCCGGAAGATTGGCGTCGTGGTATAATTTGCCCCATACATAAGAAAGGAGATATCACACTGTGCAGCAACTATAGGGGTACAACATTGCTGAGTACCGCCTATAAGATACTCTCCACTATCCTACAAGACCGGATATCCCCATACGCTAAAGCCATCATTGGTCAATATCAGTGTGGCTTCATCCCAGGCAAATCAGCAATTGATCAGATATTCACCCTTAGGCAGGCGATGGGAAAATGTCTGGAATTTAAGATTCTGCTTTATCATCTGTTTATAGACTTCAAGGCCGCCTACGACAGCATAGCCAGGGTAGAACTATATAATGCCATGAGAGAATTCCAAATAAATTGATACGACTTTGTAGGTTGACCATGACCAACGTAACTAGTCAAGTAGAAATAGCGGGATTGCTGTCCAGACCAATAAACATCTATAATGGACTCCGACAAGGGGACGGTCTGGCCTGCCTCCTCTTCAACCTGGCGTTGGAGAAAGCAGTCCGTGACTCTGGCGTTACAACAAGAGGGACTATTGTCACCAAGTCCAGCCAGATACTTGCCTACGCAGATGACATCGACATCATCGGTAGAACCGAATCGGCGGTACAGGAATCCTTCACCCAGATCGAGCAGGCTGCACAAAAACTGGGACTGCACATTAATGAGGGAAAAACCAAGTACATGGTGGCAACTTCTACGAAGAGAAGACCTAACGTTGGTCAAACTATCAGGGTAGTGGAGCACGAATTTGAAGTAGTGCAATCCTTTAACTACCTTGGGTCAATAGTATCAGCCGATAACAATATGGAAGAAGAAATACGCGAACGGCTGATTAAATCCAACAAAGCCTACTATGGTCTATCAAGGCTCTTTAAATCACGAAATTTATCCAGAACATCCAAGCTACTACTGTACAAGACCATGGTCTTACCTGTACTCATGTATGGATCCGAGACATGGGTGCTTAATAAAAGGCACTCTGAACTCTTGGTCGCGTTCGAGAGAAAGGTCTTAAGGAGAAATGTTGGCCCCGTATGTGAGGGAGGACGATTCCGGAGACGCTACAACCATGAGTTGTACGCAATCTACCTTGAAGCTTATATTGTAAGAAAAATCAAGCTCGGTAGACTCCGGTGGGCGGGACACCTAGCTCGAATGAGCGAAAAGGAGGCTGCCCGGAAAGTCCTTTGTGGCAGGATGTATGGAAGGAGATAGCGCGGCAGACCTTGGCTGCGATGGAGGGATGGCGTAAACCAGGACGCCCACAGCCTGGGAGTGCTAAACTGGATGACATCGGCTCGGAATCGGGACCGGTGGAGAGATTTGTTAAATAAGGCCAAGACCGGATCCCGGTTGTAGTGCCGATGATGATGATGATGAGGCTTGTTAAATTTTCCATAATGGTTTGTTTTTTCCGGGCAAGGTCATTAGTCTTGCACCAGGGGCTCCTCGACGGGGAACCTAACCCCGGTGTCAGGCGGGTATACTAACCACTATACTATCGAGGGGCCATTGTGCACTCAACTGACGTGTAAATTCTATGTATGTTGTTGCTATGGTATACGGCTATCCTGTTGTCGCCTGCTGGGGTAGTTTCGGTTGGGTGGCTGACGGTTGAGGGCTAGTTGTGCGACGGCTGGGCGAGTGTGTCCTTTTCCTGTCGCCGACCGCCATGATTCCCTCAAGGGGGTTGGCGATGAACTCGTCCGCCGCGAAAGTTAGGTCTTCCGTGGATTGGGGCTTGAAGTTTCTCAGGGTGTTTTGGGAGTTCTCGGGAGGAATGGTTTCCATTTTACCAGCAGTGCTCCCTCGTCGATCTGTGTTCCAGTGAGAGCCTTCATTTTCTGCCACAGTTGTGAAGGTTTCATGTCGCCGAGTTGGAGCTCTGTGAGCACTGTGTGGAGCCTCGTCTCTTCGGAGTCGGTTGCGCGACGTGGGATGCTTTTCTTAATGGTCCTGTATTCGTCCGCTGCTGGTGGGCTGTCGTCGACGGTGTCGTTCATTGCAAGCATCCCCTCGGATTGCATGAACCACGCATGGGCAGAAAGGTATTAATTGTACCTTTAGCATCGTGTCGGCCGAATCTTGTGCGGTCGCGTATCTGGGGATGAGGGGCATGTTGATTGCGATGTCACGGCCTGCCGGTGACCGGGAGTCCTTTGTTGTTCGGTTGCTTCCAGCGCCTTTGAGCTTTCTTCCTTGGAGTTCCGTGTTGGCGTGTTCGTCTATTTATTTTTTTCGGTGTCACCAGTTTGGTGTCCAAATCCTCAAACGGTCTCTAGCGTCAACGATGGCTCCAGATGGTTGCGGCTGATAACGGGCTCCCAAAGATGCCCGTCCTCGGCGGCGAATGATCTGCAATTCCAGCGAATTCCTGTCAATTATCCACACATGTAGTGTTTGTCACACGAAATTGGCCGGAAAAATCGGTTCCCGCTCTACGTATAAGCGAGGCACACGTAGTGCCACCTCGACTCAACGCCAATTCAGCCGTGACTTTCGTTTACGTGTGAGATGAAGTCAAGGGATATCTCCGTTGAGTAATGTTATTTTGAATTTTACGATGTTAATTGTTCCGTATAGGATTGAATTCCGATAAATAACATTATTTTAAGTACTACAAGTGCACAGTCGAATGCATCGAAAAATGTATTCAGAGCGCTAGGCTGAAGTGATTGGGCACCAGTGTACGAGCTACAAAAGTTTCCGATCGTAAGGCTGGGGAAAGATAGCATAATTTTAATAGTTTTGACTGAAAGCAGTCATGCTCAAATAGAGTTAGGAGGAGAGGCACTGATTGTATCACTATGGTAAATTCTTGTTCCACGACGTCGAATCTGAATTCGAAACTTCCGGATTGTTACTATTAGTCCATTCGCTCTCAGTAAGTATATCTGGTAGTCCTCTATCCGTTTCTGCTCTCACTCATGGTAATCACTTTCACGTATTTTCACTTTCCTCTTCCCCGTTCATTGCCTAGTTATACCTTTTAAAAGAAGAAAAATACAAATAAAAAATTGTCCGCACTCAAGTCACCGAGAAGAAAACCACTAAAAACGGTGACACTGTTTTGTCAATGTTTTAGTATTGGTCTGCATATCGATTCTTACAATTTTCGCGTAAATATTTTTATTTTGATCCAATGAATTTCGCAACATTGTCACATTTTTTACTCCACATCCACTGCTTCCAATCCGACTGTAACTGGATAGCACCTTTGCCCAGTCATTGTCGGCATCAACACTTCTCAATAAATTTGAGTTCAGCAAATTTGTGGAATTTTTATCACTGAAAATCACAGTCCAAATGGAGGATTTGTGTGACGGCGTCATGTAGTCGTTGTAAGAACATTCGAAATGCAAATAAAACCGTTGAAATGAAGATGCAATCAAAAAGTTAATTTGTATGCAAATAACGTCAGTTTGTTCAATGGGGAATCGATGGAATCAATTTAATTAGCCCAGCGTGTGTGGGTCCTCCGCACTAAGGACGTCCACGAGACTGTGTTAGTTTTTTTCTTTTATATAGCATGGATGTACAGTGACCGTTCTAGTCCGATTGAACACCGAATAAGGGCGCCATTTACCATACATTGAAGGTTAAATATAAATAATGAAAAGCAGCACTGTTGTCGAGTGATGGACGAGAATGACATATATCTGAACATGTTGCACTTACTAGACTTTCAATTAACACACAGGCAGACGTGCACAAGGTAACATATAATCAGAAACGTAAACGTGCAGCCTAATTACTGTTTACGAGCACAGATTTAATAGATTATGTAGCCCTGAAATCCAAAATATATCGCAATCAACCTTGTGAGCAGAAGCAAGTAGGCATTTAAAATAGCGACTAACCCCCAATATGACGCCTAGGTTGCGACACTGTATGATGTTTACACGTAATGCTTTCTTCAAATAACACTCTGTTTTATCTCGGTAGAAGGTAATATTTTTAACCGTGTGGGGTACTGTGTTGTACATGAGTAGTTTTTTAAATGCCTTAACAAAAAAAAAAAATTATAATAATAATAATAACATTTAAAATCCCTTATCATTGGATTCAATAGAGAAAATTTTAATGCAAGGACACCTTAACAGAAAATAAAATTTAGATTTCGTTAACTGGCCTTCCTCAGCCACCTCGGCTAAAATAAAATTGCCAAATGTCTCCTGCTATTTGTAGACAGCCTTAACAGACAACTGTATACCGTTGTGTAATAAACTTACTAGAAGAATACATTGATGTGAAATTTTATCAAGTTACAGAACTTGAAATCTCAGGTTCACTGGATTGTCACATATTTGTTTTAGTTGGGAAATTGGCGGAAAGGTTGTCAAATGCAAAATGTTAAATAGCAAAGTTATTATTATTATTATTTATTGGACTGTAGGAACGCGGAAGCTCATGACCTCACCGTCTCGACGCCATCGTTCCCTGTCCTGTGCACTCTCTTTCCACGCTTGACCAGCCGATCCCATCTCCTCAAGATTAAACTTAACACTGTCCCCCCATCTCATTCGCGGCCGTCCTACCAGTCTCTTTCCCGTTGGTCTACCGTCAAGAATTCTACACACGGTCCTATCGTTGCTCATTCGCACTACATGCCCGGCCCATCTGAATCTTCACGACCTGATTACTCTCAGTATTGTAGGTTTGCGGTTTAGCTCTTCCAATTCGTGGATCTGGAGTTTCCTCAATTGTCCTGCCTCCTCGTCATATTTACCGCCAAAGAAACCCCTTAGAACTTTATTCGCGAATACGTGGACTTCGTTTTGTTCCCGTTTTGTGAAAGCCATGTTTCGCATCCGTTTAGAACAATCGGCATGATTATGGTTCTATAGACACGGAGCTCTATGTCACGTGATAGCAGTTTGGATTTCAGGAGTTTACTTACTGTGTGCCAACTAGCGTTGCCGGAGTGTAGACTTTTGTTAATTTCCTTTGACATTTCGTTACTGGCCGTCAGTATCGTTCCCAGATATTAAATTATTTAACTTTTTCAAATATCTTGCCTCTGACGTTAATATGTGTTCCCTGAGATCCACCTGCTCTCGCCGTAATCATGTATTTTGTTTTGTATTCATTTATTTCTAGGTCTACCTCTTCTGCCGCTTCCATGATGATTTCACGCCCAAAACAGAGATGTCATCCGCATATGCGACCACTTCTGTGACCCCGTTCAGGGATGATCTGGCCATGTTGTCGTCTTGTACCTTTCTGATGACATATTCGCGCACAAGGTTAAAAAGACACGGTGCGAGGCCATCCCCTTGTTTTAGTCCGTCCCGGATTTCAAATGGTTCTGGGAGGTGGTTTTCTATTCTAACTCCCGTTTCTCTTCGTTCATGCAAATTTGAATGAGGGTGGCACATTTTTTCGGGATTCCCAGCTCAACTACAATGTGGTAGAGTCTTTGCCTTGCGACTGAGTCTTAGGCTTTTTTGAAGTCAACGAACAGTTGGTGAAGCGTCTCTCTGTATTCCCATTTTTTCCCCAGCAGTTGCCTTATTGTGAATATTTGGTCGCTTGTTGACCAGTTCGTACGGAATCCGCATTGGTGGTCTCCCAGTATTTCTTCTGCGTATGGTGTGATTCTCGCCAGTATTTGTATTTTGTATGTGGTTGAGAGCAATGATATTCCTCTGTAATTTTCGCAGTTAGATCTGTCGCCTTTTTTGAAAATGGGGACGACTATTGAGGTTTTCCATTCTTCGGGAATGACTTCCTTATCCCATATTGTTTTAATCAGTTGGTGGATCTCTCGAGCGGTTCCTCTCCTCCATGTTTCCGATAAGGTTTTCCTAATTAAGGATGATGCTTTGCCTGTAAGGAATTCTTTCCAGAGATTTTGATAATGCATTGAATGCATGAATGTTAGCGAATTCTTTACAGGGGGATTTGGGTGGTGCATCCGATTTTCTTGGGAAGGATATGTTTGCAGGTAACTGCAGGTTTGCAAAGGGAGTTGGGGTTGAAATTGTAGATGGATTTTTGCGTAGTTTTAAAGAACCCCCGCAGAACCAACAGGTGTTTGGGCAAAACACAAAAGGTGCTTGCTCAGGATTGCTCTGATAACCTACCACATGCCAAGTTTGGCTTTGTTAACTGCGTTCATCGACGTTTTCATCTCACTCTTGTGTTGTGTGTTTAAAATATGTTTTATATGAAAGTATGCGTAGTGTGTTACTCACGTTCAAATGTCAAAAACCCGCCGTATACTTAGATTTTAATGAGAGACGATCATGAATAGTACTGCACGAACTTACTAGGATGCAAATTAACTCCAAATCGGCCATTAGAACACAGACGTCACTTATTCGGTTTGAACCCGTTTTGTAATTATTATTATAATATAGACATGACTCAAGAACATTTAGTACATGCACGAACCATTCAGCCGTAATTAGTCAATCAGAACCGGTGTGCCCTTCGGTATACACTAAAATCGAATTGTACATGGACAGAAGAAAAGCAGAGAATTGTCAAGCATAGGATATTAAGCCGAATCATATGACTCTCGTGGCCAGAGTCTGCGGCATTCAAGGCCAATATCACATCCTTTCTAACCTTTTTTCGGGTTGCGTTGTGCTTTGACATATACTATTGTAAACAGAAAAAGTCCTTCTTGGACGAGTTAACGCATCCGCCAATTACGAATCATCGCATATTGTCTTTAAGCAACATGCATCATATCTATGGAACAAAAGAAGTTGACATAGGGTATCTGCTAATGATGAATCGGCAAGTGTCGGAGATAAGAAGTGTGGGGAAGAGGTTCTGATGCCGATCACGGGCACTGTTTCACTTCATCCCCCAACGGAAGAGTTCTCTAGATGACACACCGGAGAAGACAGTACGACAGCTGATTCCAATGATGGAGCGGACACAGAACAGCAAAGACAATCACTCTGATATAGTTTGTTTATAATTTGGTTTTGTTTAATTGTTCCTTTTAATCTCCTTTAATTAAAATACCAATAGATTTTATTTACACATCAATTTTCAATTGCATTGGGCGAGTAACATCTGTACTTTACAAAAGCTTATATCTTCACTAATTTTATCTTACAATAATGTTAAGATACGATGGTCTTTGGTAACATTAACTGTAATAGGTCAAGCCGTTTTAAACTATTTTATCGAGTTGAGACTTTTATTTGATATGTACTTGAGGATTTAACACAACTGAGCACTCGTTCGCACAATCGCAGAGACTTTAATTGACTCACTAGTGGGATTTACTGGTTACTTGACTTTACCGGCTCACGGAAATTGGTCGACCCTCGGCGCATGTGGTCTCCACTGGGGATGCAATCTGACTCCACGTGTCGCCCTGCATGATGCAGAGCCAACCCGTGATTGAGGTGGATTTCCACTGGTGTGGTGAAAAGAGAAATGACATTTTTCATTCGCCCGGCAACCAATGAAAAATCGATTTGAGTCTCATTGGAAAGATTCCCATGGTGATCGTACAGATCAGGTTGAATGTCCATGCACTGGAAAGAAGGACAAACGAAATTGCATCGGGGATTGGGAGCGAAGTAGAGAATCTAACCTAGGCAGCTGTACAAACAAATGTTAATACAATAAAGGCCGAAGGGCATTGTTATCGTTTACAATAGGGAATATTGCCGGACAAGCAGAATTAGATTCTTCTGTTTATATGTTGTGTATACAATACTCGAAATTAGTGGCAAGCGTGAGAATGATGGATGTTTGTTGATTAGACAAACGGAACGGGACGTGACCATTGCGATGATTGTTTAGATAAACCAATCATGGGTCGTATCGAATTCGATGATTGATTATCGGTTAGACAACCGATCATGGGCAATTAGGCTTGCAGTTGGCAAACAGGCAACTTGCCATGGCTTTGTCGTTGGGCCAACGGATGGTTGGGCATATGTACACAGAAAAATTATTGTGTACACGATGGACGAAAATTGACAGCAAGGAGGATCGAAATGGTTCATGAAGATTCGAAATGGTTCATGACGAATGCGAACAGAAATGGTATTTAGGTGGGCTTGATGCTGCTCGATTTCGGGTGAGGGATAATGGTTGGAATGTATTTTATTGCAGGTTGGGAATGGGGAATTGGGTTAGGAAAATGGGTGGTTCTTCAGGAGAGCCTTAAAGAACCCCCCACAGAAGTATGCATCACCCCAACGAAACAAAGGAATAATGATAACAGAATAGTAGCCAGTAAACCAAATAAATGTAGCCTTTTATATCTAGAGAATAATAAAGTACACAGAGTGCGTTGAGTAGCTCCTAAAAAAAATATCTTGTTATTCCATTTTTTTTTTTTATTAGACGGGAATAGAGAGAGGTGAACCTGGGCGCCCCGAGATGCCATCAAATAACTGTTGCAGTTCTTCTTGAACAGTTGCAGGTTGTAATGCTCCGGGAACACTCGCGTGGGAAGGCAGTTCCACAGCTTCCCCGCTCTGTAACGGAACGAGTTCTGATACAGGGATGTTCGCGCCGTCTGGAGATGAACCACAAACGGGTGCGATCCGTCGGATTGTCTTGTGAACGGAGAGGAGTATAAACTCGGATGAATAAAATGCAAAAGTTAATCCCTTTTTATGATTCACAAAGTGTAATTTTTATTGACTGTATGGAAAATGGAATAATTAGTTCTTATAGAAAGGAACTGGAGTGGTAAAGGGTAGGCCATTTGGAGTTTCGGAATAGTTTTTCGGTAATATTTAATGTAACAATAATACGAGCACACAAATTATTATTTGTGAAGTGACTTTTCGTTAATTTTGAGCCTTCCAAATTTGTTTTAACCACTTTAGTATACATGGACTCTCATAAGCCCTACAGGGTTGCCAAATTCCGGGTTTATTGTAAATTGTCCACCCTACAATTTCATTCAAATATGTAACTTTATATTAGTTTTATAGATTGGCTATTATCCAAATCGACATATTGACCCTCCAGTATTCATGCCCAGTCGCCCACCCGTATGCCCTTTCAACATCTTAGAATATTACGATTCCCCTACGTGGTGCGCTAAGTGTCAAAATTTCCCACATTTCCCTTATAGTGCTCAAATACCGTCATCAAATAAGGAATCAAAAATGCATATATTGGATTGATCATCCCACATCAGTCTCTGAAAACTGTATGTCTTTTTTCTTTTTCCGTCTGGCCTAACATTTACATATGAAAATACATTACTTAATTCAAATGTACACTACTCTTAATTGAATCAGAAGTTTGCCACTGATTAAAAGCACTTTTTACCAAATTTCAGGGTTCTACGGTAATTGGTAGTTTTGCTTTTGAATGAACAGTAGATTATCCGCTTATCACTTCGATAACATTAATAAATCCGAACATTCGCTACCAAAAACTTCGCCGTACCATCGAATGCCTCACCACAATCTTATTTCAATTCCAACCTGATGCGAGCCATTACTACCCCGAGGTTTTAATTCAACCACAACGGCATCACAACTGTTTTAATTGAGCATTTTAATCACGTTTTACAATTAATCCCGACCAAATTTCGGTAGTCAGCTTCTCTGACGAACGGCGTATTTATGCAAATGTCAGGGCTTTTACGGGCGTTGGTAATGTGATTCTGCTTCATTGCTGATGGTACTTTGGCGGATAGCGCTAATTGCTTCGGCAAGGATAATGGAGAATGAATTTGTTTAGTTATGGTTAGACGCACTTCTTCATTGGGTGAGCTGATTGGAATTGAGCGGAGTACCTGCAGCTATCCGGCCCATCAATTATTTCCGATCATCGTTAGAGAGGCATTTAGGACAGAAAAAACTAGTTAAACCTCTAGAAAACGACTTCTTCACTACACTACTTGTTTTCAACAGCCACTTAATTGTGGCAAAACAGACCTAGACATAGTTGGTCCACACAGTATATATGTATTATTACTGTACAATGTTGCTCTTTAAAAATGAAATCAAACTACGTTCGGTCTTGCCTTTATCCTCTTCAGAACGTGCTTGACAATCACGTGGGAGAATGTCAAAGATTTCATATCCGAATTCCTCGCATTCTTCTGCAAACTGGGTGTGACGAATGAGAAAAGTAAAAACAGGTAAAAAGCACGAATTAATTCTCAGAATCCATAAGTCCATAGTCCTAAAAAAGAAATTAGTGTGGAACTAATCAACTCAACTGACTGTCTATAATCCACCACCGATACGAAACTTCCTTTATTCACAATAAAAATCACCATGATTTATAATTGGTGTAATTAGCAAAATGTTTGATACATGGTTATCGTCAAAAAAGAAATAACAACATAAACTGCTTCGAAACTCTAAGTCTGTCTAAAAAAAAAAAAAAATTTGTCTGGGGCTTTAATACATAACCGCCACAAGTCCTCTCGGAGATCACATGGTATTATTCCTCTCAAAAGATATTTTTATGGAAACAAATAAAGTTAACAGAATTATAATATCACCGTTCTAGTTCAAATCACACACTCATTGCTTAAAAAAATCAAAAACGAATATCATTGTCGGAGTTTTGCATGACAGCAAATAAGAGGTTCATCCTCTGCCCCGTAATTAGCTATAAAAACAAATTGTTAAGCAATTTCAACCGACGACGACCACGTGAGTGTGGTCCTGACATTATTGTCTGCCATGCCATTTGTCAGATGATATTTTGAGTGAGACATCAATATTAAAATTGTGCCATTGCAGCAATTTGCCGGCTGTTTTTATGCCACAGCAAAATGAGGGGTTTTGAATGAAATTGGTTCCACAAGAGGATAGCGATATTGAAAATTACGGTGTCTTGGATTCACAATCAGTAGACGAATGTGCCGGGGACGATGCATACTTCATTGGGAGGCCAATTCGTTACCATTCCCCACAATATATGGTATTTAGTTCAAATTTCGTGCTTGACTGCCTACTGTCACTTGAAGTCTTGCAGTGCAATTCAATTATAGTTCAGTTTAATGGGACTGCCGCTTTTTACAATCTAATTTAAGAATTACCTTAGGGGCGGGAGTTGGACGCAAGTTAGTGAGAAAGATATAGGAAGCGGCACTTTAAATTGGGGGTGTGATTGGGTGGAACCATTTAGGAGGTAGAGTTTGTAATTGGGGGTTGTGAAGTAAAAATCGAGCATAATGGAGTTAGTGTTGACATTTCTCAGCATCCGCGTGGGGATTCATTAAATCCGGAAGAGGCGCCGTGGGAGGAATATAAAGAAGGCGGGGATTTCGTAACTATTGGGAAGAATTGACTTGAGTAGATAGGCGTAGTCGGCCGATCCGAAGAGCAAGAGATGAATGAGCAGAATGTCGGCTGCTAGGACTCTACGCTTCTGAAGAGTTTTTAGATCAATTAATTTGAGAGGGTTAATGCAAGGGGCAGGATATAAGGGTTCTATCCCTGACCAAGGAGAGCGAATTGCGAGAAACAACGTTGATTACGAGGGTTGGAAATTTACTTCGACCGGCATTTCACAACCTGGGGGGCTTTCAGGAACATCTCGTCAATATATGACGCTCTCACAAAGGATCTCAAGTTCACCGATCGTTTGGTCAGTGGTTAAGGGTTGGTTATAAGGGAAACAGGGGCTAGGCGAAGAAAAGAAATGCTTACGAGAAAAAGCTATAGATAGGCGTTTGGCGATGTTAAGCATGAAGCTGTTTATACCACACCAAAGCGAGAAATTATCGACGTCAGTTTGCAGCAGTGCAAAATCATGTCGTGAGGCGATGATATTATAGAACTTATCGTCATCAATCTTTCAAGATATGTACAAGGTGAATGAAAGCATTCGCCGAAATCACGACTTGGAGGACAGAATTCTACTGAATCACCTGCACCCCCGAAATGAAATTTCTTGGGGTTTCTCTATTCTACATGAGAACCAACCCACAATTCTTTACCTAATTTCGACCGCTAACAGCGCGTCACATTATCCCTTATCCCACTGTTCGGCTATTTTACCTGTAAAAGAGCATGCTGAATTCATTATTCTATGCAGATAATGCAGAATTGAATTCAGCTACCTTTTTGCCATACGGCAACTCCATTTTTGCTAGCCCCTGAGATTTCCATCGGAAATCATATCATGTCGGGTAGCAACAACAAGTCGAAGCAAACCACGCCGTCGCATCATAGCGAAACCGCTGGGGAATTTATCAAAATATCTAATTAGTTTTCATGATAAATTACCCTAGCCAATTTGGCCTCACTTCGGCTTTTCATCAGATCATCCATTCGCTTGGGATCAATGATCTCTTTTTGCACGTGAATTCCACCAGCTAAATTTTCCTCTCCTTCGAAATTCTGTCTTTCTATAGTGCGATGACCTATGAGATCATCACTAGGTCAGTAGACCAGTCGCATACGCGGCTGTGATACACACACACTAAGCCAGATCAACCCTGGGTTATTGTGCTTTCCTTTTGATTTCTCTATCTTTGCTACGCCCATCGACGTCGAACGAATACACAAGTACGTTTCTACCTCGATGAGTGTGGTGAGTTGAGGAATGCACAAGAGAGCATGATTACCATTGGCAGATTGATGTGTGAAAGCAGAAATCACAATGTCCACCCTAATTCAGAGCAGTCACATCTCAATCGTTACAGCGAACAGACGCGCTGCCGCTATAAGTCGCTAATCATTCATCATCGTGTCAGGTGGCGCCGTTCGTGCCAAAAAAAATTCATTGTCGTAAAATTGTCACTCAACAGTGTAAATACCAATGGAATTAAATGAGCAAAGTCACAGTGTCGAGAAAGAAGTTTTTTTTAACTTGTATATTATTTATAAACAAAAAAACAATTTAATAATATTTTTAATACGTCCTAAGTTAAGTGAAAAGAAAGCAAAGCAATACCAATAAAAGAAGGATTAACATCAAGTAAAGACAGTTCATTTTATTTATCGTCTGTTTCTGGGGTGAACTATTTTCTTAGGAGACTTAATCGTCGAGGGTGAAGTGAATACTTGCCATACGTTGGCATTCATACTACACCCCCACAATTTCACTTGGCAATCGGAGAATCCGGGTTTTACCGAATTCAGTGACGGTAATCTGTCAATTGACATTAATGCCAATGGTGGGGCTAAAGCCTTTTAATCACAAGGGAAGGAATCCAGAGTATCTTCGAATCATTAAGAAGTAAAAAGTCAATGGGAATAGATGGAGTACCTAACATCGTACTCAAGAACCTGCCCCCTAAGGCAATAGATATATACACTGTCCTGTTTAACAACGCGTTGGAAAACGGCTATCATTCAGCCCATCCAAAAAAAAGGGCAAAGACTGTACAAACCCAATGAACATGCGTTCGATAAGTTTACTGCCAAGCATCAGTAAAGTATTTGAAAAAACCATTAGCAAAGCTCTGGTAAAATGGGTAGACGACAACAACATTATTCCAAATAACCAGTTTGGCTTTCAGGCGGGTCATGAAACTACACATGCCGCAGCTAAACTGGTCTCCGTCATACAATGGAATAAATGTAGGAACCAATGTACAGGTGCCTGTCTGGTCGACTTGGAAAAAGCCTTTGATACCGTCTGGATCGAAGGGTTGTATTACAAACTGGTCAGGCATGGCATACATAAGCCTTTATTATATGTACTTTACGATATGTTAAAGGACAGGAGGTTCGTGATCAAAAATGGTAATGTGACCCCTAATGAAACGTATAATATCAAGAATGGCTTGCAACAGGGCACGGTACTCTCTCCGATTCTTCTTAACATTTAAAGCTAGTTATCGTGGGACCGCATGGAGATAAACTGAAGACCAAGAGATTAGTTAAATACCTTGGCGTCTGGCTAGACCAATGCCTGTATTTCAACAGACATGTACAAGTCAAAGCTAGGAAAACCTTTGTTATGACAAGGAGGCTATTTCACAGTAGCCAATTTGACAGCAGGGTAAAAGTCATATGCTACATGACGCTAATCAGGCCAATGCTCATATATGGTTGTCCAGTATGGCTTAACATAGGTCCAAATTTGATGGAAAAGATTCGGGTGTTCGAAAGGAAGTGTCTCAGAAGTTATCTCAGACTATATCGGACACCGGAATCGGACTATAAAAAGTATTATTCAAATGAGACTTTATATAATGAAGCGTACATAAATAGGGTGGATAATTTTATGATTAAAGTAATCAAAGGACATATTGCGACAGCAATAAGCTCGTCCAATAACCTGATTTTCGGGGCTTATTATCCAAACACTCTGCACTATGAGAGCGTGCGTCGCAACGGCTTTGTTCCTCCAGAGGCTTTCCTTGATTTGGGCATGAAAGGGCTTATACAGGATAGATCCGGAATTCCGCTGATATATCATGTAAGTTGATCATCCGTAGACGGGCGATTGTGCTACGACCCGGAAGTAACGCGCACCGAAGAAGAGCTCTTGCGCCTCAGTAGGGCTATCTCCCACAGAGACCGAGACGATAGTATTAGACAGCGTCAACAGTTCTGGTGGTTGAATGGCATATAAAGACCTGGATACCAAAGTCGGTATAGAATCATAGTATCATCAGCTAGCTTACATAGACTTAGCTTTTCTAGAGTTAGGGTAGTATAAGATTTAAGTTAAGTTGAGTTAAGTGCTTTTAAATAAAATTAAAAATAAAAAAAAAATAAAAAAAAATAATAAAAAAATTAAAAATTAAATAAAAACAATAATAATAATAATAATAATAATAATAATAATAAGTAAGTTAAATTTTAAGAAAAATAAAAAACCAAAAAAAATTCGACAAAGTTTTTCAAATTTTTCTTTGTCTTTCAAATAATCATAAGTACTGCCACAAAGTTCTGTCGCCGAAAGGCAAATTATACAAATGTTAAGTAATGTTTAGCTTGGAGCGTCTGCGAAGACCAGTAAGTTATAATATAAGATAATTAAGCTAGAATTTAAGCATTTTTTGTCTAGCATATAAATTAGAAAATAAAAATATAAAACGAAATAAAAAATGTTGTAAAAATGAAAATGAAATGAAGAGCTATACAGCAAGCCTACAATATTGAGAGTAATCAGGTCGCGAAGATTAAGATGGGCCGCGCACGTGGCGCGAATGGGCAACGATAGAACCGTACGTAGAATTCTTGACGGTAGACCAACGGGAAAGAGACTGGCAAGACGGCCGCGACGGAGATGGGGTGACAATGTTAGGTTTGACCTTGAGAAGATCGGATCGGCTAGTAACCGTGGAAGGAAGCTGCGCGGGACAGGAAACGATGACGGAGTCGAGTAGGTGAAATCATGAACTTCCAGGTTCCTATAGGCCAATAAATAGTAGTTGTAATAGCAGTTATAAATGTCGGGGATTAAGTTTGTTTCATCTGCAGCGAATATGTCGAAAGTTAGGGCATGGGAATTTTTCAGAATAGATTGGGTCTTTGAGCGAAGAGTTCTTACGTTCTGATAGCAGAAGTTAAGAAGAGTTTTACGGTTGGTTTTGGCGGAGGATAGGGGAAATAGGAGTTCAGGAACGAAAAACTTGTTGAGTTATTAGCCTTACTACATTGTAGATGTAAAAACCTTTGGGAGTGAACGTAAGGGCCAAAAACTGAAAGGTCGTTTGACCCTTATGAGGAGATAAGTTGATGGTTTCGTGGAATTTTACTAAAAGATTGTGGAGACTGGGATAGCCCCTAGCTAAACCAGGAGCATATCACTAGTTTCAGTTTTTCCTTTGTAGAAAACAGTATCTGATTTGTCGTAAAGATACGCCAGTAAGATACGAATATTTTCATATGTCTTTCTATCTCTAAGTTTGTGCAATGCGTAAAGGCAACCTGTGAATTAAGAGGTTTATTAGTGATCTTCACTGAAGGGGGGAAAATGGGATGACTGAAAATATTAGGAACGACAAGCGGTTAGGTAGAACTTGGAGATGAGAAGGTCTTGGAAAGTGACTGATGTGAAGGGTTAATAGTATGGGATCTGAGGAATTTGGAATACATGTCTCCTGTTTTAAGATCGGGAGTAGAATAAAACGAGCCAGGGTTGCAAAAGTTATTGTGCTTAATTTAAGAGGCATCTCATGTCACTTGTTGGGGTCCATATTCGTCCTAGACGATGAGCAGTAGACCCGGGTGTGGTCGTAGGGACAATGGTAGCTCGTCCATTCTCAACCAAGATGGGTTGCTCCGCAGCTATGTGGGGAACGTTGGGAGTCTGTCTGTGCATAGGTTGTAGAATAACGTGCTGATTCAATCTCGGTCAGTAAAGAGACATTGTTTAGCGGTGCGGCGACCTCATCCAGAACATCGGCTGCATGACTTGAAGTGAATTTGATATCTTCGGTTTGGTCGCTGATGAGAAACCTCTTCAGAGCGAGATCGTTACCCATATCAATCATTTTATAGGCTAGTTCGAACAGTAATTGGTCGACTTGGCAGGAGCGGAGGGAGGCTTACAAAGTTGTATTACCTATTTTAATTGGTATTAAATTATTGAATTATTTATGTTTAATTGACGATAGTGAAGTTGAATTGAATATTTGGCGAAATCAAACAATTCATTCAATACGCAATGTTGAAAAATATATTGCTTGATTATTAATTACTATCTACTGGTAAATTTCAGTTACGGCTTTTACTTTCTAACAATATCATGGTGCTGGTAAATTTCAATTGCTCAATTGTATTAACTTCATTAATTTGTATTAAATTATTTAATTATTTCTGTTTAAATAATGGTGGGGGAGTTCAATAGAGCATTTGTTGAAGTTTAATTTAGAGGGTCTACCACCCTATTTATTAGATTAATTAAAGCAACATAAACACCTATAGATTAAAGTATTTATAACCTTACAAACTAAAGAACGTACGATGTAACTTAACTAAGCTTAAACGCGGATATATGCTTGAATTTTTTCACAAGGGTACGTTGATAACTTTGACCCTAACGTAGTAGAATTAACTTTGTTTTACGAGACTGCACGGTAGATTTGTTAGCGTCTGATAGACCTGAGAATACTCTGACTTAAAGAGAAAGAGACTTTTTTCATTGTGAATTAAATGGGTCGCTAGCTCTCAGTGGTCCCGCAAACTTCCGACTACATAGTGCTTTGTAAATTTTTTTTTACACAAACGCACGCACAAAAGGGGATACCCTTAAGTGTCACAGCACAGTGCGAGCGGAAGGAGAGGAAGCGGATAAGGAAAGGAGGGATCAATGTACATAGGTCTTAAATGTCTGGAGATTACAACGACGAAGAAATGATCAGGTAGAGCATCCCACATCCGTGTGGTTCGGCTAAAAATAACTCTCTATGTCTAATTATGCGCGTGAAGTTGACTTTCAACGTCAACTGATGCGCATTCTCAGATTGGTGGGTATCGCAGTTCATTGTAATGCAAGTCGATTAGATGAAGGTAAGTGAAAATAGATCAATTCACCAAAACCCGAGCCCAAAACGCTGTCCTTCAGGAGGACCTGTTCGATATACCGTGGTATATATTCCCTTGCGAAGCGCTCTTTACTATTAGTGGAAGGAAGTGTACTGGGGTGTTTGAAAACAAAAGGGCAGTTTGGAATAACTTCACCTTAATAATGAAAAATGTGTTCTGTAACATGTGGGTTAATTTATCATACATTCCTTAACTAAAATCAATCCCAACTAAAGCTAGGTGATCAGAAAAGGCTTATACTCCAAAACAGAGATTAAACGCTTCATAAATTGCTTTACGTTTTAAAACTACTGACAAAGATGTCGTGTGTGCAGTTGCTGTATGCATAACATCTTCCCCGGAATTGCTGTTTCTTCGATGCGCATCTTTCTAGCGATAGACATGCTTATTTGATGTGATGTTGTGGCGGTTCCCTTGAACGCCACTGCTCGCATTCCCATTAACCATGCGAAAACTTCCAACATAGAGCATCCAAAAACAATATAAAATAAATATTGTGGCAGTTTCATTGAACGCCACTACTTACCTTACAACCTATGATGAAGATAGACCTGATGAAGTTTCCTAAAACACATAAAAACATGTACTTACCTTCCATAGTTGTACCAACTATCTCCTGAAATGCTTTAGAACTATAATTTCGCTGATGCAAAATCCATCAGCAACAAATAGGTATTTTTCCACAAGGGCATGGCAGCATAAAACGCATCATGTACCTTAAAAGCAATTTGGTTGCACCATCAAGCAACCAACATTACCCGAACAATATCAATGAGATATCTCCTAATGAGTCTGCCACACACGTGCAGGAGATGTTTTTTATTTTCTTTTCTTTTACGTACGCCTACATCGGTCGGTCATCCGATGGACAAATTCATTATGGCATACGGCTGACCGCCCAAGGAAGTCGAGTTCCCCTAAATGGAAGCGAGAATTCGACTACTTGAAGATGCCGCCAAGATGTGCATCATCAGCATAAATGCTGTACGCAGTTGCTGATCGTGTAAACAACTAAATCTCTATGTCGAGATAGTTGCACCAGCTGCAACCATGCCAGCTAATGTTCTCCTTATGGATTCGGTTGATCTTCGGTCCGCATAGTCGTGGACACACACCATGAGCAGCAGAGGCGATCATCGTGTGTGTGTTTCGCGCCCTTTTGCTGGACCAATGCAAGGAAAATCATCCCTTGTCGGGTACCAAAGCAATGAACGAAATTTGCTGTGCTGTCGTCTTCGGTGAATTAATCAATTGCGATACGGATTCCGTGGAGGCATGCAAGGCCTCCACGTTAAATAATTTCTGTTTTTGATTTAAAATTAGTCAGAAAACAACCATCGTCGAAGGAGGAGTGCTTTAAAGAAATTCATTTTTGTAAACAGTTTGAAACATTTTTCAATCTGTAAATCATTTTAAAGCAGTTTTAGTCTGGGAAGGTTTGTGTGTCGAAAGCCTGTGAAGTTACTGCGTGTGTTGTGAATTTCTTGTACGCAAATCAATGCATAGTCGGTCAGCATTGATAAACTCTTAGAATGTTGCAAAACGGTTAATTCGTGTAAAAATCAATAACTCATTTTATAGAAATCAGTTTAAAACTATTCGTTAAATCAGTTGAGTCATGTGGAAAGTAGTGAATCGTTTGTAACCAGTTAAGCTATGTTAGAGATCAGTAATTCATTTTTTATAATTTTCTAATCCGTTGTCATTTTGAAGCATTTCCAACATTTTAAACCCTAGAGGACTGTGCACCCAACTTAGTGCGGTTTTCCGCTATTTTGTTTAATATAAAATTTCTAGAGTACTCAACTTAGCGCCTAAGCTATCTGTAAATAGTGAACACCTCAGAACAATGGAGTCAATTTTTGTAGTTAAAGCCCGAAAACATGGATTTTTGTTTTAGTTGTTGTTTGTAAATAAAGAAATAGATTAAATGCAGAGGCTATTTTCGTGTGTTTATGTTATCTACTAATGGGAAGACTCTCAGAGACTAAAGAGACATAAAAACCCCACAGTGTCTTCCTGGAAATGGAATGATGTACCGCTGACATTGCTAATTAATCATTATCATCATCGGCACTACAACCGGGAATCGGTCTTGGCCTTATTTAGCAAGTCCTGAGGCTTGTTAAATTTTCCATAATGATTAATTTTTTCTGGGCAAGGTCATTAGTCTTGCGCCAGGGGCTCCCCGACGGGGAATCGAACCCCGGTCTCCCGGGTAACAGGCGGGTATACTAACCACTATACTATCGAGGAGCCCTTGCTAATTAATACATACAAGTATTTGTAGATTGCGTCAAGAATTCTTTCCACAATTTTAATGTCGGTGGTTTCCTCGTAAAACCCTCGTTATACAGGTAATCTCCGCCTTCTCTATATTTCGCCTAACTGAACGCCTTATAGCTTCAACGAACCTCTCTCGTGGATGCTGAAAAATGTCAACTTCAACTCCACTCTGTTCTACTTTGACCTCACTACCTATACTCTCAAGCACCACCTTCTAAACCGTTCTCCACCCCAATCTAAAGCGACGCTTTCTATACCTGCCTCTCCATCCTGCCCCACCGTCATGCTATGACCTGTTCTCCTTAGCTTAAGCTTAGATAGGTTATATATACTTTCGTTTGTAAGTACTTATATTGCTTGTATTAAGCCAATAAATGGGGAGGTAGCCCCACTAAACTCTAATTTTAAACTTCCATGGTTCCGTACTCTATTCCACCCTACTGCTTATTTTTATAAAAAGGTTCTTGTCCATAATACGCAATCCAACTCGCTCATTTGCTAATATCGCCACCTTGAGTTTCTCCCACTTATTGGAACATTGCTTGCCAACCTATGACAGGTTTTAATTATATTGAACTCTGACCTCAGCAAAATGTTATATGCAAGTGTCGTTCAAAAAGTTCTTAGAACATCCAAAATATGGCGCTCTCAGAATCAAAAATTCGTTGTATTTAGCAAGCATCATTACCCACTAACTATCTCCACGAAATATCGAATCTGAACAAGATCTCGGTACAGATGAGTGACGCGTTAACTCTCAGCCGAGAATAAGTACAATCGTGTGGTCAATTCTGGGGCAGTTTTGATGCTTTTCTGTAACGGTCCTGACGAGATTGTACGTTGATACATAATTGTGGATGAAAAAATATACACGAATATCCTCCAGAAACTGTGTATTTTGAACGCGAACGGCCGTTGAAGAGGCAAAGACGCTTAAGTCGGACGGCAAAGTGATGGTAACGATATCTTGGGATGTAGGCGGAATCGTCTACATCCATCATTTGGAAATAGGAAAAACAATAAATGGTGAGCATCCGTTGACATTGAACAAGTTGGGCAAAAATATAAACAAAAAAAACGTTCTCCTTCGAGAATATTTTTATAAGGACTTATTAAACGACTTTCCTGTCAATGAGGACCATCTAACCGCATTGAAAACCCAGCGTTGGCTGTTTTTGTCAACATACCAGTATAGGCTGTCGCCAAACGTCACTTTCATCATTTCTTCGTATTCGCATTGGATTTCTTAAATGATGTTAGAAATATTTCATCATCATCATCGGCACTATAACCGGGATCCGGTATTGGCCTTATTTAGCAAGTCCCGAGGCTTGTTCAATTTTCCATAATAATTTGTTTTTCGGGGCAAGGCTATTAGCCTTGTGCCAAAATATTTCACTTCGTCATAATTTATAAAGCCAATGTTCGTTCTACACTGGAATTCAGTTCCTATAAATTTATTTCTAGAATCGTGTCGATTTTCAAAAGACGATTACTTTAATCCGCGTTTTTATGGACAATGTCATTCGAATCAGCTTTGCTTTAATTAAATAGTCCATTTAGTTCATTTATATGAACGGCTAATTCAGTAAACCATTTGTTACATGTCAAGGATTTGAACCAACCACAGTGTATAGATTTAACTCTGACTAGTTTTTTTTTCATGTATGTACAGTACCGGTATTTCTCTTTTATATAGGTGACATAATTTTTCGCTTATCCTAGCTTTCAGTCTCTTCTTTTTGCCCAGGGGAATTCACTTTGACAAACATTGACTAAGTGTTGAAAACTTTAAACTTAAACACCAGGTGAGTGTGTCGCTAAACCGTACACACTATGTTGACAACCTTACCGAACCCAACGAATGCTTTTGAATGGTGGCCCACCCACCAGAGCTTGTGAGAGAAAGATTACAAGGGCACACCGATGTATTCACTTAAAAACACTTACCGAACCCAATGTGATGTACCATTCGTGTTTAGGCCTCTAGATACAATATGATGCCAGCGAGTAAAATGTACACCTTTACATTCATCAGAGCGTAACTGAAACTGAACAAATAAAAATCGGCTCCTGGAAAACGGGATTTACAGCGGTATTGGTCTAACTACTCTCCTGACGCCGGTTCAGTAATATAATTACACATAGCCAGGCCACTTATAAGGTATCTGGATTACGTGCAACCAACAATTTTGTCATTTTGGACACCAAGTGTTCCCGCTCGTAGGGAGATGAATTAGACCGAATTTTGGATAGGTTGAAATCATTGCCTACAAATTCACCTGTCCATTGCTGCTCGTAATCATACACTAAGCTGACTTAGGCTGTCGGGGGTGCATCGCACCCTTTAAAACTCTCTACACCAAACCAAATCCTATCAGCAAACTGATGTGTTTACAAGCCGCTCTGCGTAAATTCCACACATACCTAGCCCGAAAGGCACCGAAAGGGAATCCCTGAAAACACTCTCAGATTTACAGACAAGTGAAAGGTTAATGGACCAAAAGGATCGACATAAAATCCAACTCCAGGAATTAGAGTAACATTTGAAGTGAAGGTACATCCCTCCCGCAAGGAAAATGAATTCCATCGAATGCCGGATGACACATTTGGTAAATTAAATTGTATCCTCGCTTCGATTCAAAACCGTCCACACTGTGCGGATTCGTAAATTAATTTCGCTAAGTGTGATAAAGATGCGGTTTTGAGCACACTGCGGTGATAAATCGTCCTTTACTTCAAGCAGCACAACATGCAACCGTCGCCTGACGAGGGTGTGTAGACTCAGAAAAGGCAATTAATTGACGACTTAAGCGCCGAAGGTTTGGGGTACTGTGTTAAGTCTCTTAGAACAAAATAAACAATGGCTTTGCATTTTATTTGAGAAACCGATGTCATTATGTGTTTGTTGAGTCTGCCCTTCGAGCGTAAGAGGCCAGAGTCAGAGACAGACATGTCGCACATGCAACAAATAACGGGCGAGATTAGTTTGCACCTTTACAACGAATTAGCACGAAGGGTTTTAATTAATTGCGCTTAGAACTGTCGAGCGACATTCGATTAATTGTGTTAGTGTAGGTGGAGCAGGGTGGACGGCGTCAGTTATTCGGGCTTAAGAATAAAGAGATCTAGTGAACCTAAGATGTCTTTTGTTCCTGTGTCGCATTGTTAGAATGGTGTTGCCTTGGAATGATCAAAATTAATTGTCACGACTTAACTCTCTGAAGTGAAAGGGATAAAGAATTTCAAACCAGTGAACAAGTGCAATTGGGAGAAGTAATTCAATACAAATTAACACTGACTTATATATGTGTGTGCAGATTCCTGTTAACAAGCAATCCAAATATTGAATAAATTTATATAATATATAAATATTGTGTATTTGTACACATTTTTAATGTCTGATAATTGGGAGGATATACAAATAGCATCATTGGAACATCTACCCCATCATAGGCCTTGGATCCACTCAACTAAAGACTACAAACATGAAATTGGATGGAATTCTGTAACTGGAATTCTCTCGCTCTCCTATTAGTCGCGTGTTCATCAATATCTCACATACAGTTCAGAACAGAAAAAGAGACTTTGTAGAGAATATCCGGCTCCTAATGTTGGAGTTCTGACGACTCGACGAATTTAAGAGAATGAAAAGACCTTTCCGCCAACAAAGCGGCTATATTTCTTATGCGCTTTAGGGTAGGGCTGTTTTGTGACACATACTCGTACCAAAATGTAATACCGTAATGGTCTGGCGACCCAAACACTGAACCAACATAACTGAAAAAAACCGCAGCTTCGCCAGATCCTTCAAAATTCCAGGCGATAAAAGGACTATAATAACAAATTTTACGATCCTCGTGTGATTACCGCGCCGACTAAATTTTCCTTCATGGAATTTTTGCCTGATACAAAAATTCAGTGCCGTTCATATATTGTGGCACCCCCCCCCCCCCCCCCCCCCCCCCAATATGTCTTCCCATCGATAGATAACGACAAAAGGAACTGTGGGGAGGAAGTATTGTGCCAGGCATGGACACTCTGTTCACTTCCATCCCCATCGTCTATTGTCACAAAAGTTCCGACACGTATCGTTCACAAGCCAACAAAACAAACTTCGCAACACAGGAAACAAATTAAATGAAACACAGAGATTTAGTTTATTGTTATTGGTTTTGTGGCGGTTCTTTCGAACGCCACTACTTACCTACTCATTTCCCACCAGGTAACCATTTCCATGCGCGTCCAACTTCATAAAAAGCGTGTACTTACCTGTATTGGTCATACCAATAACCACGAAAAACCTGTGAAGCATAATGCCTGCTGATAGGAAATTTCATCAGCAAAAACGACATAAAAAAAAAATTGTGGCGAGAAGGCCGAATTTAGCGAGACAGGACATATGTGTCCTTCATCTTGTCTCTGACTTCTGATCATCTTGCGATAACCAGAATCACCCACATCCGTGAGGATGTTGGGCTCGGTCTCGCGGCATCTGAAAAGAGAAGAAAAAAAGGGGGGGGGGGGTATCCAAGGGTAGTGTGGACAGTGTTAGTCCAAGTGTTCTCTAACTACTTTTATAGAGGGATGGTGGGAAAGAAATCATACAAGACCGGTGGGTCTTGGGTGCGGTAGTAAACGCAGATCACGTCTTTGGCGTCTGATAATCTGCTCTTTGGTCGGTGTGTATGTTTGTGTTTGTGCCGTCTTGTACTGTGCGTTCGTGTGTTTGGTTTGTTAATAGTAGACCCTATGGGATGGGTCCAGGAATCCTCTATTATAGAGGGGAATGTTGTTGGGAAGGGTGCTTTCTTCAGTTTTGTACTGAAGAAGAAATTGTGGGGGTTTGATCCGAAGAGATCGAGAGAGAGAAGGGTCAAGAACGCAAGAGTCCCGTACAAGTAGGTTCTCGCTGTTCTGAATGTTTTCGAGGTACTTATATGCTAATTGAAGCAAGTACTCGTCGACAGGGGTAATGGAGGCGCCTTCGTATAGGTGAGAGTTGGGGTAATGACGACCGTCAAGCCTTCTAGAATGATTGGTGCATCTTCTGAGGAGTTTCCTTTCGAAAAGCCGAAGTCTTTCCATTTGAGCCGAAGATATGCAGGACCATATGGTAAAGGCGTACGATATTCCAGATCGGATTAGCTGCTTATAGCAGAGAAGCTTAACTTTGGTGTCAACTTTGTTCCTCCACTTCAGGATGTTGTGCAGTTGCTTAGACCGACCAAGGCCCCTTTGGAGAATGTGGGTCACATGTTTGATGAAATTCATTTTTGGGGTATAAGTGACCCCGAGATATTTCATCTTGTCCTGTGGTCTAATCGTAGTATCTCCCATTTTTATTCGAAAATTCTGTGAATATCGAGAAGCAGGTTGGGAGTGTTTACTACTCAGAATTATGGCTACTGCTTTGGATGGATTAAGTCGGATTTTCCACCGACTGTAATACTGACACAGTTCGTCCAAGTGACGGTTGAGTCGATTTGTTGCGAGGTTAGGGCCTTTGGTTGACGTGTACACCAGGACGTCATCCACATAGCATATTTGGTTTACTCTCCCGTCCACAGGGCGGGGAATATCAGAGGTAGCAAAAACGACATCTACCACAAGGGCATAGTCATGCGAGACGCGCCATGTTCCTTAAAATCAAAACGGTTACAAAAACAATAATCAACATTGCCCAAACGGTGTCGAAGGGATGCCTCCTGATGTGTCTACCACATACTACAGGAGATATTTCTTCCCTTGTGGTCGTCTATATACACATCGATCGACCACTCGATCGACAAGCAAATTTGTTGGCACCTGCGAAATGCCCCTGGTATACGGCTCGATATAACATCACGGGCCGACATGATTCCCCGACGTTATCCATGCGCAAAAAGACGAACGAATTTTTCGCACACACGCGCATGGCGATTCATACCAGGGGACGCCGGCAACGCGCGCCCGATCAGCGTGAAAGTTCCATTCAGTGCTGGTCGAATAAACATGTCCTTTTATGGAAGTGTAATGTGCACGATCGACAATGATGCTTTACGCACGCGTTGATCGTGTAAGTACTTCAACCCCTTTTCAGGTTGACTCGCCCCAGCTGCGAATGTGTTTATTTTTGTTTAACTTCATGTCTATAGTTCGCATGCTGGGCGATGAGCGGCAGGGTTGATCACCAGTGTGCCTCGTACTTAGGATAAACATTCCAACCCTTCGTTGAGATGCCGATGCCGGCTGAAAGTCGTGCTCATGATGTTGTCCTAGGGGATTGGACGATCCACGGTGTGTTTGCTATGGACATGCACACACACTGTGAGCACACGAGACAAGCTTATTTATGTTTCGCGGTACGGTGTGTCGATGCTGGGGGTAATAGCACCAAATATGTTCATCGAAGCGACGCCTGGGATTTTTGAGTTCTGGCGCTTCGATGGCAAAAAAAGGGTTGGAAAGATGAAATGGAAATGATTGCATAATAGGGGAAGGAAAGGAGGTAACGTTCGGGAATCTGCGAAAGATGGCGAGTTAGTCTGAAATTGCGTTTGGTCGGGTCCGGCAAGGAGCATTTAACATATGTGTATTGTGAATTGTACTGACTTTGAGTTTTGTTTTAACGCTTGTGCGTTAATTGAATATATAAGAATTGTGAACCCAAAAACGAATTGTACCGGCTTTGAGTTTTGTTTCGAAGCTTGTGCGTTTAATGTAATATATAAATATTGTGAACCCGAAACGAATTGTACTGGCTTTGAGTTTTGTTTTAAAGCTTGTGCGTTTAATGTAATATATAAATATTGTGAACCCAAAACGAATTGTACTGACTTCGAGTTTCGATTTAAAGCTTGTGCGTTTCTTCAGTTAATTTATTACAAGTTTAATCCCTAATTGAATAGTATAATTAAAGTATCAATAAGTGTGTATAACCAAATTAATTATAATACGATAAATAAACTAATAGATGACCAAGAGGTGTGTTTTTTATCAACCAACCCGAGAAGAGATACCAGATAAAGACACTATAAAAAGCCCACAGTTTTATTATAGGTAGACAGTAGTCGCGGGGAGTTTCTCGTTAAGATACAGTTTAAAATTTTAGATACTGCTCACAGGTAAGACACAAAAAAACGATTCCTTTATCCTGTAGTATATTCAACTGCTTACAGCTAAGAGAGTTTACAAAGCCGTATCGTCGCCGGCGTAAAAGATTGCACTTATTAGAGTGATCAAGGAAACTGTCACATTTAAGAACATTGCACTGTTCTTAATTTTAATACTATGGTAATTGCGGAAGGCTTAAAACTTGATTCGCGACTGGCACTCAGAGAATGAAAAACTCCCGACTATGAGGTCTGCTGAACGCGTGTCCGCAGTGCTACAGACAGCGGGAGCGGCACGACCGTGATGGTCGGCTGATCGAAATTTACTCAAAGATTAAACCCACGTTTGGGGTGAGTTTGGTGGTGGGGTGAAAAGGAAATGAAATTTCCTTTGACCGGTGACCAATGGAAGGCGATCTCTGGGACGCAGTGACGTATGTGTGTGTTCGTACACATCACCGTGTTTGTCGATGCATTTAGCAAAGGATAAACGGAACCTACAACGAGGGAAAAAGAACAAAGGGGAAACGACCTAAGACATCTTTCGGTAATGAGGGTCAGCTGTCTAAATGGCAGCCGCTCATTAGATGCTAAAACTGGTTGCGATAATTTATACAATAGAGATCGTATATCGTCTCTCTGCCGACTGGGAGAATCGGATTCTTTCGTTTGCATATGTTTCCGCTATTGAATCCAATCCGGCGGCTAAGCGCGGCCTCGGTGATTGTTTGAAGATTCAAACAATGAAATATTTACGCGAGAAGTGCTTGCAACTGAATCAATAGTTGCATGTCTTCGGAAAGTAATTTACATGAATACACAATGACGGTTGTGTTTACCATATATGCCAATTATGCATGGCATCTATGGCGACGGCAGGATCGAACTATAGTGCGAATATCTACACTAATTGGAAATTCGGTTCCTGGTCACTAATGCAGATATGCATTGATATATGTATGAATGCCCTTGAAGGAAAAATCCTTTACAGGAATTTCCCGATAATGCGTTGTATGCATTAAAGTCCTTGAAGAAGAAAAATGTCTTCAGGTGCCTATGCAAATGCATTGGCGGGAAACAACGGGAGTTGGGTTGTAATAATGGGGTTCTGCCTGATAAGTTAAGAAAGAAATCTTACGGAGAATTGTATGCAAAGAGGTGCATGGAAGGTAAGTTTTCTTTTCCAGAGGCTTTTTAGATTACAGATTTGATCTCTTTAATGCGTGAAGCATTTAAGATGCTAATGGGATTGCATTCGTGAAATTAGGAGATTGGGTGAAAGTTGTGAGGGTTTTTCAGGTAAGTGAACCGTGGGATTTGGCGAAACCGCCACAGAACCCTCACCACAGTGTCCGAAAATAACACCGTGAGTAACAAACGGTTATCGTGGATCACAAATCACAGGACGGAAAATTGTTGCTTAAAGGGAACACCCCTGAAGTGTGGAAATCACTATCCTCATCGCATCTTCTGTGACATTGGCAGATTGGGTCTGTAGTGGTTCTACGAACCACCACAACCAACTATGGGTTAAGATGTCCTGTTTGCCAAGGAACATACTTACCTCTATCCATTACACGTGTCCCAATACTCGGTGATCATACATGTAACAAAGGTTATACGAAATTGTAACGACGATGAACGCGGTATCAAAAACCAAGGAACTTAACGTTCAAAAGCTTCCAATAGCGAGTTCAACTCATCCATACATAGTATTCTACCCCAACCCAAAAAGGCAGCAAGCATCGCATCTAATCAATGCAGGAAATCGTCGCAAGTAAATCGATCACCCAGCCTGGCCAGCAACGCGATGTTTTCCCGCGAAATACCATGTCGGCAAGTAAACCGAACAAGGGATGCATTCTCGGGTAGCTAAAAGCAATTAGCACCTAAATCCCTCGCATGATCTAATGCTAAGACACACTTGGGCAAACAAACGATTCGTTGCGCCGCCGATTAGCAGGCGAACAATCATAAACGCTTAACACTATCTCCGATAGATCTTTATGAGCAGGAAGGCAAACAAAGCCTTACATCCCATAGTCCATGTACCCATCCGAAGTTCATGCGATCCTCTGTCCGCATGCCAGATGCGTAGTACGAATAAACCCAAGAATGATCGGAGAATAAGCGGCGGCATCCGATCAACACACAAAGGGACGAGATATCGACCACCAGAAATGATCATGAGACAGATTTCTTCTTTTTACAGACTATGAGAAATGCAGCTAGCAGATACTGTGAGAAATTCTGTTAGCAGACAAGATGGGAAATTCTGTGCAGATTCCCCTTGCCGATGGGTAGCCAGAAGTTAGTTGAGATTAGACAGTCGAATAGAGGAGTCGACATAGAGAAACCCCAACGATGAGGTCGGTACGTGAAAAGAATTTTTATTAGGTAAAAAGAGTAAAGCCGAATTTTTTTTTTTTTTATTTTTTTTTTTATTAGACTTCTCTCGGGAGAGGCGAACCTATAGCGTCGAGTGGGCGCCCCGAGATGCCATCAAATAACTGTTGCAGTTCTTTTTGAACAGTTGCAGGTTGTAACGCCCCGGGAACACTCGCGTGGGAAGGGAGTTCCACAGCTTCCCCGCTCTGTAACGGAACGAGTTCTGATACAGGGATGTTCGCGCCGTCGGGAGATGAACCACAAACGGGTGCGATCCGTCGGATTGTCTTGTGGAGCGCATATATACCGAATTGCGTGGAACAATGCCAAGAATCTCCGAAGAACAGCACCCGTGATAATATCTGTAGACCAGACAGAGGTCGGCCACGCGCCTTCGATATGATAGCGACTGTAGTCCCGACGTCAGCGCCGAGTCCCCGATCAGGCGGATCGCTCGTCTTTGTACGCTCTCAAGTAGGTCGAGGGTATGTTTAGGAGCCGAGCTCCAAACATAAGAGCAATATTCGAGCGCGGGTCTAATTTGAGATTTATATAGGAGAAGAAGTTGGGCCGGAGTAAAATATTTCTTGGCTCTAAAAAGATAACTCCGTTTTCCTGAGGCTGATCTGGCGATACCCGATACGTGTTTATGCCATGATACATTCCCACAGACCGTGACGCCGAGCAATCTCAAACTTTCCCCAGCCTCGAGGGCCCGGCCATTCATCATCAGCTGTGGAACCGATGATCCGGTTTTCTTTGTGAATGTTGTATACTGGGTCTTCGTTGCGTTGAAGTCGACAAGATTGGCCTTTCCCCACTGCAGGACTTTATCTAGATCCTGGTTCAGAGAGTCAATCTGTCTACATCTCAGCTGGTGCGACGTTGATGCACCAATCGGCCGATCACTCGAAAAGGAGGAAACAAGCGTACTATCATCCGCAAAACTGAATGTGTAATCTAGCGGGTGAAATTTTAAGTTGTACCTAGTGATTCATTTTGCCACAAACACCTAGCAAGAACACTATATCGTGCCGTCGAACGACAGTATTAAATTATAAAAACATTATATTGCGAACCCCAGAGCGGTTGTGTCTCGTCATCAGAAATCGTAATACTGCGAACACTCGAACGTTTGGGTACCTACGGATAAAGGAAATATAAAACCAAAAAAATAAAAGTTCAATTAAAACAATTCTTGCTGAGTTTCAATTTTGTACTGCGTGCGCTCCGTCGGTGTTTTCTTTTCTCTGCAGTAAACAGTGTTCAGCGAAACACTTGGACAACACACACAACCGCCAAAGGTCTGCGTGCAGGGGTTTCATCCGCACCTTGCCAGCTTACAGGAGGTGAGTGCTCTTCTCAAGCGAAAAAAAAAACCGAAAAGATCAACAACAGCAAACAAGTTTTGTGTTAGCCATGGCCTCACGAAATACGAAATACGAAATACTCAAATCTCAAAATTTGTGGTAATGTTGTTGAAAGCATCGAAATAATAAAACATGTATACACAGTTGATCCGCTCAATGATGGCATAAACGATTGAAATAAAAAACAAAAATTGTTTAAATGTCTGAGGATAGACTTCTCTCCGACAATTATCCTGTGAAACATATTTATGAGTTCTTCTCAGAAGTTCAGCTGCTCAGAGGTTTAAATGACGGTTCAAGTTTTTCCTATAATTTGAAATTCATAATTCAAAAAGTTGTGATTGGGAAATGTCCCCCAAATGTTCCGAAGCTTCCTCGACGACATTTTTAAGGGACTTCTACAATTTATAAACATCACTCAAGAAAAACCGCCCACTCCGCCTGAAAATACTTGTTTCGTCATTAACAGTTTCATGGGCCTTTTCCATTTGAAAGGTTACATCATACCTAGAATGTGACTTTAAATTAAGTTAGTCAACAGAACGTTATTACTAATTTGAAATGGGGTCGATTTTTGAGTATGCTATTTTTTTTTATTTAGATGTACCAGACTACACATATCTATCATCACCATCATCATCTTCGGCACTACAGCCGGGATATGATCTTGGCCGTATATAACAAGTCTGAGGGTTGTTAAATTTTCCATAATAATTTGTTTTTCCGGGCAAGGTTATTAGCCTTGCACTATACACACATATCTATACACTATTGTAATATACTGAGGTTTATACTCAACAGAATAATAAACAAATACTGCGCAGAATATAGGGGCTTGCTGATTGGAATTGGGGGCTCTGAAGCGAAGGTTAGTACAAGGATAGTGGAAAGGGGCAGGTTCGCGAGTCTAGTGCAGAAATATTCATTCCGCATAGTTTAGCTGCACTCATGGGAAATGTGAGTGTTTGTTGTAGAATCTTACTTCTCTGACGGTCATTCAATCATCGCAACGCAACGTGCATTCCGTATGTCGCACCATGCAACTAGCGTTGATGTAGTGCTCCAAGAAGCCCTAACATTTTCCTCCCACATACATTTCTACCCACCTACTTTATCATGCATCCATATCCCCAAACTAACAATCCAATTTTTAAATATTAAGTCCCTCCTAAAAACTAATCACCACAATCCATACCTTCATATGCAAACAAAACCATATTAAAACATATCCATTTCGTACCCATACACACAATTCTAAAATCCTTATCACCATCTGGATTGCAGCCACATGTGTATGTGCTAAAAATAGATTTCCCATTCCTTTTCTCCAGTACTCGACTCCAGTCGAAGTACATATCGAAATTCTTTCAATGCATCCGCGATACAAAATCCCGATAGGATTTTGTATAAAAGGCCGATGAATTTTAGATTCGAGGATCGGTCTCGATTGGCGTCCGCAGTGGTAGGACGGCAATAAATTAAACTAAATTAAAATAAATAAAATTGAAATGAAAAATTAATGAAATTAAAACTGAAATGAAAAAGCCTATTTAATTGAGCCTGGCCCAATTCAACAATCGGTCGTCACTCTTCCCTCAAGTCTGAGGAAGAACGGGGGCGACCGCAACGCGTCCCCTCAGGAGCGGTCTAAAGAGATCCGTCTTCCGTTTCAGGACAAGGAGATACACTCCCTAAGAGAAGGACCACAACATTGATGAGAGTGCTTCACGTAACAACGTGTTTTTAAATAACTCCCCGTTTTCTACACTCGAGCTGTTAGCTTGTGTTAGAACCGATTAGCTCAGTTTCGATTACATTGAGCTATGACACTAGGAATAATGCGGCGAATTCAAGAGAACAGTTCAACAGTACTGCTCTTGATCGTAAACAGCACAAAAGCCCCGGGAGAAGAGGAACCACGATAACGTATTGTCAACAACATAGTAAGCTAGAGGCGAGCGATGGGAACGATATGAATAAAAACAACAAGATCGAACAATGGGACAAAAAGAAGTGACAGTGCGAAAAATTAAAAAAAAAAATTTTTTCAAGGAACAAAGGAAAATTCGCAGCACCATTGCAGATAAAAGCAAAATAACGATTAACGTAATTGAATGCGGGCAGGAGACAATGAAGTACGGAATAAAAGGGAGATTGTTTACCGTGCAAAAGAAAAGAAGTTCAATACTACAGCAAGCACAATACGGATTATAAAATGGTAAAACCTACCCAGCACAACACTGAAGAAAACAGCGTCAAACAACCTTCCACACACGGCGATGGATTACGTCGATTAAGATAAGATTCCCGCATTTATTGAAGAAGAAATTAACAGAATTATACTTTTGCAGAAGAACAAAAGAGTAACTCCGCCTTTCATTTCCCACACACGAGTTTGACATTGCTCCACTGCCCACTTCTCATACAATAAAATACAGTCCACCCACACCACGGCAAAAACTTCGTGTATGGGGCTGTCTTAAATAACAACAATCATCTGCGAACCCCGGCTTATCTAAAGAACATTTGTCAGGATGTTACTAAAATATCAGTCAATATATTGGGAAAGGTTAAACGAAGTTTCAGAGATCAATCATTTCAATGGAACGGGAATTTCACGTCGACCTGTGTAACATTCGCGGCCTGAAATGCAATTTCTCCTGTGTGTCTGCCCACATCGATAACCAGAAACCAGCAATACTTGCACTTAGCGGGACTCAAGTAATAACTAATACAGATATTTCCGGTTTTACTATACTCGGTTATAACAGTACATTTGTTCTTTCCACATCGCGGTCTAGCTATATACATACCAAGTGATATTGCTTATCACCTTCTGCCTCAATATGGGTTCTGCTCCAATCCAAAATTTAATTTCTCAGGGCTAAAACTTCACGTTCGTAGGCATATCATACATTTACAGAAGGCCAAATTTGGATAGAAACGCATTCTTTAAGGAACTTGATGCTCTATCTGATTCCATCGATAAGATTTTAACCCTATATCCACACACTGAAATCGTTATTGCGGGTGATTTCAATGTGCACAACTCTCTCTATCACTCCGGATACACGACACCAGAAGGTCAATATGTTCAGCTCTTTAGTCAGTCAAATAATTTAACTCACCTCGTCAATGAGCCAACACTGTTATCAGATACGGATGGTCATTCCGCCAACACACTGAACCTGTTTCTCACCTCACACCCAAACAAATACGCAATTAAAGTTTCTTCGCCTTTGGGCACTTTAGACCACTGTGTCGTGTCAGTTAAATTTCCTCTAACCAACAGCAACGCTAACGAGAAAGCTCCCAAAAGAACAGTATGGTTCTATGAGAAACCAACTGGCAAGATCTAAACGACTTTTTTGGGAAGTTAAATTGGTCGTTATTTTTCCTCAGTAGTAATTTGACTCTTTAGCGGACACATTGACAGACACGATTCTGTTTGGCATGCGAACCGTTATTCCACATAGAGTAAATGGTATCAAACCCAAGAGAAATATGTGGTTCGATTCCGGGTGCAGAGAAGGCGATAAGGCTAAGGAGTTGAGCTTCCGGTTGTATTAATCAAACAATACTGAGGAAAAGCAGAAAAGATTTAAGAGAGCTAGAAATGACTGCAATACATATATTCAACGCGCCAAGTTCTTGTATGTCCAGAGAGTGAGACAAAAAATACTACACTCTCCCACAGGTAGTAGAAACTGCTGGGCATTCGTGAAAAACATTCAAAACTCAGTCTCTTCATTCATTCCATCGCTTATAGTCGATGACAAACCAGTCACCACTGCAATAGGAGAAGGCGAGTCTACTTGCTGCACATTTTGCAGCCAACTCAACGCTGCCTGATACCCCATCAGTTCCGGTTCAACTTGAGCATAAGCAACACACGATGAGGCAGATTCGCTTCCGAACGCGTACTGTTGCCGCGCACTCAAGGAGATAAACGCACACAAATCCGCTGGTCCTGATGGCATTCCGCCAATTCTTTTAAGGTAATGTTCCTCTTCACTCTCTAAACCACTGAGGATCCTCTTTCATTTGTCTTATTCTACTGGCGGTTTCCCAAATAGATGGAAGTCAGCGAACATTCAGCCAATTGCCAAAAAGGACGACAAATCGTCACTCTCTTCTTATCGACCCATAGCACTAACTTCTATTCTCTCGAAGGTAATGGAATCACTGATTAACTGTCAACTTTGATATATCTGGAATCAAACAACCTCCTCAATGACCGCCAATATGGCTTTCGTAGCAACAGATCCACAGGAGATTTGATGGCGTACCTTACCGACAAGTGGTACCATTCCATCCCATACTTCGGAGAAAGCAAGGTTGTTGCACTGGATATCTCGAAAGCCTTCGACAGAGTTTGGCATGCAGCCCTTTTATCAAAATTGCATTCATATGGAGTGGACAGTTCCCTGATCCAATGGATAAGAGACTATCTTTCTGGCCGTTCAATCCAAGTGGCTCTTGATGTTGTCAAATCTGCCTCCCATTAAATTAATGCCGGTGTTCCCCAAGGTTTTGTACTCTCACCCACTCTCGTCCTCATCTTTATAAATGATCTCTTGTCAATTACCCACAACCCAATTCACTCGTTTACTGATGATAGCACACTGAGTTCCTCATACTCATACGAACATTCCCGACCAGATTCTTCGAACGGCAATACCAATCAACATGTTAAGCTTAATACATTAAATTCCGACATCAACAAGATATATCAATTGGGATTATCTAAACGAGTAGAGTTCAATGCCTTGAAAACTCAGTGCTGTCTCCTGTCGTCAAAGGTGAACCCCGAAGTAAATATACTGTCGATGAATAGCCCTTCCATCGACGAAACCAAGAAACTATCAACCCTCGGCACTCGAATTAATTCGACTCTTAATTGGAGCGAACACATTTTTGAAGTTATAAAAAGTGTGGCCAAATGCATGGGCCTCCTTAGGAGATGCAAAAGATACTTCACTCCATCCAATCTGGCCAATATTTACAAGATGTATATTCGTCCCAAAATGGACTTCAACTCCCATATTTGGTCAGGCGCATCCAAAACTGCACTACACGTACTCGACAGGATGCAAAAACGAGCAGTGAAACTTATTGGTGACCCGGCCATAACCCTTTTAATTCCGTCGTAGAACATGGGCGTAACGTATCGTGTCTATCTCTCTTCTATAGGTATTATCAGGGTCTTTGCTTAACTGAGTTTGCTGGATGTGTTCGGCCTCCTCAGACATTTCCCCGCGATACCCATCAATCTAAGAATGCGTATCAGTTCACGTTGAAAATAGACTTCAGGCGCACAAATAAACATAGATAGTCATTCTTTAGCCGAACCACACGAATGTGGAATACTCTAGTTGAACATGCGTTTCCTCGTCGTTGTAATCTCCAGGCATTTAAGACCAATGTATATCGATACCTCCTTTCCTTATCCACTTCCTCTCCTCTCGCCCGCGCTGTGCTCTGACATTTAAGGGTATTCCAAAATCCCCTTTTGTGCGCGCGTTAGTGTAAAACAAAGTAACAACAACCTACATCATCCGCACGATAGCATTTTTATCATAAATGATAACTAAAACAAAAAATTGAATAAAATTTGAACCCTGTATAAGGTGTAGTAAAAAGAAAGGCATTATTTTTCAAATAGATGGCTTTCGTAGTCTTTATTCTGCGTTGTCTAAGTGTGATCGAGTTACGCTAGGTGTCATTAGAGAGATAAGATTTTGTATAAAAAAAAAACATTTCGGATACTTTTGTAATTGCTTGCTTGACTCAGTTTTGTTCGAGCGCATGTTAAATACAATAATGGCGGCCTGAATATCCATTCTCTCTGCGATCGTCGAAGTGTGTAGACGCGTCCTACTACTGCTTTTGAAAAACAAAAGAGAAAAGAAAAATTAAAAGAAAACACGTGTGCGCGTGCAGACATAAATGTGTGACCGTCATTAGGAACGGTCTGTGGCCGAACAATAGTGTATCGTGTATAATATTAAGTGGAAAATGTTGAGAAATTTCTGCGCGACATTTTAAAATTTAAGTAAAATTGGTAAACCAAAACATAAAATCAGCGACCGCACCTGGAGTTTGCGTTCGCAGATGCTGGTCAGCGGCCCCAGTACTGCCGAGCTACCTAAAAAACGAAAGAAAAAAACTGCTCACAGTCCTCTGAACGCACCGAAGAAAGTAGCTACAATGGCTACTCAACTAACAGCGGAATACCACAAAAAATACGATGACGCGATGGAAACAATAAGGATACTAACAGCCCAAATGGAACAACTACAAGAAAAAATTCGCTCTCTTCAAGCGCAAACCAAAACCAATGTCGACGTCCCCATGAAGGAAGTTCCTCCCCAACCCATCTCATTAACATTCAACAATAACCCATCATCATCGAATATCTTGCCACCGCCCCAAGATACCCACAAACCAGAAGACCACTGGCAAACAGTTGGACAGAAATCTACAAATAAGGTGAGACCACCCCCAATTTACATTAAAAATCCTAATAGTACCAAAGAAGTCATCAAGACGCTTGAGAATGCCCTTGGACACAGAAATTTTACCACGGACTCAAAAGGATCTTCGATCTCTATCAAGACGATGACTCTAACGGATCACGACATGGCAATAAGAAAACTCTCAGAGAACAAACACGAGTTCTTCACATTCCAACATGCCCAGATAAAACCAAAAACATTCATCATAAGGCACATTGATCCAGCATGGACTACCGAGGAACTTACACTCGAAATCTTGAGGATATGCCCGTCAATGAAAATCCACAGATTGGACTACTTTCAAACCCCACACATGAGGGAGAATAATATTAGGAGCTTGCGAATCATACAGATCCCACCGAACGGTGATGTCACCCAACTTAAACAAATAAAATATTTGTTCACACACAAAATCACGATCGAGGAGCCACATAAACAGAGCATTCTCCATTGCAAAAGGTGTCAAGGATCAGGACACCTAGCAGTTGCGTGCCACCTAAGTGCACGATGCGGAAAATGTGCCGAACAGCATATACCAGGAGAGTGCAAAGTGAACCCGCCTGGCACAGAACCATCAATAATTCAGCAAACAAACGCCGATGGATCAACATCCACGAAAAAAATTACCATAACTTGCTGTAACTGCGGAGGCCCACATCCAGCTAGTTTTTCACAATGCCCCGAAAAGCTACGGATTCTGGAGAGACGTTCGTTACACACGATAACTAATACGGCCAAACCAGCTGCAACGAAACCCTTATCACCACAACCATCCCATCTCAGGGGGTCAGGAACATCATATGCAGAAATTACGAAAAGTTCCCGTAGCTGCCCGAAATCTCAACAACCCAACCCCAACGTTCTCGACCTGGATATCTTGGGATACATCAGGAGCCTGGAGACACTACTACCAACCTTAAAACACAGTTCCGAATTAGAAAAAAAAGGTCAGATCTTAAATTTAATAACTTCCCACATCCTTTCCCTTAACGTATAACTTAACCCTTATCTGCCTCAACTCAGAGTCCATTTATTCCCACACCCGTAGACAACACCTCCGACTGTTTGTTGAAAAGTTCTCCCCAGATATTCTTCTGCTTTCAGAAACTTGGCTGAAATCCACTTCTCGAGTCTACATACCTAATTACACATTTGTGTCCAACCCACGAACCTCTGGCCCTCATGGAGGTACGGGAATCCTAATACATAAAAAATTCCAATTTGCTGAGATTAGATTTGTTAATATAACTAGTGTCGAATACACGGCTGTTAAACTTTTCTGCCGAAATAATAAAGTACTGGTCTTGTCCTCCATATACATTCACCCTTCTCGTGAACCAAACTTCCCTAGTGCAGACATCTCACAAATAATCCAACAGTCTCTGCCAGCACCTTTCATAATAGGAGGAGACTGGAACGCACGACATACTGCATTTAATGACATCAAATGCAACAAATACGGCTGCCAACTCCTTGATCTCCTCCGACTTCATCCATATGTCTACGCAGACTGCCCGTTGCAACCTACTCGAATTTGCAGCTCAACCAAGTCAACAATCGATTTCTTCCTAAAGTCTACAGATAGCTATTCATCTAATCCTCCCACAGTGTCATTCACATTCCCTTCGGATCATGGCTCTGTCCACACCTCGGTTCAAATCCCCTCGCTTGAACCACTCTACACTCTGAATCCTATTCCAAATTTCACCAAAACAAACTGGAAAAAAGTCAATAAGGATCTTGCTGCTAGCTTTTCAAAATTTTCTTTACCGGAATCTTCTAACCTGCCCCCTACACAAATTGACCAAGCAGCGGCCCAAATAGAGCAAATACTGGGAAATGCTCTCTTCAGCCATACTCCCACTATCGTTCCTCATAATCACTTAGGAAAACCCCTACCCAACCTACTCACAAAATTATTACGTATAAAAAAACAACTCCGACGAAAATGGCACACTAGCTACTCACCTTTTATTAAACAACAGATCCAGCTATTGACCTCCCTGATAAATGGACAGCTAAAAGTTTTCACTAATCAGACCTACACATCCACCTTAAACAGTATCAAACCAAATCGCGATCTATTTAAAAACATAAACAGACTAACGGGTCGCAAACTCAAGCCTCGAACAGATTATCTTATTCACCCAACTAATAATAACATCGTCCAGTCGGACACTGATATAGCAAACTGTCTCGCTGAACATTTCTGCAAAGTCCATAAGCAAAACGATACCCTCCCAGTAACAAATTTCCACGATACCGTGAACGATTACATTCCACGCTCACCGGAGCCATCCCTCACACCATTTATTACTGAATTCACCGAAAGCAATAAAGCATCACACCCCGTAGGAATCGACACATTCCTAAGTCTTGAAGAACTATCCGAAGTCATTACTTCACGTAACAATAAAAAATCGACTGGCCTAGATGGAATCCCTAACCTCCTATTCAAAAGACTCCACCCAGGCAACTTGCTCCCGATTCTCGTTCATCTCAACCACATAATAAACGCTTCACATTTCCCTAAAAGTTGGAAAACAGCGGTGATCGTCCCTATTAGCAAATCTGGGCCCTCCAAGTACCCGGATAACTTCCGTCCGATATCGCAGCTAAACTCACTTAGCAAGATTCTTGAATGTAAAATCTACAAAAATCTTCTCTCATTTGCCAGGGATAACTCCCTCATTCAGAACTCTCAATTTGGCTTCCGCTCACAACACTCCACTTGTCACGCTCTCTTAAAACTGACACATGATGTGACGACCCACCTCCAAAACCAATCCCCAACGGTATGTGTCTCCCTAGACATAGCTAAAGCATTCGACTGTGTCTGGATCGCAGGACTGTTATACAAACTTCATTCAATGTATGGATTAAACATCCACTCCACAAAACTTCTCGCTTCTTACCTCTCTGATAGAAAGTTCATGGTGAAAATAAACTCAACTCTCTCGACACCTTATAGCATAACCGCAGGAGTTCCTCAAGGATCCATCCTCGGCCCACTACTATACCTTCTTTATACATCAGACGCACCGCAGCCACTGTTACCCAATGCAACAATGCTCAACTATGCCGACGACACCTTAATTTATTCAAGCAACAAGTTTGTCAAGGAGGCAAGAAACTGTATTAACAGATATCTCCCAATCCTGTCAACCTACTTTACCAAGTGGAGAATTCAACTAAATCCAACCAAAACTCAGCTCATAGTTTTTAAAGGCAGAAACGCGAGTTGTACAAACAACACTATTCGCTGCCATAATAAAATCAGAATTAAAATAAATAACAATATAATTAAACCCTCCAAAACCTTAAAGTATCTAGGTATAACCTTTACCAACAATCTGTCATTCTCCGCCCACATTAAAAATACGATTCGTAAAGCCACAACCCAACTGAACCTCTGCAGAAAAGTCATGTACAAACCGAATGGTCTCTCTCCCAAAGTCAAATCACTTATCTACAAACAAATAATCAGACCCACTCTCACATATGCATGCCCGATATGGTACCATATCACACCCGCCCAAATGGAGAAGCTACGCATTTTCGAAAGGAAATGCTTCAGACTTATCACTGGCCTCAACCGACATCCTAACTCCCACAAATATTACAACAGTAGTTCGCTCTACCATGCCGCTAATATTGAACGTATAGATCGACGCTTCCTCGAGCTGTCCATCAAATTTATCGAAAATCTTCCCAATAATCCCAATCCGATAATAAATGCGCTCACATCGACTCCGTCAGACAACCGAACTGCCTACCCGAACTGTCTCCACACCAGAACCCTCTTCACCTCTGGCAGGTTGGTCAACAACTCCAATGAGATCGTATACCACAATACTGAACTCTCACCTCACCAGTTTAAATATTGTAATATACATCCCTTCTCTAATATCTTGCGTTTCAACGACCAATCGGAAAGTGTTCCCCCAACCCATATCCCCGACTCATAGTACCCACCCTAACCCAAATTCCACCCATCAACCACTATACCTCCCGCCCCACCCTACTCTAACTTATTGTAATAATAATAGATTTAATAATTAGATAAGCTAGGCTAAGCTAAGTTAAGTTAAGTTAAGCAAATTAGTTATAGGTTAAGTAAATAATTATATCCTGGTTTTCTGACCTTTTCCAGGAAGCCCCACCTACTCCTATCTTGTCCACCCATGAAATATATAACTTTATAATAATGTTTGAAAAATGTACTAGCAAGTATGTGTAAACGATTAAAGCTAAGGTAATTATAAGTTATCTGTATTACTTATTATAACAAATCATTTATGGTCAATAAATACAGAAATGTAAAAAAAAAAAAAAGCGGACTGAATAAAGATGTCGACCACAACGTCATTGACACACTTAAACCGAAAACCTCCAATAGATTCGGAACCCATATGAACCCCAGAACGAGAATACAATCAATTCGCTCGACATTTCGTCACAATCATTAAAATAAAATAAAAATGTAATTGCACATAAAATTTATTGGGTTACTTTACAAATTGCGGAAGTTGAATTGTGACGCAAACCGATGGATGTATGTCGGCTGATGTTGCATTTCAACGCAATCGCAAAGCGGAATTGGGTCGATGGAGAACGAGTTTGCATTGTCGTCTTCGGCAGGTGTTCACCCCAAGGTAACAACAAAGGGTAAAAACAGAATAGAAGTAGTCTGGAATAGGAAGTCTGTTGGTAGAGAGCGGTAAAGATAAGAGTCAATTATTCGTTCGGGGAGAGATCAGATCTTTTGATGAAAAGAGAAAAGGAGTGAAGGTCCTAATGTGTATGTGGAAGTGACCATACGAGGGGAAAACAATACTATACATAAACTTAAACTTAAACACAAAAGGAAGATTCGAGTTTTGATTAAATGTGAAATAGAAAAAGTGTAACTAGAACATATCTTTCAAAAGGCATTTGAATATAAACACAAGATACAAAGCATGAACCTGGAATTACATGTGAAAAGAACAAAAAGTTTATTTGATGTCAGATTAAAATTGTAATACAAGAGAAAACATCAAAAAAGGAAACATTTTCGATCTGGTTTTATTTCTGGGGATGTTTCACTGTTGGGAAACATCCAATATCATAACTCGCGCGGCAAATATGGACGCAAGTAAAGAGAAAATACGATATATTGATAAATGCGAAAACACCAGGGGGCTGAAAATGTGAATTATGTTTGTGGTCCTGATTCCCAGGCAATGTTGGCTTCGTCGATTCCGATCCGGTAATTTGGATGTCAAAGAGACACACGATATTTTTGTAAGGACTGTTTCGATTGCCCAGGAGCTAAACATTGTACAAAATGCGTTTGGAACTATGAGAGTAGGTCAATAAATGTTTAGAAACGCCTACGATGGCGATTGTACTATGGCTAATGGCCTGTTTTTAGTAAGCATCATTCCTCACTCTAAAGACTTATTAACCGTACTAGAATAAGGCTCGATACAAAAAACAGCTCTATGTATGGATGCCATGCGAGTTAACAAAAAGAAAAAAACCTCATGGAGTAAATTTCCATCTGCACATCGCTGCTAAATCGCAACAAAATCGACCTATTTCTGAAGTGGATAGTAACTGGTAATGAAAAGTGGGTCACTGACGACAGTGTCAAGCAAAAACGGTTTTGGTCGAATCGCGCTGAGCAGGTGCAAACGTTGGCCAAGCCAGGATTGACGGTCAGGAAGATTTTGCTGTGTGTTTCGTGAGATTTCTTTTTTACACACACACGCACACAAAGGGGAATTATGGAGTACCCTTAGATGTCAAAGCACAGTGCGAGCCGAATTGAATAAGAAAAAGTGGTATCGACGGACATTGTTCTTAAATGCCTGGACATTACAACGACGAGGAAACACATGATCAGGTAGAGTGTTCCACATTCGTGTGGTTCGGCTAAAGAATGACTCTCTATATTTATTTGTGCGCCTGAACTTCACTTTCAACGTGAACTGATGGGTCCTCTCAGATTGACCGGTATCGCGGGAAAATGTCTGAGGAGGAGGAACACATTGAGCAAGTTCAGTTGAGCAACGACCGTGATAATAACTATAGAAAAGAGATAGGCATGATACGTTGCGCATATGTTCTACCGATGGAATTGATCGACTTACAGCTGGGTCCCCACTGAGTTTCACTGCTCGTTTTTGTATCCTGTCGAGTACGTGTAGTGCAGTTTTGGATGCGCCTGACCAAATATGGGAATTGAACTCCATTTTGGGACGAATATACGCCTTGTAAATAGTGGCCAGGTTGGATGGAGTGAAGTATTTTTTGCATTTCTTAAGGAACGGCATACACTTGGCTGCACTTTTTGCAGATTCAAAAATGTGTTCGCTCCAATTTAGAGTCGAATTTGAGTGCCGAGGATTGATAGTTCCTTGGTTTCGTCAATGCAAGTGTTGTTCATCGGCAGTGTATTTACTTTGGGGTTTCACCTTTGGCGACAGGAGGTATCATTGCGTTTTTAAGGCATTGAACTCTACTCGGTTAGATGATCACCATTGATATGTTTTGTTGAGGTCGGAATTCAGTGCATTAAGCATAACCTGCTTATTGGTATTGATGTTCGAAGAATTTAGCCGGGAATGTTCGTATGAGTATGAGGAACTAAATATGCTATCATTGGCAAACGAGTGGATTGTGTTGTGGGTATTTGACAAGAGATTATTCATAAAGATGAGGAAGAGAGTGGGTGAGAGTACAGAGCCTAGGGGAACACCTGCATTAATTTGATGGGAGGGAGATTCGACAGTGTAGTGCTCCAAAAAGCCCTACCACCTTTTTCCCCCATTCTTACATCCAAATCCTTGCTATTTTACCCTAAAACCCAAAATCGTATCAAAACCCGAAAAAACCCAAACATGATTCAAAATTCGCAATAAACGAATCAAACATTCGTTTATAGCCTAACATTTGCCCCCACGGCATAATTATAACCAAAAACCTAAATTAAAATTAAAATTCACAATAAACGAATCTGATATTCGTTTATTGTTCTACATTCGCCCCACGGCATCAACGAAAACCAAAATTCAGAGATCATTATCTCTATCTGAAAATTTTCCATTCAGGAAAACAAACAAAAAACCAAAAAAAGCAGATACATTCCCACATCTGTAAGCACAACATCTCACTCGAAATATCCAAAAATCGAGATTGTTGTACGAAAATGTGTATCTTTGGGATACAATTTTCGATTTGCTTTCCTTTATGAAGGAATGGTAAAGAAATATCGAGGCTTCACTTCACTTTTAACACCCGTGCTCACTGGAGTAGGAACTCATTTCACTTCAACACCCGCGCTCACTTAGGAAGCGCAATAAATGCATTCCACTTGAATCATTCGAGCAGTATCCCGCTCTCAGCATCCAGATTCCCGCTCCCAGCGTCCAGTATTCCGAAGGCCTAACACCAACTGTACAGGGTCCAACTAATATACGAGCTGACCAATAAAAGTTTTTCCGTAAGCAAATTGATCTTTAAATTTTTTTAATAAACAGGCAAATCCCAGTGGAGACAAGGGCTTGGGAAAGCCAGAGTTACCTCAACCGACGACAGGATGTTGCTCTTCCCTCTGGATCAGAGGAAGCACGACGACGCCTCCTTGTAGGACAGTTTTCTCAGGAGCGGTCCACCAAAGAGTTCATACGTCCTTTTCAGGACAAGAAGACGCGCTTCCTGAGGACCAACTCCTCCAGAACAGAACAACCAGGGGAGTGGGAGCGAACATACAGGGCAAAGTCTCTGCTTTCAACCCGGCGAAGGCCAGGACGATCCTTGTCCCTGTTCAATCCAAGTTGACATGCACGCTCCACGTGACACCCCAGGATTGCTACTTTGGCACCCGCCAAGTAGTTAACCAATCCATGCAGCGACATCCTGAGAAAGGTCGGCGTAAGGCCAATAACCTTGCCCGGAAAAACAAATTATTATGGACAATTTAACAATTCTCGGATAAGGACCGGACACCAGTGGAGAGACTGTTAGGTTCTTATATATATATATATATATATATATATATATATATATATATATATATATATATATATATATATATATATATATATATATATATGTTATTTATTATTATTATATATATATATATATATATATATATATATATATTACTTGTTACTTACTCCTTTTTTGCTCTTTTTATTGTTGAACACTTTAGCTGACAATTCGAACCCCACAGACCTCTTTAAGATCGAAAAGGAAACACTTTTCTTGTTCTATGTCGGTTCATTTATTTACTCTTTTATTTTTATTTTACACTGCGTTGTTCATTTATTGTAAGTCTACACGCACCAATCCCGTCTTTGTAATTCGACTATCACTTCAAACATCCGCGAAACTCCCCGCACAACACCTTTCAATAACGACTGTAACATCAGAGTTGTGATCTCTGATATTATTATTTAATATTTAGTTATCGGAAATAGAGTTGTTTTATATTATTTATATTCTCTTTTATTAGACCCCACGTTGGGCGCCAAAATGTAACACTTGAGCGTAACCCCTGATATTATAACATTTAATATTTTATTATCGTGATTTGATTTGATTTGGCATTTATTTATCGGAGGTTGTTATTTGTGTTTGGTTTCTGTTGGCAGGTTTACTCGGCTCACCGGTACTTACGTGGTAAGACAGTTTAGCGTGGCTTAACTATACCAGGCCATCTTAGTTTCCTCTGCGCAGCTTCTGTGGTAAGATTATTCAGCGTAAGATTATTCGACTAATCTGTGGCGGCAGCCTCTTCAGCGTTGTGGTTGTAAGGTTGAAATTAAAATGAAACACTTCACTACATTTGACTGAACAATTTATTGGTTGGAAATGTCGATCCCCTTAGTTTTGTACACACAATTACTTTTAAAAAGATAAGTAAGAAGGCCCGCTGTTCCAACGCTAAGGCCGCAACCTTCTTACTTGGTTATTGCACTACACTGCCAGGAAACTCATTTGCACCGCCCCTTATATACCATTATTATCGGGGAGTTAATGCAGACGATGCATTTTCCTCACCCAGAATGTGTAACCTATTCTGAGGTTATTTGCCTATCATAGGTAATTTGCAATTTTCAGTAATCGTTCATTCGCCCTGCTAAAAATGCAGCCGTAATGAATTGAGCAATTACTTAATAGGTTTCATACGAAGAACCAATTATAGGACACTGCCCGTGTGTGCAAATCGCACGATTAATTGCGTCTCACTGCTGTGTTCGCTATTTCGTCGAACTCAGCACTTTTCCGAGGCTCAATTACTTCGTAGTCGGTGGCCTTTGACAACACCGCTCATGTCATATATCTTGTATCACATCTTGTATGTATTTAAAATATGAGACCATGTAGGTCCGCGGACAGGTGCTCCCTTGATATTTGAAATACGAAGCAGAATGCAGTTAACGAGTGGCCTTGGGGAGTGGGTCAAGTGTTTGACTGATATATGATATTTGTTTTGGCTTTGGAAGGTGGGTATGAATGGGTAATTATCGTAACGTATGCGATATGAATTAATTGCCCGTGGAAAAGGCTTTGCTTCTGAATGGATGAATGATCATATGCGAATTTTATTTGCCTGTGGGAAAGGCGTGTATTGCATTGTATGCATAATACTTGAGGATTGTTATTGTGCTACGACCGGGAAGTAACGCGCACCGAAGAAGAGCACCTGCGCTTCAGTAGGGCTATCTCCCACAGAGACCGGGACGATAGTATTAGACAGCGTCAACAGTTCTGGTGGTTGAATGGCATATAAAGACCTGGATACGAAAGTCGGTATAGAATCACACTATCATCAGCTAGCTTACATAGACTTAGCTTTTCTAGAATTAGGGTAGTATAAGATTTAAGTTAAGTTAAGCTAAGTGATTTTATATAAAATTAAAAAAAAAAAAAAAATAGGTAAGTTAAGTAAGTTAAATTTTAAGAAAAAAAAACAAAAAAAAAATTGACAAAGTTTTTCAAATTTTTCTTTGTCTTTCAAATAATTATAAGTATTGCCACAAAGTTCTGTCACCGAAAGGCAAATTATACAAATATTAAGTAATGTTTAGCTTAGAGCGTCTGCGACGGACCAGTAAGTTATTATATAACACATTTAAGCTAGAATTTAAGCATTTTTTGTCTAGCCTTTAATTTAGAAACTAAGAATATAGAAAGAAAATAAAAATATGTTTAAAAATGACTTGAGGATTATTTAAGAGGCGCGAATGGCAAAATGATTGTTGGATGCAAGGATGATTGAATATTAGATGTTTGAGAGGAGGTGTAACACGACCATCCCGGTCTATAACTAAATACCAACTCCACTCTAGTTTTATTTTCCTTCCTGATTATTTTTTCGTCCTGCAGATCCAAAGATATCTCCTTTGTTCTGCATTACCCTTTTTTTCCGTCGCCGCTTACTTTCATTATCTTTTTCGGCGTCGGTTCAAAGAAAACACAAAAGGACAATCAGCAAAGGATCTTGCTTATGTGCATTTATGATCCTCTCTGTGTATGCTACGATAAAACGAATGTGTGGTTCGTTTTTATGGTGCTAATTGCTTGGTTAGCTGAAAGGAAAGCCAGGTTGACTGTAGGAATTGGTTTGGGTAAACCATCCTTTACAGAGTCATACATTTTCCGCCGCGCATTTTATGATTCTTACCAACTTTAGTTGAGAGTTGGTCATCTGGTCCGCAGATTTGGGTCCAGGGGAATTTGCGCGTTGAACATCTGGTTCGTATTACACGTTTTGGATTCATGTTGAATTGAATATGGGCAAATTGAAAGTTTAGTTTAATTTGTTTGATAGTGAATTTGATATAGGCCCGTTTAATGTATGGGGCAATGTTAGGGCTTGGAGAATGCTTCATCCTTTTATTGGATGATTTTGCGTGTACTGCAATGAATTGGTGGAGACTGGCTCCAAGGAGGTGGGTGGTTTTGGATGTAACAAGACTAGCTAAATAAGGCCAAGACCGGATCCCGATTGTAGTGCCGATGATGAAGATGATTTGACACCAAAAAGAACCACTTGGATTGAAGGGCCAGAAAGATAGTCTCTTATCCATTGGATCAGGGAATTGTCCACTCCATATGAATGTAATTTGTATTACAACGACGAGGAAACACATGTTCAGGTAGAGTATTCCACATTCGTGTGGTTCGGCTAAAGAATGACTATGTTTATTTGTGCGCCTGAAGTCTATTTTCAACGTGAACTGATGCGCATTCTCATATTGACGGGTATCGTGGGAAAATGTCTGAGGAGGCGGAACACACTGGGCAAGTTCAGTTGAGCAACAACTGTGATAATATCTATATAAAAAAGATAGGCATGATACGTTGCGCCTATGTTTTACCGACGGAATTGATCGACTTACAGCTGGGTCCCCAATAAGTTTCACTGCTCGTTTTTGTATCCTATTGAGCACGAGGAGTGCACTGTTGGATGCTCCTGACTAGGTTGGCCAGGTTGGATGGAGTGAAGTATTTTTTGCATCTCCTAAGGAAACCTATGCATTTGACCCCACTTTTTGTAGCTTCAAAAATGTGTTCGCTCCAATTAAGAGTCGAATTAATTCGAGTGCCGAGGATTGTTAGTTCCTTGGCTTCATCGATGCAAGTGCCGTGCACCGACAGGATATTTACTTTGGAGATCACTTTTGACGACACGTGACAGCACTGAGTGTTCAAGGCGTTAAACTCTACTTGGTTAGATAATCTTAATAATGTAATAAGCATAACCTGCTGATTGGTATTAATGTTCGAAGAGTTTGGTCGGGAATGTTTGTATGAGTATGAGAAACTCAATGTGCTATCATCGGAAAACGAGTGGATTGGGTTGTGGGTAATGGACAAGAGATCATTTATAAAGATGGGGAAGAGAGTGGGTGAGAATACAGAACCTTGGGGAACACCTGCACTAATTTGATGGGAGACAGATTTGACACCATCAAGAACCAAAAGGATTGAACGGCCAGAAAGATAGTCTCTTATCCATTGGTTTAGGGAATTGTCTACTCCAGATGAATGTAATTTTGATAAAAGGGCTGGATGCCAAATTCTGTAGAAGGCTTTTGAGATATCCAGTGCAACAACCTTGCTTTTTCCGAAGTATGGGATGAAATGGTTCCACCTTTCGGTAAGATACGCCATCAAATCTCCTGTGGGCGGTTGCGACGCAAGCCATATTGACGGCCATTGGCGATATCATTTGATTCCAGATATTTCGAAAGTTTACTATTAATCAGTGACTCCATTACCTTCGAGAGAATTAAATTTAGTGCTATGGGTCGATAAGAAGAGAGGGATGATTTGTCAGAGCATTTTGTCAGATTGGCAGGGAATCATCTAATATGAGCTACTGCCCTATGCAAAACTCTTTATTCGGACGTGTAGTGTCAATAATTGGACCGTCTGACGGAAACAAGCTACCAGAAGCGGCCAGTTTCGGCCAACAAGAGAGGAATTGTGTTCCACCAGGTCAACGCCAGGCCACACATGGGTAGTCGAACAAAGCGGTGCAGGTTTGACTCAAATCGGATCAATCTAGCTATGCTAAAGAAAAATTTCAATATCGTGCAAAAATAATGGATTTTTTTAGCTACACTACTACTTCATGTTGTTAAAGGAATTGCTTTCATATCTACATTACCTTTGTTTAAAATTGAATTTCCATATCAGTGAGTTCCTCTCCTTTACCAATTTTATCTTCTTTTCCACTAAGTGATTAATGCAATAAAGTTCCACTTGAATATTCTTCAAGCTATTCAATTCCCTTATATCTCAAAAACCTTACAAGAAATTTACACTAATGATAGTTTGTTTTCCACTTTGTGGGTTTTACTGATTCTAAACGATTACATCTGAGCATTGTAAGGCAAGTAACCCTGTGACATTGATAATAATTCTTCAAATTTACCTTCTTCCTGCTTTTCGTTTTCAATCCTACACATTCCTTTTCCATAAACTCACAGGCACTCGTGGGATTACCTCTTTGCTCGATTTCCTCGAATTGTTTACATTTTAACGAGCCTTTTCGAACAAGGCCAATTTCACTAAAACATTCCATAAAGTCAATTGAACTTACATCCTGCTTGACTACATACATCTTCATTAAATACTCCCAGTTAAGGTATCTCATGGAAATTACTTTTGTTTTGCGATACCGCACTCAATTTCCTGAAGAAATAAAATACTCATCCTTAAGGCACAACGCCGTATGCTAAGCCCTACACCCTGCAAGCCTAATGAATATTTTATCTCATGTCAGGGTTTAAGATGTATTTATTGCCCTACGCGCAAACTTCCGCTTCGCTGGGAAAAGCCGCGCGGATTAAGACCGAACCAGGAAAGTATTTTTGGGGGATTTGTTGACATTGCGAAGCATACTTTCAGGGGTGTACTGGGCTGGAATTAAGTCCTTACGTCGTCTTCCACAGGACACAACGTATGCTGAAACAATTTAAAAAAAACATTGTGCGAGTTCGCTGTCAGAGCTATTGGAATAGTGAGTTGTCGTGGACCCCTGCTTACCATGCACGAGTTCATATTACCGAAAAGTATTCCATGAATATGTTTAGAAGGACTTTATAGAAAATGGAGTTTTTTTTTCATTTAGGTTAGAATTTCCTTTGTAAGGCGAGCAGAGGAGCTTGTTCGATAATCGGAATCAATACGAGTCAAAATTTTCCACTTATCCTTTTTTTCTTAGAAATAGCGCACGGGCGAACAATGGTATCTAGGATCAGCGTACGGCGGAAGTGGAAGAAAAGGAAAAGAACAAGGAAAGGAAATATAACAAAACGGCCTCGAAAGTTTGGATAGAATATAAAGGAATCAAATGTTCAGATAATGCATTCCACATTCGTGAGCTTTGTCTAAGTCATATATTTCAACATAACCTTCAACTTGGTCTGGTGCGATCTGTCTGATTGACGCGTATCACGAGAAGGTTGTAGAGGTGATAGTTGAACTCCAAGTTTAGTTGGGCAATAATCAAGATAATACCTGTAGAAAAAAGAGCGGCAGAATATCCTACTTATTCTAACAACGAAATTTAAAAACTTTCGCTTGGCTGGATGGGTTTCATTATTCATTTGTTTTTCCTACCGGGCACGGAAACGTTATTTTAACAAAGCATGGGAACTGAATTTCAGTTTCGGTCGCATATGTAGGAATTATATTGTAAACTATGGTCAGGTTGGATGGGGTTACATTTTGCTTGCAATTCTTAAAAATGAGTCGAATTAACGCGAACATCAACAATTGACAGTTTCCTGCTGGGACAATGCAGCTATCGTTAATCGATAGTAGACCCACGATCCATTAGAATTCATTTTTCACATTAAAAGTACAGGGGTGGTGGATCAAATATAAATTTTTTGCTTAGAAAGAAAGTCCGAACTAGATAATCTGGTGCGTGGCCGTTACTTGGTTTATGAAGAGTAGGGGAACCTCCTTGGCTAGCGGTCGGGCACGATTTGTAGTCAGTACAGCCATGGGCGATCAAGGGGTCTAATATCTGGTGCCCAATGGATTATTATAACATTGTTAACAAATGAAGGCGTTAAACACTCGGAAATGTTTTCCCGGTTAAAGCCATGGTTTTGTGGTGATACTGTGGGGGTTCTGTAAGGCATTCCTAAAGAACCACCCACTCCCTTTTAATTAACCGTCTCCCACTTACCAGGCAAGTTATTATACTTACCTGCAAATGAGTATCGTAAGCTACTTTGCATCACCTTCCACCTGTAAACATAAGTCCACGGCAAGATTACCACCTTATCGTGGCATCAAACTTTCGCTCCGGGGCATGCTTGCATCCAACGCACCATGTTTCCGAAATCGAATTCGGTTACATCTTCATGTAACCGACATTAATTCCCGAACATGTCAATGCGCATTGCTGAGAAGCACTTTCTCACACACGTGCATGACATGTCCATCCTCGCCTTATCGGCTGGACCATCGGTCGATCGTCCAAACAACAATCCGTTGGTCCAGAAGACACGTCGACCAACGTACTTGTTGACACAACTGCAGCCGATAGTTTCCTTAGCATTCGGTAATTAAATATTGCCCCATATATTTAGGTTCGCAATAGCTGCAACAAATTTCCCATTATCGGCTATCAACCGATCATGGGATTTGGGCTGAATAGGATCGTCGTTTAGGCAATCATACCCACGTTCATGCTCTATGATGACCTGTGGGGAGGAAGTATTGTGCCTGGCACGGACACTCCGTCCACTTCCTCCTCCATCATAATTTATTCACGTGGACACCGCTCACAACACAAAAGAATTAAATACACCCAGGACTGTGGGCAATTAAACCCACGGATTTAGTTTAATATTATTTTATTGATTGTTAATTGTAATACATTTGTGGGCGTTTTTTTTAACAGGCACCAGCAACGACGATGACAACCAGTGCAAAGAGTGCACCGAACAAGAGCAATTTAGAGTTCATTGTTTTACAATAAAGTTACTTTTCTCACTTATTTTAGTTTCTCTATTCTTTAGTTTTGAGTGTATATCAAAATCGAACAACACATAAAAAGGACAAAATTTTAATTAATACTTTCACCAACTTTGACACGATCGCCGAGACGTCTGCGGTTCGTAACGTTTACAACTTTACGAAAATACTTTAAAACTAATACCCGCACGACTCCGGGTGTGTATTTACACGTCTCCGCTGCCGGCGGAGAGCGGGAGTGACGCGTGACCGTGGCGGTCAGCGGATGGAATAAGACTCAACGATATTTAATCGTTTTAGGGTGAGTTTACCGAAGAAAGAAAGTGTTTATCTGTGGTGGAAACAAGGAAGAAAGACTTGGCAATGTATGTGAATGTGTGAGTGAAGATCACATTGGTTTTTTCATACACAAGGCCATGGGAATGAACCTGAAACAAGGAAAGAGAAAATGTGCATTGCAGTTGAATAAATAAACCGCTAGTCATCCGGGAAATGGTGCTAAAAGCAAATTGGATGTTTATGACATCGCTAGTAAGGGTAGGTATTGAATTCCTATTTGTATTTGTTTATGCTGTAGGGTTCAATTGATGCCAAAAGACGCGGAATGCGTATTTGCTTTGGTCCCTTGGGTGGAAGTGGCCAGCCAATGTGTATGTAGGGAACATTGTTGTACACATGGCGCGGCTGGGAAAATAGACAGCGCAACATTTATGGTCCCTGTCATGACGGTTACATTGTATGCAAACCGAATCATTTTGTTTACAGGAATTTGTCTGGTACCGAAGGTGCCGAATTGGTTTGGAATTCCAGATAAGTAAAGCAAGAAATCTTACGGAAAATTGTATGCTGTTACGTAATTGCCTCCCCTACTGCCAGTGCCCCACCGAGAGGGAGTAGAATTTAAATGTAAACACTTTTGTATTACAAATAAAATATAAATATATCAAGTTAATTATATCATCAATGAACACGTTCCACAATGTTTGATTGGATGCGAGCAGGTGCACAAACCTATGTTGTTGAGTTGTGGTATTGTTGAAAGTTTCTTTTCGAAGAAGCGGTGAGATGGTGAGAGAGGGAGAGAGAGTGTGTCTTTTATACAGATAGGAAGAAGCAAGCCAAAAAAGAGTTGAAAAGAAACCCCCGTCCAAGAAGGACGTATTTTGTTCCTTTTGTTTTTGAAGTAAAGTTTTTAAGTTAAAATTCCACGAAGGAATGTTTTGTTTTTATCAATAATTAATTGTGTAACGAAGTGTCTTAATTCTATTTAGTCCCAAAAATGAAATTAAAGTCCTCTCCATTCTTAAACATGAAATATCTGTGTTTCCCTTGCACGTGCCACATGTGACGAAGAGTATAGTGTTGACAGGCTTGGCGTTCGAGATTTTTCTGGAGCTGGAATAGGGAGTAAGATTTGTCCAAGAGTCAGATAGGATTTCAGCTACATCGGTTGTGTTACAACCCGTTCGGTAACCGAACCTGGACGGTACCGTATACACTTGCCACCATTCCTACAAGAAGCAGTTATTCTACGGGGAGAAGTGACCCCGTTACCACTGGTCACAGATTACGGTTCTGGGATTGATACTGATGGAAAATTTACACTTGCTAAAGACTAAAACATGTACATTACAAATGAACATGAAAAATAACATCACAAACTGCCGCTGCAGACAGGATTCGAGGAAGCCTGAGTGTGAAAACTCGTAAGCTCCAGAATCCAGAGAGAACCTGTTAAACATCAAGAAATTTTGCGAGTGCACTACATTAACAATATGACTATCAAATTTTGCATTACACTTAACGTTACAAAAAATATGCAGTACACTGCGGATAACTAATCAAGAAGCTGTAATCAAATAATAAAATAACGTTATGTAGGGTTATATTTTGTAGAGATTTGTTTTTGCTTATCTTACCTCCTTTGGGGTGTTTTGCTTTGGGGTTGCCAATTTAAAATGCCGTTTAATATTATTTACTTTATTTATTTATTTAATTTTTTTAATTTTCGGCCGTTGCCTCGACCTCTGGATGCCGACTGATCCCGAATCCAAAATGTACTGCCCTTTTATACTCTGTGGCAACAGAGATTTGTTAAAGATTTTATTTAAAAATTCCAAGAAGCACAAGCAAGATTTTGTGTGCTTCAATTGTAATAGGATTCTCGGAAGTGTATAAGAATTTCTTTTAATAAATTCTTGGAAGAGAAAATCATGAGATGCATTTAGAGTTAAGCATTTCATGATGTTAGGATTATTAGGAATTGAATCAATGTACGACAAACGGATTTTGGTTTAATTTTGTCGTGCAAATGATTCAATTGGATTATGGGTGAGGTAATTAGAAATTTGAATCAATGTGCGGCAAACTAACTTTTGGTTTAACTTGTCGCTCATATGATTCACTTGGATTGGGATTATAGGTAAGTGGGTGAGAGTAGTGATTTACGATCACTACAGTTACACTTTAACCTTGCAAATGGCACTTAACGTTACACTGGCGCTGCGGACAGCTCCCTTCTAAAGCATTTGGCGATTTCCATCGACACAATTTACAATTATGAATTATAGTGCAGTTGGTGCAAACAACATTATATAAAAGAAAAATTATCTTACATTAAATATATACATTGTATACAACAATTTGGTGCGCCCAACTTACATTATGTAAACTTCAAATATTTTATACATATTATATTACAATTACAAAACCGAAAACTTAAAACTATATACATATTATATTACAATTACAAAACTAAAATTTTGTGAAATCCTAAATGCGATTGTGAATCCAATTTTGTTGAAAAAAACCTTTTTTTTTATTGTAGTGAAATTCTGTATTTTGTATTTTAAGTTTACTTAACTACTCCGTGTTGTTACACTGGATGATACTCAATGTGATATTCTTGTTTCTGTTTTGGAATTTTGTATACCTTTCTGATGGTGATTTTGTTTAAAATTTTGATTCAGTCCAATTATATGTTGCTTTTAATTCCAGTTAAACTTTTAATAATAATTTTGTGCAGATTCTCTCTCTCTCTCTTCTTCCTTCTTTTCTTGTTTCTTACCATTCTTAACCGCCGGAGATCGCGTTTTTGTTTTTTTTTTTTTTATTCCCTTTTCTTTCTTGCCGTTCCGCACCGGAGGACAATTTCCTCCGTCCGGGCATTGGTTCCCTCGGCATTGTTCACGGTTCTTGCCGCTCTGAGAATTGAGCCAGGGTAACTAGTGAACGTCCGTTGTGTGAGGATTGTTTTGTGTTTGTCCGACGGGATGAAAAGTGTGTAGTCTAAAGTTCTTTGAGTTTTGTTGACGGCGGATTTATTTTTCTTTGGTTGGGCCGGAGGTGAAATTGAATTAGCGGCCTGCTGATGCGGACGAGGCAGCGGCAGAAGGAAAACAAGGTGGGCACGCCTTCCCGGGTACAGCCTGAGATGCCACGCTAGCCGCCAGAAGCCGAGGTGGACACAGAAACTTTTCATGATTCGCGCGGCGGTCCCATGGACGCTCCCTCTCCGACACCGATATCACCTTGCGGTCACTAGTACAATGCCGAGAGCATGGAGGACACGCCGAGTACATCGTCCGCGATCAAGGGGCGAGGATTGGGTCCTCAGCCATACTCTGCACGGATCATTTTGGGCGCGGACAGGGTCTACGACCTTGTCTCGAGGACGGTCCCAATTTTCTCTGGACAGGAAGGCCCTAATGCAGCCGAGAAAGTTACTTTGTTTCTCAGGGGTTGCAGAAGGGCCTTGAATTGCTTGGCGGCGGAGGAGGAGCATAGCTTCCTACCGAATGTTTGAGGAACGGCCTCCCACGACTTTTTATGAAGCGGAGGAGCGTCTAAGGGAGGCTTTTGAGCCCAGGATATCGTATGAGGAGTTCTGCCCGCAGCTGTCCACAATGCGGCAGCTTGCCGGTGAGGACGCCACGAGTTTCGCTTCCCGGGTAAAGCGGGCCATTGTGCGATGTGAAGAGGCCGCTGAGCGCTGCTACGGCCGGCATAGTAGGGCGGTTTTCGCCAATCAGCTGGAGAGGATGGCGAAGCCAGTATTGATTAAGGGCGTCAGGGAGCACGGTCTCAGGCACTTCCTCCTGGCGTTGAGTGAAGCTACGTTTGATGGGCTGGTGGCCCAACTCGTTCGCTTTGAGCGTTCGAGGAGAGAGATGCTCCAGCGAGATGTTGCTTCTATTGTGGGAGTCCAGGCCGGGTTCGACGAGCAGTCGGCCAACCCTTCAACTTTTGGCCCCGGCCACTCCTCAGCATTCGTGGAGCATCACTCAGCGTCGGCACCGGATTTATCGGGATTGGGCCCTCGGGTTGTATCGTTTATCGACCCTGCCCCAGAGGAACATCATAGCTACCGAGGGGAGAATAATACTTTCGCTCCGACTAAATTCTTTCGCCCGCAGGGATCTCACCGACCGGGTCCGTCAACTGATACTAGTACTTATGTCCCAGCCTCTTCCGGTGTCGAGGCATGGAGAGACACCATTTCTTCCTCGGCCCGGAATGGAGTGCCACGGGAGTCGGCTTAAGGGCCGTACATAGCTCAGAGCCAATCGAGTCGGGCTGCTGGCGGTACATTTGGTATGTCCTACGACCACACACAAACCCAATGAGATCAACCGCAATATGCCTCGGGTGAGTCCGCACGGCGTTTCCCCAACGAGCCGCCCCAGGTTCAACCAAGCGAAGGTCCTGCATCCGCGAGTTCGGGTGTGCACTTCCAGCCCTAAGCCGGCGATTATCGGTTCCAGGCCCCAGGTGATCGATCGGGGCACCCTTTGGAAGCGCAGATAATCTGTAGCTTCTGCAAAAAGAAGGGTCACCCTTATGAAGAATGCCCGAAGAGGCGAAATACTCCCTTTTGTCGAGAGTGCTGGCAATATGGCCACGACATCGTGGAATGTCGCGCCCATCGAGCGTGAGCTTGCAATTCCGGACCTACAGTTCAGAATAGGTGACCGCAAGGCGGACCGGCGCGAGAAAGCCGCCTCATCGGCAGAGGGAGTTTCATAGAAGAGCTCTTCCAGAATCGCAGCCACCCGCGGCGAACAACAAGCCAGCAGCGTCAAACGCTAGGATTTTCAGTGTCCAGTGTTGTTGCGAGTTCTGTGGTCGCCGAGGTCACAACTGGCATAGGTGTAATTATAAGATGAGGTGGGAGCAATATCAGAGTTTTCAAATAATACCCACCGCAAAACACGCTGGACGGGAACCGGGGACCAGCACGCTCTATGCGGAGTGGCAGGTACATCAGGCGGAAGCTCGGGAGAGCAATAAAAACAGACGCAGCCGGTACCGAAGGCAGCGCCGACGAAACCGTGGGCCAGTAGAGGCCACATAATGGATTCAAGTCCGGCGGACGCGATCAGCGGAGACGAGCGAGAGTCGCCCGGGCCACACCATGGTCGGCCCGTATCTGACGACGGATGCTCCAGCTCTGCGGTGTCGGAACCCACGGGGACACGTGTGAGGAGCGAGGCCGCGTCAGGGGACGCTGAGGGTCAGAAGTTGCGACCCAGGCACCGTAGGCCCAAAGTAGGCCAAAACCGCTCCAGTTCCGCTAGTTCGGAGTCTACAGAGACTCTCCAGCGAAATAATCCTGAACGGAGGAGCACGATGCGGTGCAAATTTTGCAGTCGACGCATACACACGACGGCAGTGTGTCGACATAAGACAAACTGGGAGAATTCGGGAAACAACCAGAGGTCGGGTCGGGAGAACCCAGCCCGACCGTATTAAAATCTAAACCCAGCTCAGGCTGTTCTCAGTTTTCGCCGACCCAAGTCCCGGTAGTCACTCTCCCATTGGACATTGGCCGTAGGAACACTACGCGCCTTATCGTGGACACTGGCGTTGAGATAAGCCTGTTGAAGCTGAAGGCACTCCATCCTAGATATGGCATGGATGTGCATAACTGTACAACGCTCCAAGCGCTGTTTGGCAAAGGCAAGTCGAGGGGATGCTGCCATGGGAATTTCATGTTGCACCACGAGATTCCCTGCAGTTTCCAAATAGTAGACTCCTTGCCGGGCTTAGCAGAAGCCGGATTGTTGGGGTACGACTTCCTGTCAAAAAATTGCAAGGTCGACGGAACGGGTGCTTGTTAGGCTTTTGCCCGAACGACCGTAAATCCTGGACCTTTTCCGTGGACTTTGCGAACAATAAGACGGGAAGGGTTGAACATACGGTAGCCAAACGGCGAGCCGTGCCAAGGGGACCTGTTAAGGTTGATACTGCGGCCGGTACTCACCCGGAGACCCTACCCACACAGGGAGGGCTACGAAAGAATGTTCGGCCACGTGCTACCCACAAGACCGCGCCCATAAAGCCCAAACAGCAAATAAAAAGAAAAAGCCCCGAGATAATAACGCTAACAAATAAAGTTTACTAAAACTTGGAGCTCCTGATTTAACTGGCCAGACGCAGGTTTCTCTCCGATATCTTCGTCCTTGTAAAGGATCTTCGTCGAGGAAACCCAAGTTCCGCGTCTAACTAAAAAGTTTGTAAAGTCAGGCCCAATACTGTAGGCGCAAACTACATGGGCAAACCTCAGTGCTAGAGGTACAATCAGGTATTGCAATTGCTACATCTAGGGAATTATTAACAAATCCTCTAGTACTAAGTAGCACCACGTCTACGGGACTCAGTTTTCGATGACGAGTCGGGTGATCCCGTATCCGAGAGACAATCTTCGGAGGAAACACCTCCACATGCAAACTTCAAGCCTCGGAAGGTAAGTCCTGTAGGCGACTGCCTGGCGTGTACTCACACTGGCTCGCGAGACATATCGTGGGTTTCACATGGCCGGTCAAATGCTATTACGCATTGGTAAGCTCAGGGATAGGTTGGTTTTGCCGAAAAAATGGGACAGACCCAGTATACCGACCCATGGACCGGGCCACGAAGGCAAGTCCGTAATCTGGAAGCGTATTGGAGCCGGGCAAGTTCGCCTGTCGGGCGACATCTTGAGTGCGATGAGTGGGGGTCTCCTCCATTTGTGTGAGGGAGATCCTAACCGGATCGTGTGGGCGATCGAACTCTCGGCATTCCTTTGGAGGGTTGTTTGATGGTGTGGAGGTCTTGATGACTGGAGGTGATCGGTTTTCCCCGGTTCCTTGAGATGTTTGGTTGTGTTGTTCCCTGTTTCCATGAGATCTTTATCTTTGTTCATATATCATTTTTCAATATCATTTTTCTAACAATATAATATACATATATACTAACATTTATTAATAATTCTTAGTTAAATTGAACAATAAAAAATATCATTTTTCTAACAATATAATACACATTTATACTAACATTTATTAACAATTCTTAGTTAAATGAAACAATGAAAAATAACACTTCACTAACAATACAACACACATATATAAGTTTGTTCTAAAATGAAAATTATTTTTTGTTTGTTTTGTCTATTTGTGGAGCAAGGTCAGGAGAGTAGAACTGCAGTCGTAGTGTGTATTGGTCCCGTTGATGTGACCATTTCTGCCTACCCACCCTGCTGTGTTGCAGGTCCCCTTTGTGAATGTTTGTTGGGAGAGGATCTTCGTGTTATTCGTGTTTCCTTATCACCCTGTGTGTGTTCCGCGGCCCCCTGTGGGATTTGAGGCCCGACGTGGGAGCGGCGGCGGCGGTGATGTTAGGTGGGGTACCTCTCGTTTCTTCGAGGGCGTGTCATTCCTCTTCTAAGAATGACGCGCACTCCTGTGAGGGGGGAAGGTGTATTACGTGATGGCCTCCCCTACAGCCAGTTCCCCCCCGAGAGGGAGTAGAATTTAAATGGAAACATTTTTGTATTACATACATTGATTGACTTCTAAATCTAGATTAAATATATCAAGTTAACACGTTCCACAATGTTTGATTGGATGCGAGCAGATGCACAAACCTGTGTCGTTGAGTTGTGGTATCGTCGAAAGTTTCTTTTCGAAGAAGTGGTAAGATGATTAGAGAGAGAGAGTGTGTGTCTTTAAGATTAAAAGAAAGAAGTAAGTCGAAGTAGAGTTTGAAGTAAACCTCCGTCCAGGAAGGACGTATTTGTTTTGTTGTTTTTTGAAAAAAGTTTAAAAAAGTCCACGAAGGAATGTTTAATTATTTTAATAAGTATTGTGTAATGAATTGTGTTAATTTTAACTAGTCTTTAAAACGAAATTAAAGTTCTTTTTTTGTTAACCACGAAGTACCTGTGTTTCGTTTGCACGTGTTACATGTGACGAGGAGTTGCATGAGTTTGGTGACCTCAAGGTGGAGATTTTTGGCGCTGGAATTGAGGGTAAGCTTTGTGCCAAAGTCAAATTCGTTTCAGCTACATCGGATGTGTTATAACCCGTTCGGAAACCGTACCTGGAAGATACCGACTGCAATTGGCGCCATTGCAACGAGAAGCGGTTGTTCTAATGGGAGGAGTGACACCGTTACCCGTGATCATAGATAACGGCTTTCGGATAAAAATATGATACTCATGGAAAATGTATGTAATGCTCCCCATCCATATAATCAACGGACCAATTGATATAACACCTACAAAAGTTTATGTAATCCAGAATTGCAAAAGACAGGAAATATGTATACACAATATACACCACACAGCGATGAGACTTTGAGGAGCCGGAAGAGAAGGCATCAATATGTTCTGCAGTATAATGGTTATTTGTCAAGGTTTGTCAATTAGTACATATTCCAGTTGCCTTGAAAAATTATATGCTGCCGCATCAGCTGTTTATAATCAAATCATTTCAAAAGCTGTTGAAGAAGAAGTAGTCTCTGATCCTGATGCCAATCCAATACATTTCACAGTTTCTGGAGATGGTACTTGGAAAAAAAGAGAATTCAACTCACTTTTTGGAACTAAGAGTGGTATGCAGAGCACAAGTTTTTTTGCACTATAAATCATCATGGAAGTGCGGGGAAAATGAAAGTTGATGCGGTAAGCGAAATGTTTGAGCGTTCGGTGGAGAAACATGGAGCCAAATATGTCAAATACATAGGAGATGGTGACTCAAAGACATTTGAAGATTTAATTGATATTAATGTTAATATTGATTATCCTGTAGTGGAAAAAAAGAGTGTAGGACACGTGCCGAAATGAATGGACTCAATATTACGTAAAGGAAATTAACAAAAGACTACATTCCGGCAACACTAGTTGGCATGCAGCCAGTAAACTATTAAAATCCAAACTGCTATCACGGAATATAAAGCTCCGTATCTATAGAACCATAATCATGTCGATTGCTCTATACGGATGCGAAACATGGGCTCTCACAAAACGGGAAGAGAACAAATTCCGCGTATTCGAGAATAAAGTTTTAAGGAGTATATTAGGCGGTAAATATGACGAGGAGTCAGGACAATGGAGGAAACTCCACAACCACGAATTGGAAGAGCTATTCCGCAAACATACAATAGTGAGAGTGATCAAGTCGCGAAGATTAAGATGGGCCGGACACGTAGCGCGAATGGGCGATGATAGGACCGTGCATAGAATTCTTGACGGTAAACTAATGGGGAAGAGACCGACAGGATGGCCGCGACGGAGATGGGATGACAATGCTAGATTGGACCTCGAGGAGATCGGATCGGATGGTCGAACGTGGAAGGAGAGCGCACAGGACAGGGAACAATGGCAGAGCCGAGTCGGCGAGGTCATGAACTTCCGGGTTCCCACAGGCCAGTAAATAATAATAATAATTACGTAAAGCAAAAAAAGACAATAAAGGTCTTGGTGGCAGAGGTGATGGTACACTAACCGATAAAGTTATCAATAAACTAAGTTTATACTATGGTTTGGCTATTCGACGGCATCCACATTCAATAGAAGAAATGGAAAACGTAATAAGGGCATCTTGTCATCATAGAACCTCAAGTGATAAAAATCCTCAACACATGTGTGGGTATTTTGCTTGTGCACCTGCACGGATGCGGATTCAGCAAAATGCCACAGAGTTCGAGATATCGAGCAGACACACGACCGAAACAAATAAACTCCAGAATTCATATGCAAATCTTTTATTATCCAAAATTCTATTATTTAATTACACATTAATCGCTACATTTATGTCCAAAGACGTATTAACTTGGTTGTTATTTAACACATTAATCGAAAGATTTATTATTAAACACTGTTCTTAGCTTAATTGTAGGACGACCGGTTAGTGATAGAACTCGATCAAAAAAGACTGTACTCTGACGACACGGGATCGATTAAGCTGGACACGACTAAAACTGATCACGATTAAACGACAGAAAAGAAACCGACGTCGCCACTCTTTGTATTAAGTCCTAGAACTCCTGACTCCCATGGATGGTGAAACTCGACTCTTAAAAAGGACTCCGTGGCACATGCGCACTCTCCAAGTGTTAAAATCTGACTCAAACCTACAATCCATATGTGCCAGATTCAACGATGTGGATTACATTGGTGTGGAGGATTCTGTATGTGTCCGTATGGGACAAGTACGTTGCCCTTCAGCCTGCATATCGGCAACGACGAAAAAAATACACATGAATACACATGTAATGAATAGCAGGCATTATGAGATACGCGATAGCGAAGTCGCCGAAGGGAGAAATAGGTTCCTGTATCCTAAATAAACAGAAACGATATTTCAAGGTTCAAACGATGACATTATTTGTGATTTAGGCGATGCTATATGGGAACATCGGCTGTTTACATAATCGCCCAAGACTTATGCCATTGCAGGCAATCGATTTTTGTGGCGATAAGCAAACCGAAGGTTGCTCGCCTATGGTCAGGGCTATGGTTGCTTTTGTTTACTCTAGCTAAATGGAACATGGGTATTATGGTGAGGAATGTGACTTGCAGACGTGCAAGCGTACGTCTCACCCTGAGGAAACATGGACAGCGGTTGGTAAGTAGCATAAACACAGTGATGCTACGGTGTTTGTTTGATTTACAGACCAGAGCATCGTTAGGCATGATTTAGAATATGATTGTCTAACGTCAATCATTTTCGAGCCCAAATCCCATGATCGGTAGATAACCGACAAAGGAAATTGGTCGCAAGTGTTGCGAACCTTGGGATCGGGGCAATATTCACTCATGAACCGTAGCAACGGCTATGTCAACAATTACGCTGACCAGCGAGTATTTATCTTTTATAATTGCTGACAAGCCGAGCCGATTGTCTGGCACGGTCCATGTATGAATGAAGTAATTTGTTTGATGTGCATGCTTGCTGGTGTTTTGCTTTCAGGCGAAAGAGAATGAAGGGTAGCTTACGCTGCCCCAAAATTGCAGGTAGGTATGGTGGGTTTGGAAAGTGGTTAATTTAAGAGGATGGGCGGTTCTTTGGGAATGTATTAAATAACCGCCACACATGTATTACCCACCTAGTCAATCAAGCTGGTGCAAATGGCAAAAAGCAAACGCGGAGGGACTTTAGATGAGTGTGTCCACGAAAATCCTCCTCTTAATGATCGAGTCTTAGAAGTGATAAATCCAATTTACGATGATTTATCAAAAGAGAGTTTATTGAATCGGTGTTTGGGTTCAGAAACGCAGAATATTAATAAATTATTTAAGTCATTAGTCTGGACTTTTGCACCAAAAGATATCTGTGTCGGTTCCATTGAACGCCACTACTTACCTTCCAACCTATAATGAAGAAACAGTTTCCTGGTGCACTAAAACCCTGGAATACATGCATTTACCTTTCCATTGTTTGCTCAAACCTTCGCCTAAAGCACCTAAATCTATAATTTTCGCTGATGAAAAATCCATCAGCACCGAACAAATATTTCCCTAAGGGCAGGGTTTCATACAAATGCACCATGATGCGAGAAAGCATTTGTAACACCAAACAACCGATATAAACCCAAATCATCATCGTCATCGGTACTATAACCTGGCACCGGTCTTGGCCTTATTTAGCAAGTCCTGAGGCTTGTTAAATTTTCCATAATGATTTGTTTTTTTCCGGGCAAGGTCATTAGTCTTGCGCCAGAGGCTCCCCTACGGGGAATCGAACCCGGGTCTCCCGCGTGACAGGCGGGTATACTAACCAGTATCCTATTGAGGAGCACAAATACAAATCATATCGGTGCCCATATCTCTTGTCGCATCCTACAGCACACAAGCAGGAGATATTCCTGCTTTACTGCTTTACTGCTTTGCTGCGACCATATCGGTCGCCAAACCTATCGACAAGAAACTGCAATGGCACCAATAAGCATGCCCCTGAAATTCAATTCGATTACGACATTACGTAACCGACATAAACCCTCGACCATGTCCATGCACACAAGAAGAAAGAATTTTTCCACACTCGTGCATGGCAAGTCACAATCACAGACCCATCGGTCGATCATACGCCGTTGCTGATCCTGTAAACACCCAAGCATCTCCTTCATGGTGGTTGCCCAGCTGCAGATCATTGCTCATGGTGTTCCCCCTATTGGTTTGGTGTATCCATGGTCTGCATACTCGTGGGCACACACCATGAGCAACAGAAGCGATCATCGTATATGTGTTTCGCACCCTTTTGCTGGGACCAATGTATGTAAAGATCATCCCTTAGTGGTCACCGAAGCGATGGAGGGAATTTGGTATTCTGTCATTTCGGTGGCAATAATCAGTCTCAATACAGATTCTGTGGAGTTAAGTCGGACCTCCACGTAAAACGTCGAGTTTAGTGGCGACGCGTAGTGTTGTGCGTTTGATAACATCTTCACTGTGTATTATTTTTTTACTTTAATTGTGAATTTATTTTAATGACTGTTAATTATCCGGAAAAAACAATTTTATTGTGAATTCATTTTATTGACTGTTAAATATCCTGGAGTAAAACAATATATAAACGATGTTTTGTGTTGAACAGAATGAAAAATGTGTTTTAATCTCATTCGACCAATTTTGGACTGACCAAAATCGGGAAGTGCTTGCTCGCCGCTGAAATTCCTTGACGTTTGTTGTATTCCAGAATACTACCCTTATTAAATTTAACACTGAATCTCCTTACACATCCTTAAAAACTTCACTTAACATATATTACATTCTCACTTAATACATACCATTCATAAACATTCACAATATTACCAGTTACAGCACACTTAATAACCTGCACCTTTTTATTTATTCAAAAACATAGTAACTTGGATTTTCGTCCAAATTGATTGATGTGAAAAGTCACAAAAAGAAGAAAAGAATAGAATAGAGAAAAAATTCAGTTCATAAAGTTCGTTTGAGATTGTAAGTTGAATTGTGAGTTTGGAAAGTTGAGTTAAGAACCCCTAAGTTGGTATAAATATATTAAATATAGTGATAATATATGAGTTTTAATATCATCTAAAACCCTTTAAGAGCCGTTGAATTAAAAAAAAGGGTTTTTCTTGTTAATGGCGCCTCAGCCCGTTGTAACTGGACTTTCACCAAAGGAAGGTCCGCCTGGGACGCGGATCATAATACGTGGAGAATTCTTAGGAACCAGAGCGAGTGATCTAATTGGTTTAACTATTTGCGGATGTGACTGCCTTCTATCAGCAGACTGGAAAAGTTGTAATAAGATTGTTGTGCGTACAGGACCAGCAAAAGAAGAAAAGGAATAATAAAAGGTCCCCGCTCTTCCCTCAACCGAGGAAGCACGGCGCCGGACCTCAACACTGGTGGCAGCGGTGGGATGCAACCAAAGGATCCCAAATAAAAAGAAGAAAATAAGAAGAAAAAAAAAACAAGAAAAAAATTTTTTTTTCAAAACAAAATTTAAAACAACAAAAAAAAATTGTTTATAAGAAGAAAAGAGAACACAAGAGAAATAACCAAATAAGAAGAAGAAGAAAAAAGTAAACATAAAACAACGAAAAACAAAGTAAACAAAATTTTAAAACAACAAAAAAAAATTGCTTATAAGAAGAAAAGAGAACACAAGAGAAATAACCAAATAAGAAGAAGAAAAAAAATTTTTCAAGAAGAAATAAGAAGAAAAAAAAACCCCGACATAAAACAACGAAATAAAAAGAAAAAAAAAAGGAAAGCAGCAAAGACCAGGATGAGCAATCAACTTTAGGACGTGAAGTCTGCCTGGCGTCAAAGAAAAAAAAAAAAATCTAAAAAGAAAAAGAACCACACAAAGGAAACAACCAAGGAAAACTGAAGAAAAAAAAACAAAACAGCAACACTCAAGACTGCTATCAACAGTACAACGACAACATTTAGTAGAGTAAGAATTTTTTTTTAGCGACTTTTCTCTCTACTTTTTTTAGGAATATTTTCTACTTGGAAGCTCTCCTTATCCCAATAGAATATTTTTTGGATAGAAATTTCTATCTAAATTATTTGCAAATTCTCATTTCAGTATTTCGAAGACATTTCCGTTTTTTTTCTTTCTTTCTCGTCGAATTTTCTTTCTTTTCAGTTTTGGGACCAATTTATTTTTCTTTCCTATATATATATATATTGAATAACCAAAAGAAAGGCCAATTTTTCCATAACCATATTTTTAAGTTAACCATATTTTAAGAATTGAATTTTCGCCATACATTATTTTAAACTTTCACTATTACGAGTCCATATTACACGAGACAGGCGGCTAGGCAGGGGGAAGAACAAATCCACTATCAACCGATATACAATAAACCCCCTGAAATGGCTCTCTCTGTCGGAATTTCTGATGTTTTCAGAATCGTTCCTACCTTTGACGGGAAACCCTGCGACTTAGGTAAATTTATTTCCGGGGGAGACGTTTTATTTAGATCCATAAAGAAGGCAGACCCGGATATCTATGAAACATTTTTAGAGCTAGTCAAAAATAGACTAGAGGGTCATGCTTACGATCTGATTAGGTATAGCAAAGTCGCTAAGTGGGAGGATTTAAAAGATAAACTTGAATCGGAATATAAAGAGGAGCAATCTCGGTCGTCGGCACACAATGAGTTGATTTCTCTGAAACAACACTACAGAGAAACCGCCCGGGAATATGGCGATAGAGTTGCGAATGCTCTAAGGACTCTAAACTCTGCCCCGTGTGAAATAACAGCAGACGCGGTGGTTAGGGAATACTTAATAGAAGAAAACATAAAATTGGCCGTACAAACATTTGAGGATGGACTACAGAACGAACAATTAAAAATACTAGCTAAAGTCCATGGGGGAAACAATTTAAAACAGTCGATTGCACATGTAGTATCACATGCTGCTCGAATAGACAACTCTCCCAGGCCATATACATATAATGACAGATTTAATCGAATAGTCTGCCAAACCTGTGGTAAGCCAGGGCATTGTCAGGACACATGTTATCGAAACATGCAGTCCACTTTTCCGAATAGACAACCCATAAAAAGGGAATATAACATTTTATGCAATTTCTGTGGACGGAATAATCACACAGAGAATGAGTGTAGATACAAGATATCTAGGAATGGATCGGCTTCAACAAATTACCAACAAGGTACAACAACGCGTAACCCATTCCGAAATAATCCTACAAACTCTGAAAATCGTTTTGGTGAAAATTCTAGGAGCACCAATAGACAAAACGATAGACAAAATGTTCACTTTTCTCGGGTGCAAGAGTCGGAAAACGAGGCCTGACGCCAACCAAAATTTATGGAAGACAGACCAAATTTTTCTGTTTACAGCATTAGATCTTTGGAAATAGATAACGACCATTTTAATGAAGCTCCTAGCCAAATTTACCCTGAGCCCACATACTCCTATAAACCAAGCCATATAAACGAAGATAACCCTGTCCCTAATATAAAGACTCCGATTCATACTCCCATTCTGGAAAATAATTCAGCAACACAGACTGAAAATTCGAAATTTTTAGCAGTATTAAAGACTGAAATCGCCAATATCTCAGATATCCCTATTTACAACGCAGACACTTCAGCAACCAAGACTGAAAACTCAGCAGTATTAAAGACTGAAAATTCGGATCCTCCAGAAAATATACAAACAGAAACCCCTAATATTCCGGCTATCCCAATAGACAACCCCGGCACTTCAGCAACAAAGACTGAACATTCAGCAGTGTTAAAGACTGAAGACCCAATAGTTGCAATAAAATTCGAAACCCAAGTCAGTTCAGCAGCTAATACTGATGAACAAATCTTTTCTGCAGCAAAGACTGAAGGATTGAATGTTTCTACAGCAGATATAACTGAAGAAATAGTTCAAACAGCAAATAGTACTGGGAACCAAGATGTTCTAACAGCTAATAAGTCTGAAGAACTATTCGAATCAGTAAATGAGACTGAGAAACTAAACGATTCATCAGCAGTGAGTAAGACTGAAAAGGTAGACGTTCCGACAGCAGTTAAAGCTATGGACAATGACAACACTAAGCCGAAAACAATAAATATATTAAACAACGAAAACAAACACAAACACTTACTCAAACACGAAATAATAAAAAATGAAAATAATAATTTAACTAAAATAGGTATTGTAAAGAATAACTATATAAATACATTACAAGTCTTTTTTTACAACAATAAAAATTTATTCCAATGCAAAATACAAAAAAATAAAAGGTTACACCGTCATTTAAATTATTTAAGATCATTTTTCAAGAAGATTTTTGGTAATAATCATCTTTATTCAATCATCATAGTAATAGGCCCAGAAAGGTTTTGGAAACTTTTCCATAAATTTAAGGAAAAGATAAACACATAACAAATGGCCTTTGTTTTATTATTCAATATATATGAAATAATCTAACAATTGTAGGAAATGACGGAAATGGACGAAAGAAAGAAAATTTTAGAGGTAATATATATTGGAAATTTTAGAATTTATATATATTCGAACGGAAAAGGAAAGAAAGGAAATTTTAGAGGTAATATATGTATTGGAAATTTTGGAATTAATATATATATTCGAACGGAAATGAGAATTTTGAAACAATAATATTAATATTATATAAATAATATAATAAGTAATAATAACTTTTGGATAAGAAAACAAAAGGTTCCAAGGAGAAATATTTAAATTTAGTTAGGTAATATGTAATGTAAATAGACTATTTTGACTATTTTTCTAGTGTTAAGAACTTTTTGATTATTGGAAAAATTTAGTTAATACATAATGTAAATAGATTAATTTTCTAGTATTAAGAACTTTTTGATTATTGTAACCTTTGATGAAAGATTAATTTTGAAAACCATTGTAATGTAATTGAACGAAAATCCAAGCCTTTAATTAATCTTAATCTAACCTATAGTTACTAGAAAATTATTCTCTTCAAGGATAATTTTCTTTCTCGAAGAAGGGTGGGATGTTGTATTCCAGAATACTACCCTTATTAAATTTAACACTGAATCTCCTTACACATCCTTAAAAACTTCACTTAACATATATTACATTCTCACTTAATACATACCATTCATAAACATTCACAATATTACCAGTTACAGCACACTTAATAACCTGCACCTTTTTATTTATTCAAAAACATAGTAACTTGGATTTTCGTCCAAATTGATTGATGTGAAAAGTCACAAAAAGAAGAAAAGAATAGAATAGAGAAAAAATTCAGTTCATAAAGTTCGTTTGAGATTGTAAGTTGAATTGTGAGTTTGGAAAGTTGAGTTAAGAACCCCTAAGTTGGTATAAATATATTAAATATAGTGATAATATATGAGTTTTAATATCATCTAAAACCCTTTAAGAGCCGTTGAATTAAAAAAAAGGGTTTTTCTTGTTAATGGCGCCTCAGCCAGTTGTAACTGGACTTTCACCAAAGGAAGGTCCGCCTGGGACGCGGATCATAATACGTGGAGAATTCTTAGGAACCAGAGCGAGTGATCTAATTGGTTTAACTATTTGCGGATGTGACTGCCTTCTATCAGCAGACTGGAAAAGTTGTAATAAGATTGTTGTGCGTACAGGACCAGCAAAAGAAGAAAAGGAATAATAAAAGGTCCCCGCTCTTCCCTCAACCGAGGAAGCACGGCGCCGGACCTCAACACGTTTACCCTTTTTCTACTTCTTCGTCAGTTGATCCGCCTTTATTAATGATGTGTCGTTTCATTGCATTACGATACACGCAATTATAGTGATACAGAAAAGCCCATCGACAAGATGCCCAGTAAAATCAGGCATTCCACAAATCGATTTTCACCTCCATTAATAACAAAGCCGAAACCGAAATTATTACCCCATATATCCATGCAGGAACAGGAGCCACCGAAATTGCTAATTATATGCTGTGTGTATTTTTAATGAAGGCTGTTCTCCTATTTTGAAAATAATGGGCATTATGGGTGTCAGTATTGGTTATGAAGCCCATACGTTTGCTTTTAAAAGAACCGAAAATCGAATTGATCGCTCTGAAGTACGAGCATCTGGTGCTTCGAAGGAACCTAGAAGAGCACGAGTATCAGAGAGAAGTTTGGAAAATTTGCTTTTTGAAAAAAAAGAAGGCCCGTTTTATGGGCCAGGAATTGCCGACTAACAAAGTGTAAGTATAACGCAATATTATGTCACTTGAAGCTACTATACTCTGATATTTTTAAACGCGTTTTTCTCGAAATCACTTTTTCAAGTCTATTGACACGATATCTCAATTTCTAATGAACCGATTGACTTGGAATTCGATACACACCTCCTTGATCTAACGCCCTACCAAGCTTTTTTTTAAAAAAAAAAAGGTGATATTTTAAAAAAAATTAATAACCGGAGAAAAATAATGAGAAACATCAAAATCTTTTTCAAACAGTTGCGATTTTGCAAAAAAAAAAAAGTCTATTTATTATCTATTCTAATTAGAAGGGTCAAAATCATGTCAATCAGGACGCACGCTTTTGTTTTAACCCCCTGTGGCGGCTCTTGCGAACGCCACTACTTACCTGCCTACCTACCACCAGGTAACCTTTTTTTTATATAAGCCTTCGGCGCCAATAAAGCGTGTACTTACCTGCATTAGCATGTCTAATAACCACAATGTCCGCTGATACAAAAGTGTACCAGCAATAACAGGCATCTTCCCAAAAGTAGAAATGCTTAAAATATCTGAAATCATGACATGAAGACCAAGCGCAACGTAGTTGCAATGGTATGAAACTACATGGCATAAGCAAGCATGGGACATCTGCACATCGATCTGGTAAAAACACCAACCAACGATCTGATATAGCAGAACAACCATCCAAAACATTATGCGGTTGCGCAAGCCTGCGACTAATTCCCAGAATTACCAAGCAGGCGCGCAAACAGATGAAACCTACAACGCATGCCCTTAAAAGGACACATCTCAACCAATACAAATACGAGAGATACAACGCATGCCCATGTAGCCGCATCAGGTCGCACGTATGAGCAATACGAGCGACCCTCCATATAATTACATACAATGATCGAACCACACACAATAGCGCCCGCCACTGTGCAATTAACGAATAAAGTGCACACAGGCGGGGATACGTTGTGGCGAGCAACACCAATGTATGTTGATGTGTTTTGGTGTGGCACGAGTCAACACCAGAGAGATAAGTATTCAGTCAGAAAAAGGCGACGGACCAGGGTATTACGGTGCACCAGCGATTGCGTAAAACATTTTTGTTCTCACCAGATCGAACAATAAAACGTGCGTTAAACACATTTTTTTAAAATCACTATAGTGTATTACAGCGCACCAGCGATTGCTGTATCACAGTGCCCGCGCGATTGCGAAAAACATTTGATCTATTACATACATAGTGTACTCGCATTCAATTCATTTATTACATACATAGTGTACACGAATTCAACGCATTTATTAAATACATAGTGTACTCGAATTCAATTATTTGTTAAATACCTAGTGTACTCGAATTAAATTTATTAAATACCTGTAAATACATAGTGTACTGGAATTAAATTTATTTGTTAAATACGTAGTGTACTTGAATTCAATTTATTAAATACCTATTAAGTTCATAGTGTACTTGCATTCAATTTTTTTTAAATACATATTAAATACCTGTGGTACCTAGATTTTAAATATTAGCTATTATACAGTAAGCTCATTTGTTCAATAAAGAAAATAGCCTTAAGAATACAGCCGTTGTTTATTTGAACACACCACCATTGAACACGCAGTGGGCACGTCTCGGTGAACCAGTGTCGGACCGACACACTACCGAGACAAGGCAGAGACCCCTCATAATACAACTACTTACAAAACCGAACATATACACCCACACCCCCATTTCACCACCCTGGAATTTTGGAAATATTCGACATTTTTGTTTATTTTTTTTTTTTATTATGTTATAAATAAATATTGGGTAAAAGTCCGATAATAAAAATATTTTTCGTTTTTTTTTAACACAATTCTAAAAAGCATTCAAATTTGGCCCTCTACACCAGAATGCCCCCTTAAACCTATTTGTTAACATCAAAAGTGTTCAAGATCGAAATTCAATGAATTTATTTTACACACTCAATGAACAAGTGCCATGGTTAATTTTGCATGTATGTGCTTCCGACGTCGCAAACGTGGGAATATGACACTGGTGGTGAAATGGATAAGAGGAAAGAAGGAAAATGCTGAAATACTTTGATATTGGAAGTTTAAAGATTTGAGTTCCTTTCACATTAATTTATTTATGAACCATCAGAAAAACAAAGTTCGGTGGGGCATTATAAAATGTAGTTGGCATACATCTACCGGGAAGTTCCATCATACTTATGAACAACTCTGAATCGTTTCCCCATGTATTTATGCCAGGGTTGAGTTATGCGTGTATTAAAGCTGACAAAATAAATATATTATATATTATGTTTGAAAAACTCATTTTACATTCGAATGCTGTTTTTTTTTTCAGCAGATTAAATATTGCATTTCATAATCAAACACAGGATAATTAAGTACATTTGTATTCAGTGTGCGTTTGTCTGTATGTCGTGATTATCACGCCCAAATTCTAATTTGTAAGCTTAAAAAAAGTTATACTTGAGTGAGACAAGAAAAAGCGTTAATTTAATTACACAGAAAAAAAAAGGCAGCAAACCCGGACCCCCAAGTTTTCTTGAAGGTAAAGGTTTCATCAGACTATCATCGAATGTGATCAAATGAAATATATACGGAAAGTATCTTTTTGCTAAGATATCCGTTCCCAAATGCTCCGGTTCACAAGGATATAAAAATTCCCCTTTTCACTGATTTATTTATACACCATTTTTTCACATGAGTGACTCGATAAAATTTAAACAAGGACTCTGAAGAAATATAAATGAGATCACGAAGAAAAAAGGACATTCTGTCAGTGTTTAGCGTCATACAAAGGAATCTGAATAAGTTAATAGAAGGATGTTTAAAAAAAGGAAAGTTGTAGTCGAGTGTCAATGAAATATTTAAACCCAGTCCCGTGACAAGTGCTCTTAAGAATTTGAATGCTGTATTAGATTCCATTAAAGTTTTCTCTTTTTAGTTGGAAATTTTTACTTTTAACTGCTCAATTTATTTCGAAACTCGAAGTTTTTAATCGTATGCATTAACAATGAAATTCTATAAAAGTTGATTCGCTATTTAAGTCGGAAGCTACATTTGATGGAATTAGCAATTATAAAAGTAATTTGATTTAGTTATTGTTAACATAATGTAGCCTTAAAACACAATAGGAATTTAGATCACATCAGAATAATTGATTTTCACTTCCTATCATTTGCTATATGTACTCACTGACTTATTGAATTTGCAATGTTTGCATATTATTTTTTCTTTAAATAAGGGGAACGTTTTCTATTGGCCCATTACAAATATTACCATTTGTGTCTATAATGTCCCCCGCTTGGTAGAAACCTTGGCGTGGTGCGGGGGCTTAAACTACAATGAATCAATCAGGCTATGCCGACGGAAGTGTGGCGTTTTTAACAGATGCACACACAATACACCAGCAAGTAGTGAAGAACACCGAACGAAATTCGAGTAAGAAAATGCATCAAAGCCGTATACCATAGCGATAACATAACAATTCACAGCAGTTGAATATACTTGAGTTTAAAAATCGAATTCTTACACGCGGCAGTGACCTGATGGGTTAAGCACTAGTTCAAGTTTTAGTGATTCTAACCGTCATAGCGTCAGTTCGAATCACACGTTCTAAACTATCATCCCAAACGCTATAATTGGTGTCTCACCGACGTGATCTGTACACACAGCACACACTTTCCAATAGTAAACAGAACTTCACGAAAAGATCACGACTTCCGCATAGAGCGCTGGCACACTCGCCTGCTCCGACGTTCTCTCGTTCGCTCCGTCCTTCGCACACGAAGCTGATCGTAACAAAGTTACTGAGGAGGGAGTAGTGCGGCGTTTTTAACAGATACACGCACAATACACAAGCAAATAGTGAAGAACACCGAACGAAAATCGAATAAGAAAATGCATCAGAGCCGTATACCATAGCGATAACACAACAATTCACATCAGTTGAATATACTTGAGTTGAAAAATCGAATTCAAAACACCGTCATAGCGTCAGTTCGAATCACACGTTCTTCACTACCATCCCAAACGCTATAGAAGCATATGCTTCGTGTAGTTTGAACTGACGCCATGGCGGTTAGAATCCCTAAAAAATGAACCGGTGCTCAACACATCAGGTCACTGCCGCGTGTAAGAATTCGACTTCTAAACTCAAGTAAACTCAAATGATGTGGAATTGTTATGTTATCGCTATGGTATACGGCTCTGATGCTTTTGCTTACTCGAAATTCCTTTCGGTGTTCTTCACTATTTGCTTGCATATTGTGTGTGCATCTGTTAGAAACGCCACACACCCATCTCAGACAGGCTAGCGAGGAGTAACACACAAAGATCTACCACTCAATGCAGGGTGTTACGCGTCACCGTCCCCATTGGATGGTTTGCAGCTAGGGATATACCGGCTGTTCTATAACGGCGCGTCTCTGACACCGGGGCGAATCAGAGCAGTAAGTAGACCTTACCATATCAAAGAGAAGCTCTGTGGCGGTTCTTGCAAACGTCACTACTTACCTGCTCATCCACCACTAGGTAACCCCTCTTCATAAACGGCAAGTTTCAACCAAGCGTGTACTCACTTGCATTGGTATTTCTAATAACCACAAAAACCTGCAAAGCACAATGTCTGCTGATACGAAAATTATATCAGCAATAACAGACATTCCCTACCTGGGCATATAGAAACCTGAAAAGCATGACTTACCTGCCCATACGACTAACCACCAGCTGCAATGCTTAACTGCGCTGAAGTAAAACACCATCAGCAACACAAGCGTTTCTATAGCAAGGGCAAATTGATCGCACATCTAGCAACCAACATGACATTGGTTTCCACCAACGAAGTGTCTCCCAAGAAGTCGGCTACAATGCCACAAGAGACGTTTTTCTCCTTTTGGTTCACCAAATGCATGCCCACATCGGTCGCATATGCAGCTAGCAACACTGCCAAGTACCAATGAAATGCCCCTAACATACCATTTACCACCATATAGGAATCTTTCCCATACAAGTACATGGCAATTCATTTAAGAGGACGCCAGCAACGCACGTCCGATCAGCATGAATGTACCACACATATCCTATTATGGAAATGTGATGTGCACGATCAGCAATAATGCTTTACACAGTGACTGATCGTGTAAACATTCTAACCTTTTCAGGTTTCTATATGCCCATGTAGGGAATGTCTGTTATTGCTGATATAATTTTCGTATCAGCAGACATTGTGCTTTGCAGGTTTTTGTGGTTATTAGAAATACCAATGCAAGTTAATACACGCTTGGTTGAAACTTGCCGTTTATGAAGAGGGGTTACCTGGTGGTAGATGAGCAGGTAAGTAGTGACGTTTGCAAGAACCGCCACAGATCTGATATGGCGGACTATTTGAAACCCCAAGACTCGTGGGAACAAAAATGAATAATCAATATACAAAAACAATCCCACGAAAACTCGGTAGGCGTAAGTGTGATAAGCCGACACTACTATAAGGGACCAAATCATCAAGAAAACACCAACTCAGCAAAAAGAAGATGCAGGGCAAAACGGAAAAAGCGGGATATACGCGTCGACACATGGAATGTTCGGACGTTATATAAGCCAGGCGGAATGTAGACAGTCATAAAAATCGCGAAACAATATAAAATGGACATCGTCGCGCTTGAGGAAGGCCGACTCCCAAATCAAGTAACTGAAACCCACGGATTTTCCCTGGCGTGTGGAGGTACCGATACACATAACCTCGGGACTGGCTTCATCATAAGCAAGAAAATTACGCGCCATGTAAAAGATGTGCAATTTATTAATGAACGAATGTCGGTGCTAAAAATACAGGCCTCATGGTACAATTATATATTTTTAAACGTACACGCACCAACAGAATCTACCGACGAAGAAACGAAGGACACGTTCTAGGGCACCCCAGAGGAAGTATTTGATGGGATCTCATCATCATGTTAAAATCCTCTTCGGGGACTTCAACGAGAAAATTGGAAAGGAAGATATCTTCCAACCAACTATAGGTAAAGAAAGCCTACACGACGTTACAAATGGTAATGGAATTCGAATTATCACGTTCTCAGCGTCAAAAGATCTGTTATTGAAAAGCACTATGTTCAAGCACAAGCAAATCCATAAAGCCACATGGATATCACCCGACGGCGTAACGCATAACCAAATAGACCACTTCCTCACAGACAAAAGACACCACTCGAATATCCTTGACGTAAGATCATATAGAGGAACAGATTGCGATTCCGATCATATTCTATTAATGGGCAAAATTAGCAGTCGGCTCGTAGCAAACCCACACGGGCAGTCACGGGAGACGACAAAAAAGTTCGACATTGATAAACTAAAAGACCTGCGTAAAAGGGTTGAATATCAAGAGGAACTAACGAATAGATTTAGCATCCTAGAGAATGGAAGCAGTGAGGAAGAGGAAACCCATAAACTGAGAACTGAATGGGTATCGATCAGAGACGCAACCAAACAAACAGCCCAAAAGGTATTAGGATTTAAGAAAACAATTAAGTCCAAACCTTGGTTTGATGTGCAGGGCAAAGATCGAAGACCGTAAACGCCCCAGAGTGATCCACTTAGAAAGATATGATGAAGTCAACGCAGAAAGATACGCGACAATTCGGAAAGAGACAACGCGACTTTTCAAACGCAAAAAAACGCTAATGGGAGAAGACTAGGATCGAAAAAATCCTAGAAAATGCCAGAGCAAAGAACATCAGAGGTATGTATGCCGGCATAAATTCAGTTAAAAATGGATACCGAGGGAGAGCCCTAATAATTCGAAACACAAACGGCTGTCTGGTCACAGAAACAAACATTATCGTAGCAAGATGGAAGGATTACTTTGAAAACCTGCTCAATGTGTGCACCCATCAACCACAAATAAACGCACCAGACGTACATACAGCCGAGCCTCAGATCCCAGAGCCCTCTTTCGACGAAATTGTTGACGTAATAAATCGATCGAAAAACAACAAGGCTCCCGGAGTCGACTGCATAACGGCAAAGCTTGTGAAGCATGGAGGAGAGGCAACCGCTCGAAAGATCCACCAACTCACCAAAACAATATGGGATAAGGAAGTCACTCCGGAAGAATGGAAAACCTCAATAGTCGTGCCCATTTTCAAAAAAGGCAACAGATCTGACGTACACGCGCCAACAGAATTTACCGACGAAGAAACGAAGGACACGTTCTACGAGATCCTAGAGGAAGTATTTGATGGGATCTCGTCATTCGATGTTAAAATCCTCCTCGGGGACTTCAACGAGAAAATTTGAAAGGAAGATATCTTCCAACCAACTATAGATAAAGAAAGCCCACACGACGTTTCAAATGATAATGGAATCCGAATGTTCGCAGGGTCAAAAGATCTGTTAGTGAAAAGCACTATGTTCAAGCACAAGCAAATCCATAAAGCCACATGGATATCACCCGACGGCGTAACGCATAACCAAATAGACCATTTCCTCACAGACAAAAGATCTTATAGAGGAGCAGATTGCGATTCCGATCATCTTCTATTGATGGGCAAAATTAGGAGTCGGCTCGTAGTAAACCCACACGGGCAGTCATGGGAGACGAACAAAAAGTTCGACATTGATAAACTAAAAGACCTGCGTAAAAGGGTTGAATATCGAGAGGAACTAACGAATAGATTTAACATCCTAAAGAATGGGAGTAGTGAGGAAGAGGAATTCAATAGTGTGGACACTAAATGGGTAACAATCAGAGACGCAACCAGACAAACAGCCCAGAAGGTATTAGGATTTAAGAAAACAATTAAGTCAAAACCTTGGTTTGACGATGAATGCAGGGCGAAGATCGAAGAATGTAAATGCCTCAGAGTGACCCACTTAGAAAGATATGATGAAGTCAACGCCAAAAAATACGCGAGCATTCGGAAAGAGACAATAAAACTTTTCAAATGCAAAAAACGCGAATGAGAGAAGACTCGGATGGGAGAAATCCTAAAAAATATCAGAGCAAAGACATCAGAGGTATATATGCCGGCACAAATTCAATTAGAAATGGCCACCGAGGGAGAGCCAAAATAATTCAGCGCCCCGACATGCTATTTTTTCTCGACCGGCTCCATCAGCCAAGCTCCGAAAGATGCTCAAGGATTTCTCCCAACCAAATCACGAAGCCTATAGCTTAATGGGTTGATAATTCACCGGGTTGGGCTTTGACCCTAGTTACCACTCAGTAATTGTGCCGAACCGCGCAATAGCAAATGTCGTCAGGTGAACCTAGGTTTGCATAATAAAATGCAAGACACAACCTCATTACCAACTCAGCCATTGAAGCGGCGGTATATTAAACAATGTGAGATGTCAATCAATGAAGGCCCAACTGAAATAAAACATATACCACCGAGATTTCACGTTGGAAACCAGGTCTTGATTAGAGACCAAACTCAAACCCGCAAATAATCACCCATTTGGAGGAGTCCGTTTCTAGTTACTGCAATTACTATAGCAATATATATGGAGTTGCTAACTAACCCCCGACGAGTCAGCACGTGCGCTTCGGTCTCGTGATCCGTACCATCGGATAAATTGTGTAATCCGCTTAGGGTATCTTAAGTAAACACAAGATAACATAATTGGACTATCGGTTGTCGCGTCAAGTCTTCTGTGGGTTCCAAACGGATCACCACAAACGCGTCCGAGTGTAGTGCAGTGATATATATGGGATTCGCGCCGTAGTGCGAAAATTGTGTGGAAGTGTACAGTGCGGGAAAACTCATACCCTTTCTTTTCCTTTTGTCTGTTTTTCCTCCTTTTCGCACCTCTGTTGCGTCTCTCAGGCATCGATAATCTCGATTGATTTATAATCTTTTCAGGGTTTTTGGTGTTTTGGGTGGCGTAATATTGGTCACGAAAGGGTGTTGCATAATTAACAAGCATTAAGCGTTCTTATCCTGTTTTAGTAATATTAGCCGTTAACTGCTTGGTAGACGTACCGTGGCTCTTGGTGAATGTATGATCTTAGTCTAGATGACACCATTCCGTTTGTTGATAAATCTACTGGCTGGAAGTTAGTCTCGTCGATTTTGCACAACTGACCATTCACGGCGGTCATCTCCTGCACCCATTGAGCGCATTGGCGACGCTGCAAATAGTCGTCAGACTTCAGATCCTGACGCACTGAACCTTGTTTGGACACAATCTGAAATCCTTCGAAAAAATCTTGAAAAACACGATCGTGCAATATTCGATTTCTAAGACGGTTGTATCAGGATCTCAACCAACCTGTCGCGCACAACAACGATATTTTCGATAGTGCGAGCCGGGCAAAGGTATATTTTAGGGCTACGTCCATTGTGGACCCGATGCTTTTGAATTTCTGGTCAACCTTCCAAATTTTAAGGTTGGCTGGAGGATGATTTTGGCAGAAGGTATTATATTACTATTACTATTACTATTACTATTACGATTACTATTACTATTACCATTACTATTAATATTACTATTACTATTACTATTACTATTACTATTACTATTACTATTACTATTACTATTACTATTACTATTACTATTACTATTACTATTACTATTACTATTACTATTACTATTACTATTACTATTACTATTACTATTACTATTACTATTACTATTACTATTACTATTACTATTACTATTACTATTACTATTACTATTACTATTACTATTACTATTACTATTACTATTACTATTACTATTACTATTACTATTACTATTACTATTACTATTACTATTACTATTACTATTACTATTACTATTACTATTACTATTACTATTACTATTACCATTACTATTACTATTACTATTACTATTACTATTACTATTACTATTACTATTACTATTTATTGGTTCGTAGGGAGCCGGAAGTTCATGATCTCACCGACTCAACTCCGCTATCGTTCCGTGTCTTGTGCACTCTCCTTCCACGCTTAATCAGCCGATACGATCTCTTCAGGGCCAGACCTAACATTGTCCTCCCATCTCTGTCGCGGCCGTCCTGTCGGTCTCTTTCCCGTTGGTTACCGTCAAAAATTCTACGAACCTATCGTTGCCCATTCGCGCTACATGCCCGGCTCATCTCAATCATCGCGACCTAATTACTCTCACTATTGTAGGTTTGCGATATAGCTCTTCTAATTCGTGGTTGTGGAGTTTTCTCCATTGCCCTGCCGCCTCGTCATATTTACCTCCAAAGACTTTATTCTCGAATACGCGGAATTTGTTTTCTTCCCGTTTTGGTAAGAGCTTTATGTTACGTGACAGCAGTTGGGATTTCAGCAGTTTACTGAGCGCGTTCCAACTAGCGTTACCGGAATGCAGTCTTTTGCTAATTTCCTTCGAGATTTCGTTACTGGGTCGTTCCCAGATCTTTAAATTCTTTAAGTTTTTCAAATATCTTGCCTCTGACTTTTATATGTGTTCTCTGAGGTCCACCTGCTCTCGCCGTAATCGTGTATTTTGTTTTATCTTCATTTATTTCTAGGCCCACCTCTTCTGCCGGTTGTATGATGATTGCACAGTTTTTACTTACAGTTTCTAGATAATCGCCCAAAACGGCGATGTCATCCGCATATGCCAGCACTTGTGTGACCTCGTTCAGGGATGATCCGGCCATGTGTCGTCTTGTACCTTTCTGATGATATACTCTAGGACAAGGTTAAAGAGACATGATGAGGGGCTATCCTCCTGTTTTAGTCCGTCGCGGATTTCAAATGGCTCTGTGAGGTGTTCTTCTATTCTAACTCGCCCTATGTTTTCATTCATGCAGATTTGAATTAGGGCGGCATATTTTTTCGGGATTCCCAGCTCAACTACAATATGGTAGAGTCTTTGCCTTGCGACTGAGTCGTAAGCTTTTTTGTAGTCAACGAGCAGTCGGTGAACCGTCTCTTCGTATTCCCACTTCTTTTCCAGCAGTTGCCTTACTGTGAACATTTAGTCGCTTGTTGACCGGTTCCTACGGAATCCGCACTGATAGTCTCCCACTATTTCTTCTGCGTGCGGTGTGATTGTCGCCAGTATGACATTTGTTAGTATTTTATATGTAGTTGGGAGCAATGATATTCCTCTGTAGTTTTCGCAGTCAGATCTGTAGCCTTTTTTTGAAAATGGGGACAACTATTGAGGTTTTCCATTCTTCCGGAGTGACTTCCTTATTGTTTTGATGAGTTGGTGGATCTTTCGAGCGGTTGCTTCTCCTCCATGCTTCACAAGCTTTGCCGGTATGCAGTGCTCCGGGAGCCTTGTTGTTTTTCGATCGATTTATTACGTCTACAACTTCGTTGAAAGAGGGCTCTGGGAACTGAGGCCCGGCTGTATGTATGTCTGGTGCGTTTATTTGTGGTTGATGGGTGCACACATTGGTCAGGTTTTCAAAGTAATCCCTCCATCTCGTTTTGTTTCTGTGACCAGACAGCCGTTTGCGTTTCGAATTATTAGGGCTCTCCCGCGGTATCCATTTCTAATTGAATTTATGCCGGCATACATATGTGGGGAGGAAGTATTGTGCCAATACACGGACACTCCGTTCACTTCCTCCTCCATCATATTAGTTGTTCCCTCGAGCATCACACGATTACGACGAAGCGAAGAAAATGCCAAACAACGGACTAGTAAAAACACAAAGCACTGGAGTTCTATTGTTTATTTTATTCACTTTTGTTTAAACGTTAATTTTAGTTTACACGCTGGTTGCGGCATCACAATTAAATGAATAAACAAATGTTGAACGAATGTTTTATGGTTGCAAAGTGAAACCAATAATATAATTGAATATTGTGTATTTAATTAAGGAAAATAATATTGACTCGCAGAGACAACGACTCAAGCGATTATAATTGATTATCGCTTCCCTGTGCGCACCAGGGTAGCGATAGGAGCCTCGACCTGCTCGGGTCGAAGGATGGTAAAGGACTCGGCGATAATCATCTCGCGCAGCGATGATTCGCCTCTTGGGGTGAGTTTATGTTGTCGTGGTAGATATCCTCTCCAATAAGGATATCGTTTTTACCTACCACCAGAGAAACGTAAAGTCTCTCTTGATGGGATGTGTGCGATCGTTCAGATCTGTGTGGTTTACACGTGCTTGAGGGTAATGGGTAAACGAAGCAGACAGGCGGTAAAGACCAAAGGGAGAAATGACCAAATGTGCCGTTGGTAATGCGGGTTATTGTTTACGCGATGCGCCGTCGCTATTATCGACGTTGGGAGAAAAAAGGTGCTAAAAGCAAATTGGATGTTTATAGCATCTCTGGCTGCAATAGAAACCGGGTTCGTGTTTGCATTAGAAAATGCTGGAGAATTTGGTTTCATCGTATATTGCGCTAATTATATGCAGCTGCTAGGGTTGTTTATTGTGGTGAGAGAAGGTCGCCAGCCAATGTGTATAAAAGGGATTTGTTGTACATATGAATGAAGCTGGGAATAGGCGACGCAAGGGTAATATTTCCTGATATGCGGTTGTATTATATATAACCGATGAATTTTCTTTCAGGTAATTTATGATATGGTAATAAAAAACTCTTACAGGAATTGTAAGCGAAGGAATGCTTGAAAAGGTAAGAATTTTTTTGCAGAAGCTTTACGATTATAGCTTTCCTCCAATTAATGCGTGTAGCATTTTCAGGTGCCTAATGCGATTGCATTGGCAAACACGTATGCGTCTAGGGATGAGTTAATGGGGGTTTTTAGGTAATTGTACCGTGGGGCTTGGCGGAACCGCTACACATACTTCTGTTGTTCTTTGCTCTCGCATTTTCTAAGATTTTTTCGATCAGAGACTTCCCCCATTCGCGTTTTTTGCGTTTGAAGAGTCTCATTGTCTCTTTCCGAGTTGTCGCGTATCTTCCTGCGTTGACTTCATCATATCTTTGTAAGTGGATCACTCTGAGGCGTTTACGTCCTTCGTTCGTCGGCCTGCACTCATCGTCAAACCAAGGTTTGGACTTAATTGTTTTCTTAAATCCTAATACCTTTTGTGTCTCTGGTCGATGCTCAGGTTATTGGTTTCCTTTCCTCACTACTCCCATTCTCTAGGATGCTAAATCTATTCGTTAGTTCGTCTTGATATTCAACCCTTTTGCGCAGGCCTTTTAGTTATCAATGTCGAACTTTTTGCTCGTCTCTCGTGATTGCTCATGTGGGTTTGCGGCGAGCTGACTCCTTATTTTGCCCATCACTAGAAGATGATCGGAGTCGCAATCTGCTCCTCTATACGATCTTATGTCAACGATATTCGAGTGGTGTCTTTTGTCTATGAGGAAGTGGTCTATTTGGTTACGCGTTACGCCGGCGGGTGATATCCATGTGGCTTTATGGATTTTTAGCGGATTTTAATTTGTTCGAATGTTGGCGATGCCGTGTTCCGCCGAACACTGTTAACACGGAGAACACAACGGCGCGAAACAACACAATTAAAACATCGAGATTTATTTAAATTTTTATTTGTATTGTTAGTAGATTTCGTTCTTATCAAGACATAAATTACCACGGCTTTATAATTCGTTTATCCACTTATGGACGCACATAAGAGTCAGACACTTAGGATTGAACAGTCACCTTTTTTATAATATTTTCTTTCTTTACAACATCGGGTCCGCATCGGATTTCTTCCCCTTTTACACTTGTCTTCTATTGCATGCATATGACGAACTTTTGGATAGCAAATTAACGTTCTAACCACGAGCTTTCCGATAGCACATTAATTCGATTGCGACGGTGGATGACACTCTAGTTTTTAGGCACACGTTGCACCTCGTGAACACTTCCTGCGAACTCTCTAAATGGACTGTCCTAATCAATTTCCCTATCCATTTCCAATTCTCTTCCCCTCCTCTGAAAAAGAAATTTTTCCTTATAATCATTATTGTCATTCTCTTATCTGTACGAGAAAATTTTCATTTCGATTTCTTATCGGAATCTTGTTTCGAAGGATCAAGCGTACCGCCACTTATTTCTCGATCCTTTCATGGGGTTTGTTTGCGTTACCCATCTGGCTTAAGACAACAAGAGTTTTCGTACGCTTCAGGTGGGTAACAAAGGAACCAAGGAATTTGGATGTCGGTTTTTAGATCGTATTTCCTAGTCATAAAACATCTGGCGGAGATAAGCGTTAAGATGTTTATGGTTGTAAGAATTGTGTGTCGGCGGCGAATCGCCATGCGTTTTGTTTGCACACATGCGCTTCTTGGTTTTGGAATCTAGAAAGGAATTTAGGATGCTAATTGCTATTAGCTATATGAGGAGATATGCATTATTCTGTTTGCTTTTAGAAAAATGCGTTTGATTGGATGAATTGAGTAAATGGGGAATTGCATTGAATTGAATTGAATTCAATATTAGGAAATTTTGAACGTTTGGTGCGATTGGTTTTGACCCTTGAATTCAATGTTGGGTATATGGAATGTTACCTTTTGTTTCAGGCGGAAAGGAGGACTTTTGAGGACACGTGTCTGTGGCCACATGTAATCTGGGTATATGTGAGTTTGTTCCTTAGTGAAACGACGATATCTCAACCTATAGTGGATTATGTGGTTGGTAGAACCGCCACAGATTTGCTTGTGCTTGAACATCGTACTTTTCACTACATTTTAACGCTGCGAATGTGATAATTCGAATTCCATTATCATTTGAGACGTCGTGTAGGCTTTCTTTATCTATAGTTGGTTGGAAAACGTTTTCCTCTCCAATTTTTGCGTTGAGGTCTCCGAGGAGGATTTTAACATAGAATGATGAGATCCCATCAAATACTTCCTCTAGGGTCTCGTAGAACGTGTCCTTCGTTTCTTCGTCTGTAGATTCTGTTGAAGCGTGTACGTTTATAAATACATAATTATACCATGGGTCGTGCATTTCTAGCCCAGCACATCTTTTACGTGCGAAGTAATCTTCTTGCTTATGATTAAGCCAGTTCCGAGGTTATATGTATCGGTGCCTCCACACGCCAGTGTGAATCCGTTGGTTTCGATCACTTGATGTGGGAGTCGGACTTCCTGAAGACTTCCTGTCCATCTTATATTGTTTCGTGTTTTCAACGACCGTTTGTATCGCGCCTGGTTTATATAACGTTCGAACATTCCACGTCCCGACGCGTATATCCACTTTTTCCGTTTTTCACTACGTCTTCTTTTTGCCGAGTCGGTGTTTTCTTGATGATTTTTTCCCTTATGGTAGTGTCGGCTCATCACACTTACGCTTACCGGATTTTCGTGGGATTGTTTTTTGTATAATGAGTATTCATTTTTGTTCCCACGAGTCTTGGGGTTTCAAATAGTCCGCCATATCAGAACCCCTCTTTGATATGGTAAGGTCTGCCTACTGCTGATTCGACCCGATGTCAGAGAAGCGCCGTTATAATACAGCCGGTATATCCCTAGCTGCAAACCATCCAATGGGACGGTGACACGTAACACTCTGTATTAGGGGTGGTAGAGCTTTGTGTGTTACTCCTCGCTATCCTGTCTGACATGTGTGGCCCTACTCGAAGGGTATGCTTCCGTCGGCATAGCCCGAGTGATTCACTGTACGTTAAGCCCCCGCGCCACGTCAAAGTTTATACCAGGCGCGGGAGAAGGTATTATGTAATGCGCAAAATTCCTTTTAAATGTCCATTTTCGTAAAACGTTTAAAATAATGTCGTGCTGTTCGGTCGTCCTCTAGATTTAGTTTGCTAATGCCTCAATTTGACAAATGTCAAAAAATAAACAATATTCTATATTGCGACGTTGGTCCCAATACGTACGAGTATTACACACCTATAATATTTATTAACTTTGCAATGACATGAGTTTAACTCCAGTGACAAACATTGTAGGTTTATAGTATTGGTTTAATTACCTTACTGATAACGAGGTACACACTCTCATATATTTTGAAGTATAGAGTGAGAAAGCAAACACCTTCTCTGACTAATATTTTAATGATTGTTTATATATTTTGGTCATCAAACACGAGCGGAGTACAAGAAGGGTCAATCTTCTCATTGATGAGACCACCCCAATGCAACAAGCACTTACACTAATATATGGTCTATTAACTTTATTGTTTGTGATATGTTGGTTTTGTTAATAAGGACGGTATGTTTTTAAAATAAAATTAAAGCTAAACTTTTTTTTAATGTTAAAGTGCAACTTTTTAAAGCAAACGATACTAGACAAATTAGAGCTAGTGGTATTTCTACCATTTTAAGTATGGCTGCCACGATGATTTAAAAGTATATCGTCTCTATTCGAAACCCATTATTTAATTATAAAAACGCCCTTCTTATTGGGCAACTCTTTACATAAAAAATGTTAAATTAAGGCTTGACCTGAACGAAATCTTTCGATGACATCGATTATGTGATTTGATCAAGAGAAAAGCAACGCAAAGCACTTTATATTATAGTATTATACAAATATGATACAAACTGACCTCTAATCGCATCTTACCTGTAAGGGTGGATGTAAGTGCCAACTTTTGATAGCACTGGTTACCTGTTCTTATTATAACATTAATGAAAAAAATTGTGACGCAAACACGATATAGCTTTGGTACCAATTTTATCCAACCGAAACATAAATTTAAATTGAGTCTGGTTAAACATTTTACTTTAATTCAAATATTCAGACGCTCAGATTGAATGTGTACAATATATATTCTGTCTACCGATATATTTTCTATTCAATGGTATTTTATTCCTATCAGTTATATTTATAAACAACGCTGGAAAGACTCGCAGCTTTATTCAGTTCACTTTTCAATATAACCACATAACAAATTTGTATATCAAATCACAATAAGGCTAACAAGCTACGAATCCAGAGAGACGCGTGCCTCATCAATTACAGGAACGTGCCCCTAGCATCAGTGATTCATTTATCTTTCTGGCCAAGTGCGAAAGCAAACATTTATTTTATGTTTTTGCCGCGAATTCTTTTTGATTCGATTATTTTTCCCAGTTTAGAATGTTGTCCTTTTTTTCCCCCCGTTGTCCAGCAAGATTCATCAATCTTAATATAGAAAATCGGTATCTGATTGCCACACACGGTCCTCCCGAAAATTCACTGAGATAAGATGCTACGCGTCACGCCAGCGATCCTTTATCCCCATCTCCTGCCGCACTATAAACGACTAAACGACAAAAAGGTCAACTAAGCTTTACGTAATTCCTGGATATATTGGCTTTCAATCTAGAGGCGTGTCTGCCGTTTCCGGGACTATTTGGCTCGCTTCGAATCTAGGGAGTCTTGTATTGTTTGTACACAAACTGTAATTTATGGAAGGCACTTATTGTTGCTTGACTACGGCGTGATAGATACAACAAAATGAAAGGAAAAAAGGGCAAAATTGACCGTGGACCTTTTCTTTCTTAAATTAATTGTAATGGAAAAATAAAATGATAAATCGGATGTTAGGCGAAAGCAACATGGAGTTTTGCTTGAATATTAAGTTGGTCGCCAAAAGGGATGCCTTTGATGATAGTGTAGAGGATCCGAACGGATGTTTACTCATTTACTTGTTTCTTGTTTTCCCTTTTCCGTTAATTATTCCTTTGTTTTTGTAATGGCACTTTAAGGATAGTCGTGAACCTTTGGGACCCTGCAATTTATAAGTAATGATCATTACCCCGTCAAATTGATTGCAACAATTCAGTCTGTCTCCATGCGAAGTGATGTGCAACCCGAAGAGTCTTAAATATAAAAAAATGGGTAATATTTTAGTATGATAATGTTTTGGGAGAAACGTGCATTGTCGTTTTTTGTTTTTAGAAAAAGTCGATAGTCCACGCCTGTTACACGCCAATATATTTATCACAAGAGATTGCATCATATAATGATTGGAATGAGGAATTCTTTGTGTTTATAAATGTTAAATTGATCTACACATTAAATATTAATTTTAGGGTAATAAAACCAAAGATGCTAAAGAAGGCGAATTTTCTTGAACTGCGCTGCATTTGCTTGTACTCTTTCATCGCACTGAAGTCAACAAACGAATTGGGATGCGCCTGTGTGGAGGTTTGCAATGGGGTGTCTTAAAGTCAACTAGCTTTGCATACTGGGACCCTTTAACTTAAGAAACGAGTCAGTAACCCTCCCAACATGTTTCAACAAAGCCGGTAGATTGCCGAATTTGTCGACTGATCACCGTCTCCATCTAAAAATCCATAGAATCCGTGGGACTATTTAACATAACATCTGTTTAAGTGTCATAAAAGCAAAATTCGTTGCCAGGATCAGCGAAGACGGACAGAAAAGAAAAACAAATCGCCGAGTTTCGTATGCACCTCCTCGTCTTTTAAAAATACTTTTGAGGCTTCGCAGATTTTTCTATGTAAACAAAATGTTATATTTACGAGGGTTGCCTTTTATATTTCGGGATTAGAGAACAAAAACAAATATTGATCATCGAAAATCACTTTATTGTTTTTCAAAATATTCCCCATGAAGATCTATACACTTTTGCATGCGTTTGAACCAATTGTCGAAGCACTTTTGCCACTCTGATTGAGGTATCTCCAACACATGCATTCTGAATGCAGCAACCGCTTCTTCAGGTGTCGAAAATCGTTGACCTCTCAGTTTGTTTTTTACGTACGGGAATAAAAAGAAGTCATTCGGTACCAAGTCAGGACTATACGGCGGATGACCCATCAAATCGATGTTTTGGGTGCTCAAAAATGCAGTTGTCGCAGCCGATGTGTGAGAGCTCGCATTGTCGTGGTGAAGAGTGATCCGTCTTCGGCGGTTGGTTTCCCTGATTTCTTGGAAGACAACTGGCAAACAAATGGTTTTGTACCACTCAGAATTGGCTATTGTGCGTTGTTCTAGTGGTATGGTTGGGACATGTCCAGTTTTTCCGAAAAAACAGGCGACCATTTGCTTGGAAGTGCTTCGTGCGTGAACAACTTTTGTTGGATTTGGCTCATCTTGAAACACCCAGACAGTCGACTGCTGTTTACTTTCCGGCTCATACGCGTAAATCCACTATTCATTACCTGTCACGATGTCATAGACGTGTTTCGAAGCACCCCGGCCGTATTTTTTGAGCATTTCTTTCGACCAATTGACACGAGCCTTTTTTTGGGCGATTGACAAATTGTGTGGGATCCAACGCGAACAAATTTTTTTGATAGTCAAATGTTTATGCAATATTAAATGTATGCTGGTCCCACTAACGCCTAAGGTTGTCTCAATCTCACGATAGGTGGCATGACGATCTTCCAATATCAGTTCGCGCACGGCATCAATAGTTTTCGGAACAACAACTGATTTTGGACGACCTTCACGAAATTCATCTTGGAGTGAACTACGACCACGATTGAATTCACCATACCATCGATAAACACTGGTCCTTGATGGAGCTTCATCGCCAAAAATTGAATTAAGTTCATCCATGCACTGTTGCTGAGTTAATCCACGCCGAAAGTTGTTAAAAATAATCGCACGAAAATGTTGACGATTTATTTCCATTTTTGGGCCGAGATGAATCTTTTAAGTTACTGTAAACAACACAAATAGCGCTCGTATGTCAAAACGTTCTGAGTGCGTATAACCTCAAAAATGTCCAACTTTACGACAGAGCTGTCAATTGCCGGATTGCAACACTAGGGTTGCCAAATCCCGAAACATAAGAGGCAACCCTCGTATTAAGTGAATAAAATGAAATGAATGAATGATTATGATCAAGGAATAGAAATAATTTGCTTCAAAAGGAATAAGATACAAACATGCGCCACTGATCGGTCCTCTATTTAAAAACCCACATCAAGGAACTGAGATCCCATAAATGGCAGGAGAGCAATCTCTAGACCAAGGGAGGCCAACCCCGCACTCATAAGCGATTTAATTTTGTAAAATAGCTGAAACAAGTAAATATCCAATGTTAAAAAATTGTGCACCGAAACTGAAATTTTTTTTTTTCGCTTTTTGTCGACGTCCAGCCACCGTGAGGTTGTGTCGAGTGCGAATTTGGCACCGTTTCACGCCCTTATCTTGGGCAATGTCACTTTGGTCGGCGCTCTGTTCTGTACTATCAGAACTAGAATGGCTTCAGTCTGCCTTGCGCCGACGGTGTTTTTGTCAGTTCGTCGTGCGTTTTGAGCACTTTTCGCTTTTTATTTTGCGTGTTTTGCCATTTACCACCTCCCTCCATTCGAGTTTGAACGTGGGGTATTACGGCGATGTACAATCCTAGACGTTTTGGTGGGTATACAGGTTGGTGATTTGGTGGTTTTTCCCATTTATTCCTGTAACCGTACTTCTCCCATGTGTGACCATTTGGGCCACAAAACTCACAGCAATATCGAAGGCTGTTCACTATATGGTTCGATGTCGCTGGTGTTTTGCATGCAGAGGGTTTGTGGCGGTTTCTTCGAACGCCACTGCTTATCTTCTCGCCTATGATGCGAAAACACCCGCCCAAGCTTACAAAAACCTATAATACAGATATTTTGGCAAGTACAGCTGAACGCTATTACTTGCCTGGCAATTAAGCATATAGCTTCCACCTAAAGCGCATAGATCCTGGAAAGCATTTACGCACCTCGCAGTTATCTGCTTAAATTGTCTCCTAGCCACGTAAGTCATCTTCTCGCTATTTATAAGCACGAGCAACAAGAGACATTTTCCCCAAGAGCATGATTGCATGAAGCACAACATATGCCTAGAAAGCAATTCGTCGGTTGTATGTTGCATCATCAGATTTCCTAGTAAGAAATTATAAACACAGCATACACCAAGGAAAACCATTCGGCGCTACTCAAATATACTTACCCTGCTACTCACGTGCGCGAAGATCATCGTATTCATCCCAAGACACAGCAAGTTATCCAACCAACGAAACTTGCTCTCCTATCTCGCGCCCAGACGTCGGAAGCAAATTCAGTGGCATTAAAACATGCACACAAGAATCCTGAGTAGGCCACCAGCATCGGTACGACGACACAATCATCGTGTGCATAATGTAAACATGCGGATGCCCTTTCAGGATGACTTGCCCAGCTGCAGATCATTGCTCATGGTGTTACCCTTATAGATTTGATGATCCTCGGTCCGCATACTTGTGGACACACATACCATGAGCAACAGAGGCAATCATCATATATGTTTCGCGCCCTACGTGCTGATGTCAAGAGAATTATCCCTTATATGGTCATCGGAGCGATGGATGAAAATGTTGGTGTTCTGTCGCTTCGGTTGATATAATCAATCGCGTTACGGATTCCGTGGAGGCAAGTCGGACCTCCACGTAAAATAATTTAAACAGTTTAGTCAGAAAACAGATATCATTAGAGGGAGTGTGCCGGTCCTCGGTATTTTCGATTGGGTTTCCTGAAAGTATCTTTAAAGTTTCATTCAGTTTATTATTAAAATAAAAGTGTACAGACTACAGTTTTTAATTAATGTTAAGTCTACTTCAGATTGAATTTCATGAAAGTATCTTCAAAGTTGTATTCAGTTTATTACTAAAAGAAAAGTGTACAGACTACCGTTTTTAATTAATGTTAATTTCCTAAAACAATATATATAATAATATATTGACAATAAAGAACATCCTGTGACTGTAAGACGGTGTTTAATTTTCTTGTTTGGTTATCAGCGAGTGATGAAGATTCGCTATTGCGCTAGTTACAAATGAATTTTTCTTCGGTGTTGGTATGACATTTACCATAGATTCGCCTGGTGATTTGTTTGATTCGGAAACTCCCTCTCCTCATATTGTGACCTATTTCTTGGAGGTCCGGGATTGTGTGGAGCTGGTTGTGAATCCTGTGCACGGCAATCCCCAATACCATGGCAGTATTCTCTGCAATATTTGCAGAACGGTGTGTTCATCTTCGTAGACACTCATTATATGAATGCCCCCTTTTGTTGCAAAAACTGCACGGCATGCGTACAATTAAGAGGTGTGGCATGCGAGTGTTTGGACCTGGGTGGGCATATTATTATGACACTGATCACCACCGCCCTATTGGGGTACTGTTGAAATTGCTGTGGTAGTGCGTAGGACTTAAACGAGTTTCTCACTCGTTGGCGGTGCCTAACAGAGTGGGGTTGATCTGTGAAGGTGTGTCGACTGACCTACTATAATTGTCTCCAGCTATCTGAGACGCGTCGTTGACAGGTTGATATTTCCTGTTGAACGACTCGAGTGTGTTTGGTGTTAACGCCCCGTAACCCTGTTTTTGATTGGTGGTTTTGTTCTTCAAGTTCGATGATGCGTCCTCGGGACGGCTAAAAGGGTTTGGACTATTCACGGGTTTGTATTGGCTATGCAAGACTCCCTGTGAATAATTTAGTGGACTGGGCAATATTTGGTTCGGCAGAGTTTCTCCCTATTTAGGAATGCTGAAAAAGCGTTGATACTATGCATGCATGTAACCATGGTAGAGTTGTGACCTTGTGGCGGTGCCGCCATACCCCACGGTACACTTACCTTAAAAACCCCCATAACCACAACCCAGGCTGCATAAGCTTTCGCTAATGCAATTCGCATTAACATCTTAAATGCTTCACGCATTATATAGATCAAATCTACAATCTTAAAAATCCCTGCGAAAGAAGACTTACCTTTCATGCATTCTCTTTGCATACCAATCCTCTGTAAGATTTCTTTATTGGCTTATCAGGAATTCGAAACCAATTTCGGCATCTACATTGCCAAGCAAATCCTCCTAGACGAATTCCTGAAAACAAAAGGATTTGAATACATACTTTGTAACCTTCACCAGGGATCATAAATATTGCGCCGTCTATTTCTCAACTTTGCCATGTGTACCATAAATCTCTTTATGTACACATTGGCCGGCGACCTTTTTCTCCCAGCAATAAAATTCTCTGACTCGTACAATGTGCAAACCAAAGCAAATACGCATTCCGCGTCTCTTGGCATCAATTGAATTCAAAGCATAAACAATGCAAATATAGAATCCGTTTCCCACAAACGGATTTCCCTGCATATACAAATGCTAGCAAGGGATTTGTTTCGTCCACCAATCCTTTTGTCTTTACCTTCGTTACCTTCACTGTTTCGTTACCTTTACTGCTTCGTTTACCATTGCCCTCGAGCACGTGTAAACCACACAAATCTGAACGATCGCACACATACCATCATGATCACGATGGGCGAGTGAGCTCTGCACGAGCAAGATATCGCTGAGTCAAATTCCATCCTCTGACCACAATGGTCACGCGATCTGCCGTTCCTCGTTTCGCGCAGCGGAGGAGCGTATATATACAGGAGTCGGGTTGTGAAAGAAGTTTTTTTTTACCGTGTGCGTAGTTAAATTAAAATTCATAAAAATTAGTTTCGTAGTAGTAATGAGTTTAAGTGATGTTCACCATAGAGACTTAAAAGTAACAACTAAAGATTAATTGTTGAGCAAACTCAGTGTGTTTCACTTGTGTAGTGTTTGGCGTTTTCTTCTCCTGTGAACAGGATCGCTATGGCGATCGTTTTTCTGTGAACAGTTTTCTGACAGTGTGTGGCGGGACATTGTCGAAACTTTTACTGACAGCTGAATGGGGATAGGAGTGAACCGAGTGTCCGTGTTTGGCACAATACTCCTACCCCACAACCTAGGTTGAAAACTGTCTCATTGTGACAAGATGTAGTTTTGGTCTAGTAGTTTGGTAGTTTTTAACCCTAATCATGTCTTCCATACGATAAAAATCCCTTCTTCTTCTCGTTCTGTGTTCTTTGCATTCTGAGGGCTTGCGTAATGATATCTTCGAGAGGCTCTTCCCCGAACGTCAATAGATGGTTCGGAAATGATCCTCTCTGATACCAACCAATTTGGTTGGCGGATCAGGGAATACTTGCCTGCCAGTATGAGCGCGTAGTCGCCTCCTTGCAGAGCTCCGTCGGAACGAGGGTTAACGAAAACTCCTAAACTCCAAAGGATGAGGAACCAGGGAGTCAGAGCGGCTCGCCTAGGGTTCCAATTAAAAGCAATCATCGGCACCCCCCGCCCAACCAAACCGTGAGTACACTCAATATTTTGTTTATTTATTTTTTGTTGCACCCGTACAATAAGTGTGACACGTCATTCGTTGTGTTAATGTTGCGTGGGTCACGTGCCTTTTCGAAGGGGCGACGAACTTTTTGTCAACGATTGAGATGGTCATGACATTCGAAATCAATCGAAAACCAATGGTATATTCTTTTTGAACAATATCTTAACTTTTATATCCGTCTATGATTCCAATCTTTTTCATCTACGAACCAGTACGATCAGAGAACCTGATTAGTACCAATCTTATTTCTTTTGATTAATAATGTGCCTTACATTATAAAAGACAGTTTTCTTACACAAAAAAAAACATTTTCACATTCATTTCCACTACAGTTCTATTTACATTGTGGTGATTAAGTCAAACCAAAAAGTACCAACGAGTATATGTTACAATCAAACTGTTGAAAACGCAAGAACTTATTCAAATCAGCGAGGACTTATTCAAGGTCCGAATACGATTGCTGTTTTCAACTTTGAACACATCGTTGTAAAATTATGCCACCGAAGACACTTTTAGAGTGAAGTTCTATTACCCACAACGGTATGAACATAGTTCGAGCAGGCTGGTGACCAAAAATATCCGGAAAAAAAAACGAGACCTAAAAAGGGAAAAGACCGCAACACAAACTAAATAAAAAGTCCTTCCTCCAGCCCTGCCTATCACAAAACACCAGTTCAATCTACCGTAATAGAACTCCTTCAGCCTAATCTGTCGATCATCCCAAACAGAACTCCAAATGCTGCTGTTGATTCGTCACATTTTATAAACTGTGCTCGCCCGCGGCATTAATTTTGGCTATTATTTTAATCGCCATGACGATGCGTCTGAGCACAATAATGTAATCTTTAAGAGCATGTACCCATTCTATGTAAAATCAAATATACGAGGGTTGCCTCTTATGTTTCAGGATTTGGCAACCCTAGTGTTGCAATCCGGCAATTGACAGCTCTGTCGTAAAGTTGGATATTTTTGAGGTTATACGCACTCATAACGTTTTGACATACGAGCGCTATTTGTGTTGTTTACAGTAACTTAAAAGATTCATCTCGGCCCAAAAATGGAATTAAATCGTCAACATTTTCGTGCGATTATTTTTTACAACTTTCGGCGTGGATTAACTCAGCAACAGTGCATGGATGAACTTAATTCAATTTTTGGCGATGAAGCTCCACCAAGGACCAGTGTTTATCGATGGTATGGTGAATTCAATCGTGGTCGTAGTTCACTCCAAGATGAATTTCGTGAAGGTCGTCCAAAATCAGTTGTTGTTCCGAAAACCATTGATGCTGTGCGCGAACTGATATTGGAAAATCGTCATGTGACCTATCGTGAGATTGAGACAACCTTAGGCGTTAGTGGGACCAGCATACATTCAATATTGCATAAACATTTGACTGTCAAAAAAATTTGTTCGCGGTGGATCCCACACAATTTGTCAATCGCCCAAAAAAAGGCTCATGTCAATTGGTCGAAAGAAATGCTCAAAAAATACGGTCGCGGTGCTTCGATGATATCATGACAGTATTAATTCAATTTGAGATGAATACATATTTTAAGTTTTCTCACCCTCTGACTCCACGATCTACTTCTTACACGACACACGTAAAGTTGTTAATCCACTTAACAAATTGATTTCGAATGAACAAATCAGTGAGATCGCTCTAAGCGTATTCACTGATTAAATGGAACGCCAATATTTCGTAATGCCTTCGTATAAGTACGCAAAGGACTCCTTCGATTTCAGTGTAATTTAAGAGCCAATACTCAATACATGTGGATTGCAATTGAAATAGATTTACCAGGTACTTTGTACTCAACATTTCGATTTGGGGTCAAATTAATCTTCGAAGGGACCGCAGTGAAATCGTTAAGAATTTCAGTGGATTACATTTAGGAGATGCAATCAATTTCGATTTCACAATAGTACTGACATTCGGTAATGGATGTGATTTATTTTGAGCCCACTGCCGCTAAGGAATATCAAGGAATATGTAATTGGGTATGACTGTTACGGCAGGTTCTAAGGGCATCAGTAGTATGTGACTATATGCATGCCTTCCAACAGTCTGCTGCTCCAATTAGTTACAACTTATAAACCAGTGGAGAAAAATATGATAACTTAGTGCAGAATTTACTTAGAATGCATCATCTACACCAACGAAAGCGATCTTTTTCGGTACTTGGTCAAGTGTATAAAATGCCAATTTCTATAAATGCTATATTTACCCCGGTGCCTACTCAACGCCAAGGAGTAATTGGTAAAAAACAGTCCAACAGTTCTGAAAACATAACAAGAACATATGCTGCACAATCTCGCTAAGCCATTTTCAATATTCATGATGTTGATGCATATGACAAAAATTTGTTGTAATTGTTTCGACACAAAAAACAATTATTAATGGTGTTCGACGAAAATTAAATGTTAAAAACTATTAACTGCCTCCTTAAATCAAGTCAATACTTTGCCTCTAAATCATGTGGTGATCAGAAATAAAAGTCATCTTTAGTCTGCTTCAATAGGATCCAATTCACCCATAAATCCTGTAGAAATAATAGTTGAACTGAGTCGTGTGCGGTTCGCAAAAAAGCGATTTTAATAAAAGCTCATAGCACACTCTCGGACCAGAAGGCGTTCAATTAATTGCACCTCTCTCTTTGATACATTTCTGTTAGAAAAACTGAAGTTCTCAACATGTAATTAATTAAATAGCAACATCTGCTGCCATTAAGTTAATAAATTATTTTTTGCTTCAATGACGGACACATCCGCTAGGTCGTTCAGATTATGTTCGACATAAGGAAAAAATTTCCTTCATTTGGGTAGGCGGGCATCCGCAATTTATTAGGGATATTAGTGTAAATTATTACCGAGACATTAACTGTACCCCGTTTGGAAAACTCCCACTATAAGGCAAATAGAGAAGTAGGGCTGTCGAATATGACACTGCCTCCTAGCCAAATTAGTGCCTTTGTAGGTTTACAAGCGTATGGAAAAGTGGGATAGAAAAGACATTCAATTGCTACTCATTTCGATGAAATGACTGGATGTCCAAGTCACATATAATTAACGACCAATTGACTCGAGTTTGTAAGAAGAGTTGTCGAAAAGACATCGAAAAATGATGACGCGAGTACACTATAAATATAAAGGGTGATTGTGATTCCTCCATGTCTGTTTATTACAAATACCATTGTATGCCCACCGGAATTGCTGTGGAATAACGAAATTAATTATCTTTAGTATTTTGTGTACATCTTTTGAGTTATTATATCCTTAAATAACTTCTCGGTGATTTAAATAAGCTCTCGCATTTACAACAGATTGTGTTACCCATGTCAGCGCTAGATGAATTTGAAAAATCATTGGAACACAACACTTTCAAAACATTTGAAAGTAAAGAGTTCTTCTAGTACTCTAAACGAACGCACCATTAAACATTATTCAGGATCTGTCAATGAGCAAACATCAGTCAAGGTTTAAATTTTTATGATGGTGAAGTTCATTAACCGGCAAACGTTTAGAAATTATTAGAAATTCCTACCGAAGCTGTGAGTCAGGGGTCGAATTTTTAATAACTCATAACAACCGTTTCACCACACACATCCGCCATGTTCCGATCAAAGTAGTGCCACGTTGGAAGGGTGTGGGGGTACGAAATCGCGGCGCGGGCATGTGCGTAAGGTTCTACTTCGTCCCCACAAACTGAAGAGTTCATCGGTTCTGCCATTAATCGATCACCAAGGATTAACTTCGCAAGTTGTCACACAAGAGGAAAGGAGAATAAAACACTAAATGTTGTTTGTATAAAATGATTTTTACTGTTAGTGCACAGAAGTTTACACAGGAAGTCGTCTTAGTTTAATTTATTGACAACGAAAGTTACTTTTTGATTAATTAAATGAACATGAATTAAAAGTCGCTTGGAACCTTACAAATATCTTAATTTAAGCATTCTCATTGCATCGTTCAAACGTACACAATACACGAACTATCCAAACATTTCGCACTATAATTCCAACTATTACAATTATATGGGGAGGAAAAACGACTCCTTGTTGGTACGCGTCCCCGATATGCCACGGGGAGTGGGAGAAAAACCTACCGTCGTGATCGGTGGTTGCACTAACACTTGCGGCATTTATAACAGATCCACGCAAATAGTGGAGAACACCGAACGGAAATCGAATAAGAAAATGCATCAGAGCCGTATACCATAGCGATAACATAACAAATGGAGCGAAGCATTGTGCACCGGCGTACGGCGCTGATTCTCTTCGCATCCCCATCACTCGCTTAATTTATGTACCGCCAAAAATTGTTCGCCGAAAACAACCGAATGAAACAAACACTCAGGAAACTGCCAGCACTGCAGCACGGAAAATTGGAATTTGTAATAAAGGTTCTGTTTATGAGATCATGCGGCGGCATTTGTGCGGTGCCGTCGTTCGTATCTGTTGTATATCTCGACCCTGACGAGGAATGTCGTCAGCCGAGATCCTATATGATGTTGGTCCGCCGAACGAGGAAAGTCATTCGGGGAATTTCGACGGTGAGAACGTTGCCTGAAACTGAATTTGTATTCAAATGAAGGGCACAGCAATACCTGTTGATCTCAAGCTGAACTTGTTGTTCCTGGGTTTTAGCAGCGAATCCAGACATCCGCGCTGAACGGATGTAGTTGACGAATGTGTTTGTGTTCCTTATGTTGTTGTCACCCAAAGTTAAATTATTTATGTTTAAACAATTGTTTAATTCACCAGGTTTATAAGTTCACGACTGAAAAGAATTCAGTGTACACCAGACAACGCTCGAGTATATAGAAAAAGTTCTTCATTTATTGCTAACAGTTCTTACAAATTTTAAAATGTACATTGCTCATGTCGAGCACCAAAACACAAGTCAGTTACCGTGAAATTTTAGCACCAACAACAGTAAACAAAGCATAGACTTGACAGTTTCTCCACTGTCATCGTGTTGCTGGCATGTGTGGTGAATATATGTCGGGAGAGTACTAGACGATGGAATAGATTCTCCCCGAGCATATAAACCTGAATCCGAAACATTCCGCCCGCCTTCGCCAAGCAGTGGCGAAAGATCTGGCTCCATGGGATGATGGCCCAGAGGCGGGGGTGTACGGCCCGCTGCTGGTCGTGGTCTGCTGTCCACTTTCACGTGGATGGTCGGTTCTGGGGGGGGCCGCCCGCCCTGAGGAGCGCTGACGGCTGGAGGGTCGATGACGACGGGATGGCATTTTCCATCGCTGGACTCCGCTAACTTTTGAGGTCACGGAACCGGCCAATTGATCTGGGTCGGAGTCGTAAAGTCGCAACCCACGATCAATAACCACGTGATGACTTGTGATGGGTCCCACTGCATCGAGACCGGTGGTGGTGCCATGTACTGCGCACGTTGGCGCCCGTCTGGAGTGAGTGGCCGGCGGGATTGCGGCCGTTGCTGTGTGACGCTGTAGCGTGGTGTCGGGTGCGGTGTCGTCTCTGGCGCTGTCCGCGTGTCCTGGCGGAATGACAGTCACCGGCCAAGTGCCTCCCGGGGTTGTTGGAGTGCAACCTCTGTTGATGCACTGAGAGGCGTGCTGGTTTGCTGGGAACCTGTTTATCCCTGCATGCTGGGGAGCGCCGCCCGCCTGGCGGGGCATTGCGCGCTCCTATCCCTATTGTGGTGTGGTGCCTTGAATCCCTTAGGTGGGTCGGCTGCTGGTTCTTCGGGTGCCTGTCGCCCTTGCGGTGGTTCGGCGGGCGAGGGGCATGTCTGGTAGCTGGGCTACCCAAACGGTCGGTGGCTGGTGGTTTCATGGGCCTCGTAGGTTGCCCCTGGGGACGATGCCGACGAGACTTCCTTTTCGGTCGCTGACGGTAGCTGCGATCGTGAGTCGTAAGTTCGACCAGTTCCTCTGGTTCGGAGTTGTAAATTCGCAACCCACGAGGAATGGTCATGTGATGGCTGGTGACAGTCTTTGTCACCTTTAGGCTGGGTGATATGGTGGGTGCTGCGCCTGTTAGCACCCACCCCAGTTCAGTGGCCTGCGCGACGAGGCCGGTACTTGGGTCCTTCCTTAGACCCTCCAGAATGATAGTGGGGTACATGTCTGCCCCAATGATCATGTCCAACTTATCGGCGGAGGCGATGTTCGGATCTGCAAGTTCCAGATCCGCCACGAACGAGAGATCCCTCGTCGTTGATTGTGGTGGTGGTGTATACACTGAGAGCCCTGACAGGATGAAGGGCCTCAGTGTCCATTGCTTGGAGCCGTGGAGGCGAGAAGTGATTCTGATGGCGGCCTGAGTTCTGGTGGCAAGGCCACGAGTGCCCCCAACACCGTAGGTGGGGACGGATGTTGCTTGGCGTCGGAGGTGCAACCTTCGGGCGAGTGATGTTGAAATGAAGGTGCCACTGGAGCAGGGGTCCACCAGACCACGGACTTCAATCCTCTGTTCGGTCTCCGACGTCACGATGACTCTGGCTGTTGGCAGCAACGCGGAATGCTGTGAAGGGGTGTTGATTGTATGCGCGCAGGCCCCTTCCTGACGGTCGATCCGGGGGGCGGAACCTTTGGCTCGATGCGGCGGTGATGTTGTCCCGTCGATGGCGGTAGACCGGACATGCAGCAGGATGTGATGTCTCCGCTGGCATCGACCGCACGCCTTGCTGGAGTGGCACTCGCGTAGGCGGTGGCGACCCAAACAGTTGGTGCACAAGTTCCTTTGTTGTGCGAAGGACTTCCGACGGCCGGGTGTGAATGATCGGAAGCCCTCGCAAGCGTAGATAGTATGTGAGGCCCTGCAGAATGTGCAAGGGCCCTGTTGCCTTAGGGGTGCCGGCGATGTTTTGTGCATCGGGACACTGGGCTGGTTAGTCATCGGGCCGGCTACTGTTGCTGGAACAGTCGAAGGCGGTTTTTTGGGAGGCATTGGCGTTGGATCTGACACGGATCCTATGTGCGCCATGCCCACTGCTTGCTCTCGAGTCCGTGTGAAGGTAGCCAGTTCCTCTGGGTCGGAGTTGTAAGTTCGCAACCCACGAGGAACGGCTATATCATGGTGTGCCCCACAATGCGTGCGCGGCATCGTCTTCTGTGGGGGCATCGGCACTGGGTCGATCATCGGGACCTTAGGTAGGTTGGGCTTTGGGCAGGCGGCACTCTGTTCGGCGGCCTGCTGGGTCTTACCCACTATTCTGGGGTGCGGTTCCTTTTGCTGGAACATGTCAACTGTTGGCAGCTGCACTGGGGGCAGCTCGCTGGGGTGGAGGCGAGTGGCGCGGTTGGCCATGGTTGGGGAGGCTGACTTGAGCGCGTACTGGGCCCCGAGGAGCTTCGTCTCTTCCTCGAGGTCGATTTCTTCAGTCTCGCCGATAAAATCCTCCGCAAAGTATTCGTGTTGTTGATCCACAGGTGCCACCATGTAGTGCCGCTTGGAGATGGCTTCCCATTCGGCGCGGAGTGCGCATTTGGTTGCCTCGATTATTGTTGGACTTAGTTGTCCTTTGTCCTGTGCGCTGAGGAAGGTGCCAGAGATGCGTTCCTGTGCCGCGAACTGAGCGGCGATGAGTTCTTCAATCGTGGTCGAAAGTTCGTCTTCCAACTCTTCAACTTCGAGGATGGAAGTTGCCATTTTTGCAGAGCGATTGATAGCATATTTTGACGCCGTTACATGTGGTTCCGACTCGTGTTGGTGATGAACATGTGTATGATCTCTGCCAACCGAGGAATGTCGTCGGTCGAGATCCTTTGGTTTCCGCCGACCGAGTAATGTCGTCGGAGAACCGTTGTCAACGTTGTCGCCGTCGCCGCCGTAACCACTGTCGTCGCCATTGTCGGCTCCGTTACGCATAGTGTTAAAACATGTATGATCTCTTCCGCGCGAGGAATGTCGTCGGTCGAGATCTTTGGTGTTCCGCCGACCGAGGAATATCGTCGGGGAACCGTTAGGTTGCTTTTCCACTGTCTGTGCCAGCATTCGCTGCTGCACTGGGCTTGGCTTCGGCAGATCGTCTACTTCAGCTTTGCGCTGTTCTTCAGCTTTGCGCTGTTTAAGTTCAACTGAACGTTATGCTTTGGCGAGTCTTCGCCGTTCGGCCAGTGCAGTCTTGGTGACTTTCGCCTTGGTGACCGCCGATGCCGGCATTTCGTTTTAGTTCACTCAAGTCGGTCGTACGCTTCGAAATATCTGTGGCAATTGTCGATTTAGTTTCCGTGGCTAAATCTTCTGGTGCACTATCTGTAGTATATTGTGAAACGTCAGCTGTCTTTCAGGTTTCTGTTCGTGTGTTGATTCCTTTAGAGGACTTCACGCTGTTGGCCGCCGATGGACGGTCACAACGAGCAATGGCTATTTTGTATCCTTCCTGAATGCTGTACAATTAAGTGAAATAATTGATCTTATTACGAGCAGAATTGCATAATGGGCAAACATTTCGATAAACTTCACTCCAAACAAATTGCAGTAGATTACGAATACAATAATTTCGTTAAGACTGTTCTCGTTTAACTTTTCGTAAGTCGGTATCACATGCAATTATTTATAAATTTGCACTTTCGTAATTGATCCAACAGTTTTATTTTGGAACTCTTTTTCACTTTGTTTTTGAAAACAAATATTCATAATATTATTTTCACAACTGCGAGGTTTACTTTGACCATTGTTCTCTTCCGCTATTATTGTGTACCTTTCTTGTTTTTTTTTTGTTGCAATTACGGCGCAGAGAGCACGACTATGCGAAACGTTTTCGATTTATTGGTGAATCTGCTCTTTGTCTGCGTTGCTGAACCTTTATCGGTTGTAATTCACTGCACACTGCACTTTGTTTCGATAATTGCAGCATTCGTTGCTATTGCAATTGTTGTTTTGATTGTTGTTGATGCGCCGCGAACTGAGCGGCGATGAGACGATCCAATGGTTGTTGGATCCGGCTCGAAGGACCAGAAAAATGTTGTGTCTCTCGACCCTGACGAGGAATGTCGTCAGCCGACATCCTATATGATGTTGGTCGCCGAACGAGGAATGTCATTCGGGGAATTTCGACGGTGAGCACGTTGCCTGAAACAGAATTTGTATTCAAATGAAGGGCACAGCAATACCTGTTGATCTCAAGCTGAACTTGTTGTTCCTGGGTTTTAGCAGCGAATCCAGACATCCGCGCTGAACGGATGTAGTTGACGAATGTGTTTGTGTTCCTTATGTTGTTGTCACCCAAAGTTAAATTATTTATGTTTAAACAATTGTTTAATTCACCAGGTTCATGTTCACGAACGAAAAGAATTCAGTGTACACCAGACAACGCTCGAGTATATAGAAAAAGTTCTTCATTTATTGCTAACAGTTCTTAGAGATTTTAAAATGTACATTGCTCATGTCGAGCACCAAAGCACAAGTAAACAACGCATGACAGTTGTTTGTGCACTGTCATCTGGCCGACGTCAGGTGTGGTGAATATTTGTCGGGGAGAGTACTAGACGATGTAATAGATTCTCCCCGAGCAAATAATCATGAATCCGAAACAGTCTCATTCATCACATTTTAATGCCACATCCCAGCCATTGTGCTGTGTGTGAGAACCATTTGCCCAATTGCCGCCGTATTTGCATTCCACGCATTTGAATATCGCATCCCAACTACAATTTATGACTGGGCAATAAAAGCAAATTTCAGCATCATGCCGCCATCAGCAAACATCTTCAACAACAGAATGTGCGAATTGAATTGCCGCCAACTCAAAAAGGGACCACCATCAATGTAATAGTTCTATTTTTTTTGTGCAAGAATGTGCGTCCCTTTTATCTTTTGTTTTCTGTGCACACCAGTAATTGGTGTGTATCTTAAAAATGCCGATTGTCCTTCGACTCGAGTTTATGCATGCATCTAAACAGGAATCCTGTCATCCTGTACTCAATATTGTAGATGTAAGAATATTAGTGTAAAGAATTTGTATATATAGCTTAAGAATTGGAAAATAAAATCAGAATGCATCCGACAGTAACATCGAGTGTATCCTCATTCTTTAATTTTCAGGTCCTTCTCTTTTTGCGTTGAATTCTTGTAAGATATTTAGTGGCGTTGCGCCCGAATATTCTTCAGGATTCTCTTAAGGTACTTAGTGGCATTGCGCCCGAGTATCACCCAAAAATATCACACTAAGGGTGTTACACCCTAGTGTACAATAGGGAATTTAAGGTTAGGTGCTTTAAAAAGGCAACTATATATATCAGGTCAAAAGAGGCCTGATTCAACAGGTTCTTTTTTTTATTTTTAATATTAGTCTGGAAAACAACCTTAACTTTAAACGCAACGCTAAACACGACTTTGTATGTTTATGCTGCTCCGCCGCGCGACGGAGAGCGGGAGTGGCAACGACCGTGCTGGTCTGCAGATGTAAACGGACTCCTTGATAAAACCTTCGTTTGGGATGAGTTTGTGGTGTGATGGTAGATATCCTCTCCACTAAGGATATATATTTACTTACCACCAGAGAAACGTAAAGCCTCTCTTGGTGGAATAGGAAACCAGATCTCGTAATGAGAATCATGGTGGCATGTGTGTGCTCGTTCAGATCTGTGTTGTTTACTCATGCGCAGAGGCAATGGCAAAACAAAGCAGGCATGCGGCAAGGACAAAGGGATCGAGAAGATCGTTGTCTATAAAGTGCATCGCGTCTAAATAAATAGACGACGATACTTCGAAGAAATGTGGTAAGAGAAAAGATGAGACGAGGGCATCATAAAAGTCTTAGATGAGTGATGCCCTTGTGTAAATATACGAATAGCCAGTCGAAAGAGGTGCTAATGTATTACAATACTTTATACAATGAGAATTGTATATCGTATCTTGGGTCGGTGGCCAAAACGAACCCTTGCTTACGTTTTTTCGCAACAATTCCCTAGGTATTACTTCTGGTACAGCTCGTTTACCTAGTTCTTTTCAAAGTAAATACATGGCAATAACAAATGTATGATTTCCATCTCGGTCTTGGTCAGATATATTCAGAACTTTGCTGAAAATTTCTATTGGAAGTTTGGAATGGGAACGCCTTTTACTTTATTTCTAGACAGAAACCCATTTATAGTCTACCGTTCCTTTGGAGAACGTCCTCAGGTGCCTTGTTTTACCTACCCCTATCTGAATTTGGTGGTAGATTGCCGTATATTTGTAAGAAAATTCGTGCAGGCGCGCTATTGGATATCGGCGGGGTAGGAGCATATATTTAAGTATTTAATGTGGATTTCAAACCAAATCAAAAAACCCTTAACATACTGGAATTGTCTATCTCCATTTCCTTAACGGGGTAGAGAGGGCTCGCCAAAGGGCCCGTATGTTGTCTCCCGATGCAATTGTAGTAATCCTAAATCACTACTCCCATCCAATCACCATTATTACCTATAATCCCAATCTTTTTCCCATAGTGAATCATACGAGCGACAAATTAAACCAAAAGTTAATTTGTCGCACATTGATTAAGATTCCAATTACCTTACCCTTACCCATAATTCCAATCATGTTCCCCAATTAAATCATATGCACGACAAATTTAACCGAAAGCCCATTTGTCGTACATTAACCCAATTCCCAATAACCATTAACATTATGAAAGCTTCTCGATGGTATAGTGGTTAGTATACCCGCCTGTCACGCGGGAGACCGGGGTTCGATTCCCCGTCGGGGAGCCTCTGGAGCAAGACTAATGACCTTGGCCGGAAAAAACAAATCATTATGGAAAATTTAACAAGCCTCAGAACTTGCTAAAATAAGGCCAAGACCGGTTCGCGGTTGTAGTGCCGATTATGATGATGATGATGATTAACATTATGAAATGCCTAATTCTAAATGCGTTTCATAGTTTCTCCTTCCGGGAACGTGTTCAACCAAATTCCCATCCAATTCCCAGAATCCCATTCCACTTGAAACACACGAAATCTTGACATATCTCTGTCGCCACAGAATATAAAAGGCCGGCACATTTTGGATTCGTGATCAGTTCGAATTCGGAGGCCAGGGTAACGGCCACAAAAAACGAATCTAATTAAATAAATAATAAAAGCAAAGTAAATCGCCTTTTTATATCGGGTTTTCCAATAGGGGCTTGATAACTTTTTTTTAAATAAAACGCAAACCATTTGAGATATTTCAAAAACTTTATTATCGGCTTGAAGTATAATCAAAAGATTTATGAATGGAACTCGACTTTGGTCATATGGCCACTGCGGGCACGTTTGCAGTGGTCGATTCGTTGGACTCAATTTTCGATGACTCGGCCACACATTTCGGCCGTAACGGCCGCTATTTCGCATTCAATGTTGCCTCTGAGCTCTTCCAACGTCGTCGGCTTGTTGGCATAGACCAATGAGTTGACGTAGCCCCAAAAAAAAATAGTCTAGAGGCGTTAAAATCGCACGAACGAGGCGGCCAACCGACTGGCCCATTTCTTGAGATAACACGCTCATCAAACTTACTCTTCAATAAATCGATTGTATCGTGTGCTGTGTGACTTGTGGCACCGCCCTGTTGAAACCACATGTCATCCAAGTCCATATATTCCAATTCGGGCCAAACATAATCGATAATCATGGCGCGATAACGATGGCCATTCACAGTAACGTGACGAAAAAATATGGCCCAATGACGCCGCCGGCATACAAACGGCAGCAAACAGTTATTTTCTGTGGATGAAGTAGTGATTCGGGAAGCACATGCGGATTTTCACCCGACCAATAACGCATGTTTTGCTTATTGACGAACCCATTGAGCCAAAAATGAGCTTCGTCACTGAAGATGATTTTGCAATGAAATGCATCATCTTGGCGCATCTTTTCCAGAGCCCAATCGGAGAACGTAGGTCGCTTCAAATGGTCCATCGGCTTCAATTCTTGAATCAGCTTGATCTTGTATGGGTGTAAACCAAGATCCTTACGCAAAATTCGCCATAAAGTGTTCTGGGCGATGCCCAATTCTTGAGAACGTCGTGGAATTGACTGATTTGGATCGTTTGCTACGGATGCCTGAACGGCAACGATATTTTCGACACTTCGACCAACCCGTTGTCTCAGTGGCAGCGCAACATCACACAACGAATATGTAGACTCAAATTTTTGCACTAAACTTGTTATTGACTGTCCACTACAGCGAGAATTATGACCCATTATTGGAGCTGACGCTCTTAAAGTTTCGGTCACCGACTCCAAATTTCGGTAGTGAATTTTTATAATTTGCCGACGTTGTTCGTTCGTGTACTTACCCATGATGAAAATGTTGAGTTTACTGAATAAATTGACTGTGACAGTTCGATGGTTAGTGAAAGGGTGCGTTCACAAATTAAATTCTAAGTTGTCAAAGTCCCTATTGGAAAACCCTGTATTTGGACACCCTGCCTAGGGACTTGGAAGGAAGCCACCCAATTGGGGTAAGCTAAACTCATTAAAAATATAATCCTACACAGTAGTGAAAATACCTATTATAATCTACGTTTCCACTTATTTCTCCATCCCTTTTTGAATACTTTAAGGTCAAGACTAAGGAGTTTATTTAAAACTTTTTCAGTAAACTAAGTCGAATTCAAATAGAGCTACATGGTATATCAGATACACTTAATCTTTTGTGTAGGAAGTTCAGTTTTTCGTTGACAACATAAACATCCATTACGAGGGTTGCCTTTTATATTTCGGGATTAGAGAACAAAAACAAATATTGATCATCGAAAATCACTTTATTGTTTTTCAAAATATTCCCCATGAAGATCTATACACTTTTGCATGCGTTTGAACCAATTGTCGAAGCACTTTTGCCACTCTGATTGAGGTATCTCCAACACATGCATTCTGAATGCAGCAACCGCTTCTTCAGGTGTCGAAAAACGTTGACCTCTCAGTTTGTTTTTTACGTTCGGGAATAAAAAGAAGTCATTCGGTGCCAAGTCAGGACTATACGGCGGATGACCCATCAAATCGATGTTTTGGGTGCTCAAAAATGCAGTTGTCGCAGCCGATGTGTGAGAGCTCGCATTGTCGTGGTGAAGAGTGATCCGTCTTCGGCGGTTGGTTTTCCTGATTTCCTGGAAGACAACTGGCAAACAAATGGTTGTGTACCACTCAGAATTGACTGTTCTGCGTTGTTCTAGTGGTACGGTTGCGACATGTCCAGTTTTTCCGAAAAAACAGGCGACCATTTGCTTGGAAGTGCTTCGTGCGCGAACAACTTTTGTTGGATTTGGCTCATCTTGAAACACCCAGACAGTCGACTGCTGTTTACTTTCGGGCTCATACGCGTAAATCCACGATTCATCACCTGTCACGATGTCATAGACGTGTTTCGAAGCACCGCGACCGTATTTTTTGAGCATTTCTTTCGACCAATTGACACGAGTCTTTTTTTGGGCGATTGACAAATTGTGTGGGATCCACCGCGAACAAATTTTTTTGACAGTCAAATGTTTATGCAATATTGAATGTATGCTGGTCCCACTAACGCCTAAGGTTGTCTCAATCTCACGATAGGTCACATGACGATTTTCCAATATCAGTTCGCGCACAGCATCAATGGTTTTCGGAACAACAACTGATTTTGGACGACCTTCACGAAATTCATGTTGGAGTGAACTACGACCACGATTGAATTCACCATACCATCGATAAACACTGGTCCTTGATGGAGCTTCATTGCCAAAAATTGAATTAAGTTCATCCCTGCACTGTTGCTGAGTTAATCTATAGCGTTAAGCAAGGATAGTGAAGAAGGTGAATTTAACACATGATGAAACGATTGAAAAGCGAAGCAGTGAAGCATCAGACTACTGACCGTGTTTAGAATTTGATTTCCAAACTCGAGTATATTCCACTGGTGTGAATTATTTTTATTTATCGCTTGGTATACGGTTCTGATGTATTTTTCTTATTCGATTTTTTTCGTTCGGTGTTCTTCACTATTTTTGCTTGCTTGTGAATTGTGTGTATCTGTTAGAATCGCTACACAATATCTTTCGTTCGGTGTTCCTCACTATTTTTGCTTGTGAATTGTGTGTATCTGTTAGAATCGCTACACCACTCCCACCGCAGTAACTTCGTTACGATCAGATTCGTATGCGGACGACGGACGAACGAGAGAGAAGCGAGAAAACGTCGGAGGCTGGGCTCTATGCGGAAGTCGTGACCGTTTGTGAAGTTCTGCTTTACTATGGGAAGTGGATGCTGCGTGTTCAGATCACGTCGGGGTCACCAATTATATCGTTTGAAATAATAGTGAAGAAGATCGTGTGATTCGAACTGACGCTATGAAAGCTCGAATCACGAAAAAAAATTTTACCTAAGCGTTACACACCAGGCTACTGACCGTGTTTAGAATTTGATTTCCAAACTCGAGTATATTCCACTGGTGTGAATTATTTTTATTTATCGCTTGGTATACGGTTCTGATGTATTTTTCTTATTCGATTTTTTTCGTTCGGTGTTCTTCACTATTTTTGCTTGCTTGTGAATTGTGTGTATCTGTTAGAATCGCTACAAATCCACGCTGAAAGTTGTAAAAAATAATCGCACGAAAATGTTGACGATTTAATTCCATTTTTGGGCCGAGATGAATCTTTTAAGTTACTGTAAACAACACAAATAGCGCTCGTATGTCAAAACGTTCTGAGTGCGTATAACCTCAAAAATGTCCAACTTTACGACAGAGCTGTCAATTGCCGGATTGCAACACTAGGGTTGCCAAATCCCGAAACATAAGAGGCAATCCTCGTATTGTGGTTGCATTACACTAGCAATAGTCATGTGTCAGCTCAAGGAATTTTAGTTCATTGATATAGAAAGATGGATCCTATGTTCTCTCTGAACTCCATCTAAGTAAGTACATTTGAATAATTCTTTAAAAAAAATGAGCTCATGCTGAATACCGCCTAATGTCATTCTTATATGACAACCTAATATGTTAGGAATAAAAACATCAACTTACATTTAATTGTTACTTAATTCTGTTAGACTGTAAATTGTTAACGTTGTCAGCAGGGACTTCAAGTATCGAACTATAAAGAAGCACTTCCTAGCAGTCCGAAAATCATAAAGATACCCTTTTTCCTAATCGCCAACAAACAGCCGTACAAGGACACTGCTTCACATATCAATTCATCTAGCGGCATGTCACACCCTCGTGCTTTCAAATTTCCATTTCTGCCCCGAACCCACTTTCTACAACGACCAAAAATCCTGTATTGATCCTGAATAACGTCATTTCCACTCCAACGCTCGCAACGCTCGTGTTGATGTTCAATTCTGGACATTTTTCCTGACTCTTTTCAGCTAACCCTTATGGTGATAGTTCCCTGATTGCACTACAATGGTTTCGGCATCGACGTCGTGGAAAGTGTATTTCGGGCATGAACAAGAGCGGGTCCTTCACAATGGAGGAGGCTGTGAAAAAACAAATCAATTGTGCTCGTTGGAACAGCAAACAATGGCACAGGTAACGGGGTAACGAAAATTAAATTGCAAAATGGTTTTCAAAGTTGTTTGATGAAACATCAACCATTTGGCTGGATGGAAACAGTCTTAATTGGCCCAGAATTGCCGATCGGCAAGAGGAAGCAATTCTTCGAAACATGTTGTGATGTTATCCAAGGTGAAAGTTTAACAGGGAACACTTGAAGTGCTTCGAAAATTTGTTTACGTTAATGAAATTCTTTCGTTATTTAAACGTTTCATTTGTATTTTATTTGAAGAGAAACAGGAGTAATATAGTAGTGGAAAAGAAAAGGGAACTGAGGAAGGAATGGTGTTTATTACACTTGGGAACACTATTTAGTTATTGTATATTAATTAGATTATTCGGATAGGCACTGTTTGAAAACCGGAGACATAATGTTGTCAACAAATCTAATAAAATTAAAATATAATCAAACCTTTTACTTATAGGCAATACTTAACCTCCGACTGTTATTTAATAATGTCTTTATTTATATACTTATTTCTGGTTTTATACAGTGGATACGTTCTACAGAATCAAAAAAACAGTGATGCTCAAACATCAGTACTAGCATCAATGGCTCCAATATCAATTGAACCTGCATATGCGCACGTCGTAGTATGCTACCTACCTAATTACCCTCATTCATTATTGAACACTCACACACATACTAATAGCATCGGTTAGAAGTACGTGTGATGATGGTCATTGCTCCATCTGGAACCATCTTTAACGGTCACTGTTCAAAAGGTACTATACAAAGTAAACATAAAACGCACCTGAATTTGGAAATGTTTAGTTAGTTAGCACTTTTTCGGTTTTGGCTTGAGAAAACTTCTGCCTCCCGGGGGCTATCCCCATCAACGGTTACCTTATTGCCCAGATATAAAAAATATAATCTCCTTATGATCCAAGATATACAAAATTTGATAAGGATTTCCAGTCGATTTGTTTCCACAAATGTTTTTGACTCTACATTTTGCCTTTTGATCTCGAAAGGAAAGCTATTTCCTGTTTCCCCGTTTGTTTTCGATGCGATGACATAAACAAATAATGAGGTCAATTTATAAGCTTGGCACACCTCTCATTTCAGCGCCATTTAACAAGTAAGGAGTGGGGTCGAAATATACCTTCGTGACGCTCATGCAAATTGCTTTTTCGAATGTTTTATAAATTTATTTGCAGCTGGATCGACCGAGGGTAAGAAGTAATGGCACTCAGAAGTATTTTATGCTTTTTTCATCATCGAAAAAACCGTTTTTGATAGGGGAGAAAGATTCGGGGTGAGCCTTAAAAATACGGAAAACGCAGTTGGAGAGATAGGATGTAAGACCTATTTTTAAAAGAACATATTAATGTGGCACGGAGTGACAGTTATCTCGAGGGTTGGTGGTTTTTAGGGCTAAAAGACTATTTGGGTTGTTTCGTGTTTTATTTCCGTTTAATTCGTTTCATGTTCTATTCTCTTGTAATTAACCCATACAAAGGGACAGATACTCTTCCTCATGAAAGTATAGGAAAGCAAATACAATATTGCTAAGTACTTGAACTCTGGCTCAGTTGGGAAGTACACATGAAATGCATTTCACAGTCGGGTTCTTGAGATGTAGGTTTGACCCACTTGTCTGTAAGTGCATTTTAATGCTAACTCAGACGTGCTCCTTAGATGACCTAGAGCACTGGTACGCATAGGAAATGGCGCGCATAGCTGATTAGTCCATTGTATTTTAACTAGCAACATAATTAATGGCGTAGTTATAAACAGTCAGCTTGATCATCGTAAACTGTCCACTAACTTCATCTATTTGCTCCAGAGGTAGAATTTTGCTGTTCAGATGTGGACATTTTATTCGATTTGGCGAATGAAGCAATCCGTTCATCAACAAGTGGTAAGTCGGGACGCAACGCCTAGTCGTGCGTTGAGACATCACATCATCTTGCTAAAGGTTTACAGAAAATCTTGACCATCTTCAGGTGGATGATGGAACGGTCAGGAAAGTTGGAATAATTGATGGATTGATCCCAAATATGGCACCCCGGTGAAATTAATGTAAAATTCGGATAAGGCATTCTGAAGTGTAACGTATCCAAAAGTTCACTGAATTTATCGTAGAAATCTTTATAATAGCCGAATTGATAAGATAATTCTTGTTTCTAGTTCCAGCTACTAGGACCGTAAAGGAATGTTACTAAAAAAAGAAGGGTGGTGGCTATCCACTGTGAGAAGAACATATAAACTCTAACGCTGAGCTCGATGAGAATACAAGATCCCGTTGACAACCTGTAGCGGTTCTATGAACCACCACAACCAACTATAGGTTAAGATGTCATTTCCGCCAAGAAACATACTTACCTCTATCCATTACACATGCCCACAGGCACGTGTCCCAATAGCCGGTGATCATCCCTGTAACAAAGGTTATACGAAATTGTAACAACGTTGAACCCGATATCTAAAACCAAGGAACTTAACGTTCAAAAGCTTCCAATATCGAGTTCAACGCATCCATACATGGTATTCTACCCCGATCCAAAAAGGCAGCAAGCATCGCATCTAAACAATGCGGGAGAGCATGGCATGTAAATCGATCACCCAGCCTGGGCAGCAACGCGATGTTTTCCCACGAAATACCATGTCGGTGAGCAAACCGAACAAGGGATACATTTGTGGCGGTTCCGCCAGATCCCACGGCTCGCCTTCCCGAAAAAATCCCCATAACCACAACCCAGTCTGCACCAGCTTTCGCTAATGCAATTCGCATTAGCATCTTAAATGCTTCACGCATCAAACAGTTCCAATTATTATAACCCAAAAGTACCTGCAAAAGAATTCTTACCTTTTCAAGCATTCCTTCGCTTACAAATCCCCTGTAAGAGTTCTTAATTTCCTCATCATAAATTTCCTGAAAAGAAAAACCCTCGGTTCACATATCATGTAACCATTCCAGCCAGGGATCATTATCATTACGTCGCCTATACCCAGCTTCATTCATGTATACGATAAACTTCCTTATGTATACATTTAGCTGGCGACGTTTTTCTCCCAGCAATAAAATTCTCTGACTCGCACAATGTGCAAACCAAAGCAAATACGCATCTCGCGTCTTAAACCTATTAGCAACATGTGCATCGGCATTGCGGCTATCGTAACAGCTGCAATGCATACCATAGACAATTCATATCGTTTAGGTACCCGAATCACATTTGCTATGTAATGAGCGGCTGCTATTTATCTAGCCGACCCTCATTACCGAACTATGCATTAGGACATATTTCCCTTGTCCTTTGATTCGCCGAATCTTGTTCCTTACGAACTAGATGCATAAACAAATACAAAGCCATTAGCATCCGACGAGACGCGATTCGTTTGTTTCAACAAACACACATCTCTGGGTCCTTGAGTTTCAGGTTTATTCCTATGGCCTTGTTTATGTAAAATAAACCAATGTGATCTTCACTCACACATACCACCATGATCAAGATTAGCGAGTGATCTCTGCATGAAATAACTATCGTTGAGTCTTATTCCAAACTTCAAGGCGGTCGGGTCGTCCGCCATCCACCGTACCGGCGTCGGTACGGTGTGCACAAAAAGGCTAGTTTGAATCGTTGATTCTGCTGCGCGCGAACAAAAGTCAAAGTGTAAAAATGTGTACCGCGTACATTACCTACTCCCCTCTTAATGGTCGTAATTATGTATCAGTGAATTCGTGTACTTCCAAAGTATCTTTGTCAACCTGCATTCCAATAATTGTTAACCCCACTTTTAAGTAAATCTATAATAAACAATAGTGTGAAAAATCCCAACCAACAATAAAACAATTAAAGAACCAATAGACAGTGTGTTATTTCTTATCCTACTGTGCTGCAGTTCACTGTGTGTTATCGTTCATCCTTCCGCGTTTATGGGCAATTTGGGTGCTCCCATTTGTGGTGGAACTTTCGATTAGTGATGGGGAGTGAAGTAAACCGTGTGCCCGTGTTCGGCATAATACTTCACCTACCCCACACATTCTCGGGTAACTAAATGCAATTAGCACCTAAATCCCTCGCATGATCTAATGCTAAGGCACACTTGCGCAAACAAACGATTCGTTGCGCCGCTGATTAGCAGGCGAACAATCATAAACGCATAACACTATCCCTGATATATGTTTATGATAGAAAAGGCAAACAAAGCCTTACATCCTATACTCCCTGTACACATCCGAAATGCATGCGATCCTTTGCCGCATTCCAGATGTGTAGTTCAAACAAACCGCGGAAAGATCGGGGAATAAGCGGCGGCATCCGATCCGTGAACAAAAGCAGAAAAGATACGGACCACCAACAACGAATATAATGATAATGATCACAAGGAGGATTTCTCCTTTTCCAGATCCGATGGGAAATTCTCCTTTTGAGATGCAAAGGATAATTTTATGCTGCTAACAGATATGTTACGATGGGAAAATCTGTTAGCAGACAGGATGAAAGATTTTCTTTTGCAGAGGCGAGGAAGTACTTAGAATGGGATATTTTTTGGATAGGTACGATTAGTCTGGAAAAAGAGTCGCACCGGAAGGTCTATTAGGAAATCAAGAGTCTACTGCGAGCATCCGAGATAGTACAATTACAGAAACACGAGAAAGAGGTCGGCCTGCGCGAGTGTAACAAAACGGAAGGTAGCTACTGGTGTAACAAGAATCCGACAGTTAAGCCGTTGAATGCTGGTTGTTTGAGAGAACTATCTGTTATGTAAAAATCGTTTAAGTTCTTCATCCAAAAGTAAAGTGTATAATGTGTGTAAAGAATTATCTGTTATTTGTAAACTCATTTAAGTGTTTCACCGCAATTGAAGGGAACGGTGTACTCGTGTAACGTTGCTACTTTAAACATTTCATAAATAAAAGGAAATTTAATAAACGCTTCCTACAAACAATTTGACAGAATTTCATTCGTGTGCTGAATTTATTTTTCGTGTGTAGTTGGAGAACAGTGTTCGGCGGAACACTTCGACGTAAAGACACAGTGACATCGAACCACATAAACATCCGCCAAAGACCTATGTAGTTTTTGATATCACTGTTATATACTAAAATCACCCTCCCAAACGCATTTTCCCACAGTCGTCGAGTCCCATTACACTTGAATCACGTACCCTGAACTCCCTTGGATTGACGAATGATAATTTGATCAATCCAAACATACTAGGACAATACAACCATAGAATCAAGACATTCAACTGAGAGAAAAACTCTAGGGTAACATCTATTACAAGTCCTCTTTCCTGAAAAATGTCCTGTACGATGTCATCCAGTAATACGTATGTTGTCGGTGCCATTAAAACATACGAAAATATATTTGAAATCATTGTAATTCTGTGGGAGTTCTCTATATTACATGGAGAACCAACCCACAATTTCAACCACAAAACCGCCTTATTTCGACCGCTTTCAGTGCGTCATATCAACCCCTATCCCACCGTTCGCTACTTCACCTGCAAAACATGTTTCCCAAAAGGACGCATAGCTAATCTCATTATCCTATGGAGATAATGCATGATTGAGTTTACCTACCCTTTTCCCATACGGCAACTCCATTTTGCTAGTCCATGAGATTTTCACCGGAAATCACATCATGTCGGTTAGCAACAACAAGTCGAATCAGACGACGCTGTTGCATAATCATGCAATCGCTGGGGAATTTATCAAAATATTTAATTAGTTCCCACGATAAATTATCCTAGCCAATGTAGCGTCACTTCGGCTTTTTCCTGCCCACTCTATTCGCTTGGGATCAACGATCTCATTTCACAGGTGAATAGCACCAGCTACACTTTCCTCTCCTCCATAATTCTGTCTCCCTACAGTTCAATGCACCCTGAGATCACCACAGCCATCGCACTAGGGCAGTGGGTCATCCTCAGAGACTGCATTTGATACAAGCGCACAAGCTAAGCCAACCCCGAAGTTATTGCGCTCTCTCTTTTGTCCTTTTCATCCTTCGCATGTCCAGCGACTGTCGAATGATGCGCCAATATTATTCACTTCACTGAGACATGCAAATGAGAGGATTCATGAGAAGAGCGCAATGATGATTGGCGAATAGCTGTGCGAATTCAAAATTGAAATTCCATCCCTAATTGAGATTAGTCACATCTCAACCACCATCGTGCTAGGTCACCCCGCCCGGGGTAAATTTATTTACGACACTTTTAAAGGCAGCCATTATTCATTCCTCAAACGACACACAAGTATCTGAAACGCCGTCTAACATATTCGCCGCAGTCCTCAAAATGTTTTTAGTTCCTTGTGTATTATTTGCCAGATCGTACTTTTCCAATGGTTACATTGCGTTGTGATCTCTTCCTGTGTAGATACAAATACAAGTTCTTCAAGTTAAATCTCGTGATAATTTACTTTAATGTAAAATAAAAGAAATGGATTATATTAACAAACAAAGAAAAACGAACAACTAAATTAAACCAGTGCCTTTTAATTCCTCCTGCTCTTTCCTTGGTGCTTGGCTTTTTGGTATTATTTATCCAGTGACGTGGTGGGATAAAGTGAATCCATGCCCCTGTCCTGGCACACCTACTTCTACCCCCCAAAATTCCATTTATCCGAATAACCTGATGTAATACCAATCATTAAACATTAATGGAAGCCTCAAGTGATGATCAATAAAATGGATTTTATGAACCAAGACACAAAAAATGAACTAAGGGTGAAGTTTTAAAGGAAATTAGATTCAACGAATGGGCTGAGTTGTTCAAAAGTTGGTCGCCGTCTAAGAAACTATAGTACAACAATATCATAGTAGAAAAAATACTGTTTGGATGCATGAGATGCAGAACCAACACTTTTATCACCACAGCACATATCACATCAGGACAGCACCATCCGCCTTACTTCGTAAGAGAGATATTAATTGAAGACTTTAGAGAATATATGGCATTAAAGGTCAGCGGGGCTCCTAACAGGGTTGGCAAGTAGAGCCATAAGTTGTTCCCTTCCATATATCTGAGCGAAGAGCAGAATAAAGATTGTACAAGTGAGCTTCCGATTAAAACAACCCACTTTTATTGGAGGAAGATTGAAGTCACCGAACTCCTACTTTCAGTGAAACCACATAGTCAAAAATCGGTTTAAAGTATAAATAATACCGAATATTACAGCACACCATGTAAATGGATCGAGGGATGGGCTGAATTTTAACACAAACGCCCTCCGTTTGCGGTAAGTATAGTGTAGCGACAATGATATCTTCAAAACGTTAGTAGTTTCGGTGGGGGCCAACATTTTTGATATTTACCTTAGGTGATTTGGTATAAAGGCCATGAACAAGCTATAATTGACGTAGGATAGGCATGCGGCAGATCATCCAGAACTGCGTTGACATTCGAAGAACTGTTTTCTGAGAGCCGAGATATCAATAGGAAAATCTTGCTAAAGTGACACCTTGACATGCGTTTTAGTTTCTACAAATCGAACTGGTTTCACAGGGTTTTGCAATGGTAATGAAGAACGCCATTCAAACTTACACTATGAAAAGGTTAGAAACAATTCTTCGATCCATCAGAATAATGTTACATATTTGTGAGGATATCTCAACTTCCTACAAAAGCTGTAATTACTACGTTGATGCTCTGATATATGGCGATGATAATGTTTTCGATTATTTGTTGGTACTTTTTTTGGTTGGACCAATGAATGTGTAGTATTCTAAAGATGCCATGGGCCAGAACCCTAAGCATGTACAATCCAATGTTGAAAAGTATGTCACAACACTCCGCGTACATACTAAAACATACCCTTAATCTCCTATCACACCCCCGCGGGACTGACTTTGGGTTTTCCTTAGCCAGGCTGATTAGCTCTATATGCTGGTCTCTTATCGCTCTCTGTGAGATCTTGTGTTCTTCTTTCGAGTTCACAGAGTTTATACATGATTTTGCCAAACATTCTGTGGCATTTCTAACAACAAATAACGGAGAACATCACAGAAAGAAAACCGAATAAGCAAATCATCAGAGCCCTATTCCATAGCAATAATATCGCAATTCCACATCAGTTGAGTGTACTTGAGAATAACGATAGAATTCGTACCCACGTCAGTGGTCTGATGTGTTGAGCATTCATTCAATCTTTTAGCGATTATAACCACCATTGCGTTGGTTCGAATCACAAGTTCTTCACTATCGTCAGAAACGCTATATTTCGAACGTGTGATCTGTACACACAACACTTAATCTCCCATAGGTAAACAGGACTTTACTACTACGATCACGACTTCCGCACAGAGCACTGCCTTGTGGCGTTTGTAACAGATACACACACAATACACAAGCAAATAGTGACGAACACCGAACGAAAATCGAATAAGAAAATGCATCAGAGCCGTATACCTAGCCATAACATAACAAATCAACATCAGTCGAATATACTTGAGCTTAGAAATCGAATTCTACACACGGCGGTGGCCCGATGGGTTGCGCTTTGGTTCAATTTTTGGTGATTCTAACTGTCATAGCGTCAGTTCGAATCACACATTCTTTTCACTGTCATCCAAAACGCTATAGCCTCACTCGCCTGGTCCGACGTTCTCTTGCTCGCTCCTTGTTCATACACCAAGTTGATCATAACGAAGTTACTGAGGAGACAGTAGAGTGGCGTTTCTAACAGAACACACAGTAAACAAGCACATAACGTATTCTTCACTATTGTAGCAAACATTATAATTCCTCCAACCGCATTATATAGTTAACTAGATGCCTTGGCCCAGAGAGGTTATTTCTCGATTGAGCGAATCTTGCTCTTCGCATTGTGGACAGATAGTCTTATCCAAAACGGCTTAGGCATTTTCGATACTGATGAATTTAAGGTAATGTTACCACGATACAGTATTTCATTGTTTCCCTCTCCATTTTTTACATTTTATCGCTTCGGCTGCCATATCGGCCATTGGTTTTATGGCAGCGATGGCCGATCGCGACTTCCTGAAGCCACATTCGTGATTCGATAGCGCTCCATCATTTTCTGCTATGGTGAGCAATTTAGAATATATAATCTTCTCCAGGATTTTTCCCATTATATCCACGTGGTATATGGGGCGATGGGACGATGGGTCCGTTTTGGATGACAAGTAGCACGCCTCGGCAGGGGGTATCAGGACAGGAAGGGGGGCAGTTATAGGCTATTGATACTGGGGGTGAGGTTACTTTCGGTCAGAGCGTATATATCAAAGGGAAAGAAGTGAGTATTTCGTAAGATCGAATGGGTTTTGGACCGATGTCCTCTGACATTCTGATAGTAAATGGTTTGGGGAAGAGTATTGGGAGACCCCATAGAGAGTGGGATGGGCAACCGATTAGGGCCGAAAAAACTTATTTTTGGTGGGTTCGCTGCATAGGGGACCAGATGCCGTTTTCGTGCAAATGTATTGTCGAAAAACCGAGAGGTCTCTTGTTACTTTAAGAAATTTAAGAAGTTACTTATTGAAGTTTTCATGGAATTTGATATACAAATTACGAAGGCTACGAAAATGGGTGGGGAGACCTTCCTGTTGAATGGAGATCTCAACGCTCGTTTTCGTTTTACCTTCATAGCAGACTGCATCAGATTTACCATGAAGGTAAGCTAGATAGCGGGCGTTATCGTAGGTCCGACTCTTTGGAAGCTTCGAGAGAGCATAGAGGCATTCAGATGACTTAAGGGATTGTTATGTGATCTTGGTGAGGGCGGTAGGAGGGGGTCAAAATCTGGTCGGCGCGGGGTGGGGGGGGGGGGGCTGAGGCATAATGGGAAAGTGGGGCGAGGAGGTGAGATGTTCGATCTTGAGCAAGGTTCAGAGGACAAATGGGCTGTGCTTTTATGGGCGGGGCCTAATGGTTTTAGAGTATGCGATCTATGGGGATCTGCAAGGCCCAGGAGCTTTTTTTAGCATATTCGTTAGCACTCTATCTACATCTTCTGTCGACCATGCTGGTACAGCCTCGGCGGCAGAGTTTAATACAACATTCCACACCGTGTTGGGTTGTCGAAAAAAGAGATGCTCTGCTATCTCTTTTTTGTTACTATGTTCTTCACAGTGTTGCGAATGCTTAATCTATCGACATCGCCATACTATTACCGCATTAATAACTACACTCTACGGAGTGAAGCCCCAAGCAGAGCAGTAGAGCAGACGGGGTGATGTGACGGGCGGAGTGAAGAAATGACGTAAAGTTCTAGTTTAGTATGGGAGAATGTTTTGTTGTATAAACAGATCACGATGCCATCGTGAGTTGATGGTAGTGAAAAACGTGATTCGAATCACGAGCGCATAAATGCGAGAGTCTCGCAACTCACTACGTGTGTTGTGATCCCTACGTTAATTGTTTACTAAAATTTGGTATACATAATCTGTTGGAATCGCCACAGGCTTATCGCGACCCTACTGGCCATTCTGTTCTCTTTCCACGTCCAAGTAAACCACATCCCCATATTTTCATATGCACATGTCCTCCCATGGATGACCATAGCTCCGATATGCATTACAGAGCACATTTTGCTACCCGTGCATGTTGGCGATCTTATCGTCTGACTACTAGACGATAAATCCCTAGACGGTGCATAAATATGAAACAACACCATGTGTGGATTTTATATATATATATATATATATATATATATATATATATATATATATATATATATATATATATATATATATATATATATACGATCTTTCGTTTACAGATCTCGAAACGAAACCTGCTCAAAAGCTTTGTGTGAAACAATACGTTGCGTGATTCATAGATTCGTTTCGGGAACAGAATTTTGATGTTGTGGTATTTACTTGGTTATCCGCTGCTGCCGAAATTGTTATAATCTCTACACGACGCAGCAGTTCCTTCCAATACAAAAATAAACACCTCTTTCTTATGCTTAACTGTTTTTATTTCTCAACGTTTAAACAACTAAGTAACTCAATGATGCTTTCAAGCTAAGTAGATTAAATGTTTTCTTAACAAGAAGTAATTTAATGTTTTTTTATATACAACGGTAGCATTTGCTTTTTATTAATTCGAACCATGTAAAATGTTCTTCTATATACAACGATAGCATTTGCTTTTTATTAATTCGAACCATGTAAAATGTTCTTCTATATACAACGGTAGCACTGGCTTTTTATTAATTCGAACCATGTACACCCTGCACCTTGTCTTGCGTGTACGTCATTCAATAAACCACAAACTTTAGCCGCTCCGACTTTATCACTTGACCACAGAATTCAGACTGTTCGAATCAACTCCCATGGACGTGCACTACCCATAGGGGTTGATCTCACTTACCAACACTCACACAATCGTTTGCTGGCAACCGACCGGTACGAGGATCATCGGCATCTTCCTACTAACGCTGCAACACAGTCAAGGGTGTGTAATCACAGCTGCCTTGGAATCTGTGCCGCATCATAGGGCGGCCAAGCACATTGGTGCTGCTGTTTGTACAGCGATGGCTGTGCCCCGCAACAATGCCGGTGGTAACTCCACACTCCTGGATGTATGGTGTGGTTTATTTTATTTTGCCTTTCCATACACTAGCGCACTATTGGCGGGCAAATCACCGATGATCATAGCTTGGGTGATTTGCTGTGCACTGGAATACGTCGCACACTAGCGCGACGAGACAAAAATATTTGAGTGAAGTAGCACCGGGTGTTTCCTGTGGCACTGTGTGCTGGGTATCAGCTACGAGGAAATTCAGTGCGGCGACAATCCACGGATGCTGTTTTTGTAGTTTATATTTACGGTGCCCCTTTGGTTAGCATTACGATGGTCCCATGATGGTGCAGCCAACTTGTTTCCCAGAGCCTGGTGCGTCTCTTACGGCTATGCCTTTTGTGTTACGCACTTATTGTTGCTGATGTATTTTTGCACCAGTGGGCATCAAAGATACACAGCCCCCAGATGTTAGCTGGCAACCATGGTAAGGTAAGTACCTTTTTTCCTGTTGTAGGGCGAGTGAGGAAACGGTTACCTGGTGGCAAAAGAACAGGTAAGTAGTGGCGTTCGAGTGAACCGCCACAATGTCATGACAGGACTACCAGACAATTGAGGTATAAATTGCTATGAGAATGCTTTGGTATATGGCTCTGATTTCTTCCTTTTCAATATTCTCTGGGGTCATATTCTACCCGACGGTCTGTTGAAAATGCCGCACTAGACACTCGCTAACTATGCTATGAACAACTTCTATAGAGCAACATCCATACAGAACAATGGAGTGACGAAATCTGCACCAGCCCTTTATGGGGAAGTAAAATAAAGTCCCGGTTTACTCTGAACAATTTGCACACAACTCTCCTCGGAGTCCCCAACTATGGCATTTTACAGAAGACTGAAGGATCTGATTAGAATCCAGGCTACAAAAACATTAGAACTGAGCACCGACGAACCATATTACGACCGCATGAGCAAGAGGATATTTCAACAGGCTACTTAATTCGTGGAATGCTACGATAATGCTCTGATATACTGCTCTGATGATTCCTTTTTCGATTCACTTTTGGTGCTGTGTTCTTCACTGGGATTATGTGTATGTAATCTATTGGAAACGCCAGTGGATAAAATTGTCTTATCAAGTATGTGTTTCTCGGAAATGATTTCTTGCCACCATGGCACTATCACGCAATTGTTTTGGGAACCGGGATTTGGTGTCGAGACGATATTATGCGAAATTGGGATTATTTTGTTTGATTGGAGGCTTGGGGAACTTCCCCCGAATCCAGATGTTTGGTGGTGTCTCGACCTTGTTTCAATACTTTACTGGACCTGTACGTAGTTGTCGTGCCCATGTTTCTGGGGGCTCTTTGGTTCAGCTGTACTAACACTAATTGTGAATTATATAATAAACGAAGAAAATTGGATTTTCTTCAAAAGTATACTGCGAGTCCCATTTAAACCAGGAGACTTCTGAATATTCAAAAAGTAGTCAATTAGTATAGTTACACACCTCACTTAGAAGTGTAAAATTAATTTAGCCCTATCGGAACTCTATTGTTGACTTTCGAAAGTAATTAAAACAATCAGTAATGAGGAACTGTGTTCGAACTTAGCTGAAGATAATTGCCTAGTGGGTGTGCAGGTCTTATAAGTCCCTAAAAAGTTCGTAAACTTGTTTAAACTTTAAACCGCTGAAATTTGTTGGAGCAATGCTTTTAAGAAGGGCACCAATGAACTGTTATCAAAAATATATGGCACCGGAAATCGTTTTCCTGAGATAAGAGTGTACATACAACATATCTAGCTCAGTTAAGTTGGAAACAATCAATTTTTTCTATTCCTGTTTTTCCTCTTTAGTTTGAATTCTAGAGAATAACAATCCTGTAGGCTTTTACGTTTTGCTAAGAGTTTCATCTGTTATATTAATGAAAACCTGAACTTGGAAAGTTTTATATCGGCACATGTGAAAGTTCAGAATATCCTGTTTTATATTTAAGATGCAAAGGGGTCACTGAAGAATGAACGTAGAGTTGGATTGATAAGTATAAGTATAAAATGTTGGACTTTATTATCGATACGAATACCCTGGAGTACAGTTATAAAATAAGTTCTCCTCCAGATGCAACGAATACGGAATTCTCTCATGAAGGGTATTCGGTTTAATTGAATTTGCTTTTCCACTTTTAAACTCCAGCACACATTATTAATGAGGGGTTGGAAAATTCCCGGTTCGCAAGCCAATTACACGCAGATGAGAGTAATTAAGTAGGCCTTGTCGAAATTCCAGTGCGATGTTTCTCATGATTGGATTTTACATTGCACCTTCGCTATCTGCTTTTGTGTTCCATCAGCAAAATTATACTAAAATTACATTACGTATTGTAATGACTTCGTGAAAAAATGTTAATAACAGCAGAAATATTAAATAAAGTCAGTACGGCTGTTTTTCTGTATTCGAATTTTATAAAGCTCTGACTCTTTTCGTTTGACTATTTCCTGGAACAATATTGGACAAGCAACTGGGAGTAATCAGCTTAATTCTAGGCTAGCTGGAGAAGTTTATCGACCAAAGGCTCATCAGAAGAGGAGGCTAAAAGCGTTGTGGTACTATGCGATTTTAATTCTAACTCATTGGCAAGAAAATTATCTATTATGCATTTATTTATATTTCATTTAATTCGAATTCTAAATTCAATTCAATTCTTTGCGTTTACGATAAATAACATAAATGTAGGCATGAAGAACATTTTATAAAAGGTCTCTATTTATTTTTCTTTTATTTGCAATATTCACGACGATGTTTTATTTCTGGTAACAATCCATTATCAACAATACCCTTTGCTTGACTTCTATTTCCTTTTCTTAACTTCTGTTGCACGATGGTCGGGTGTCCAAATCGACTCACAAACATACACGCATCACCGGCACTAGCCGTGCCACCAACCGACAATTAAAAGGTTCACGTTAGTTCTACTTAACTTTGTTCCTGAGAAAACGAAATTCGGCGGCGCGATCACAATGTATCAATCCATTGCCTGGATTTGTATGGACTCTGGTGGCGTTTCTAACAGATGCACACACAATACACAAGCAAATAGTGAAGAACACCGAACGAAAATCGGATAAGAAAATGCACCATAGCGATAACATAACAATTCCACATCAGTTGAGTGTACTTGAGTTTAGAAATCGAATTCGTACACGCGGCCAGTAGCCTGATGTCTTGCGCATTGGTTCCATTTTTTAGTGATTCTAACCGCCATAGCGTCAGTTCGAATCGCACATTCTTCACTATCATCGCAAACGCGATACTCTTATTGTCTGATTTCAGAAGAAATAATTCAGGTAGCGAGCTAACAAAGTGAATGTCTAGTTGTATATAATATAATCATTGGCGCAAGGCTAATAACCTTGCCCGGAAAAACAAATTATTATGGGCAATTTAACAAGTCTCGGATAAGGACCGGATACCGGTGGAGAGACTTGCTAAATAAGCCCAAGGCCGGATCCCGGTTGTAGTGCCGATGATGATGATGATGATATAATAAAATCTATGATTCTACAAAATAGACACGATGATGATCAATAAATGTAAATGCTTGTTTTTGATCTTCAGCATACGGCTGGAGGGTTGTGGGGAGGATGTATTGTGCCTAACACGGACACTAGAATCACTTCCTCCTCCATCATAACTTAATTGCTCCTACGCGCACAACATGATTCCGTCGAAGCAAAGGAAACACCAAACACCAACACAGGACACGTAAAAATAGATAACACAGTGAACAGCGCAGTAAAATGTTCGCCAAGAGAAAAACGCCACCCCCGGGAGAAATTATTTGAAACACGCTGAGTTACTTAATGATAATGTTTTTTTAATTCACCGGTAAATTAAAGCACACACGGTGTGGACTTGGTTTTAATTAATTTTAATATGGATTAAACACTTCGACACGACTCGACTTCTGTGAATATGCGTCTCCCCGCCGCACGATACGGAGAGCGGGAGCTCGCGCGTGAACAGCGTGGTCAACGGATGAAATAAGACTCAGCCATAATCATCCCGTGCAGAGATGATTCGCTACGAGGAAAATGTTTAGGGGCATTTTCCCTGAGAGAGAGAGTATTTCCATGCACTAGGGAAAAGATTTGCCTACCACCAGAGAAACGTAAAGTCTCTCTTTTGGGAACAGAGAACCAACAAATCTCATACCGAAGATCGCCACAGTACACTTGTGTGTGTGTACACTGGTTATTTTATGGACCAAAGCAATGGGAAAGATTCTAAACAAAGAAAAGGGCATAGACTGTATCCATGGGATGCCAATTCGGTAGAGCAAACAAACCGAATCTTCTTGGATGATAATTGGTTTTCTGTTTCCTCTTGCCGCCGCTGATGAAAAGCAGATCCCGAAATATTAGAAGACAAGGGGATCGGGTAGATCATTGTCTATGGTGTGCATTGCAGCTTTTACGATAGCCGCAGTGTCCATGCACATGGTGCTAATTGGTTTAAGATGTGAGATGCGTATTTGCTTTGGTTTGCAGATTGTGCGAGCCAGAGAAATTTATTACTGGGAGAAAAAGGTCGCCGGCCAATGTGTACATAAAGAAATGTATCGTACACATGAATGAAGCTGGGAATGGGCGGCGCAATGATAATTATCCCTGGCTGGAATGGCTACATGATATGTGAACCGGGGTTTTTCTTTTCAGGTAATTTATGATAAGTAAAGTAAGAACTCTTACAGGGAATTTGTAAGAGAAGGAATGCTTGAAAAGGTAAGAAGTCTTTTGCAGAAGCTTTACGATTATCGCTTTGATCCAATTAATGCGTGTAGCATTTTCAGTGCTTAATGCGATTGCATTAGCGAAAACTTATGCTGGTGGGATGAGGTTATGGGGGTTTTTTAGGTAAGTGTACCGTGGGGTTTGGCGGCACTGCCACAGGGTATTAAGAGTTTCATGAGCTGTCTGCCCGGGGACCTATTACTGAGCAAAGGGAAATCAGATTGATACTAGGGGCGACAGAGCCTAGAAGCTTCTCTTGCGATCTCGAACTGCGAGCATGACCTACAGAAGATGTCCCACGCTTCAGAGCTCACAAAACTGACGTAGACTTGCTTTTTCAGACTCAAAGAACTGACGCAATCTCATAACTCGAACGAGACAGATATTTTATAAGGGCAAGCTGAAAGACTCAGGTCAGGTCTTTGAAGACAAGACAAATAAGTACGAGGGGGTCGAAAATGTGCTGTGGAATCATCTACGCATCGACCTAAAAGAGTCTTCGTCGGTTTCGAATAAGCGTTTCCCAACGAAAACTGTTTCAAAAAAGTTGTTTTTACTCGAGTATATATTTATTTATGGTTTTCCTTTTATTTGCTTCATAAGTGGCATACTCGTACTGCATTCGGCAGTTGTTCTCTCTTTCGTTACCTTTTTCATCCCCTGGAGTTTTCTCGCTTCTAAGGTTTTTCTCTTTTCCATGGGATCACACCCTATTGTCAAGATGTGGATGCATCCACACGGACAGACGCAAACGATTCTGTTCGTGTGATCAAAGATACGACAAGGATCGTTGGGATTTTCGCATTTGTGCAGTATCTCTTTGAGATAAATTACCCGGGTATGGTTAATTATCCTATGTGATTATCTTGGTCAGAGTTGTGATCTTCGAGAGTGATGTTCTTTACTTGATCTTTAATTGAGAAATCTAGTAAGGGCTGTATCCCTTTGTAGGAACAGTGTTAGCTTTTCGTGATTGTTCGCCTTTATATGTCTACATTTATACTTTCCGTAAAAGAAATCGAACTCTTAGTAGCTATCGGTATCTGGCAGTACCGTGCCTGGCCCCTTCTATTTAACTAACAAATGGGTTGCCAAAAAAATTCGTCCTATGAAGCAGTGTCGTTCAATTGGGGTGCAGGCGTGGTCGGTTGATAGAGAAAGGCAGTCCACATATTGATGGATATGTGACATATGCGGATACGTGAGGCCGAGGACACTAGGATGTACGAAAACATACTCCGCCTTACAAGTGGTTTTGTGGGATTCGTATCATCGCCACAAATCCACGATTAGTTTAAAACGAGAAGAGCCCGTCAGAAGCCTCACAACTCCCTACGCTCTTCTGTGGGGGTACCACTTCAACTCAAACAAATACGGCAAACAACGCCATCACAGAACGTGTCATCCCTACGGGCACCATACTTTTACCCCCAAAGTGGTGAGGCAGCATATATCTACCCCCACACTTCTGGTAGTCAAAGGCGAAGGCTAGAACAAGCGACTAGCGCTCTTCCCTGACACGGGTAAATTTCTAGACAACAGCTTAAAAACTGAAGCCATTTTTGAAACTACTGACCAGCGGATAAAAAGAGTACATGACTCCCTTGCTCGAAGAAGAAGATCGACTCGAAGAGATACTTGACTTCCACGAAGAAATTGTAGGATACAGCGGTATTTTAACTGTGTTGTGTTGTGTGAGTGGAATGTATTAAAAGGGTCACTGGTTTAGTTTATAATTCATGTGTTATCATTACTAATTTAGTGTAGTGTTGATTTCATGGACTAAGTCTTGGTGCTTCATTCTGATGTTTCATATTGCTCTGCCATTCATTGTAGTTCAATGTTCAGTATAATTACCGTATGCGGTTTTCTTCGATGTCGTGCAGTCTGTAATGTTAACTTCGTTGTCTTGTCCTTGATACTGGCTGTTCTGTATCTTGTATCCTCTATCTTATACTTGATCCTAGTGTTCTGTATCTTGAGTCCTCGATCCCCCGTCACCTGCAGCTCTTCCGTTTACCTTTTCCTTATCTCTTGTGCACATTCAACGAAACGATCTGCAAGAACTATAAAGTTCTTAAATCTAACTCGCAACTTGCCCGTAGTTATTATTTCACAAGACTTGGAGAACTTCCAAACGATTCAAATAGATTATGCGAACTCCTTATTGCTACCAATACACAACGTAAACTCCTTAACGCTTCCAACTAGCTCCTTGAATCTCTTTCTGTTTTGTTTTTTGCCTTCTACTCGTATATCGTGTTAGTGTTGTGATCGACTCTCATCTTCTTTTCTACCTCATCTAGTATTCAAGAAGAAAGAAGGTCCGAGGAGGAGGTTTTGGATGTGTGCCGGGGCGGAGGATGAAAACGGCGAGTATTAGTCTAGTTTTGAGGGGATCTCATCATTCGATGTTAAAATCCTCCACGGGGACTTCAACCCGTAATTGGAAAGGAAGATATCTTTCAACCAACTATATGTAAAGAACGCCTACACAACGTTTCAAATGATAATCTAATTCCAATTATCCTAAAAGACCTGCGCAAAAGGACTGAATTTCAGGCCAACCTAGCGAATAGGTTGAGCATCCTAAAGAATGGGAGTAGTGAGGAAGAGGAAACCAATAATGTGGACACTAAATGGGCATCGATTTATTTATTATTATTATTATTATTATTTATTGCTCAAAACTTTATTCTCGAATACGCGGAATTTGTTTTCTTTCCCGTTTTGTGAGAGACCATGTTTCGCATCCGTATAGAACAATCGGCATGATTATGGTTTTATAGACACGGAACTTTATGTTACGTGATAGCAGTTTGGATTTCAGGAGTTTACTGACTGCGTGCCAACTAGCGTTGCCGGAGTGTAGTCTTTTGTTAATTTTCTTCGACATTTCGTTACTGGCCGTCAGTATCGTTCCCAGATATTTAAATACTTTAACTTTTTCTAATATCTTGCCTCTAACGTTTATATGTATTCCCTGAGTTCCACCTGCTCTCGCCGTAATTATGTATTTTGTTTTGTCTTCATTTATTTCTAGGCCCACCTCTTCTGCCGCCTGCTTGATGATTTCACTATTTTTACTTACAGTTTCCAGATTATCGCCCAAAACGGCGATGTCATCCGCATATGCGAGCACTTGTGTGACCCCGTTCAGGGATGATCCGGCCATGTTGCTGTCTTGTACCTTCCTGATGGCATACTCGTGCACAAGGTTAAAAGGACACGGTGATATACCATCTCCCTGTTTTAGTCCGTCCCGGATTTCAAATGTTTCTGAGAGGTGGTTTTCTATTCTAACTCGCCCTTTGTTTTCGTTCATGCAGATTTGAATGAGGGCGGCATTTTTTTCGGGATTCCCAGCTCAACTACAATACGGTAGAGTCTTTGCCTCGTGACTGAGTTGTAGGCTTTTTTGAACCCAACGAACAGTTGGTGAGCCGTCTCTCCGTATTCCCACTTCTTTTCCAGTAGTTGCCTACGGAATCCGCATTGGCAGTCTCCTAATATGTCTTCTGCATACCGTGTGGTTCTCCCCAGTATGACATTTGTTAATATTTTGTATGTGGTTGGGAGCAATGATATTCCTCTGTAATTTTCGCTGTCAGATCTGTCACCTTTTTTGAAAATGGGGACGAGTATTGAGGTTTTCCATTCTTCCGGAATGACTTCCTTATCCCATATTGTTTTAATCAGTTACAGGGTCTTCCGAGCGGTTGCCTCTCCATGCTTCACAAGCTCTGCCGGTATGCAGTCAACTCCGGGAGGATTGTTGTTTTTCAATCGATTTATTGCGTCTACAACTTCGTCGAAAGAGGGCTCTGGGATCTGAGGCTCGGCTGTATGTACGTCTGGTGCGTTTATTTGTGGTGGATGGCTGCGCACATTGAGCGGGTTTTCAAAGTACTGCTTCCATCTTGTCACGATATTTTTTGTTTCTGTCACCAGACAGCCGTTTGTGTCGGATTATTTTGGCTCTCCCTCGGTGGTTGATGGCTGCGCACATTGAGCGGGTTTTCAAAGTACTGCTTCCATCTTGTCACGATATTGTTTGTTTCTGCCACCAAACAGCCGTTTGTGTCTCGGATTATTTTGGCTCTCCCTCGGTGGCCATTTCTAATTGAATTTATGCCGGCATACATACCTCTGATATTCTTTGCTCTCGCATTTTCTAAGATTTTTTCGATCCGAGTCTTCCCCCATTCGCGTTTTTTGCGTTTGAAGAGTCTCATTGTCTCTTTCCGACTTGTCCTATCTTCCTGCGTTGACTTCATCATATCTTTCTAAGTGGGGCACTCTGAGGCGGGTATGTCGTTCGATCTTCGCCCTGCACTCATCGCCAAACCAAGGTTTGGATTTAATTGTTTTCTTAAATCCTAATACCTTTTGGGCTGTTTGTTTGATTGTGTCTCTGATCGATGCCCATTTAGCGCGCAGATTATTGCTTTCCTCTTCCTCACTACTCTCATTCTCTAGGATGCTAAATCTATTCGTTAGTTCGTCTTGATATTCAGCCTTTTGCGTAGGTCTTTTGGTTTGTCAATGTCGAACTTTTTGCTAGTCTCGCGTGATTGCCCATGTGGGTTTGCTGCGAGCCGACTTCTAATTTTGCCCATCACTAGAAGGTGATCGGAGTCGCAATCTGCTCCTCTATATGATCTTACGTCAAGGATATTCGAGTGGTGTCTTTTGTCTATGAGGAAGTGGTCTATTTGGTTACGCGTTACGCCGTCGGGTGATATCCATGTGACTTTATGGATTTGCTTGTGCTTGAACATCGTGCTTTTCACTACCAGATCTTTGGACGCTGCGAATGTGATAATTCGAATTCCATTATCATTTGAAACGTCATGTAGGCTCTCTTTACCTATAGTTGGTTGGAAGATGTCTTCCTTTCCAATTTCCGCATTGAGGTCCGCGAGGAGGATTTTAACATCGAATGATGAGTTCCCATCGAATACTTCCTCTTGGGTATCTTAGATTCGTTTCTTCGTTCGTAGATTCTGTTGGCGCGTGTAAGTTTATAAATACATAATTGTACCATGGTCCCTATATTTTTAGCACCGACATTCGGTCATTAATAAATTGAACATCTTTTACATGGGGCGTAATCTTCTTGCTTATGATGAGGCCAGTCCCGAGGTTATGCGTATCGGTACCTCCATGCGCCAGTGTAAACCCATTGGTTCCGATTACTTGATGTGGGAGTCGGACTTCCATTTTATATTGTTTCACGTATTCTACGACCGTCTGTATCGCGCCTGGTTTATATAACGTTCGAACATTCCACGTCCCGGCGGGTATAACCCGCTTTTTCCCTACGTCTTCTTTTTCCGAGTCGGTGTTTTCTTGATGATTAGTTCCCTTATGGTAGTGTCGGTTCATCCCACCTACGCCTACCGGGTAAATGGGCATCGATGAGAGACGTAATCAAACAAACAGCCCAAAAGGTATTAAGTTTTAAGAAAAGAATTATGTCCAAACCTTGATTTCACCTGGAGTGCCGGGCGAGGATAAAACAACGTGAACGCCTCAGAGAGATTCACTTAGAAAGATATGATCAAGTCAACGCAGAAAGATACGCGACGATTCGAAAAGAAACAATCAGACTTTTCAAACGCAAACAAACGCTAGTGGGAGAAGATTCTGATCGAAGAAATTCTAGAAATTGCCAGAGCAAAGCACATCAGAGGTATGTATGTCAGCATAAATTGAGTTACAAATTGCTACCGAGCAATAGCTAAAATAATTCGAGACGCAAACGAGCCCTCGTTCAACGAAGTTGTAAAAGCAATCAATCGATTGAAAAACAACAAGGCTCCCGGAGTCGACTGCATACCGGCAGTGCTTATGAAGCATGGAGGAGAGGTAACCGCTCCAAAGATCCACCAACGGATTAAAACAATATGGGATAAGGAAGTCACTCCGGAAGAATGGAAAATCTCAATAGTCGTCCCCATCTCCAAAAAAGGCGACATATCTGACAGCAAAAACTACAGAGAAATATCATTGTTCCCAACCACATACAAAATACTAACAAATCTCATACTGGCGAGGATTACACCGTACGCAGAAGAAATACTGGGAGAGCACAAATGCGGATTCCGTAGGAACCAAATGTTCACAAAACGGCAACTACTGGAAAAGAAGTGGGAATACGGAGAGACGGTTGACCAACTGTTTATTGACTACAAAAAAGCCTACGACTCAGTCGCAAGGCAAAGGCTCTACCATATTGTAGTTGAGCTGGGAATCCCGAAAAAACATGCCACCCTCATTCAAATTTGCATGAACGAAAACAAAGAGCGGGTTAGAATAGAAAACCACCTCTCAGAACCATTTGAAATCCGGGACGGATTAAAACAGGGGGATGGCCTCTCACCATGCATTTTTAACCTTGTGCTCGAGTATGTTATCAGAAAGGTACAAGACGACAACATGGCCGGATCATCCCTGAACGGGGTCGCACAAGTGCTCGCATATGCGGATGATATCGCCGTTCTGGGCGATAATCTAGAAACTGTAAGTAAAAACAGTGAAACCGTCTTGCAAGCGGCAGAAGAGGTGGGCGTAGAAATAAATGAAGATGAAACAAAATACATGATTACGTCGAGAGAGCAGGTGGACCTCAGAGAACGCATATAAACATCAGAAGCAAGATATTTGAAAAAGTTAAAGAATTTAAATATCTGGGAACGATACCAACGGAGAGTAACGAAATCTCGAAGGAAATTAACAAAAGACTGCATTTCGGCAACGCTAGTTGGCACGCAATCAGTAAACTGCTGAAATTCAAACTGGTATCATGTAACATAAAGCTCCGTGCCTATAGAACCATAATCATGTCGATTGTTCTATACGGATGCGAAACATGGTCGCTCACAAAACGGGAAAGAAAACAAATTCCGCGTATTCGAGAATAAAGTATTGAGGAGTATCTTTGGCGGCAAATATGACGAGGAGGCAGGTCAATGGAGAAAACTCCATAACCACGAATTGGAACAGCTATACCGCAAACCTACAATAGTGAGAGTAATCAAGTCGTGAAAATTAAGATGGGCCCGACATGTGGCGCGAATGGGCAACGATAGGACCGTGCGTAAAATTCTTGACGGAAGACCAACGGGAAAGAGTTCCTAAGGATGGCCGCGACGGAGACGGGAGGACAATGTAAGGTTGGCCTTGAGGAGACCGGATCACATGAGGAGCGTGGAAAGAGAGTGTACAAGACAGGGATCAATGGCAGAGCCGAGACAGAGAAGTCATGTACTTCCGGATTCCTATAGACCAATAAATAGTAATAGACGTTACCAAGTTAATCATTTTTGTCTAAATATCCTATTGACTAATATTTGCACATGTCCGATACATGTCAAAAAATAAATGACATACATTTTTGAACTGGTGAATGCCATGTCTATTTAATAGGTGTGGTACGTTTTTGAAGAACAAATAGTAAAAGTGTTATCTGTTGGACACAATCATCGTGTGAACTTATGAACGCAGAATCGCACATATTCCACAAACTCATAACAATCCCAACCACTGAGTCGGGCTTTGAAATGATAAACCTGACACACAAGTAAACCTAAAAAAATATACGAATGATTACCGAATAACTACTAATTACTGGAGACAACAGTATCCAGTCATTCCTCATTGGACTTCTCATAAAATTGTTTTGCAGTTTTATAACCTAGCGCCAAACAACTGAAACATAACAAATGATTGCCTCGAGTGTGAGACTCTTCCATGACATTACTTCAGTTAATACGCGCCATTTCTCCCCGATGAATATCCTTTGTCTTACGACTGCACTCAATCTCACAGAAGTTTCAATATACAATGGAAGCACATCGGTGCTAGATTATCAAAAGCACCTCTATACGCTTCAGGCTCCCTCAGCAAGGAATTCAAAAATGTGCGGCGGTGAAATTGTATGCAGGATCATGGCACCAGCATCAGGATACTTTTGTTTTCCACTAGCACGGTACAACTTTGTTGTGAGAAAAAATTTCACGACGACACGGGATAAAAGGCAGCAGCACAGTTGAAGTTCCCTGAAAATTGATACCCAGTTGCTTCTAGTTTCTTAACTAAAACCAAAAGAGGGATTCGAACGACGGGATATTTTGAATGGTTGGAAATATTGGCTTTTAAGTTGGTTCAGTCAAGTGTTGAAAGGGAGTGAAAATACATTTTGTGCACTCAACAAGTTACCTGAACCGCTCGAGCTTCTGTTTCATCGTGTGTCCTGTACATCCTGAGGATCAGAGCAAATAACTTGCATGTTAAACTGCTGTCAGTTGATATATATCAAGTCGGGTGCAAACAATAGCTGTGCTGTTGTGCTCGGTAACACTGAGAAGATTGCTAGGTTGAGCGGAATAACGATAAAATTTCAAAAGTTGTAATTATATCCTTAATGATGGTGCATTCTCGTCCGCCCCCTTTAGGGAGATTCTTTATAACCAAAAGAGTAGTCTACTTTTTTTATAGTTCGCCTCATCCCGCGATGTAGTTGATTTTAACGGTCTTGTGATAAACCAGGATAACTTTTTTTATTTACCATTTATTTACCTTTTTATGGTAGCAACCTTTTTATAATAAGCAACCCTTTTGTTAACTATGCTGTACTGCTCACTCGAGTAACTGAAAGGAGCTTAAAAAAGAGTCTGAAAACACAAACAAGATTTTAGTTAAAAGAATACCTAATATCAGGATATTGATCTACCTCTGATTTCAAGCCACTTTGGTATAGTATTCAAGAGAAGAACACAATATGGTTAGAAAATATGATAATTTGTTGGTGAGTTCACGAAACTAGGTTCCTTTTCCAAACCTGGTATTTATTCGAAATTCCCCCATACCGAATAACTTAACGTCTAGATATCATTACGAGACATGGGGAACATTTCTCAGCAACATTTTTCAAACGAAATAAGTCGAATGTCTATCTTGTAAAAGAGGCCTATAAAAATCCGTAAATACAAATCCTATAAACGAGCAAAAAACTTCGTTAGACGGAGGCAACATCGTAAGAGTATCATGTACTTGTTTACTTCAGGCGAAAGGACTTGTGCATCCAATTGTTTTTGTGCGGTGGTAATTCGATTCATCTGAATACGTCAGGACTATTCATCGTAGGCGTTGTGACTCTTAATTGGTTTCATCAAAGAACCCTAATCCTCAATTATGTTGTTTCGCTCGATTTTCCAAGAACGTTTGCAAATACCATCTGGCATCTAGTAGCCATTCGGAGAGCCATCATTAAGTGATTTCTGTGTTGACTGTCCTTGCAGTTAGACCAATGCGAACGGAGGCGGAGGTAAAGGTATCGAACACCATCATCCTGAATGAGTGGGAGGAATTGACTTGGTACTTCAACTTAATTGGATCAAGGAGAGGGAGGTGATTTCGTATCTGTATAACTGTTGTTGATTACAAGAACGTAGATATGTTTACTTCGATACAATGAGCGGATAGAAGCAAATTGCGGAAAAATTTGAAATAAATGATTTAGTAGTCAAATGAAAGGATAACAGAACGTCGAAAGGTGAAACAGAAAGATTTTGGCTTTGTTGTCTATAGAAGGGAACATTTCTGTCAATATGAAAAGCCCATTTCGAGCAAAGCATTAGTTTATTATACAAGGTTATTTTATTTTTGTGTGAATTATACTTTTCTACGAACTGTGATTGCGACTGTAATGACAGGTATTAAAACGAAAAGTTAAAAACCTATGTGCTGTACTCAATAGATGCATTCCGGGTTCCATAATAATTACTAACATGCCAACGTCAGTGCTCAGTACAATTTACTGATTGAGTGGCGTGAAGTGAATAGGATAGTACATAATTTCCTGCTTGTAGAACACCTACGGTTTAGCACATTGAAACTCTGAAGTTTATGAAAAATTTGCTATTGTTGACATATTTAACAATTATTTGGTCAATTTTGGGTGTAATCCTCAGCAGATGTTCATTTTGAAAATTAAAATTAGTGGGTGGGGTGTTGTATCATCGGAAACGTACTCACTGATTATACGAATCGTCAATTAAAACTTCGTTGCTCAGTAAATATGAATTTATAGATTTATTACTTGTTCTTGGGGGGATGGGTGCGAACATACAGGGCAAAGTCTCTGATTGCCTTCAACCCGGCGAAGGCCAGGACGATCCTTGTCCCTGTTCAATCCAAGTTGACATGCAGTCTCCACGTGACACCCCTGGATAGCTACTTTGACACCCGCCAAGTAGTGAACCAATGCATGCAGCGACATCCTGAGAAAGGTTGGCGCAAGGCTAATAACCAGGCCCGTAAAAATGATTTATTATGGCAAATTTAACAAGCCTCGGATATGGACCGGATACACGACGACGACCACGGAAACGAAAACGGCTAAACGATTTAAGGATTTTTTCATGGAACATACGCTCACTATACAGAGCTCGAGCTGCACAGCAGCTAGCCGATGCCCTGTCCGAATATAAGGCTGACATAACAGCATTACAAGAAATAAGATGGACGGGGAGTGGTGTTTTTCAAAGAAAAGAGTATGACATTTATTACAGCTGTCACGCAAAACACCATGTGCTCGGGGTAGGCTTTCTAGTCAGCCAAAAACTGAAGCCTGCCATCATCGGCTTTAATGCAATAAATGAAAGGCTATGCACTCTTCGCGTGCGGGGCAAATTTAAGAACATAAGCCTCATAAACGTTCACGGACCTACAGAGGAGTCCCCTGACGACGAAAAAGAAGAATACTATGAGAACGTCGAACGGGCCCTCAATGCCTGCCCAAGATACGATGTGAAAATCGTTCTTGGGGATTTGAATGCGAAAATAGGTCGGGAGCCGGTTTTCAGGCACTACGCAGGTTCCCATAGTTTGCATGAGAACACTAATGACAATGGACTACGAGTCATCGAACTGGCAGCATCGAAAAACTTGGTCGTTGCGAGTACCAGGTTTCCGCGTAAAGATATCCACAAAGCCACCTGGGTATCACCTGATGGAGCCACTCGCAACCAAATTGACCACGTGTTGATAGATCGCCGCCACTATTCGAGCCTGATGACGGTACGGACGTACCGAGGTGCCAACGTCGACACGGATCACTATCTTGTTGGTACAGTTTTCCGAGCGCGGATTGCCTTACGGAGACGTATTGCATCCACGGATCAGGTTCGAATCAACACGGCTGCCTTACGCAATGAGAACACCAGCAACACCTTTGGTCATGCGTTAAGACTCGCCCTCGAAGAGCTCGACGGAGGGAGAGTAAGTCCTGGGGCCAGAATGCCGGGCGTAGAAGAGAAATGGACACGCCTTAAGAATACTGTCATTAGTACTGCCAACTCCATCTTAGGCAGTAGTCGTAGAGATCGGAACGACTGGTTTGATGATGAGTGCAAACTAGCGACTGAACGTAAGAATGCTGCATACCGGGCAATGCAGCAGTCTCATAGGACGCGGGTACGCGAGGAGAAATACAAAGAGCTCAGAAGAACTGAAAAAAGACTTCACAGACAAAAGAAAAGTGCCTGGGAAAAAAATCTTGTCTGTGAAATAGAGAAAAGTAGAGAGCGAGGTCCGCACCAGGCGCGGAAGTTCTACCAAATAATCCGCAGTATGACGCGGTACACACCACGCTGCACTTACTGCAAGGATAAAGAGGGTAATCTGATCACCGATCCTGAAGGCATTCTGGAGCGATGGGAAGTGCACTTTAATGAATTGCTAAATGGTCAGCTCACAGAAGAATTGGAGGCTCCACCAATGCAAGACCAGGACCAAATGCTGCCGCCACCAAGCATTGAGGAAACACTAAAAGCCATTAGACAGCTAAAATCAAATAAAGCCCCTGGAGCTGATGGCATACCAGCTGAGCTGATCAAACAAGGAGGGACAGCGTTACATCACGCAATTCACGAGATCGTGGTGCACGTATGGGAGCAAGAGGAGATGCCGGAAGATTGGCGTCGTGGTATAATTTGCCCCATACATAAGAAGGGAGATATCACACTGTGCAGCAACTATAGGGGTATAACATTGCTGAATACCGCCTATAAGATACTCTCCACTATCCTACAAGACCGGATATCCCCATACGCTAAAGCCATCATTGGTCAATATCAGTGTGGCTTCATCCCAGGCAAATCAGCAATTGATCAGATATTCACCCTTAGGCAGGCGATGGAAAATTGTCTGGAATTTAAGATTCCACTATATCATCTGTTTATAGACTTCAAGGCCGCCTACGACAGCATAGCCAGGGTAGAACTATATAATGCCATGAGAGAATTCGGCATTCCAAATAAATTGATACAACTTTGTAGGTTGACCATGACCAACGTAACTAGTCAAGTAAAAGTAGCGGGATTGCTGTCCAAACCAATAAACATCTATAATGGACTCCGACAAGGGGACGGTCTGGCCTGCCTCCTCTTCAACCTGGCGTTGGAGAAAGCAATCCGTGACTCTGGCGTTACAACTAGAGGGACTATTGTCACCAAGTCCAGCCAGATACTTGCCTACGCAGATGACATCGACATCATCGGTAGAACCGAATCGGCGGTACAGGAATCCTTCACCCAGATCGAGCAGGCGGCACAAAAACTGGGACTGCGCATTAATGAGGGAAAAACCAAGTACATGGTGGCAACTTCTGCGAAGAGAAAGCCTAACGTTGGTCAAACTATCGGGGTAGTGGAGCACGAATTTGAAGTAGTGCAATCCTTTAACTACCTTGGGTCAATAGTATCAGCCGATAACAATATGGAAGAAGAAATACGCGAACGGCTGATTAAATCCAACAAAGCCTACTATGGTCTATCAAGGCTCTTTAAATCCCGAAATTTATCCAGAACATCCAAGCTACTACTGTACAAGACCATGGTCTTACCAGTACTCATGTATGGATCCGAGACCTGGGTGCTTAATAAAACGCACTCTGAACTCTTGGCCGCGTTCGAGAGAAAGGTCTTAAGGAGAATTGTTGGCCCCGTATGTGAGGGAGGACGATTCCGGAGACGCTACAACCATGAGTTGTACGCAATCTACCTTGAGGCTCATATTGTAAGAAAAATCAAGCTCGGTAGACTGCGGTGGGCGGGACACCTAGCTCGAATGAGCGATGAGGACCCTGCCCGGAAAGTCCTTTGTGGCAGGATGTATGGAAGGAGACAGCGCGGCAGACCTTGTCTGCGATGGAGGGATGGCGTAGACCAGGACGCCCAGAGCCTGGGAGTGCTAAACTGGATGACATCGGCTCGAAATCGGGACCGGTGGAGAGATTTGTTAAATAAGGCCAAGACCGGATCCCGGTTGTAGTGCCGATGATGATGATGATGATGACTTGTTCTTAACAAAACGGATTAACGGATTAATTGTGTTATTAAAGCTTTCCTTTCTACTTGCTCAATTTTGGGACATCTGTTAAAACAGTAGAAATCTTTACAGAAAGCATATGTTGCTTAGATCGACTGATGGCTCCCATTCTTATCGAGTACTTCAGAGCGAACAGACGTTCGCTCAAAGCATAAGTGAAACACGTGTTTGTGAAAGTTTGTGAAGCGCACGTGTCAATAAAAGTGTGTGAAGTGTACGTGCAACAATACTTTTATTACTTTAATATTAGTAATTGTTGCAGCACAAGCAACAACCAAGGATGAATCGATTTATCAACAATACCACAAAAAGAGAATCGATTCATCACAATATTCAAATAGCCAATTCAACTATCATTGGAATAACAGAAATCCCCACATCGGATATTGCCACCTAAAGTGCACTTGACATGGCCTGGTCAACCAAGCAACGGCAACTGGCAATAGCACTGGTTCGTAGAACAGTTTTGACGGATACTGTTTGTTTGTTTGTTTGCAGACGCATTTATTCACAAAGTCTTTTTTATGTTTTACAATTTTAGTCTAAATGCTAAACCTATCTTAATAATTTTACTACATAATGTAATTTACTGGCTCTCCACAAGCACTCGAAATTATACAATATTATATGCTTAATTTATGCCTTTCAGCTTACATTTTCTTTTATTTATTCTTAATATAATACACATACATTATAAAAAAATATACTATTATCTTAGAGGTCTACCTCTTCTTCTTTTAGAGATATTATGACAAAAACAAATAAAGATTTTTTTTTTGGAGGATGGATAAAAACAAAATAATAAGTGCTTAATGAAAACAAAAAAAAAAATAAAATAACAAAAATTAACGGGAAGGAGGACAAAGGAAAAGGAAAGGAGGAAGCTGCGCCAGAGCTAAATATTATATCTGAGGACGTGAAGTCCTCTCTTCGTTTTGGAGCCACCACCAGTTGGGGTTGGTTCGGTTTTTTATTGATTTATCTCTTTCACTGATCACCATACTGAATCGAAGTCGGTCTGGCCCATTAGAGATATCGCTATTGTGGACAATTCGTTTATCCCTAGCACCACGGAAGGCGTGGTATATAATAGGTATTCCACCCTCATCTTGGATTAGACCTTTTCCGTCCAAGAAGAGGAACGCCTCTGGGGGAATGAACCCGTTCTGGAGGGTACTCTCCAGATACATATCGTTCGGATAATATGCTCCTGCGATAAGATTATTTACACTGCACATTGCCCTTGCAATGTGGCCACGAATAATTTTTATAATGAAGTTGTCTATCCTAGTTAGTCCTGATTTATCATACAGGGTTTTATTAGGGTAAAATTTCTGGTATCGTGACTCTGGTGTTCTATTAAGTCCGAGGCAGGAACGCAAACACTGTCTCTCGAACACGCGAATATTTTCCATGTAGAATGGGGATATATTGTATCATATTAGACAGCCATAGACCAACTCTGGTCGGGTGAATGCCGAATATGAGATTATTTTAACTTTTGGATTGAGAATGCTGCTTCGGAATAGGCTTTTTGTGGCAACAAATGCGTTTCTTGCTGCAGAGAGGGTGACTGCTATATGCTTGTCAAAGTATAAATACTGATCAAGCCAAATACCGAGATATCTGACTACAGTTTTCACTTGTAGTGGGAGATTATTATTCCCTACGATAGAGAAGTTTTTCCAATTGTACTTTGTATCCTGAGAGGCACTGGAGGGAGGTGTTCTGAAAAGGATTGTCTCGGTTTTGTGGAAATTAATTTTTAGTTTCCAGTCATTACAAAAACGTTTTATTTTATTGAAGTCGTCCTGGAGAAGTCTATTGATGACATCTATTTTCTCTCCTGTTCTGTATACCACAATGTCGTCTGCGTATGCAATGGCATTGTTAAGCGTACCCACTAAATCACTGGTGTAAATATTAAACAGAATGGGAGAATTCACCGCCCCTTGTTGTAAACCGTTTGTAATTTTGAAGGTCTTGCTTGAGAATATATCTCCGCATTTTACCACAAACTGGTTGTCCGTTATCATTTCGTAAATGTTGTACAATAGATAATGAGGCATTCTCAGGTTTTCTAACTTATGAAGAAGTCCTTCTAACCACACGGTGTCGAAAGCCTTTTCAAAGTCAACTAAGCAGGCACCTGTGCATTGGCGCTTTGTCTTGTTCCATTGTATGTCGGAAACAAGCTTTGACGCGGCATGCACCGTACTATGTCCCGCTTTAAAGCCAAACGGGTTGTTGGGGATGATTTCATGTTCATCACACCAGTTCATCAGTGCTTGATATTTGGCAGCAAGCTAATCGCGCGAAGGTTGGTTGGATTGGTCCTGTCTTTGCCCTTTTTAGGGATGGGGTGGACTATTGCAGTTTTCCAGTGGGTTGCATAGTATGCCTTATTTAAGGCGTTGTTGAGTAGCGTAGTGTAGATTTTTACTGCTTCAGGAGGCAAATGTTTTAAAACTACATTTGGGATGCTATCTATCCCAGAAGACTTTTTGCTTTTGATTGACTTAAGGATGTTCGTAAGTTCATCCTTACTTACAAACATATTCATATTCTGATTACTCCTGGGGGAGTCCACTCTGTTATTTTCACTGAATGTGGTAAAACTACGGTTTTGGTTCCTCCAGGTGCAAAGTTGATTTCTCAGTGAGCTGTAGGTCTGGAATGCGTTGTTTTCGAGGATCGTATTGGAGTGAGTGGATTCGTTCACTCTGTATACTGCTTCGAAACATGCACCAATTGAGTTCACTTTGTCTTGCGGGTCTTCGACTAATATTACTTCTTCGTTGGAGTTGATATGCTCCAGATTGAGTCCTGAGTTCAGCATTGCTTGACAATTCTCAGGAGTCCGTGGGACTCGCAAATATGGAATGTCATTGTGATCTTTCTTTCGAAAAGTTTTATTGATTTGTGAGAACATATTCGATCCGCTAGCTTGAATGGCTTGAATTTTGTACTTCCACTCTTCATTTACACTTGAACGGTAATTATCACGGATCAATTTTTGGAGATTTTTGATTAGGGACTTAAGTATTCTTATTTCCTGACTATTTGGGTCGCTGAACTGTCTATAAAGTCTTTTCAGCTTTGAGAGCATAATGCTCTTTTGCTTATACAAGGGTCAATTGCTGATGTCCTGTACTTATTAGTATAACCGTCGGTATGGCGAACTTTAGGTATGGAACGATTCATTGCATTGGTAATAATATCGTCCAATGTTGTTAAGTAATGATCGATTTCGTCGTTATGGAGGTTTCTAATAGTCGGTGGGTCTATGGCACTGTTACGAAGTTCTTTTTTTATTAATCGATCAAAGCGTGACCAGTGAGCTTTTCGAAAATTGAAAGAGTGGATCTGGTCGAACTGCTCTAGTGAATATTGTTCATTTGGGACTTCAATTATGGCTCCAAATCCGTAGTGATCGCTATCGTAATCGATTGTGCGAAGACAGTTTCGCGTAGTTAGATCTGTGCCTGGCAAGTTTATTCGATCGTCTATCATAAGTAAATCCAGAAATGAATTTCCTTTAGGATAAGACGGTGTACTTGTGGCGTACAGTTCTAATTTGCGCTCGATAGCATTCATTTGCCACCAATCATATAAAGCATTGCCCCTTGTGTTCGTGGTTAAGTTACCCCAAGCACTATGCTTGGCGTTGAAATCACCCGCTATTAGGAAATAGTTGTTTTCCGAGTCTAATTTCAGGTGTCGAAATAGCATATCAATTTCATTGATAAATTTCTTACACTGGGTAGCTTGAGGGGCATAAATGGAGACCACATACAGGTGCTTTTGACTTCTCAACGGAATATCTATTATGCAGGCTTCCAGCACCTGAAATTTGTGTACTTCTGTACTATAAATTACCTTATGATAAAGACCTTTTTTAATTAAAACTGCAACCCCACCCCCTTGAGTAGAATGTGGCCTGTCACGTCTGATTATCTTATAGTTTTTATAGACAAATTTGTGCCTTTGGTTTAGCTTAGTTTCACTAGCCAAAAGTACATCAGGGGATTCGACTTCAAGCATGTTGCCTAGATTATCTCTTCTGCCTATGTGTATTAGTGAATTTACGTTCACCGAAATAATTTTTAGTTTTAGTTCAGTTAGAGGGTTGAAGATTTTGATGGAAGGAGTTATTTGAAAACACAGCCGAACAGAGCATATCTATTCGGGCCATTTGTTCCATCAGTATTTTTTGAAAATTAGCAAATTGTGTTTGCATGACCGATATCATATTTAATATCTCAGGTTGCGCATCTACTGCCGGTATTTGCCCATTGGTATGTGAGGATTCCACGGGGACTCGTTGCATAGAATTGCCCGTGATTTGTGCATATGATACACGCGGGGCAACGAAATTATTATAAGAACGAGTTTTAATTTTTTTCTCTTCTGCCACTTGCTTTTGTTTTGATTCCCACTTTAACTTCATATGTTGAAATTTGGGACAACCTCTAAAATTTGCCGTGTGTCCTGTATTTTTACATAGTACACATGACAGTGTTTCCCTATCCGGAAGCTGTTCCTTTCCCAGCGGACATTCGCCCATGTTATGGTCGGCGAGGCATTTTACGCATCTGAATTTCATATTGCAGTTTGATGCAACGTGCCCAAGTCGTTGACAGCGCATACATTGCAGTACGCGCTCAGATTTTCTAATTTTTTCCCAACTTATAATTTGGTGGCTTAGACATTTTATATGTCTAAGCGCATCAACTTTACTATTAGGACTTAGAGATACAATGTAGAAAGGCAATTTGCGGTTGCACTTTCTAGAATTCGCAGTTGAAAACGGTTTTACACCTCTAAATTTTAAACTAGCTGTTTCAACCGTTTTTAATTCCTCGAGTATCTCCTCTGGGGAGAACGAAGGATCAACTCCTTTTAAGACTATGGACATTGATTTTTCTGATTTTGGGGTGTACGTGTAGTACTCGGTTTTTGCCCTTCCCAACGCAGACTTTACTTTATTGTAACCTTCTAGGTCGTCGCACAAAATTCTAGTTTTTTCAGCACTAATTCTTTTTGTTTTAAAATCTTTAAAAGTCAACTCACCCAACTCCATTAAATCTTTCGCTTCTATGTAACTGATGACAATTGGAGGTATTTTTTCCTTTTTTGGTTGCTGTTGTTGTTCGTCCTTGGCTGTCTTTGACTGCTGCAGTTGTTTCTGATTCTGTTGTTGGGCGTCCTTTGTTTCGCTTAGTTGTAGCGAATGTTGTTGCTGCCGCTGGTGATTTGTTTTTTGCTCTCTTTTTGCTTCGATTTCATTCCGTCTTTTGTTTCGCTCTTCTAGGGCTGCACGTACTTGTTTGGAAAGTTCTTCGCGTTTTTTGATGAGATCAGCAATTAAGCTGTTTAGGTCATCGTCTCCTTCTGGAATGTTTGACTCCAGTATCTCCAATTCCTTAAATTTGTTGCCTGCTCCTGAGTAACAAGTATCCTTGGCAGGTACATTTTCTTCTGTGACGGTTTTTTTCATCACATTTGATTTTTGTCGTTCCATTGACAGGTTTGAGCGATACTCGATATTCTTTGTTTTAGAGCTGCTCACCGTCTTAGGAAGTTTGTCGCTTGACGAACGACGAGCGAATGGGTTGACGGTTACTGTTCTGTGATATATGCTTTGGATCGCCTGACTCTAACGGAGGAGAAAAAGAGAAAATCATTCGAGACTACCTATAAAAAGACACATTAAGAAATACAGTTTTGTTGTTTTTTATATTCAATCAGACCAGCATCAGAGTCAGTTTTGTGATGTTCAGTTTTTGTTTTGTGAACTAAGTTATTTTAAGTAGTGAATAAATCTTGAAAATTGTGTATAGTTAAACGCGTTTTTGTTGTGCGATGTGTGTCCAATTTGGCATTCGTGAATTTGTTGTTCTGCTCGATGCAGAATACAATATTGGCTTTTCCCAGTTGGCGAACCATCTGCAACAATTGGAATTGCGGTTCCCAACTGGCGAAACATTTTTGGTCCTTCGAGCCGGATGGCTCGAAGTGAAAGGGATTCTTACATCCGGATATTACGGAAATAGTGACGGATTGCAGAGTGAGCTGTTGCAGATACGGTTGTCTGATTTCGTTGGCGAACGGAGTCTATTGCTGAAGGCCAACGAGGGAGCTTCTCGCCGACACAAAGGTATGGTGCACATTTTTTCATAATTCATTATAAATTAAGTAAGGATCCGAAGCGATCGTAATAAAGGGTGTTGTGTGGTGGGGTGAAACTTCAAATATTTTCGTGGCAAGTTGATCGATTGGTTATGGGATTTGTTGGAGTGAAATGCTGATGAGGTCATATACGGACGTCATCGTTTTTACTTCGGTGAATAGTGTTGTACTTAGCTTAACAGATTTCTAAGTTGGAAAATTACACTGTGTGCCGTATTACAATTTCAAATACGTTCGTGATCGTTGGCTGCTGGGTTCTTAGGTATAAAGTGCTGATTGGATCATCTACAGACGCCATAATTTTTCTTTGCGGGTGAATGTTTGCATGCCGTACAACAGATTCTCGACAATTCGATGTGCAGTATTCCCATGAAATTATACACCAACACAAATAATTAGTGAAAAATAAGAATAAAATAATAAATTAATTAACAAATCAAAATACCAGCACGTAGTTGTTTTCTTTTTTATTCTGCCATCCAACTCTGTTCAACAAAACAGAACATCCACTCGTGGCTGTTTCATCGAATCCAAATTCGAATAATATATAGTGAACAAGTAACAAGATTCGAGTGGTGAAACTGGAAACAATGACAACATTAACGATGAACCAGAGCAAACGGACGGAACTGATATGGGCCACAATACCTGTTGTGTCTGAATAACGAAAGCGCGCCCAATAACGACTATCACGGATTCACAGAGTTATAGGATTTTCTCCAACTATTCTACAAATCGTTATGGAGAACAAAGTGGAATTATCAATTAGACAAGTGGGAGCTATTTATTGCAGGAAGCTCATTTCGTCGTACTGGTTCGAAAAGGAGACAAAACCTAGCGAAACAATTATCGTCTTAATTCATAAACATATATCCGATGTGGGGAGTTTCTGTTATTCCAATGATAGTTGAATTGGCTATTTGAATATTGTGATGAATCGATTCTCTTTTTGTGGTATTGTTGATAAATCGATTCATCCTTGGTTGTTACTTGTGCTGCAACATCTTGCCGGGCCGACGACGATGCACCAGTAGTTGTCCTTCCCTTTGGTGCTGTCAATGAAGGGGCATGTCAGCACCCACTGGGAACAGCACGACCAACTCCACTAGTTGGTTTGATAGGACAGCCAAAAGCAAGACCAACTCCACTAGTTGGTGCTCGAATGTTTGCCCACTGGGCCCAGCAAGACCAACTCCACTAGTTGGTGCTGGTTGCTCATGTACCGGTATAGTGCAGAGGTAGGGTGGCAATAATTAATTATATCGGCTAGATCTAACTGTTAATTGGGTTAATTTGTTATCAAATATAGTTAGTTATTGTTTCAATTTCTAGTCAATTATCAGTGTTAGTGTGTGTGTGTGTGTGTGTGTGTGTGTATGTGTGTGACCGAAGGTCCAGTTGGCCATTGATTGCTAACGTTGTGCTATGCAATTCGGTATCATCGTTTAGTGCCTGGATTTTGAATTGTTTAAAATGATCGTTTTAAGTGGCAAATATTAAATATAGTAAAATAAAGTAACATTGTAAATTAAAATAATTACAAGTTTTCTTTTGACACAATCATTGTGGAAACGTGTAAAAGGCTGTCCCCAGAGCCAACTAGTGGAGTTGGCTTTTGCTATCACCAGAGCGTGAACCAACTAATGGAGTTGGATGGATTGCTGTTCCCAAACCAACTAGTGGAGTTGGCTTTTGCTGTCACCAGAGCGTGAACAGTAATAAAGTAATAAAATAAAACAGTGAAAACAGTGAAAGCCAACAGTAACCAATGCTGGGCGACGGCACCAGTGATGACCAAGTATTCATGATACAGCGCAAAAGAAAAGCCACTGATAATTTAATCAACGTGACAAAGAAACCATGGAAACACAAGCTATTGACTACCAACAAAATAGCTGGAAGCCGTGGAATACATCAATACACTTCTGCAGATGAAACAACTCCAAGAGGAAATGCACTCCCGACAAGCACCCACTAAAAAACAGAGATGACGTCTGCATGGAAGAAACACCTGCTCAACGCCCAGGACCAGCCCCATCAACAACAAAGCAACAATCATTGTCCTCCAAAGCACCATCTCCACAACAAAAGAAGACAGCCGGGAATCAAATGCCTAACACAAAAAAAAAAAAAAAAAAAAAAAAAACACTGTACCAAATAGACCACCATCCGGTGTAGACGTGTCGACAATCGACAAACGATAGTTGATGAACCGTTCACCGGAACGGCCTTAGAAGTGAAGTGTATGTAAAATCATTATCAAATTATTGTTATTAAATAAAACTGTGTTGCACATCTTGAATGAGTACGGGTTCGCTTGAGACTTCTCCGCACCCAAAATAGTTAAAAAAACAATTAGTGCCGATACGGGACATACGAAGTCTTCCTGTTTGTGTGTGTGCACGGTGTAATAAATGAACTCCTGAACGTGATCTTCTATTTGTCACTCGCACAATAAAAAACAGGATAAAAAAAAAACAAAAAATATGGACGTAAATCAAATGGATGCCAAAATGGTGCTTCGGAGAAAGCAAAATTCAGACCTAAGTCTAAAGGCTAAACGCCTTCAAATCAATAAAACCAAGGATACAGACACGTTGAGTGTCAACAGCCCAGTGCCCAGTACTCGGGGGCTGGAATCCAATTGCAAGAACTAGCTGTCAGCGAAACAAATGCAGACGCCGGCAATCATGTCGAGGTCCTTAACAGGCTCATCCATGAGATTAATCTTAAAAAACAAGAACTGGATAAACAAATGGAAGAAGTTCTTAAACTAAAAAACAATTTATTACATTATCTATTCGACCCTGAGAGAATACAATTATTAGATACGGATCTGTGGGGAGGAAGTATTGTGCCCAGTACGGACACTCCGTTCACTTCCTCCTCCATCATAATTAATTGTTCCCTCGAGCACTACACGATTACGACGAAGCAAAGAAAACGCCAAACACCGGACAAGTAAAAATATAAAACACAGGATTTCTATTGTTTATTTTTATTTATTTTACGGTGGCACAATATGAAGTCCATAAAAACGCAATCTTCGAAGACTGCACCGAATATAATATTCGACACGGCGGTTGCAAACACTACACTGTACGTGGGAAATGCGAGTTATGTCTATGAGGCACATGATTGTTATTTATTTTATTGTTTTAAAATTTTACACACACGCGACTCTGTGATTTTCGCGTCTCCGTGCTTACTGGAGAGCGGAAGTCAGCAACGACCATGGCGGTCGGCGGATGGAAATCGACTCCCCGAGGATAGAACTCTGATATGAATTCTATCCTAGGTTAGGGTTAAGAAAAGGGAAGAGAGAGAAAAACTTTTCTCTTAAGTGTGTGGCCGCCACAGAAATGAACTCTTTCAGTGCAGTGGTGTGTGTGCGCGATCGAACAGATCGTTGTTATTTACGCGGGTGCGAAGGCAGTCGAACAACGAAACAGGCAGGCGGCAAAGACAAAGGAGATTCATGATCTACGTCTATGCTGTGCAACGTCGCTATGATAGACGTTAGGAAAAAAAAGGTGCTAATGGGATGCGATACTTTATACAATGGGAATTGTATATCGTATCTTAGGTCGGTGGCCAAAACGAACCCCTTGCTTACATTTGTATATGCTGGGTAATTAGTTGCGGCAGGGAAAGAAATTGAAGATTGTTTGTTAGTGGGAAAATAAACGATGAGCTGAATCCTATGCATATTTACATGCGTAGAAATATGGTTTATGGCATCTGTAAAAACAAGCTGTCCGACATAGGATTTTAACACAGACAAAGGGTGGCGACTGGCTTGGGATTCATGATGCCATATGCACTTTAAAAAATTGTTTTTAGGAATTTCAGATAATGCGTTGTATGCATCAAATGTCCTTGAAGAAGGAAATGTTTCAGGTATGCTGGGTGGAGATTGCGGTGCAGGTGTGGGAAATTGAAATTTGCCTGGGGTTCTTGAAAAGGTAGAAAGAAATCTTACAGGAAATTATATGCGAAGAGATGCATGAAGGTAAGTTTTCTTTTACAGAAGCTTTGAAATAAATAAATTCGGCAAGCTGGATACGTGCAGCATTTACAGGTGCTAATGCAATTGCATTAGCGAAATTATATGATTGGATATTGTTATGGGTGTTTTTTAGGAAGGCGAACCGTGGGGTTTGGCGGAACCGCCACAGATCTAACTACTCGAAATTGTCTTCGTACAATCAAGTAGGAAAGCGATCATTATGGAGTTGGCGGTGTAATACATGTCTCAAACGAACACTCACAACTCGAGCAGTATAAACAGATACATTCTTTAAATTTCGGAAAAGCGCACTGGTCGCGCTTTGATCCACTGGCGTAGATCCAGCAACTGACACAAATCTTCATAATGACGAAATTGATGATTACCTTTCGATGATGAACAACATTGTTACTAATACAATGAACCGTTCTATCCCAAAAGTGTCTCACATGGAGAGCCGTACAAACCGATACAGAAACGCAACGATCGACGAGCTGTATAAGCAAAAGAGTATTCTGCTCTCTAAGTTAAAACTGCTCTACAGACAGTTCAGCGATCCAAACAGCCAGGAAATAAAAACAATTAAGTCACTAATTACAAATCTTCAAAAACTGATCCGTGACAACTATAGATCACTAATTAATGAAGACTGCAAGAAGAAAATTCAAGCCATTAAAGCTAGTGGACCGAATATGTTCCCACAAATAAATAAAGTCTTTCGAAGGAAGATTATAATGACATCCCATGTCTGTGAGTTCCTCGGACTCCCGAGAATTGTCAAACTCTTCTGTACGCAGGACTTACCCTGGAACACATTAACTCAAACGAAAAGTTCATAATAGTCGAGGAAAAACAAACGAACTGAATTGGTGCTTGTTTCGAAGCAGTGTATAGATTGAACGGATAGGGTCATTCTAACCCTGACCTGGAAAATAGGGCTCTCCAAAAACATATTTCGCCACTCAATGAACTTAATAATTGGCGTCTCTTAAGTCGAAGTTTCACTATCTTTAGTGAAAATAATAGAATGGATTCCCGGCCTAGAAATCTAAACACCAGCATATTTGTACACAATGATGAACTGACGGACATCCTTAAGTCCATTAAGAACAAAATATCTTCTGGAATAGATAGTATTCTAAACATTGTTCTAAACCATTTAATTCTTGAAGTAGTGATTAAGTTTACATTATTTTGTTCGATAACGCTCTTAATAATGCATATTATTCAACTCAATGGAAATCTGCAGCAGTCCATCCCATCCCCAAAAAGGGCAAGGACAGGAGCAATCCTGCCAATCTTCGCTCAAAGCATTGACTAACTGGTGTGAGGATAATGGTATTATTCCGAACAACCAGTTTGGTTTCCGATCGCAAGCTGCGACAAAACTTGTTTCCGACATACCGTGGAACAAGCTTAAGCGACAATGCACAGGGGCCTGTTTGGTTGACTTTGGTAAGGCTTTCGACACCGTATGGTTAGAAGGGCTGGTATATAAGTTATCAAATCTAGGTATGCCCGAATATTTATTATACATTATCTACGATATGATAATGAGTAAACAATTTGTAGTGAAATGTGGAGATACAATCTCTAACGAGACTTTCCACATCAAAAACGGTCTACAACAAAGAGAAGTGAATTCTCTAATTTTATTTAACATTTATACTAGTGATCTAGTGGGTTCTCTCGAGCATGCAATTGCGTATGCCGACGACATTGTGGTGTATTGATCTGAAGAAAAGATTGATGTCATCAACAGACTTCTGCAAGATGATTTCAACAAAATCAAACGTTTTTGCGACGACTGGAAATTAAAAATAAATTTCCAAAAACAGAGACTGTCCTTTTCAGAACGCCCCCGTTCACGAAATTGGAAAACATTTTCCATTGGAGGAAGTAATAATCCTTCACTACAAGTAAAAACTGTTGTCATATATCTTGAAATCTGACTTTATCTGTATCTTTACTTTGATAAGCATACAGCAGCTGCTCTTAAAACAGCTAAAAACGTATATGCAATGACACGAAATCTCTTCGGTAGTAGTCTTCTGGACCTGAAGGTGAAAGTTATAATGCTAAGTGCCCAAATAAATACACTTGAAGGAAGTACAACTAGTAAAGCGAGTTTTATTTTCTCTTTGGGCCCTGTGGATTCTTTTCTTGATACTATGCGTATGTGAAGCAAAAATAATCATCATCATCATCGGCACTACAACCGGGAACCGGTCTTGGCCTTATTTAGCAAGTCCTGAGGCTTGTTAAATTTTCCATAATGATTTATTTTTTCTGGGCAAGGTCATTAGTCTTGCGCCAGGGGCTCCCCGACGGGGAATCGAACCCCGGTCTCCCAGGTGACAGGCGGGTATACTAACCACTATACTATCGAGGAGCCCAAGCAAAAATAATATTGGAACCAAAATCGAACCTTGAGGCACCCCGGAATTAACTGGATACAGATACGAACACTCGCTGTTCACCCCAACCCGGATCGATCGATTTTCGAGGAAGCTCTTCGTCCAGTCGGAAAGCTGCTAGGAAAGTCCATTTGAACGAAGTTTGCTCAGCAATGCCCCGTGCCAGACGTGGTCAAAAGCCCTGGAGGTCACCATGTCGTTCAATTGCAGATGTCAATATATCGGTTATAAGGATCAAAAGGTCTCCCGCGGACCGCCTGCCACGGAATCCGTTTTGACTATCATTCAGAAGATCGTTGCACTCCAAATACTTAATTAACTCATCATTGATGACCTTTTCCATCACCTTCAATAATATATACAATAATGATATCGGCCGATAATTGTGTGGGAGATGCTTTTTTCCCCTCTTTGGTATTGGCTGAACTCGAGCGATTTGCCAACAGGCAGGAGGGGTCCTTTGTTCATAAGACAAGTGAAAGATTCTGCTAAGAACCGGTGACAGTTCTGGAACACAGCCCTTGAGGACTATTGCTGGCTATTCCGTCCGGGCCGGTTGCCTTCCTACAGTCCAATCCACGTAGAATGTGTAAAATAGTACACGGGCGGAACCTCACATCCCGGATCGGGAAACGCACCGACGCGATCACAGGTGGTTCCAAAACGCCGACATTGAGGTTTGAATTCGCGGAAAATAAATTCTTTTATCCTTTGAATGTGTGATCAAAAACAGATCCAGGGTGCTACATAATCACTTCGGATATCCGGCACTCGCGTAGTTTCCTCCATGAGTTGAGTCAAATTGCGGCTAACAGCGAACATCTCCGCCAGCCTCTCAGCCTCATCGGTTCTGTTAGAATGTACCAACCAGCCGGAATTGTGACCATTAAAATCACCATGGACCACAAATTCAGAAATTGGGTGGTTGATCGGTATCCAGTCGACGGTACGTGAAAGGCGTTCGAAAAATGTCGCTTTTCGATCGAATTCGGGGAGCGGGAAAGACAACAATGAAATTTAACAGAATTCCTCAGCACGACTGTCAACCACATGATGTACATTCACTGGGTTCCAACGGCTCCGTCCTCTGGCAATCCAGATCTGACCGCGCGAACACGCAAAACCCCGCACTTGACATGGAATCTCGAATGCAACGAAGATATATCGAATCAGTTGACGAATCGACCTGGGTCTCGGTTAAGACAAGGTTTCCCTATTTGCAAATATTAATGGACGGCGTTTACATTCATATTGGTGAAACCGATGCCCTTGATGTTACACAATGCCGCTGTCAGTCGAACTTCGACAGAGCCTTGAGAGGGCGCCCGATTATGCGACGACGAACCTCCCAAAGCTCGACTATTCATCACAATATCTGCATGATGTTCCCCCCTGATAAATGGTAATCAGGCGGTGCGAGGTCAGAGCTATATGTTGGATGTGAGATTTTATTTTTGATGAGTGACCAACGATGTGTGTGGTCTGGGGTTGTCTCTGTTGAATACAACATCTTTGTGATTCATCGGTTGCAGTCGTTTTTCTTTCACGCCCGCTTGTAGTTTCTCCATTTGATGGCAGTATACATCGGAATTAATCATTTGATTCCTTGAAAGTAATTCAAAAAACACGATCTGCTTTCGTTGTGGTGAGTGCTCGTTCATTATGCTTGGACATTAGTATATGATCGTTTTCAATCGAAGTTATCGTAAACAACCCATTTTACACCACCACATTTTCAAATTTGTTCGATTTCATTGCGTTTACGATGCAAATTGCAGATGATAATGTGTTATGTTAAATAATTTTTTTTTCAATTAATGTGAACCCAAATATCGAGCTTTTTAACGAATGGGAGACATTTTAAATCATTTTCAATTGTTGTCTGTGATGTATTTAACCTTTCTGCAATCTGTCGCACAGGTATATGATGATCTTGTTACATAATTAACAATCTAAATGCGTTTAAATCAATATCGGAAATTCGTGTCCTTATCCCATAAAATACACATCATATCCAAAAACAACCTTGTCCTACATTTCAATAGTACAGTTTCAAATCATATTTTCACCATCCCTTACCATACAATCCTATACCAAAAAAAAAAAAAAAACGATCCTCATGGTCAAAATTTTCCTTTGTATATAACATACTAACTTTTTTCACTCTTTTCCTTCCCGATCTCACACATGTAATTCTTACCCTATTAGGTATTATAAAAGTCTCTTAACGAAGACCTTGAATATTTTCACACATACTCTAAGCAGCAACCATTCCCACAACAAATTTACCGCTACACGACAAACCAATTTCAGCGAATCAATAGATGGTAGGGTGGGGGCAAATTGGTTGTCCTCATATAAAAGGGACTTGAATTAGCGATTTAGGCTTTCTCGAGATTTTAACGTTGCTGGTGCATGAGTTAAATTTTGGAAATCGTGACACTTTTAATATTGTTTTCTTGTGATTTAAGTTTGAATTGGAAATCGTGTTGGCGTGTTTTTGAAGTTCGTCGATAATTCTATTTCGTGTTGTGAGATTTAAGACGAAAGACGTGTTCGTGAATTAATCAAGAGTGAAAAGACAGATGTTCAAAGGGACATAAGAAAATCGAAGGACGACGCAGAGAACATTTCAATAATACATATGTTGCGCGTCGCAACAAATTATACTGAAGGTGCGTAACGAATAATAATTAATTTAAACAACTCTCCACCTTTTACACCAGAGGTGTTAGTGTGTATCACAGCCGAGTAGGTCAGTTTTGTCTACATCGTGCTGTGGCACAATAGCTAATAGAGCAACTTCAAGCGAGCAGTGCAACAACATAGCTCTTGAATGACGAAATCTAAAAAGCCGTAGAGAAGATGAGCGAATAGGTGGTTAAAAAATGAACAAAGATCGTATGGGTGATAAGCGCAAACAAAAAACAATCAATAACGTCAACGAGAAAAGAAATCAAGAAAGATAGAGCAAGGGAAAAAACCGAAGGAATTAAAAGATCGAGTGCGGGATTTGTGAAACGTTGATAGATTGGGTGATTGAAGAGTGATACGATATAAGATCATCATCATCCATTGGTACATTTGCAGGGTTGATATATGTACCAGACATGGGCACTATATTGTGGCGGTTTCACCTAACGCCACCGCCCGCCTCACATTTTCAACAGGAGCACCTCATAATAAAGGCATGAACCCAGGCGACGGTGCATTGTCCGAATTTATCGGGCGTGCGGTTGATACGCTATGGAGCGTGGTTTTCGTGCCACACCATGGGGGTGGAAACAACAAAAACCTGGTCGTCGAAAAGCATCAAATTCTATTGGGAAAAAGAGCAAAATTTCCTGTAAGGAAGAATCGCTTGTTTTGTTGAAGGCCCGATGGAATTTGCCCAACATGCAGCACCACCGGGGAAGTTCCAACCGACGCCGACGGCCAACGGAAATGTTCCAATTTTGGTTCCCGCCAAGATGCACCCCTTCTCGAGTGGAGAAAACGGTCGCATCCTCAACCAACGGATCAATCGAGATATGCGGACAAGAATATCTTCGATCCAGCACCGTCACACACAAGCAGCCTGCACCCTTTTCATCGGCGAAACACGGCAGGCATTTCGGTAGCAAAAACCAACCTACAGGCAAGTAATAACATGCTTGCCTACAAGAGAAACCAACACAAGGAATAGCCACCTGCACCAATTGCACAACGATCGATATGCGATCTACGGCGATCCTAAGTGTCGTCGTGATCGTATAAACGTTCATCGTTCATATGTAAGATTCACCAAGCGAAATGTGCACGATCAGCAATAATGGTTTACGCAGTCGTGATCGTGTACACATTTCAACCCCTGTACGAACTTGCAATCAGATAACTCAGCTAACGTTCGAAGGATACGGATCGTTCTATCGTTCTATCCCGCGTCTTTCTAGTGTGTGCACCTGTGTGTGAAAGTGTGGCCGTCACTGAGAACTGTATAGTCATTGAACTCGTAGCCAAAGTGTTGTGCAAGGTGCGCGTAAAAGATAAAATAAATATTAATTAAACCCAAAAATAGGGTGTAACTTGAACAAAACGACAATGCGCCAAGTGCTTGTCTAAAACTCTCGTTGAAAACATTCGTTCGCCGGTCGTCCACACAAATTTACAATATTGTCGCGTACACGTGTGTGCTGACGTGTCTACCGCTGTGTATATACTGAACGGCCAATAAAAAACTGTGCGTGTGTTAATGTGTATGCGTGTGAAAGCAGATGTTCTCTGCATGCTGCTTCACAAATAAAACAATTAAATTAACGGTCGAAACAAATAATGGAAAAAAGAAAAGTAATGCTAAAAGTAATTTCAAAGAGGAGGCCCAAAGCCCAGCCAAACCTCCTTGCCAAACGGCATAAAGCTAACCCAACCAACAAAGAAAAAACTCGCAGAGAAGGAATGACCACTACTGACAAGCCACATTATTCCGGAGAAGGGAATAAATTTAAAGAACTGGCAACTGAAGACCAAAAAACCAGCAATACTGAAATGAGTGACAAAGATGCCGAACGTGCTGAATTTATTGCGGAGCTATACAAAAAGAAAGAGGAGCTCTCCAAAAAGAAGAACGATTTGGATCGACAAATCAAAGAAGCCTTATCGGAAAACAATATTCAACAGCAAGATGAGAAACAACGACAGCAGCAGAAGCAACAGCAACAGCAGCAGCAACAACTGCTGGAAAAACAACAAACAGCAGCCAGTAAGAAGGAGAAAGTGCCTCCCATCATAGTCAGTTTTATGGAAGCTAAGGACCTAATTAAATTGGGTAAGTTAACATGTAGAAATTTTAAAACGAAGAATTTAAATAATAATAAAATAAGTTTTTTATGTGATAGTTTAGATGATTATCATAAAATTAAATCTGCTCTAAGGGAAGCAAGTAGTGAGTACTTCACGTACACACCTAAATCGGAGAAAACTATCTCCATGTTACTTAAAGGAGTTGATCCTTCTTTTTCATCGGAAGAACTCCTCTCAGAACTACAAACTGTCGAAAATGACAGTTTAAAATTCATTGATGTGAAGCCATTCTCCACTTCTCTCTCCCGAAGTCGCAACCGCAAGTTGCCGTTCTTCATTGTCTCCTTAAGTCCCAACAGCAAAGTCGATGCACTTAGGAATATTAAAGTTATTTTCCACCAAACAATAATTTGGGAAAAAATACGGAAGGCTGACCGTGTGTTGCAGTGCATGCGGTGCCAACGATTCGGCCACGTTGCATCTAACTGTTGTATGGAATTTAGATGTGTAAAGTGCCAAAACAATCATACCGTAGGAGAATGCCCCTTAGGTAAAGAACAGGTTCAGGATAGAAGCAAACTATCTTGCGTCCTGTGCAAAAATACAGGTCACCCGGCCAACTTTAGAGGTTGTCCGAAATTCCAACAACTAAAAGCCAAGTTGGAATTTAAAAAAAAACAACTTGAAGAAGAGAAACGAATGAAGGTTCGTTCTTATAATAACTTCGTTGCACCTAGTGTATCATTCGCTCAAATTGCCGGTAGTCCATTAAACTCAAACTTCGCGGCACAGGGAAGTAATATCACAAAACCTTCCGCACCTAGCATATCATTTTCTCAAATGGCTAGTAATCCAATTAATACAACGGCGGCGGAACTTTCACGCAACGTCATAAAAGCGCCCGCTCCAGAGGCAAATTCAGATATAAGAGCAATCCTGTTAGCCATACAAGGACAGATTGCTGGATTTGAAAAAAAACTGACTGAACAAGCGGCCCGAATAGATATTATTTATTCGTCCTTGTTCTCAGACAACCCAATATACCACAATGAACTATCCAACTAATTTAACACTAAAAATTATAGCTGTGAATGTGAATTCACTAATCCACGTGGCAAGAAGGGATAATCTAGGTAACCTGCTTGAAGCCGAATGCCCCGATGTGCTTCTAGCTAGCGAAACCAAGCTAAACCAGAGGCACAAATTGGGCTACAAAAACTATAAAGTCATTAGACGAGATCGTCCACACGCCACACAAGGGGGTGGAGTTGCTATCTTAATTAAGAAAGGCCTTCACCACAAGGTCGTTTACAGCACAGCTGTACACAAATTTCAGCTGCTGGAAGCTTGCATTATAGATATACCTTTGAAAAGTCAAAGGCATCTATACGTGGTATCCGTGTATGCACCTGAAGCTCCTCAGTGTTCGCAATTTATCAGCGAAATGGATATCCTTTTTCGTAATCTCAAGTTAGACTCGGAAAACAATTATTTTGTTCTGGCGGGAGATTTCAACTCCAAACACAGTGCTTGGGGTGATATCACGCCGAACACAAGAGGTAATGCACTGTTCAACTGGTGGCAAACAAATGCAACAGAATATAAACTAGAATTGTACGCTACAAGTACACCATCTTATCCAAGAGGAAACTCCTTTTTGGACTTACTTATGATTGACGACAGACTACAATTATTAGGCACGGACCTAAATACTCGAAATTGCCTTCGCACAATCGGGTATGATAGTGACCATTACGGCCTCGGCGCCGTTTTACATGTTCCAAACGAACATGCAATACTTGAGCAGTACGACCAGATACATTCGTTCGTTTTCCGACAAGCACACTGGTCGCGCTTTGATCGCATAATAAAAAGAGAACTATGCTCTAATGGCATCGACCCTCCAACTAATAGGAACCTCCGAAATGAGGAAATAGATCATTATCTCTCAACGATGGACAACATTGTCATCAAAACAATGCACCGTTCCATTCCAAAAGCGGCGCACATGGAGGAGAATTTTAATAGATATAGAAACTCAACTATTGACGCCCTCTATAGACAAAAAAGCGCTCTGCTCTCCCAGCTCAAACTGCTCTACAGACAGTTCAGCGATCCTTATAGCCAAGAAATAAAGACAATTAAGTCATTGATTAAAAACGTTCAAAAGCTGATCCGTGACAACTACAGATCAGTAATTAATGAAGAATGGAAACGTAAAATTCTCTCCATTAAAACCAGTGGTGGGAATATGTTTCCGCAAATAAATAAAATATTTAGAAGAATAGATCATAATGACATTCCCTGCCTTCGAGTCCCGAAGACTCCCGAGAATTGTCAAATATTGCTGAACGCAGGACTCACCCCGGAACACATCAACTCCAACGAAGAACTAATAGTAGTCGAGGATCCGCAAGAGAAAGCGAACTCCATTGGCGCCTGTTTCGAGGCAGTACACAAAGTGAATGAATCCATTCATTCTAACCTCGATATCGAAAACAGAGCTATCCAAAACCATATTTCGCTGCACAATGAACGGCAAAGTTGGCATTCCGAAAACAAAAGTTTCACCATCTTCAGTGAAAACAATAGAGCGGATGCGCCGCTTAGAAATTTGCACACAAATATATTTGTGAATAAGAATGAACTCATGGACATCCTAAGATCCATTAAAAACAAGAAATCCTCTGGAACAGATGGTATTCCGAATACAGTTCTTAAACATCTGCCTCCGGAAGCGGTGAAAATTTACACTATCTTGTTCAATAACGCTCTAAATAATGCATACTTTCCAAGACGTTGGAAAATAGCAGTAGTCCATCCCATCCCCAAAAAGGGCAAGGACAGGAGCAATCCCGCTAACCTTCGCTCGATTAGTCTGCTTCCAAATATTAGCAAAATATTCGAGAAAATCATAAATAGGGCATTGATAAACTGGTGTGATGAAAACGACATCATTCCGAGCAACCAGTTTGGCTTTAGAGCGGGCCACGACACAGTTCATGCAGCTACAAAACTTGTTTCCGATATACAGTGGAACAAGGCAAAACGACAATGCACAGGCGTATGTTTGGTTGACTTTGAAAAGGCCTTCGATACCGTATGGTTAGAAGGACTTGTATATAAGCTATCAAATCTAGGTTTGCCCGAATATCTGTTATACATCATTTACGATATGATAATGGATAAGCAATTTGTGGTAAAATGTGGGGACAAAATCTCCAATAAAACTTTCCATATTAAAAACGGCTTACAGCAGGGAGCCGTGAATTCTCCCATTCTCTTCAATATTTATACTAGTGATCTAGTTGGGTCTCTTAATCATGCTATTGCATACGCCGACGATATTGTAGTGTACAGATCAGAAAAAAATATCGATGCCATTAACAGACTTCTTCAAGAAGACTTCAATAAAATCAAACGCTTTTGTGACGATTGGAAATTGAAAATTAACTTCCAAAAAACAGAAACCATCCTTTTCAGAACACCTCTCTCTACAGCTTCAAGAGATACAAGGCATAATTGGAAAAACTTTTCCATTGTAGGAAGCAATAATCTTCCGCTGCAAATGAAAACTGTTGTCAGGTACCTCGGTATCTGGATGGACCAATACCTATACTTTGATAAGCACATAGCAGCTGCCCTCTCCGCAGCTAAAAGTGCATATGCAATGACAAGAAGTCTGTTTCGAAATAGTCTCCTAGATCACAAAGTTAAAATAATTTCCTATTCAGCATTTATTCGTCCAATATTAGTGTATGGTTGCCCGGTATGGTTCAACGTTTCCCCATCCTACATGGAAAAGTTTCGCATGTTCGAGAGGCAGTGCTTGCGTTCCTGCCTCGGGTTACATAGAACACCTGAGTCTCAATACAGGAAATTCTATCCTAATAAGACACTGTATGACAAATCAGGACTGAATAGGATAGACAATTTCATTATCAAAATTATTCGTGGTCACACTGCAAGGGCAATGTGCAGCGAAAATAATCTTATCTCGGGAGCATACTACCCCAATGACATATACCTGGAGAATACATTCCAAAATGGGTTTATCCCACCAGAAGCGTTCCCTCTATTGGATAGAAAAGGTCTTATCCAAAACAAGCACGGAGTCCCTATTATTTACCACGCTTTTCGTGGTGCCTGGGACAAACGGATTCTTTATAACAGTGATATATCAAATGCTGCAGTTCACTTGCGATTTAGCATCGCAATAGGCGATCGAGATAAATCTATAAATGACCGATTCCATCCCAACTGGTGGTGGATTGACAATGAAGAAAGGATTTAATATCCCCAAATATAGTAACATCTTCAGACGCTACGCCTTCCCTTCCCATTCCTCACTTCCCTTTTCATATTTATTTATTCTTCCTTTTCATTTCCATTTTTCATTTAGATTCCTTTTCGTTTTAAAATTTCTTTATGTTAACATTTTTTGTTTTTTTGTTATTAATTTTTTTATAAACTTTTTTACCTTATATTATTTATAAAAAAAAAAAAGAAAAAAAAAAAACAAACCAGAGAGAACTTCGTCTTCTAAAATATTCGGGTAATAGAAAATATATAAAAATATAAAAATATAAAAATATTATTGTACGCCGAAAGGCATTACACAAAATTGTATCGTGTAATTTAGAGTGCTCGTGTAGAGTCAGTAAATTATTTTAAGAATAAGAAAAGATTGTAAAATAGGATTTAGCATTTTAGTCCTAAGTCAACATTTGTTAAATTATTGTACAATAAATGCGTTATTCAATCAATCAAATCAAAAAAACGAACTTGCAATCATGTAGATTGCGATGATCCCATGTCTGCATGCCAGGGGATACACACGTAAGCGACAGAAGCGATTATCATGTGTATGTTTTCACCATTTCTTTTTTTCTTGTGCTTAACCAAAGCTAAATCGCACCATATATGGCCATCGAAGCGATGGGTGGAATTTTGATGTTCTGTCGTTTCGATGGCCGAGGTTAATCTCGATTCGGATTCCGTGAGGGCAAGTCGCGCCCTCACGTTAATTTACATCCCTCTTGGGCCGTCCCAAGGGATTTATTAAACTCAGTCGTTGAGAAGATTTGAAAAGAGTCAGTAAAACCGTTCGGGCTAAGACTAATGTGGTGCGCCATATTGTGGATATAACTTATATCTACACAGTGTTATTTTTTTATCCGAAGTACATTGTCTGCCTAAGTTACATGTGAATAAGAATTACGAACATATAATATATAGTTACCTTATTTTTTACCCGAAGTACATTGTCTGCCTAAGTTACATGTGAATAAGAATTACGAACATATAATATATAGTTACCTTGTTTTTTATCCGAAGTACATTGTCTGCCTAAGTTACATGTGAATAATAATTACGAACATATGATATATAGTTACCTTGTTTTTTTTATCCGAAGGATATTGTCTTCCTAAGTTACGTGTAAATAAGCATTACGAACATCTAATGGATATCTACAGTGTTTTTGAAGTATATTGTTTTTCTAAGTTACACTTACATAAATAAATAAATTTCGAATAAGAAGGCGTTTTAATTTTTGGAGTCAGATACGAATTGAACCAGTGGGGTTACGTGGTTAACCTGTGCCCCTGTGGCACCCTGATTGACACGCCACGTAACATTAAACTACAAAGACCCATAAGATTCTATCAACTCCCCACACTTACCGTTTGTTTCACTGTAAATTGTCCACAAAAACAAACCGAACTTCGAGCAAGCAGAAAAATAAAAATGCACGCAAGTATTTAGTTATTAATTTATTTTTATCTACGATATGACATTGGCACATGCGCATAAAACTGGAGTTCACAATATTAATCACTTTATCCTATGGCGATGGACGCCTACACTTCTTCAGGATCGTTGAAAGTTAATAGAAAGTTCACTTTAAAAAGAACAAAACGGATTTCTTGACTCGATGACTAAAAAGAAAGACTGTACTCCAACTCGCACTCTGGAATCGCGTATCTTAACCGTGTTAAGAACTTGACTACTTTGTAACGCGGCTGGTGAAAAGGTATCGTTAAGCGGTGCAACCGTCCACTGTCGTGATAGAAATCTGACCCCACGAGCTGAGCGATGTTGACCCAGCCTCTGATGATTGCGATGAGTTTCCACGCATGTCATCGCAGGGGAAAACAATCTTTCCAGATAGGGTGAATGTCTTTTCCTCTGCAAGAAAACACACGAGACACTCGCTGGGCAGAGGAAAGGAAAAACAAACATGCAGCTGGTCAAATATGATGATCGGTGTACGGTCTGGCTGTATCGCCACCGTACGATAGGGGGTCGATTTTTGATTGACGTTAAGTCAAGATAGCTTCGCTGTGACGGCAAAGGCTACTAGATTTGGGTGCATGTTTATTTTAGGCATTGGATAATGCACAGGAATACTGGCATGCAGGCAAAAATAATTTCTTCTGTTTACGTAGAGTACACAGAAACTTGTCGTTTATAATCATTAGACATGACCATGGATATGATTGTCTAACGTCAATCATATTCGTGCCCAAATCCCATGATGGGTAGATAACCGATAAAAGAAATTGGTCGCAACTGTAGCGAACCATGGGATTGGAGCGATATTCAATCATGAACCGTAGCAAGAATATCGGCTACAGCTGTGTCGACAATTACGCTGGCCAGCGAGAGTTTATCATTTATAATTGCTGACAAGCCGAGCCGACTGTCTGGCACGGTTCATGTAATATGAATGAAACAATTTGTTTGATGTGCATGCTTGCTGGGGTTTTACTTTCAGGTGAAAGTTATTTGTAAGAAAGCTTACACTGTTCGGATGCAGGTAAGTATAGTGGTTTATAGAGTGAGGGAAAAGTAGGTTGTTTTAAAGAAATGGCTGGTTCTTTAGGAAGGCTTTAAAGAACCGCCACATATTAATATCCCGGAGAAATATTTGAGTTCAAAACCGCTACTGATCTGTCGGTGTATTGTGATGAATATCCAGCGTCTGCATTGAAGGAACACCACAGGAGGTCAAATTAGAAGGGGATAATACAACAGATCAAGATCCGACCAACGCGAATGCAATATCAAGAATAACGAGTTGGTAATCATTTGGAAAGGCACCCAAAGCACTTGTTTGTCGAACCACGGTACTGCAGGATTATCGACCTCAGCACCGTTCAAGTCACCCAGTTCCAAAGCGCAGCGGATAAAAGACAACCGAAATCGAGACGCCGGTGAATACCGGATTTAAAAAAACGACGCAACACCAAGTCGAGGATAACAACGCTGAAGGAACATCAAATCAACACAACACGGATAGTAGAATCGAACGACCAATTGACTGGTGGGAACTCCAGGCGCGTTACGGTATTATTGTTTATTTGAATGATGCCTGTGAAACACCCTGATTCTTGAAATGATACTGTGCGGGGCATTGTCAGTGCGCCGGCACGGGCACAGGGCTCTACTCCGTCCCGACAAACTATTCACTTTTCACTCACCGATTGTTCCACCGCAGCAAACTGTTCACTAGAAAAACAAAACAAACTCCGCAACACACCGTCTACAAGAAGTAAGTAAAATGAAACACACTGTTTATTGGTTTATTGCTAATGAGTTCTTTTATTTGATGATTTTCTAGTCAGTGTACACTGTAATTTAGTTTTACTCACTATAAACAAACAGTTTTATAAACAATACTTATTTCAAACACTGTTGTTGGAACGGTTAGATTTGGGAACTCGAAACTTATTTTAAACACTTAAAGCTCACGACCGCGGAGGAAAAACGGGGGAGGAAAAGCGACTCCTTGTTGTACGCATCCCTGCAGCGCTACTGGGAGCGGGAGAAGACACAACGGGCGTGTCTGGTGGTTCAATTATGACTCAACTGAGGGTTGGAATCCGACTCTTGATCCAACCCCCAGTTCGATGGTGAATTGGCGGGAAAAGAGAAAATGTCTCTCCTTGGTGAGTAACTAGTAAGAGAATCTTGCTGGCTAAATTCCGGTGGTGTGTGTGTGATCGTGTAGATCACATTGTTTATCGATGCATTTCGGCAAAGGATAAACGAAACCTAAACAAGGGAAAGGGCACAAAGGGAGAAGCGACCTAGGGCATCGTTCCGTAATGAGGGTTCAGCTAAGTAAATACGCTGCAACTAATTAGGTGTTAATGGATTTGGAATACTTCATACAATTTGTATATCGTATCTTTGGTCGGTGGAAGAAACGAATTCCTTATTTGCGTTTGTTTATGCTACGGAATTCGAATTCGGTGGCAAAGCGCGAAGTTGGTGATTGTTTGTCGATTGAACAAACCGACGCGACGGCGGGTCGGTATACTGCAGCTGAATAAACAAGCTATCCGACGTTGCTTTTTATCATTTAGACAAAAGGGTCGGCTGGGTATGTAGGTAAAATTGATAAGCTGCATCGAATTATGAATTCTTGAGAATTCTTTTAGGGAATTTCGGAAATGCATTGGATGCATAAATGAAAGAAATCTTGTAGGGACTTTTAGGTTATGCATTAGATAACCTTTCGCTATGCAGGTGCTAATGCAATTGCATTGGTGGGAAACAATGGGGTTTGTAGCTTGAGGGCAGGAAGCTTTTGGAGGTAATTGGGAAGGTAAGTAGCGGCGTTTAGTGGGACTGCCACAATACCAAGTACTCACATCAAATAGTCTGAACGCATCCATCGTTTCAAGCCATCTAACGAAATTTCCCAAACAAATTAAATCATATAAACTCCTCACTCTCTAAAAAGTAATAAAAATAGTTTAAACCGATGTAGCTTCACTAACAAACTTACAAATACATTAATGGCAGCTAAACAAACTCTTTAATTGTCAAAACAAAAATAATGGTTGGAAAGGACCAGTTTCAAATATAACACTTTCAAAGAAGCCAATCATAACTACCTTATAAATAGCAGACACTGGTTTTTTGTCGTATTTTACCCATTACAACTTTTCTATAGACGCTGTAATTTGACTGAAACAGTTCGCAATACTTCTAAAAGGTGTAACGAAGCGACAGAATACATCTTTTTTTCCTCTGTGCATGTTTCAATTTAAGTTGCATTAAATTGAATAAATTCTCCGATTTTCGTGTTTCTATTTCCAAATCACAACAGCTAATTAAGTATTTAGATTCGACTCGGTTCGAAATTACCAAATTTGATGAGTGAAATCAATGCAAAGCTAATCACAGATTGACACCGTATGAGAGTATTCTAATTCACCCAAGAGATGCAGTCCGAACATCCTTTTGCACTTTGTGTTTAGTGCCTCGTGGCGAGTTTCCCAAACACAGTCTCCTATAATTTCGTTAAATATACGAGTGCGAATTAATGTACCCCGATATGGGTATTTCCTGTCCATTTCGCATGCTGTCGGCATACAGGAATCCCATCGTTTAGTACTAACTCGTAGGTAATTGCAATCGCTAATAGCTAGTTCGAACAAATCCAATTTACGCAATATTGGGAATACACAACACCGCTGCAGCTTTTAGACAACATCCGAGTTTGAATTAGACGTCTTGTGTTAATTTGCGATTTATATTCAACTATACACAATTCCTCTAAATCTAAGCTCATCTTTATTAGCAATGTGACGTGTTAGCGTTTGATTTTATGTTATAATTTCTTTTTTATTCATATTATTTTATTCTTAATTAACGTACAACATTTTCTAATTTTGAATTTTGAAACTGGTGTGGATAGATATTCTAGAAATGTTCTAAAAAATGTGGAGGTATAACACTATAACCATATATATATATCATCAACATTTTGCAATATTTTCTTAATATTGTATTATTTTAGTCGGCTTTCCTTTTTTTGATAAATAAATGTTTAAAAAAATTCTATATTATCAACGTTTTTGAAGTAATAATATTTTATTTATAATTTCTTGGGTGCGACCCCATTGTTGCAATTTTTTGACATCTCCCCTTTGGTCGGGCTGCCGCACCTCCAGAACCGGATTCTTTTATGGAGTAAGGGCCTTATTGTCTTGTCCAGTACAGTTCGACTGTGGGGAGGAAGTATGTTGCACCGGCGTACGGCGCTGATTCACTTCCTTCCTCCATCGATCGAAAGTTTCACTGTCACGACAAGAGACAAGCACAAACGAAACTCCACAACGCAACGTCCACCATAGGAGAAAAGTAAATGAAACGCACAGGTTTGGTTTATTGTAGAAATGCTATTTTATTTAACTTATTTGTGTTCATGTTTTGTTTTTAATTAATGCGAATTATAAAACAAATTAACATTAAGTGTACACTTGAACTTTGGGATTCTAACTATTACACTGAACTTTTTTGCTTTCTTATTTATATGTTTTTTTTATTATCTTATAAAAGAAGCGAATGGAATAGAGCAGATCGACGCACACATTTCGCGTTGAATGAAAATTTATTTTCTGTTGAGCACTTAGCAGTTTTGTTGATATATCTTCTTTAATTCGCGACATTTGCACTAATAAAACGACTAAAGGTTTAAGCTCTGAACGCAACCCGACTACGACTCTTGGATTAATACGTCTTGATACGCGTTATGTTCGCGTCCCCGTGCGCGCCGCGGAGCGGAAGTGGCCACGACCGGCGCGGTCGGGTGATGTAAAACGACTCAGCGCTATTAAAACGCTATCAATAGAATTTCGACCAGTCAAACCGGCTCTCTCAAATTAAGGTACATATGTATGTGTGAGCGTTGGTTCACTCATGGACGAAACCATGAGAACGAATCTAAAACAAAGAAAGGGCATAATGTGCATCCATTCGATGTGAGTTCGGCTAAGCAAACAAGCCGAATCTCATTGTATGCTAATTGGGTCTTTGTTTGCTCATGCCTCAAAGTCATGAGGAACGGATCCAGGAAAATTAAAAGACAAAGAGACCGTTTAGATCGTTGTCTAGGATGTGCATCGCGGCTAAATAAATAGACGACGATGCATCGAAGAAATGGTTTAAAAGAAAAGGTGGGACGAGGGCATCATAAAAGTCTTAGCTGAGTGATTCCCTTGTGTAAATAGCCGAATAGCCATTAGAAGGAGGTGCTAATGGATTACAATACTTTATACAGTGACAATTGTATATCGTATCTCGGGTCAGTGGCCGAAACGAATCCCTTGCTTGCATTTCTATATGCAGGGAAATTCGTTTGTGTTTGCATTGTTTATGCTTTGAATTCAATCCGGCGGTTATGCGCGAAGTCGATGATTGTTTGGAGATTCAAACAAAGGAGCATTTCTGGGCAATGTACTTGCAGCTGTATCGATAGTTGCAAGTTATTGCGAAGCAATTCAGATGGTTACACAAAGACGGTTTGTATAACATCTATGCCAATTGTATATGGCATCTAAAGCGACTCAAGTGTCGAACTGTAGTGTGAGTGTTTACACTAAACGAGAATTCGGTTCTTGGTCGCTAATGCAGAGATGCATTGATGCCTGCATGAATGCCCTTGTGGGAGAAATTCTTTACAGGAATTCCTAGGTAATGCGTATGTATGATTGGGATCTGTAATAAATTTGGATAGAATTCTTGTGGGGAATTTTTGGATTCGAATGAATGAATGGAGGTAAGAATTCTTTTCCAGAAGCTTTTAAATAAATAAATTTGATAAACTTGACGTGTGAAGCATTTACAGGTGATTAATGCCATTGCATTAGCAGAAAATTATGATGGCTGGGTTGTAGTTATGGGGGTTCTTCGGGTAAGTGTACAGTGAGGTTTGGTGGAACCGCCACACGACTTCCAAGGTCAAAATCAAAGATTGCACACAAGTATATATATAACAATTTAATCGGGGGTACTCAGTGTTGTGCCCCCGGATTTGGCTCGAAGTGCGGGGGGGGGGGGGTCGGTGCTGCGTCTTCAACTTACGTAGTGCTGACGTTCCGTGGATCCTATTGAAGAACAATATCTTCGCTTAGAACGATGTTGTATACAACTACGTTACACAATTCTCCACTCCCAAACGGTTGGATTTTATAAAAGCTGATTCTAAAAATTAACACTTCAGTTCTCTTAGTTTTGTTCTGTCGAATCTATAATTAATTTTACACTTGAATATTGTTTTACAAAATTAATACTTCAGTTTGGTTAGTTTTGTTCTATCGAATCGTTACTTAACTGGAATTTTTAAGTTTTACACGTGGATATTGTTTGAATTAAGAATAAATTCCATACTCGTTTTCTCCGCTTTTTTCTCACTCTTTTCGACTACTTTACTTTGTTACTACTTGACACCGACCGCTACAGACCGGACGGTTGTGTCGCCCCACAAAATGTTCTTATCATTCTGACAACAAGTTCTCTTTGCTCAGTCGCGCCCTTATACCGATTGCCCATTCCCTATCGCACACTCATGCCCAATTTTCGATTTCCCCGCCCACTAAGTGCGAATAAACTCTCATGAATTTACTCAACAGTCAATGAACCCAGGGAAAATGGAAAATTTCAAAGCAGAGCAGCTTGGTTAGGGTTGGATTTGGTTTCGCTTACAACGAAAAGTAAAACCAAAAGGCAGACTTTATGTCCTCGTTTACTGGCTTTGGTAATACTCGGAATGCAGAACCACGAAGTGTATTCCGAGAAGGTGGAAATTGAGAGGATTGAAGAGTATACTCATGCATACTTTTCACCGGATATTGACACCGTTCCCATGCGAATAGCTTATATTTTTTATATCAGAAAGGGGAACATTGGCTTGGGAAAATCCTTTGCATCGGAATCAGCAAAGGAATTTGTGGATGGACTAACAGCATCGTCTGCCAATGTTTTGCTGTGGTTAAACAGCATGATGTTATGATCGTTTCCTGTAGGAAACTGTTATGTAGGATTTAGGGAATCGGCTTTTTTAGATAAAAGGGCGCGAATCAGCTTATTGATTCAGTTGGGGGCGGGGCTTTAATTATGTAACAGCGTTTTCCGTACACCCTTACTATCCTGTTTTTATGGGACAGAGTGAATCTATCTACACAGGTTAAGGACCCGTTTAATAGCTACTTATTGAGGGTCATGTTCCTCTTCGAACAACTTTCCTCTTCCTTTCAGGGACGACAAACGTCGATACCACCAAATGATTTTTTATCGTTAGTAGTTTTATGGTGTGGGAGCGGTATTTTTTCGTTAAAAGTTTGCAATCTTCTCAATATCGGCTTCTTTACATAATAAATCAAAATAAAAACGAATGTGTCCGATGCTAAACATTCAATTCATTCCTCTACTGTCGATAATTGCACCGTTTGATGCTGACAATTGACCCGCTAGGACAACGTCAGTCCGCACGCATCCAAACCGATTCACCACAAACTCCGAGAGGTTGATTGGGAAGTTTTGAAGCATCCATGTTACAGTTAAAACTTAGCAATAAATGATCACAATTTCCTTTGTGACAGGAAATTAGTGTCAAAAGAAGATTATGAAAACCACTTAGTCGAGGTAATACATCATGAAGTTTCATGATTGGCCTGATCGGCCAATTCGAATCGTGTCAAATAAAGTTTTGATATAAACATAAAAATACTGCTTTTCTTCTTTCCAAACCTAAAATTTGTTTACGAGGGTTGCCTCTTATGTTTCGGGATTTGGCAACCCTAGTGTTGCAATCCGGCAATTGACAGCTCTGTCGTAAAATTGGACATTTTTGAGGTTATACGCACTCAGAACGTTTTGACATACGAGCGCTATTTGTGTTGTTTACAGTAACTTAAAAGATTCATCTCGGCCCAAAAATGAAATTAAATCGTCAACATTTTCGTGCGATTATTTTTTACAACTTTCGGCGTGGATTAACTCAGCAACAGTGCATGGATGAACTTAATTCAATTTTTGGCGATGAAGCTCCATCAAGGACCAGTGTTTATCGATGGTATGGTGAATTCAATCGTGGTCGTAGTTCACTCCAAGATGAATTTCGTGAAGGTCGTCCAAAATCAGTTGTTGTTCCGAAAACCATTGATGCTCTGCGCGAACTGATATTGGAAGATCGTCATGTGACCTATCGTGAGATTGAGACAACCTTAGGCGTTAGTGGGACCAGCATACATTCAATATTGCATAAACATTTGACCGTCAAAAAAATTTGTTCGCGTTGGATCCCACACAATTTGTCAATCGCCCAAAAAAAGGCCCGTGTCAATTGGTCGAAAGAAATGCTCAAAAAATACGGTCGCGGTGCTTCGAAACACGTCTATGACATCGTGACAGGTGATGAATCGTGGATTTACGCGTATGAGCCCGAAAGTAAACAGCAGTCGACTGTCTGGGTGTTTCAAGATGAGCCAAATCCAACAAAAGTTGTTCGCGCACGGAGCACTTCCAAGCAAATGGTCGCCTGTTTTTTTCGGAAAAACTGGACATGTCGCAACCGTACCACTAGAACAACGCAGAACAGTCAATTCTGAGTGGTACACAACCATTTGTTTGCCAGTTGTCTTCCAAGAAATCAGGAAAACCATCCGCGGAAGACGGATCACTCTTCACCACGACAATGCGAGCTCTCACACATCGGCTGCGACAACTGCATTTTTGAGCACCCAAAACATCGATTTGATGTGTCATCCGCCGTATAGTCCTGACTTGGCACCGAATGACTTCTTTTTATTCCCGTACGTAAAAAACAAACTGAGAGGTCAACGTTTTTCGACACCTGAAGAAGCGGTTGCTGCATTCAGAATACATGTGTTGGAGATACCTCAATCGGAGTGGCAAAATTGCTTCGACAATTGGTTCAAACGCATGCAAAAGTGTATAGATTTTCATGGGGAATATTTTGAAAAACAATAAAGTGATTTTCGATGATCAATATTTGTTTTTGTTCTCTAATCCCGAAATATAAAAGGAAACCCTCATATATGATTTTAATTATTTTTAATATTAAACGCCTTTAATATAGCAAAGGCGCACAGTACATTACACATGGGCGAAATTTTCACGCCGATGTAATTAATCACGAGTGGATCTCAAAAACTTGGTCCTAGGGTTAAATTCCAGAAAAAAACTTGCAAAAGTATGTGCTTCTTCTTTCGAGTTTGTGTATCTGAAGTTTTTACAAATACTCTAACCATTTTCCAGATGAATCTTATAATCTTTAGTCACACATTAGTTGTAAAATCTCGAGCTATTTCTTTCATCCGAGGCAAGCATTTATACCTTGGAAACGATTGCGCCATTAGGTAACCCGCTGCTTGATATCGGGTACGCAATCACTTACGAAAAACCAACCTAAACGACCTCGCCAAATGTAGAGACACGAGGCTGCTAATTAGAACGGTTTGTGAGATTTTTTGGCATCTTTTCCGTGGTTAGAGGTCCGTGTCAATGTTTTCACGAATTCATATGTACAATATTCAATTCTGAATATGCCCTGCGCTATGTTTTTCAACTCATTCTCGGAGAACGGGACTGCAAGAAACCAACTGGCCCGGATGTAATACTAGCAATAGTCCTTAAAAACTGTTCTTCACAACGGTTGCCAGTTCTTAGAAAACTCGTTCAATTGTCTTATGCAGAAAACCTTTTTTACCAGTTCAATAATCGTTGAAATCAATTCAAAGAAGGCGAAAATGTATTTCACACAAAACCACCGCTTGATAACATCCAAGGCGATAGAAATGCTCATCAATGCTGAGTTGATTAAATGCTTGGAATGAAACGGATTTCTAAATGATGGCCAATATGGATTCCATAGCAGGCGGTCCACGGGAGACTTTTTGACCTTTGTAACTGACATCTACACATCTGAATTTGAAAAACATGTTGTATCAAGGGCGGTCTCATTGGATATTTCGAAGCCTTTTTATAGCGTCTTGCACGTGGCGTTGCTAAACAAGCTTCGTTCAAACGGACTTTCCCAACAACTTTGCGACTGGACTAGGAACTTTCTCGAAAATTGACCGATTCGGGTTATAGGTGGCCTTGTGGGGCTTTTCAGGGCCCGAAGAGCCATGCATCGCTCGATCCCCACTATTCCAGGCGAACGACTTACCTCTCGGTCGAACTTCAGCAAGGTTGCGTAACCTTGCTACGGCATTTACCCCCAGCCAAATCGCTGGAATTAATACGGTTACCAATCGGATAACTGTTTTGAATTTCTGTTAGGCAGCTTACCTATTCTGTAGGGGTTTTCCTTCCAAACCCCTTTTCTCCAGCACCACCCCTGAAAACATTAAATCCACGGCAAAGCTTATCACCTTGCCGTGGCATCGAAAACTCACCCTCGGCCAGACATAATTTCCTAAAAACATTAAGCCCACGGCAAAGCTTATCACCTTGCCGTGGCATCGAAAATTCACCCCCGAGACGTACATCATTCCCTAAGAAACATTAAGCCCACGGCAAAGCTTATCACCTTACCGTGGCATCGAAAATTCACCCCCGAGGCGTACATCATTTCCTAAAAAAAAAGCATAAGTCCACGGCAAAATCGTCACATTGCCATGGCATCTGAAATCCTATCTTTAGGCATACGTTCTGCCAGGGCAGCTTGTTTCCATAGCCTTATGCTATGGAAACAACATCAACAAAGAGTTCCTTGTTGACTCGTTTATTTGTTTGCCCATGGCACTTCTCGCATGCGGCCTTTTGGTCCCATTGATTTGCTATCGCCGGCAAGGTTTCTGCTGACGCAAACCAAACATGTCCCCGATTACCAGCAATCGCTGGCTTCCAATTATCGGTCCCCACGTGCAGAGACCGCAATCAAGCAGCGATCAAGATGCAGCCAGAAAATGTTTACTTTCAACATCTGGCAATGGCTGCACCCTATGTTCGTTGCAATGTTTAATCATCGGCAACCGAAATGATGATTTATGGCCTCCCATTAGGATGACCAAATCAACGGTTTGGGTCTTTCACACCCCAGATGCTAGTATTTACATTCTTGGAAAATGCACTAGCGATGTTGCCCTCCATCCACGGTCGCCGAACGATCGTATGCATGGCATACGCACACATGCGTAATGTATGCCTATTCCGTCCGGTCCAATCACGATTAACTACTTCAAGTTAATCGTGTAACTCCGCCTCCTTTCCAGTTTCTTTCGAGGTTCCTTGCCTTTTGATGACTTCCTATGGAGTGAGTCAGATTTCATTACCCGTGGTGTGCGCTCATACCTTAATCAATTCAATGCCGTGTTGTCTGGAGGATACGTTGGAATGTCGAGCATTTAATAAGAATTAATTTAATCAATTCAATACCGTGTTGTCCGTGTAAACTATGTTAATGTTTATTGGAACTGTACATAAGCAAATTTGAAACGCAGTGGTTACTTTAATTTAATCAAATCAATATCGTGTTGTCTGTGTAAACTATCTTAATGTTTATTGGAACTGTACACAAGCAAATTTGAAACACAGTGGTTACTTTAATTCAATCAAATCAATACCGTGTTGTCTGTGTAAACTATCTTAATGTTTATTGGAACTGTACACAAGCAAATTTGAAACACAGTGGTTACTTTAATTTAATCAAATCCATACCGTGTTGTCTGTGTAAACTATTTTAACGTTTAATTGAACTGGATATAAGCAAACTTGAAGCACGGTGCTTACCTGAATTTAACCGAATGAACACTGTGTCTACTTTATAAGCCATGTTATATATAATAAAACTGAGAAAAATAAATGACGTGTTTTGCTAACTGGGAAGTGATTTTCGAGACACCCTTCAGGCGAAATTCAGTGGAATGTTTAGTGGACCCGTACCCGTGTTGGCGCAACAACTAACCTACTACCACAGCCTGTCTTCGAATCTATATTCTATTAAATCCGGTTAGTCTCATTCGTATTATCGATTTGTTAGAATCAACGGTAACAAAATGTTCAGTATTTCGGATGATAGTACACTTATTTCCTCATTTTCGAATGATCAGCCGATTAATGCATCTGTGGCGGTTCTTTACAGTTTTCCCAAGGAACCAGCCATTTCTTTAAATCTACCTGTTTTGCCCTCACTCCACAAGACACTGTACCTACCTGCAATTTTGGGCAGCGTAAGCTCTCAGCAGCATTTTTCATACCTGAAAGTAAAAGCCCAGCAGGCATACACATCAAACAAATTATTGCATTCATATTACATGAACCGTGCCAGACAATCGGCTCGTCTTGCCAGCACTTATAAAAGATAAATACTCGCTGGCCAGCGTAATTGTTGACATAGCTGTAGCCGGTATCCTTGCTACGGTTCATGAGTGAAAATTGTCCCAATCCCAAGGTTCGTTACAGTTGCCACCAATTTCCTTTATCGGTTATCTACCGATAATGGGATTTGGGCACGAATATGATTGACGTTAGACAATCATACCCATGATCATGTCTAATGATTCGTTGTCTAAACAACGACCAGCCACTATTCCCACGCTGGCCTTTCTAAACGAAATGTTTCTGTGTACTCTACGTAAACAAAAGAAATTATTTTTGCCTGCATGCCAGTAATTCCTGTGCATTATCCAATGCCTATAATAAACATTCACCCAAATCTAGTAGCCTCTGCCGTCGCAGCAAAATTCGGTTGACTTATCGCCAACCCAAATCGATCCCCTATCGTACGATGGGAATACACCCAGCCGTACAGCGATCATCATATTTGACCAGCTGCATGTTTGTTTTTCCTTTCCTGTGCCCAGCGCGTGTTTGTGTCCTTCTTGAAAAGGAAAGATTGTTTTTCCCCTGCGATGACATGCGTGGAAACTCACCGCAATCACCGAGAGGCTGGGTCAACGTCGCCCAGCTCGGGCAGTCAGATTTTAACAGCCAGAGGGTGCGTACCTTCGTTTACAAATCCCCGCGGAGAGTCGCCGAGAGTTCCTCTTTATTAGATCATTTCTGTTCGTGTGCGTCTTTTCGCCATGCCGTGTTTAACCAGCGTAAAAGTAATATAATTTAATTAGTTCCCTTAAACAAGTGTATCCCACTAACGTTGATCCCCATTGACCCGTGCCTTAAAACTATAAGACGTATTAGACTTAAGTGCAAAACCGGATAAATAATTAAATAAAGGAAAGTTAAATCGTTAAAACAAAGCTCCTGCGTTTTATTTTGCTCCTGTGGTGTACAATTGGATGAACCTTGAGGAAGAACAGTGTGCGTCGCAACAAGTCAGGACCTTTCTTAGTGAACAATCAGTGGTGTTTTGCTGTGTTCACGTTCGCAAGGAAAAATGGATCTATGGGTGTATTTTTGTGTTCGTTCCGTAGTTTTTCTTTAGTCTTAGTGTTGGTTACGTGCCGGCAAATGTCCTGGTTCACTAAGACCTACGCATTCAATTATTGTGAGACTCCGGTGCAACAACCAAGCAAGGCATGGGCGTTGAACATCGAACGTAATTCTTCTCTTTAATTTTATTTTTTTAATTGTCTTAATTACACGGAAAAAACAAAACGTAACAAATTCACTCTTATTTAAGTCTAGTTCAAACAGTATTCATTCTTTATTTTAATCAGGTTCACACGGTATCCATTCTTTATTTTGATCAAGTGCACACAGTATCTATTATTTTATCTTAATCCAGTTCACACAGTATACATTCTTAACTTTAATCAAGTGCACACGATAATCCTTATTTTATTTAGTTTACATCTAGTCCACACGTAGTTCTTACCTAGTTAGTTTAATTCGAGTGCACGCAGTATTCATTCTTTACTTTAATCAAATTCACACAATGTTTATTCTTAACTTTAATCAAGTGCACACGATAATCCTTATTTTATTTAGTTTACACCAAGCTCAAACGACGATGCACATCCACCGACCGCGATTTTAAGACTCAATTTATTTAACGTGGAGGCCCGACTTGCCTCCACGGAATCCTGAACGCGACTGCTATTGCCACCGAAGCGACACAATTACCAAAAATTCCATTCATCGCCTTAGTGACCATATAAGGAATCTTCCTCGCATTTGGTCCAGCAAGAATGGCGTGAAACACACACACGATAATCATCTCTGCAGCTCATGGCGTGTGTGTGTCCACAAGCATGCGGACCGTGTATCGATCCATTTCTACAAGGGGAACATTAGCTGGCACGGTAGCAGCTGGTGCAAATATCTCGACATAGGGGTTGAAGTGTTTGCACGATTAGCGACTGCGTAAAGTATTTATGCTGATCGTGCACATGTTGGCGGCATCTCCACGTAGTCGAATTCTCGATGGTAATTTTCCATTTTGAGAACTCGAGTTGCTTGGGCCGTCGGCCGTATGCCCCCATGTATTTGTGGGTCGGATGACCGGTCGATGTGGCATATATGAAAAAAGGAAAAGATAAAACATTTCCTGCATGTGTGCGGCTGACGCGCAAAGGTATATCCTTTGGATATTGTTCGTACAATGTTGGTTGCTGCATGGTGCAACCAAATTGCTCTTACGTGTGGAAGATGCCTGTTATATGATGGAAATCGATCCGAGGCATGTTCAATGGATTGGTTCAGTTAATGTTGGTTGCATGCTGATGCAACCAAATTGCTCATAAGACACATGCCTGTTTGGTGCTGATGGATTTGGCATCAGCAAATATTGTGATCTTACAGCATTTAAAGGCTTTATGGTACAATCATATACAGGTAAGTACTTGCTTTCAAGGTTTTTGTATGCCCTAGGCGGGAGTTTTTACATGGTTAGTGGGAAGATGCTTGCTGGCGTTCAAGGGAAGCGCAACAGAGTGTCAGTTCCACAGCTGATAATGAATGGACAGGTCCTTGAATCTAAGAAAAACATGCATTTGCTCGGGGTCACAGTCGGTGGGAATGTATCGTGGCTTGAACACATTTCGAACATTGCCTCAAAAAATTGAGATCTTTTTAGAGCCAAAAAATGGCCCCAACTTCTTCTCCAGTATAAATCTCAAATTACTGAAAACTGTGGAGCTCCCTCCCGGATCGATTGTTTTCTGCGCCTTACAATATCCAACTGGTCAAGAAGAACTGCAAAAGTTATTTAATGACATGCCGAGTCGCTGCCTCGGCGGTATAGGTGCCAGACTTTGAAGGCGACCCTTTTGTTGTAGAGTGATTTTCTAATGGAGTTGATATTACACTGATTCCAGGGATATTTCTAGCGGCTCAATTCAAGTGGTTCTAGACAGTGTCAAATCTGCCTCCCATAGAATTAATGTTCCCATTCATTATAGCTACCACCAAGTTCTTCGAGCTTTAATTTCAAACAACAGGGTGCGCTTAACTCGTTGAATACTAATACTCTCCATTAGTCTAACCGATGTGTCGAAAAAACAGTGCTAGTTCTTGAGGTCAACGACGACCTATAAAAGGTACTGTCAATGAACAGCATTTGCATCGTCGCCTTGGTTACTTTCAGTTTTGTGCCATATAATTAATTCCATCATTAATCATTTGAAACAGCAAAAAATATGGTCATATGTATAGGATTTATTAAGAGCTCCAAGAAGTACTTCTCTCTATCCAACCTAAAAAAGTACACCTTCTAACACAAGTAAATTCGTCTTAAACGAGTCGATTTCCATACTTGGTCATGCCCTGGACTCTTTTGATAGGATGCAAACGCCAGCAACTTATTGGATACTGTGGCGTTTCCACTAACGCCACTGCTTGCCTTTTCCAGGTACGACACAAAGACTACCTCAAACACATAAACCCTGAGAAACATTTACTCGCCTTGCAGTTATTTGCTTAAAATGTCTCCAAGCCACCTAAGCCATATGTTCGCTAATTCAATAGCATTAGTACCAAGAGACATTTTCCCCAAGGGCGTGATTGCATGAAACGCATCGTGTGCCTAAAAAGCAATTCGGTCGTAACACCAAACAACCGATATAAACTCAAATCATATCGGCGCCCATATCCCTTGTCGAATCCTACAGCACACAAGCAGGAGATATTCCTGCTTTACTTCTTTGCTGCGACCATATCGGTCGCCGAACCAATCTACAAGCAAATGCATTGGCACCCATAAACATGCCCCTGAAATTCAATTCGGTGACGACATTACTTAACCGACATAAATCCTCGAACTTGTCCATGCACACAAGAAGAAAGTATTTTTCCGACACACGTGCATGGCAAGTCATATCAGCAGACCCATCGATCGATCGTGCAATCTGCAATTACATTTCCTTTTATGGAATTCTAAAATCCACGGTTCGCATGCTCATGGACGCACAGGATGAGCGTGCGAGGTAACCGCACCTGTGTGCGTGCACATCTTCACCATGGAAGAGCATCCCCTACTGGTCATCGAAACGATGGAATTCGGTATTCTGTCGTTTCGAAAGAATTAATCAGTCCTTCAACAGATTCCGTGGAGGCAAGTCGCGCCCTCCAACTAAAACGTAATACAGTCGAGATTTGCATTCCATCGCGTACGATCGGTACACAGCTGCCTGGAGGATATATAGTATTAGTTTCGCTCCGCAAGGAGTGCAATGTACGAATGTAAAATTAACAGTGGGCATGTAAATATCAAAAATGAGTCTGAACCTAGATCGTTAAACTTCCTACTGCTAACCACTAGTGAACTAAGCTGATTTTTTGTTTTTTTACTTACCGTTGAATGGTGTTAGAGTTTACGTTAATAAAAAAAAGCGAATCGAATGACTTTGACGTTCCATTTTGCATTAATAAACGCCGTGGCACTTGTCGCCGGACGACCGATAGACAGGGTCGGAGCTCCGCTCAATCAACTATAGGAAGAGTAGTGAACCTGTGTCCTTGTGGCACAAGACTAGATTACCTTTAAAGACAGTGCAAATCGATGAAAAGGACTACAACACTCACTCGCAAGTGGTCCAATTCTATTACTAAAACATATGTTCAGCTTTTTTCTAGAGGTATTATCTCAGTAATTGCCTAACTGAACTTGGTAAATTTCAGAATACAGAGAGCCACAGTAAAACGATCTTCAGGCGAATAGCAGAAATGTTTAGTTGTCCGTCTGATCATGGGTTTCCTCGTCATTATAATATCCAGGCTTTTAAAAACAATGTATTTCAACATAATTCCTTTCCTTTGTTCTCAACTCGTACTGTGTCCTGATAAGAATTCCTCGAAATTCCTTTTATCCGGATATTTCGGGATAAACAAATGCTGGTGTTTACGGAATTTCCAAGCTACTTTTCTGTGTTTATCAAACTGGTACGAGGGTTGCCTTTTATATTTCGGGATTAGAGAACAAAAACAAATATTGATCATCGAAAATCACTTTATTGTTTTTCAAAATATTCCCCATGAAGATCTATACACTTTTGCATGCGTTTGAACCAATTGTCGAAGCACTTTTGCCACTCTGATTGAGGTATCTCCAACACATGCATTCTGAATCTGCAGGTGTCGAAAAACGTTGACCTCTCAGTTTGTTTTTTACGTATGGGAATAAAACGAAGTCATTCGGTGCCAAGTCAGGACTATACGGCGGATGACCCATCAAATCGATGTTTTGGGTGCTCAAAAATGCAGTTGTCGCAGCCGATGTGTGAGAGCTCGCATTGTCGTGGTGAAGAGTGATCCGTCTTCGGCGGTTGGTTTTCCTGATTTCTTGGAAGACAACTGGCAAACAAATGGTTGTGTACCACTCAGAATTGACTGTTCTGCGTTGTTCTAGTGGTACGGTTGCAACATGTCCAGTTTTTCCGAAAAAACAGGCGACCATTTGCTTGGAAGTGTTTCGTGCGCGAACAGCTTTTGTTGGATTTGGCTCATCTTGAAACATCCAGACAGTCGACCGCTGTTTACTTTCGGGGTCATACGCGTAAATCCACGATTCATCACCTGTCACGATGTCATAGACGTGTTTCGAAGCACCGCGACCGTATTTTTTGAGCATTTCTTTCGACCAAATGACACGAGTCTTTTTTTGGGCGATTGACAAATTGTGTGGGATCCAACGCGAACAAATTTTTTTGACAGTCAAATGTTTATGCAATATTGAATGTATGCTGGTCCCACTAACGCCTAAGGTTGTCTCAATCTCACGATAGGTCACATGACGATCTTCCAATATCAGTTCGCGCACATCATCAATGGTTTTCGGAACAACAACTGATTTTGGACGACCTTCACGAAATTCATCTTGGAGTGAACTACGACCACGATTGAATTCACCATACCATCGATAAACACTGGTCCTTGATGGAGCTTCATCGCCAAAAATTGAATTAAGTTCATCCATGCACTGTTGCTGAGTTAATCCACGCCGAAAGTTGTAAAAAATAATCGCACGAAAATGTTGACGATTTAATTCCATTTTTGGGCCGAGATGAATCTTTTAAGTTACTGTAAACAACACAAATAGCGCTCGTATGTCAAAACGTTCTGAGTGCGTATAACCTCAAAAATGTCCAACTTTACGACAGAGCTGTCAATTGCCGGATTGCAACACTAGGGTTGCCAAATCCCGAAACATAAGAGGCAATCCTCGTAGTTTGTTTGTTTTAATGTATTTCATTCTGGGCATTTCAGTCGCTAGTTTCGTAGTTATATTGGGGAAGATCTATTCGGTAGAATGTTAAAATGTTTAACCGGCTTGCGACTATTAAATATCTCAATTATGTCATGGTTATTCTGCCTGGCCATTGCCAGATTTGTTTGATGTTTGTACATGATGACATGCCTTATGCCTGGATTATAGCAATACAGCGGAATATATCGGGCTAGATGTATTTAGTAGATTACCCATAGGCCAATTGGTAACGACATAACACTTGCGACGACTTGTGTTCGAAAAACTGTATAAAAACCCAACTTGGCCTGTTATTCATTTTTGGAGTAGGTTTTCCTATTGACGGTTTCTAAAATATATTTTACTAAAAGCAAGATCAACAAGTTTTGACGGCAATATTAAATAGAAATACCGTTCCGTTCAGTCCTTTCTTTCCTTTTTTCTTGTTTTGTTTAGCCTTTCTATTTCATCTCACCCTTCTGTACTTTCATATCCGCACTGCATCTCTGAATACAATAAATGTATTAAATGTCCGTTTTGAATATATGCATTATAAAAACCCACTTTTAAAAATGTACTCCTACAAAACCACTGCAACGCACATATTGAACACCGTATTTTAGATTACGAACTTTTTCCTACTTATTGTTAACTTGATAGAAGTTTATACTGGTATGATTAGTTATAATTCTACGAGTATTCAAACATTAATATATTGTTTCCTTTGTCGTTTTCTGAATTCTGATAGAGTCCTTGAAGTTTTAAGCGTATAGTTTGTTATTGAAGTTATACGTGGCATTGTATAGGAATGCTCCATATCTAACGAAACTCGTTAGCGTCTTCATTAAAGTTTTCCGTATTTTATTACTTTGAGTACAAAGAACACACCTGAAAGTTCAGAAAGTCACCGAAGGAAGAATCTTCAAATTTCCGACAGAAAACATCGATCGTCCATTAGACAGTTTCAGTTTCTGGAGCAGAAGACCATTATCCAAGTTGGATAATGAGTCTATAAAACAGAAAATTATAATCCTTTTATATTGTGAACGTGGCGTTTCGTTCCTTCAACATCACCCGGAAGTTATTCATCAAACTTTCCAGTTCTTGGGTTTGGAATAAGCATCCCAATGAAAAGACTGAATTGACGTTCTGATGGCTTGCCGAATAATTTCATATTTACCAGAATAATACAAGGTCTTCCACCCCATTATAAGACAGCGTGTAATAGAATAAACTTGCGATACTTCTACCCCTCAACGTGATGGGAAAACTTATTGAACGGAAAACAAGTAATATTATTTTCGTTGGTGAGGGAGTTTAAACTGTGGTTTGGTGCGAGGTAATGTAGATGACACAGATGTCTTCAAATCACGTATTCATCATCTACCTACGTCTTGCGATACTGAGTATTGGTTTCTATTTTTATGTTATTCTATTATAAATTTTGCAGCTTAGAGTTAGAGGTTACATCCGCTGGTTTGTTATTCAAGAACATGAAAAACATTTGGCATAATAAACCTATTATTAAAGTGTTTTATTTATTTAAAAAAATTTCGTAATCATAACAATGTAAATTACTTATATAAAACTATAGGTTTCGCCGCTCGTTCAACTGTATGGGGCACACAACACAATCCTATTATTGTCATATATTTTTACGTAGTAATTGCTACTCGTTATGTCATTAATATACTACTGTTGAGATAGAATAATAAAACACAACACTGAGGTGCAACAACCACCACTTCCTTTTTCGTTTTTTTTTCTAAAATATCTTTATTTTTATAATTAATAGTATAATTACTCGTGGTATAATAAGTTTCGGTGCACTGGCCGATAATTATTTTGATAGAGGAGCCGTAATATAATTCTTAAATATTCTTAAATGTTTAACTTCTAACACATCACAATGCAATCTTTTAGATGTTACTTATTAAAAAACAATATTCGTTGTAACTGGCTGCCGCGTTTTGTTTTTCACGCTCTACTTTCAATAATATAGCTTGCCACTTGGCCTTTAATTGCCTTTTAACACAAATGGGCTAGTTGTAAGTATGTTCTGAGGCCCTACTCACACTTGTGAGATGAGATATCCAGGATGGCAACCTTGCTTCCATCGAATCAACGGTGTATCTCTCTTTGGTAATGTTCTCTATCTGATTTCCCACGCATCTACCGCTACAAAACCCGTGTACCTGTCATTTATAAGATCACCTATTTCCATACGTTTCTAAAGGTGAAGATTAATTGGGGACTCCATAATATCAGATAATGTTGCACGGTTCGCTTCCTTGCTTCTCGATTAAACGAGGAAGAGAAGCTAACGGTGGATTCTGAATGGATGGTTGTTGTGTGTTGAGTCCTGGTCCTTCGAATTTGGGTTGGTCCTGGGGTCATCCGAGCCTTGTAAATACATCGACTTGGACGGTTTTAATTCTGTTGTTTGGAGGCTGGTGTGCTGTTAATTGTTTACCAGGAGCTTCCATCCAAGAGGCAGTTGCGTTAGAGCAGCCTTTTGGATTCCCCCGTAATTCTTCGGGCAGTTCCGAGCCAGGTGACCAATTTTGTTCCCTGCTGTCGTTGGGCATAAAACTGATATCGTAAGCGTTCTCTCGTCTTGCGTAACGTTAAGTACGGTCACTGAATGCTGTGTGATCTTTTTCACATGACGGTCATCAATGTTTCGTGGAATGTGATCAAAAGGATCAAAACACTATTTTGTTCTTTTTTAAATATTTATTAACTTTTGTTAATTTCGATTGAAACTACTACACATTGCGTAAACTACAATCTCATATTCGCTATTCTCGAGAGGGCACAACTGCTTCAGTTCTTCCTTCTTGAAGTGCCGATTCTTCACTCACCTCGCGCTACCAACTGACTATTTATGATCTACTTTTTCTTCTTCCTTGGAGTCTGGACATATCGCCCCTTATCGCAGATCCCTTTTGAGGTTTTTTTATCATCCATTAGCGTGTCTGGCAAATGGAAACAAGAGTTTATATTGCACTTTAAACGGGGTCAAATTCCCTCGGAAATGGGTGAGAATATGGATGGGAATTTGGGTCTATTTGTGCTTGTCATAAAACATCTGATTACAATGCGTATGCATTGTATATATTGAATAGGGAGAATGCCATTCTAAGAAGCAGACGTGCTAATGTTTAGTCATTTGGAAACTCGAGCGACAGACATAATTGGTAAAGGAACTTTACTCACGGAGTGCTACTTGTGCATGAGTAAAGGGGGAGTTTTTTATTTATACAGGATGTCCCAAAAAAACAAGTTTTTTAGGACAACTTTTTTTTTAAATTGGTAGAAAGATCTTGCGCATATATTTCATAATCTATGTCTAAAATTTCTGAAAAATACCCGGAACATATTCTCTGTTATCGCTATCATTTCTGTTCGGATATTTGCTTCTAATTGATCCAGTGATGCAAAGTCCAGTGCTGTATAACTTGGGTTTTGAGCAGCCCCATAGAATTAAGGCAATTGGTGTCAATTATGTATACATATATACATATATCGGTTTATGCCATTTGGTCATGTCATCTAATTTCCGTGGAAAATGTTTATGAATAACTCGTAAAGATAGGAGTGCGAGATTTTGCTTAACCCTTCTGGAAGCATCTGTTGCGATCAAAACTAACAAAATCATGTAAAGCTAGGGTGAAAAAGTCCATCACTCTGAATTTCTATGCGACATTTCTTGATCATTTAAATCGCCCCTTTATAGTTCGTCCATTTCCGGACCAGACTCTTTAAAATTCTTTACCCATGTTTTGATAAGTTGATTATCTAGTGCTTCTCTCATGTGAAGAATTTGGCACATATAACTCTGCTCCAGAACTATCGCCGGTTCTTGGCAGACTCTTCCGCTTATCTTATGATCGAAGAACCTTTACTGCCTGCTGGAAAGTCGCTCGAGTTCAGCCAATCCCAAAGAGGGGAAAAAGATGTCTCCCATAAAATTACTCCCCGATACCATTACTGTCTATGTTATCTAAGGTAATGGAAATGGTCGTCAATGCCGAGTTAATTAAGTATTTGGGGTGCAACGGACTTCTGAATGATCGTCAATACGGATTCCCTGGCAAACGGTCTATGGGGTATGATGTATAGTGCCGTCGTTGGCTCGGGTTCTACTCCTATCCCATGCTGTCGATTGCCGGTATTGTCACCAAACTTGCATGCGCTATCTGTTGCCTCTGTGAGTCTTCCCAATAATCAATAACCAAAACACCGACGGTTCGTTTTTTTTTCTTTATTAGTATAAATTAGCAAACTCAAAATACAACCACACTAAAAACATCGCTTCTTCTAGCTTTACAAAACAAAATGACTCTACTGTTCAAATATGTTCGATAATTAAAAGGATTTAACATGAATTAAACTTTAATCACTTGTGGGAACGGTTTTTGTAATTCAAATGTTCTATTGAAATAAAAATGATTTAACATGAATTAAACTTTAATCACTTGTGGGAACGGTTTTTGTAATTCAAATGTTCTATTGACATAAAAATGATTTAACATGAATTAAACTTTAATCACTTGTGGGCACAGTTTTTGTATATGATTTATTTCAAAAGAGCGTTTGTACACCGACAGAGTTGCGTTCAGACTAACCTCCAAACCATTCGTGCTATAACATTGCACGAACGAATGATCTTCCCCACCATCCCCGATCCACACGACACACCGACAACGAGCCTCGATGAACCATCGACACAAGGCACGCACACACATTCCATCACCACGGTTGCCCATGCTGGGCATACACCAGCACGATAAGCGGACACAAAGATACGACTCTGGGGCGCGAGCAACCCCTGCAGCTGTGGCAATTCATCGTACGATGGCGTTTATTTAATCCACTGCGCACAGCACTTTCGGTTACCAGTACCCGTTCGCAGACGGTCGATACAACGGAAAACTATTTCGCAACCGAAACGGTTGCAATTGAACGCTATGTGGCATTAGGGGGGCATTGGATGTTTATTCTTTACATCAACACACACAGCATTTATGCTGATCGTGCACATCTTGGCAGCATCTCCAAGCTGTCGAATTCTCGATGGTAATTTTCTATTTAGGAGAACTCGATTTCCTTGGGCGGTCAGCCGTATGCCTTAATGTATTTGTCGGTCGGATGACCGACCGATGTGGGCATGTATAAAAAAGGGAAAGATGGAACATCTCCTGCATGTGTGCGGTTGACGCGTAAGGGTATATCTGATTGATATGGCAGGGGCAATGTTGGTTGCTTGATGGTGCAACCCAATTGCTCCTACTTGTGGAAGTTACTTGCTATTGCTGATGGAATTCGATCGCAGACATGTGTAATGAATTGGTTCGGTTCATGTTGGTTTCTGGTGATGCAACCAAATTGTTTATGAGGAACATGTCTGTTTGGTGCTGATGGATTTTGCATCAGCGAATATCGTGAATTTACAGGATTTCAGGTATTTATAGTACAATTATGTAAAGGTAAGTACATGCTTTTATGTGTTTTGGTGCTCTAGAGAGCGGTTACCTGGATGGTTAATGGGTAGGTAAGCAGTGGCGTTCAAAGGAACCGCCACAGGTCCACAGGAGACTGTAGCGTCCTACGAACGCACAATTCCGCCCAGGTAAGGTTCCAAACCTTCAAGGAACTGACTTACCTTATCCAGTACACTTGCCCACAGACACGTGTCCCCAAAGCTCATTAATCAGGCCTGTAACAAGGGCATAAGAAGCTGAAACAATGTTGAAACCGACATCAAAAAACAAGGAACTTAACGTTCAAAAACTTTCAGCATCGAGTCAACGCATCCATTCATAGTATGCAAAACAATTCCAGATTACAGGCCATAAATCTTCCATCCAAAGCATCTGCACGATGTACCAGGAATTGCATTTTCGGTAAATAAATAACAACGGATGCATACGCCGGCAGCTAAACGCAAGAAAGCATATCGCCTAGCCGCGGCCAAAATTGTAAACAACCGAAATTATCGCAACAAGATAATTCGGAAGATTTACAAATCCAACGCCAACAAAGGAAATACTCCGGTCCCACGATTCCTTTGTAAAAATTTCACACCCATTAGAAGGATCTAATGGATTTCGGTTGTGTTTACAAAAGGCAAACAACCACGGGCTGTACGCCCGAAAAATCATCTCGGCCTTCGCGCCAGATGTTCTGTGCAAACAGAAGGCCGTGAAAAAGGAAATGCTATCACCAATGAAGAATGTATGCAGGATGACCTTCCCTTTCTCAAAAAAAAAAAAAAAACTATGAAATATCCCCGGGGATACGATAACATGCTGCTAACAGGAATCCGGAAATTCTGTTAGCAGGGGAACTAAGAAAATGTTTGGATAGAGTTAGAGATACAATCCGTATCAGAGAGATTTTGACCGTGAAGGAGGAGACAACGGAAAAACGTCGAGGAGTTAGATTACAGTATCCGATTGATAGTGGAATAGGATCCAAGTGTGTAACGTGTGTGTCGTGCGTGTATTTCGCTACTCTCTTTAATAGAATATTGTACGGGACCTTAACGAAGTAAGAAACATTACAGGAATATAAAAGATTAGAAAATTAAAAAAAATTCAATCCGTGTTTTGGTTTCTTGTGTTTTTTTTTCTTTTCCTCTGGTGCGAACAGTGTTCGGCGGAACATTGTACCAACCCGAAGTTACTCAACATATAATCGCTCCAAGAATAATTTACTACCGCCAAACTGGTGACGGCCCGACGCGCGAACACGCCAAAAACAATTTTAAAAAGTGAACTCGCGAGTAAAAGAATACGCTCGTGAGTAAAGCGAACACGCCCGAAAACAGACAGTGAAAATTAAATCAAAACGCTGATCGTGAACCGGGAATAATTGAACAATTAGAACAAAGTGAACACGCGCGAAAATAGAAAACCGGACACGCGAAAATTCCACACAAATCGGGAAGAACGATAAAAAACAGTTGCAGTGACATCCAGTGCATGTGAACAGTGGAAAGTGACTCGACCACCCACAGTGCCCACCTGACTGCCGCCCATCTTCGGACAGGATACCAGGACTCATCACGACGCCCACGGACACAGGACAACGAAAAAAGCCGCAAGTTATTCCATTTCACATATTTAAAAAAAAAAAAAAATATATATATATATATATAATTTTCTTTTGCTAAATTCCTTCTCTCGTTTTCTTTACAAAGCTCCTTCCGAGCCGAAAAGTGAGAAATCAGTGTAAATCTATTTAGCTCCCTCCGAGTAAAATTTAAATTTAAAATTAATTTACAAAAAAAAAAGCAATTTTCTTTTATGTACTTCTTTTTTTTTTCTCTCTCTTTTTGCCTATTATATTTAACTAAATTTCGAAACATAAGTGACAACTAAATAACAGTAAATGATAAAATAAAGCACAGATTTAAGCCAAAGAAGCACGAACGTAAAATTTTTGTAAGCTCCTTCTGAGCCACCTTAGACAATAAGATATACGCCACACCATTTATAGATACATTAAAAGAAAACTTAATATTAAGTAATTTACAAAGCTCCTTCTGAGCCAGAAGTGAAATTTGTAAGCTCCTTCAGAGCCTGAAGCACACGCATGAACCGACGACACACTGAACATTTCTCACTGGTAGCGACCGCGAAAAGAAACGAAATTGATCGCCGAAATAAAATCAACGCAGAAATAGCTGCGCATCCGCGAAAAACCTTGATAGTTCTTACCTCCTCGTTCTTCTCGTCCTCCTCCGAACGGAAAAGTTTCTCTCTGTCCGCTCCTAGCACCGTCGAATTAACCGAAGAATCCTCTGGTGTAGGCCCATCCCTGGTTCGCCTTTGGAAATTAGATTGAACCTTTATGCTAGGCCCATCCCTAAAAAAGAAATCTTTGGAACCAGCAGGTCGTTTCGCCGCGTTTCTCCATTAAAAACATTCCCCGAAAAGAAAAAAATTAAACGCGAATCCCCAACACTAAAGCAATCCGCGCACCGAGCGACGGATTTACGGCGCGAAATTTTAAAGTAGATGCCAACCACAAGGTCGCAAGCTGCGATTCAAAAAGCGAAAACGTTGAGGGGAAATATAAGCGCTCTCCCACACAAAAAATTAACACGAAACCTCCCCAAGTCGACAGTAACCGCTAGATCGAAACCAGCTGCCGAAAAAGTGAAAATGGCAAACGACGCCGGACCTTCGCCAACGACATCACAGGCTCCTGCCCTCCGTCAAGAAGCCGACATCCCATTCCAGGCGGACCACCGCCCACAACTGCGTAACGCAATATTACCGGACTTCACGTCCGACGACCCAGACTACTGGTTCGGTTACGCCGAAAGAGTTTTCAGAGTGGAAGGAATCACCGACGAGGAAGTGAAATTCCTCGTGGCAACACGGGTACAAGACCCAAAATTAATTCCATATGCGAAGTGTCTAATAAAAACTCCATCTCCGCAACCGTACACGGCGTTTAAAGAGATGGTGACTAACGCCTATAGTGAAACGCCGCAAAATCGCTTGCAACGTTTATTACGGTCGACCGACACCTCTGGGATGCGACCATCCCAGCGCGCCGCCTATTTCCGTGCGCTGGCCGTCACGGACATGTCCGAGACAGCCTTAACGGCTATATTTCGAGAATCTTTACCAGAATACGTTCAGGCAATCGTCGCGCCTCTAGCCGAATCTGGTCTCGATGAGCTAGCGCGATACGCCGAGGCAGTAATGGCCACGGATAGATCCCGAACGGATCTCCAATTCCTTCCGGCAACGAACCCCGCGCAAAATCCACCCCTGCCCCAACCACGAACCTCCACGGTAACGTGCACTCATGCAACACAAACGAGCAATGAGATAGAACGCTTAGGCAGGTAGGTCCAGCAGTTGCAATCGCAACTGAATAACCTCAGCGTGGGGAACAATTCATGGCCTGGCCGTGACAGATCACGACGCCGAAACAGGTCGCGCGAAAACTTTAGACGCGGGCGTGGCAGATCGCGTACGCCAACCAACGAAAACACCTTGGGCAGGTGTTACTTCCACCATCCTTTCGGGGCACAAGCCAGGAAGTGCAGGCAACCCTGCAACTGGTCACAAGTGCCAGCAATTCAGTCTAGTTCTTTAAACTAGAACTGCCGACCGTAGAAAAAGCGCAAACGGCCGGCAACCCCCAATTAAGTCGCTTGTCAATTTACGACGTGAAGTTAAATGTGGACTTCATTATTGACACAGGTGCGGATATTTCCGTTCTTCCGCGCTCATACGCACCTGCAAATCGGTTGCCGGGTAAATTGAGATTGTTCGCCGCGAACAATAGTCCAATTAAAACCTACGGACGAAAATTAATAACTTTAAAAATAGGCCTACGTCGACCAATTCGATGGTACTTCGTAGTGGCCGATGTGACCGAACCTCTAATAGGTTCGGACCTGCTGCGACACTACAAACTAGTAGTGGACGTAGCCAGCAACAGACTGATGGACCCGTTAACGTCTCTTTCTCAGCCAGTAAACGCAAAGGCGGGAGAGGCATTGACGTTAACGTGCACTGTCGCAAACGGACCATTCAGCGATCTGTTGCGAGAATTTGCGGATATAACAGTTCCACTTAGCAATCCCCGACGCGCAAAAGCCGGCGTTTTTCACCACATTGAAACGCGCGGCCCCCCAGTGAGCCAACGCCCGCGCCGACTGGCTCCCGAAAAATTGCGCGAGGCTCGTGCAGAATTCGAGTATATGCTCGACTTAGGAATCTGCCAGCCGTCCGACAGCCCATGGGCGAGCCCACTTCATCTCGTCAAAAAGAGTAACGGCGAGTGGCGTCCATGTGGCGATTACCGAATGCTGAACGCAGTAACGACACCCGACCGATATCCGATAGCAAACCTGCACGACTTTTCGTATAAGCTGCAGGGGTGCGAAGTTTTCTCGACCCTCGACCTCACGAGGGCGTACCACCAAATTCCGGTGGCTCCCGAAGATATACCGAAAACCGCGGTAACCACACCTTTTGGACTATTCGAGTTCAAGGTGATGACATTCGGTCTCCGAAATGCAGCGCAAACGTTCCAGCGCTACATAGACTCAGCTCTCCGCGGACTTGACTTCTGCTATGCGTATATCGATGATATACTCATAGCATCGAAAAACATGACCGAACATCGCTCCCATTTGAAGCAAGTATTCGAGCGCCTCCAAGAATTCGGCCTGGTAATCAATCCAGACAAGTGCCACCTCGGAGAATCGGAAGTCAAGTACCTTGGCTATTGTATAAATGGCCAAGGCGTCCGCCCATTACAAGACAGGGTGGATGCACTAATGCAGTTTCCTCGCCCCAAGAATGTGCGAGAACTTAGGCGTTATCTGGGCATGTTAAACTTTTATCGCCCAACGCTTCGAAACGCCGCACAGGTCCAGGCTCCTCTGAACGAATACCTAGTAGGAGCCAAACGAAACGACAAACGACCGATTCAATGGACCGAGTCAGCTGACCAAGCTTTTCGCTTATCGAAAGAGCAGCTGGCGAACGCAACTTTGCTTCGACATCCCATCGAAGGAGCCCCATTGTCCATACAGTGTGACGCTTCCGACACTGCAATTGGGGCCGTACTCGAACAAGAGTGCGATGGTAAATGGGAACCGCTGGGCTTTTTCTCAAAAAAATTGAACCCGACCCAGCGACTCTACAGTGCCTACGACAGGGAATTACTAGCGATTTACTCCGCAGTAAAGTACTTCCGGCACATGGTAGAAGGACGCCAGTTGCCGATCAAAACTGATCACAAACCACTGGTGTACGCTTTCCGAAAGAAAGCGCCAAGTTCAACTCCACGACAGGAACGGCACCTGGATTTCATCGGGCAATTTAGCACCCGAATCGAATATGTTCCAGGTGCAAACAACGTAATTGCAGACGCTTTTTCGCGTATCGATGCAATTAAGCTCCGAGCGCAAATCGATGATGCCGACTTGGCACAAGCGCAAGGAGAGGACCATCAACTCGAGTCCCTATTGAAAGCGGAGACGGCACTAGTTCTGCGTAAACTTCCTTTCAACGACTCAAACGATGAAGTCTGGTGTGATGTATCGACAGGGACAGCTCGCCCCTACATCCCAGAAAAGTTTCGAAGGAATGTGTACGAAACATTCCATAACCCAGCCCACCCAAGCGGACGCGCAACCGTTGCAGCCGTCCGACGTAAATTCGTCTGGCCACATATGGCCAAAGACATAACAAATCGGGCACGCAATTGTTTGCAATGTCAGCGTTGCAAAGTCGATCGACACAACGTGCTACAGCCAGCACAGTTTAAGCACCCCGAGGCACGATTCGCCCATGTACACATCGACATTGTGGGACCGCTTACGCCGTCGAGAGGTTACATGTACCTCCTGACAATGATCGATCGCTTCACTCGGTGGCCAGAAGCAGTGCCACTACGAACAGTGACCGCAGAGAATGTGGCCAAAGCATTCTATTCGACTTGGGTCACACGTTTCGGCGTCCCAGCTACCCTCACAGCCAATCGAGGACCACAGTTCGAGGCAGCGATCTTCAAGCAGCTGACCGATCTACTCGGCTGCCAACAAAGCCATACGACAGCTTATCACCCCCAGTCCAATGGGATGATTGAACGATGGCATCGCTCACTGAAAGCCTCACTGATGTGTCACGACGATAATCAATGGCTGGACGCACTACCGACAGTTCTTTTAGGCTTGCGCACAAGCATAAAAGAAGACCTGGGAGCCTCAGCAGCAGATCTGACTTACGGAACCAATCTGCGCCTCCCAGGAGAGTTCTTCGCCGATGGAGAACCACCGCTCGAACAGTTGCCAAATTTGGAAAACCTACGCAAACTCATGCGAAAGGTCAGGGCAACACCTGTCGCCAGACACGGTTCCAAGAGGATATTTGTTCACCCAGAGATGGACAGCTGCACGCACGTCTTCATCAGGGTGGACAAAGTTAGGAAACCTCTAGAACCGCCCTACGAAGGGCCATACAAGGTGCTGGATCGGATAAACGACCGAGTTTTCTCCGTTGACATCGACGGCAAGCCGTACACCGTCAGTGTCGAACGACTGAAACCGTGCCACCTGGAACTACCACCAGATACCGTACTGGGAGAAGCGCATCAACAACCAGTGGCGGCAGCCGAAACCTGCCCCGTACGCCACCCAGCAGACTCCCACGAAACACCAGGCACGTCAATTGTTGAGAATCAACCAAACCCTCGCGAAATGGTCGCGCGCGGGGCGTCGGACATCCTACACGGACCGATAACGCGGCAGCGCGCCCGAGATCTGCGCGCACAAGAAGACGCTGCGAAGATTCTCAACGTACGGCAACCTAAAACCCCAACCACTGACAAGCGAAAGAGAACAACGAACGCGATAGCTTTCGCACCTCTACCACCCAAACACCGCCCATTACGGAAGGGAGCACGCCTATAAAACTCGACTACACCCCCAAGCAACTAACTACTTCATATCGTGACTACGTCACTAGGGGGGGAGTGATGTAGCGTCCTACGAACGCACAATTCCGCCCAGGTAAGGTTCCAAACCTTCAAGGAACTGACTTACCTTATCCAGTACACTTGCCCACAGACACGTGTCCCCAAAGCTCATTAATCAGGCCTGTAACAAGGGCATAGGAAGCTGAAACAATGTTGAAACCGACATCAAAAAACAAGGAACTTAACGTTCAAAAACTTTCAGCATCGACTCAACGCATCCATTCATAGTGTGCAAAACAATTCCAGATTACAGGCCATAAATCTTCCATCCAAAGCATCTGCACGATGTACCAGGAATTGCATTTTCGGTAAATAAATAACAACGGATGCATACGCCGGCAGCTAAACGCAAGAAAGCATATCGCCTAGCCGCGGCCAAAATTGTAAACAACCGAAATTATCGCAACAAGATAATTCGGAAGATTTACAAATCCAACGCCAACAAAGGAAATACTCCGGTCCCACGATTCCTTTGTAAAAATTTCACACCCATTAGAAGGATCTAAGGGATTTCGGTTGTGTTTACAAAAGGCAAACAACCACGGGCTGTACGCCCGAAAAATCATCTCGGCCTTCGCGCCAGATGTTCTGTGCAAACAGAAGGCCGTGTAAAAGGAAATGCTATCACCAATGAAGAATGTATGCAGGATGACCTTCCCTTTCTCAAAAAAAAAAAAAAAACTATGAAATATCCCCGGGGATACGATAACATGCTGCTAACAGGAATCCGGAAATTCTGTTAGCAGGGGAACTAAGAAAATGTTTGGATAGAGTTAGAGATACAATCCGTATCAGAGAGATTTTGACCGTGAAGGAGGAGACAACGGAAAAACGTCGAGGAGTTAGATTACAGTATCCGATTGATAGTGGAATAGGATCCAAGTGTGTAACGTGTGTGTCGTGCGTGTATTTCGCTACTCTCTTTAATAGAATATTGTACGGGACCTTAACGAAGTAAGAAACATTACAGGAATATAAAAGATTAAAAAATTAAAAAAGATTCAATCCGTGTTTTGGTTTCTTGTGTTTTTTTTCTTTTCCTCTGGTGCGAACAGTGTTCGGCGGAACATTGTACCAACCCGAAGTTACTCAACATATAATCGCTCCAAGAATAATTTACTACCGCCAAAAGACCTTTTGATACCCATAACCGATATATGGACATCTGCGATTGAGCGGGATGGTGAGTCAAGGGCGGTCGCTTTGGATATCTCCAAAGCTTCTGGCACGGAGCATTGCTGAGCAAACTTCGTTCATATGGACTTTCCCAGCAGCTTTGCGACTGGACGAAGAGCTTCCTCGAAAATCGATCGCTCCGGGTTGTGTGGACGACGAGTGTACGAATCTGTATCCTGTTAATTCGGGGTGTACCAAGGTTCTATTCTGGCTCCAACCTTGTTTTTGCTTCACATAAATGATTTATTGGAGACAACGGATAATAAAGTGTTCAGTTTTGCTGATGATAGTACGATTGTTTCCTCCTTTTCGAGTGTTCGGCCGATTGGTGCATCTACGTCGCACCAGCTGAGATGTAGACAGATTGACTCTCTGAATCAGAATCTAGATAAAGTCCTGCAGTGGGGTAGGGCCAATCGTGTCGACTTCAATTCAGCGAAGACACAATATACAACATTCACAAAGAAAAGCGGATCATCGGTTCCACAGCTGATGATGAATGGCCAGGCCCTCGAATCTTGGGAAAGCTTGAAATTGCTCGACATCACGGTCTATGGGAATGTATCATGACATAAACACGTGTCGAGCATCGCCAGGTCAGCCTCAGGAAAACTGAGCTATCTTTTTAGAGCCAAGAAATATTTTACTCCGGCCCGACTTCTTCTCCTATATAAATCCCAAATTAGACCCGCGCTCGAATATTGCTCTCATGTTTGGAGCTCGGCTTCTAAACATACCCTCGGCCTACTTGAGAGCATTCAGAGACGAGCGATCCGCCTGATCGGGGACTCGGTGCTGACATCGGGACTACAGTCGCTATCACATCGAAGGCGCGTAGCTGACCTCTGTCTGTTTTACAGATATTATCACGGGAACTGTTCTTCGGAGATTCGTGGTATTGTTCCGCGCAATTCGGCTTCACAAGACCATCCGACGCACGAACATCTCTGCATCAGGACTCGTTCCGCTACAGAGCGAGAAAGTTGTGAAACTTCGTTTCCACGCGAGTGTTCCTGGAGCGTTACAACCTGCAACTATTCAAAAAGAACTGCAATAGATATTTGGTGGCATCTCGGGGCGCCCACTCGACGCTATAGGTTCGCCTCTCCCTAGAGAAGTGTAATAAAAATAAATAAATAAATAAAAAATTATGGCTAATAAAAAGAATATGACTATTGCAATGTGAGTGGGGTTTTAAATGGGTTTTACTTTTATTTAAATTATCTACTATTGTATTTTGGGATATTCTATTGTAAAGGGAAATTAGTGATTTGGAGGGAAAGGAAGGATATGTATGTGAAGACACGAGATATTAATTATTCAAAGGGGGTTTATTTAATTGAACTTTAATTATACAACATATCGACGACGAACGATACTGCACATGTTCAAACAAAGGGTACTGGTATTAGATGCGCTTTGTTTGATTTAGCCATATGGCTCCGGTGCGCAAGGAGAAAAATTATTTTCTTGACATAAGTTAGCAGAAACCTCGTCGGCGGCGGCAAAGCGTCAGGCTGGTAAGTAAAACAAACGCCGTGAGATACTGTGTGTTTAATTTAGTTTTCAGGCGGGTCATCATAGGCTTTAACATGGGTATGATTGCTAAAACAACATTCATATTCATGCCCGAATCCCATGGCCGATTGATAGCCGATGAAAGGGAATTGATCGCAAGTGTTGCGAACCTCAGAATATGGGTGCAATATATGATTACCGAATGGAAGGAAAACTATCGGCCACAGCTGTAACGAACTGGTGGGCATGGAGGCAGTGTTTGTTTACACTTTTGCCATGGTGTGTAGCGTCACTTTGATTCTACTCAAAATGTAACGTCTCATCGGCCGGTGGATCGAGTGTGTGTTCACGTTAAATAACACTCGATCGCTTGTGGGTATTGTCGATAGGACGATCAGCCGATGGGTCTGCCGATAAGGCAAGGGTAAGCATGACATGCGGAATGTGGGGAAAATGCTCCTCAGCCATGCTTATTGACATGTTCGGATGTTTATGTCGGTTACACGATCAGAAAACCGAATTGGATTTTAGGACATGATGGTTTGTATGCAAGCATGCCCCTGGGTGAACGTCTATAAATGCTAATGCGATAGCAAAATAGCAAGCGGTAATCATTCTAGATGATTTTGCCACGGCTAATGTCTTCCAGGTAAGTATTGTTGCAGGGGAGCTTGACTGCTCATCTGGATTTAAGCTGCTTAAGATAGCTGCAGGTAGTTGGGTTAAAGCGATGGGTGGTTCTTTGGAAATGGCTTAAAGAACCCCCACAAATTCTCTCAAGAAAGGTTAACCGATAGCAATAAGACAGTACCCCAACTAGCTGTAGATCTTGTTTTTGTACTGGGGCAGATTATAGAAACGCCCTTACTTCCACAGTCTGCCGTTTTACAATAAAACACATATTGATGTCGAAATGTACGTGCCATTGAGAGATGAATTACAAAGTGATGTAAAGTCTACTAAGAACGGCGGACGGAAAAAAAAAATTTAATCAACTATTTATTGTGCACTATCTCAGGAAAGGTCACACTTCCGTAGGCAATCAGTAGAATACAAAAGAAAAGACATTGCGATCTCAAACTAGATAACATCGGCTTAGTTTGGGGTTACTAGATGTGATAACTAAAATATTGGATACCAAAGAGAGATCCCCGTTACCAAGCGTAAAAGGTAAGTAAGTGTACATTGGCACGTGTTTACCATCAACGACCACGTTACTCAACAAAACACTCAATAATCGAAATGTTAACTACAAGGAATATTTAGTCAATTTCATTAGGAGCCAATATGCACGTGATTCGAACCAAAGTACAATACATCAAACCACGGCCGTTTGTACGCGAGGTTGTCTCAACTTGTTACATAAGCAGTGTGATTGCCTCCTGAATACTCTACTGTACACAACTGACGCATTTTGCGATTCATTTGTGTGCTGTGTTGTTACGTATGGGGAATTTGTTAACGTTGCCACAGACTAATGAAGGAATCCTCTCTCCAACAAAGTCGTTTCAAGCAAATATGGTAAATACTAATACAGATTTTTTATTACCGCTGTATTATATTATTACCCTTCCGTCGGTGGTTTTACGGGCCATAAAAGTAACAACTGCTTGAAATGTATTTCAGGTTTCTCACAAACTTGCTAAGTCAACACCCCCACACATCAATTAACACCACATAGCTTTATTGGCCTTGGTAGTGCACCACGTAGAAGAACTTCATTCACTTAATTTTTTTTTCGTAATAAACACATCTTTTCCACCCTTCTAGTCGATAAAGAATCAATCAGGTGTATAAACTAAAAAGGTATTCCTGGACTCCTTGAAATATGCCCCAGTGTCAGCCTTGCCCTCCATATTTCACCAGTACTATCCTCACAACTTGTTGAAATACCTAAAACCCCAGTTCTAATAGAATTGAATATCCTAAGGGATATCTGATCTAAATTATAAGTTCCGTTCCGAAATTGTCCCAGTCTCACACTCGGTGCGATAATCCTGCGTAGCTCCTACGGCAGCAGTTGTCGACTCTGTTAGCAGATTTTCCACATCATTTGAGTTCAATGATGAAAGGAAGATTTTTCCCAGAATATCCGATTATTGGTTTCAAGGATTTATGTGTTATATTCACACGTTCAAGTCGTAAATCTGTGCTGTAAAAGGTGAAGTAAGAAACTGCGAATCGAAGAGCTGCCGTCTCGTGCATGGTTCTTCGGAAGGAAGGAAAGGATTTGCTTCATCTCGTCAATGGAATCCATTTAATAATTCCAAATTTTATGAAATGAATTCATGTGATGCTATAAATTATAGAAAATATGCTTGCTGGAAATCGCCTCCATAAGTTTAGAGGGTAAGGGAATTTGTGTATGTGTGTAATATAAAGGGATTACCTTGTCTCCTTCGTCCGTTCCCTTTTGACAGACTTCGCAAAACATACTGACATCTTACATTAAGAGAGTGTCGAGTTAAGACCTGGAGAGGTGTCTTATTTGTCGGTATTTCATGTCAAGGGACTGTCGTCCATTAGGGACCGGGACCGACTTCTGGGTTCAAGGATCTTGGTGAAATAGGCTAATATTGTCAATCGGACGCTTTTTTAAAAGCAATCACTCATGGGTTTATAGTATGTATATGTATACAAAATGTTGTCTACCTTTACATAAATGCTAAGTTATTATTATCTGGAAATAGAAGTAGAAATGTGGAATTCAACGACGGCTCTTCAAACATTACTTATATAAATGAAGCAACGACCTTAATTTAATATTAGTTTAATGCTTTTGGAATGAGACAGAATTTCATTTGATGGTACCCCAAAACTGGGTAGTTTATGAGCGCATCTCATGTTTATGTAAAGCATTCATTTTATGCAAAAAGGGTCGTAAAAGGAAACAGATTTGGATTATAAAATGCTAAATAGACAGACATTTTCACGTACCCTTTTCTCTTGTATCCTGTGGATATTCTTGGCTCCTCAAAGTACATCGTAATCATTTTTCTACTAAGCTTTATAAAAATTCCTTTTCGCCAGTTCTTCAGTTCTCGCGTCCCCGTTCTGTATTCGGTCGTTTGTTTAACAGAGATACGTACACGCAAACATATTTTCGCGTTATGAAGACCGGCGGAGAATTAATTTCTCGCAATTAAACGCTGTAGCATTCTGGCGAAAGGAATTCTTATTTCCTCGTCCTTATTCTTCGTGTGATGTGCAGCTTGTATTAGAATTTTAATCACCTACGTGAAGTGTCGTCTTGAAATTTGGGTGTAACAATAAAAATTGCGTCGATTAGAAACGCAAATATAAATCACAGAAGAGGAATGAGGGATTCAATGTTTTCATTGTACTCTGAAGAACAGTGATGATACCCTGAAGCACCCTTGCTACACTATTCCTTAATAGGAGAGAATATTTTAAATACCTTTTTACGGAAAATATTAGATTCCATAGCACTCACAATAAGAGAAGACCTTTTTTAATCCCTTAAGGGAGTGCACAGGCCCATATATCTTTGTCCTAAACACTTCGTAGTAATATTACCTTACGATATAATGTTTTTGATCCTTACATATCTCCTGTGAATCCTGCAAAGTCATTTGATACAATTGAAAATTCCATAATTTTATCTCACTGAGCCAACTGGTGTCCAGCAGGACGTGTTAGTGCAGCGAGGAGAGGTTATTCAGGACGCTATTGTGAGACCATGTCATGTATCAAGGATTAACACTAACATAGGTAACAAATTCTCCTATCAAGGATTTTACCGAATTTGATAAATGACTAGCAAAGGACAATAAATGTTTAGGCGAACTGAGTGGCCACTTTCATAATGTTGTATAGATTTAATCAACCGACATTCTTTTGGTTTTTATTAATGTCCTTTTTTGCTATTGCACTGTAGGTGTGCCATGAAGAGCATTGAGACAGGAAATGTGGCTCCAGTAGTGTGGTGGAAAGAAATTTGGACAAAGCGCACCCGTTACGCTCTTAAAAAAAAATGTCCTCAGCGAAGAGATAACAGCCTCTGTTGAATCTGAAAGGTAAGTGAGTGAGTAGGTAGGAAAAAACGTTAAATATATCGAAAGGGTTTGTGGCGTTTCCGCCAAACCCCACTGTTACTTACCTGAAGAACCCCCTTAAATTCGACACAACCTTATTAGTTTCGCTATTGCAATCGCATTAGCACCTTAAGTGCTTTACGCATCCAGGTTATCAAATTTATATAACCTACAAGTCCCTGTTAAACAATTCCTATCTTTTCATGCATCTCGTCGTATACAAATTCGCTACAAGAATTCTTTCCATTATACAGGTGCATAAACCAAAACCTATTCGGTACCTTCGGTTGTCAGGCAAATCCCAACCTTCCCACACCTGCACTGCAATCTCCCCGCAGCAAAAACATTTTCTTTTCCAAAAATAATTAATGCTTTCAATGCATTGGAAATGCCTGCAAAGAATTTGTCCTACAAGGGCATTCATACATGTATCAATGCATCTCACCATTAGCGACCAAAACCCGAATTTTCAATTAGTGTAGATATTCACACTATAGTTCGTCGCCATAGATTCCATGCATAATTGACACAGATGGTATACACAACCGTCATTGTATATCCATCTAAATTACTTTCCGAAGACTTGCAACTATCGATTCAGCTGCAAGTACGTCTCTCGGAAATATTTCTTTGTTTGAATCTTTAAACAATCACCGACGTCGCGCTTAGCCGTCGGATTGGATTCAATCGCATAAATATATGCAAACAAAATAATCCGATCCTCCCAGTCGGCAGAGATCCGATATACGATCTCCATTATTTCAATCCCTTTTAGCATCTAATGAGTGGCTGCTATTTACTCAGCTGACCTGTGGGGAGGAAGTATGCACCAGCATGGGTACTTGATTCACTTCCTCCTCCATCATACACTCCACTGTCCAACAATGTTCCGCGTAACCGAATTGTCAAGGATTAAGTACGAAATGCATCAAGACATGCAGATGCCGGCAGCGAGAAATAAAACACCGACACACAGGTTTGTTATTTTTAACGTTCAGGAGCACTGTTTATTTAATTTAGTTATATCGTTCTTTTAAACATAATAATAGTTGCACCTTCACCGAAATCACGACACACACGTTGGTTTTAATTATTTCCCGAACAACTACTCTTATTATACGACACTGACTCCGAGGTATATTCCGGTATGTACGCGTCCACCGGAGCGCGGGAGTTAGCATGACCATGGCGGCCAGCGGATGAAATTCGACTCATATATAACCCACCGTACCGGCGCCGGTACGGTAGATGGTAGGCGACCCGACCACCTTGTTGGTTGAATTACGACTCAACGTTATCTTGCTCGTTCAGAGCTCACTCGCTCATCGTGATCATGGTGGTATGTGTGCCTAGAACAAAGAAAGACATAAAGTGCATTCCTAGGATACGATTTCGGTAAAGCAAATAAAACCGAAATCGTCGGATGCATGTGCGTAGCAGCTAAACAAAGAGACCACGATGCGATATGGAAATGTGCTAATTAGTTTTAGCTAGGTTACTGGGAAATGGTGTTTATGACATCGCTAGTAAGGGTACGTATTGAATACCTATTTGCATTGTTTATGCTTGGATTTCAATTGATGCCAAGGGACGCGGAATGCGTATTTGCTTTGGATTGCACATTGTGCGAGTCAGGGAATTTTATTGCTGGGAGAAAAACGTCGCCGGCCAATGTATACATAAAGAAATTGACCGTACACATGAATGAAGGTACGAATAGGCGACGACATGATAATTATCTCTGGCTGGAATGGTTACATGCTATGTGAACCGGGGTTTTTCTTTTCAGGATAATTTATGATAAGGAAAGTAAGAGCTCTTACAGGGGATTTGTAAGCGAAGGAATGCTTGAAAAGGTACGAATTCTCTTGCAGAAGCTTTACGACTATAGCTTTGCTCCAATTAATGCGTGTAGCATTTTCAGGTGCCTAATGCGATTGCATTGGCGAAATTATATGGGAAGATGGGTGTTATGGGGGTTTTTAAGGAAAGCGTACCGTGGGGTTTGGCGGAACTCATTACCGGATGATGCATTAGGTAGCTTCTTTCTTTGGTTATATCCCCTGTCTAGGTTTCGTTTCGCTTTTGACCTGCAAGCGTTATGTAAACAACCTGATCTCAACGATCGACTTCACGCACACCACTACAGGACCTCACCAGTGAGAGCCTCTATCCTCGTTTTCACCACGAGAGAAACACTTTCTCTCTCGAGGAAGCTGACCCCAGTTGCGAACTGGCTCTGCATCGAGCAGAGCAACACTGAGTCGATAACCATCACTAGATCGAACCGGTCGTTTCCCTCCTACTCCCCGTGGCGCCACGGGGACGCATACATCCCAGCGTCGCGTAATTAAAACCTATCGTTTGTTGGGTGTTTGTTGTATTAAGTCGAGTTTACCAGCTTGGCCTTAACGTGTAAAGCCATTTCAATTAAATGAAGTCGCGATCATAGTCAAAAATTTTACAACATTAAGATGTTTCATGTAAACTACAAAAAACAATAAAACAAGCTACATGTGCAACAAACCAAAAAAAAGTATCTATCGTTTTAATAAAGAAACCATTTAATGAACAAATCAATACACTGTGTTTAAATTCTTCCCCGTTGTCTCTGTGATTAATTGTCTGTGAACATTTTACTGCGGTGTTCGGTGCGTGGACTTAATCCTTCGTGATCGGTTAATGGCGGAACCGATGAACTCTCTAGTGAATGATGGGGATGTGAAGTGAATCAGCGCCGTACGCCGGCGCACAATACTTCGTACCCCCACAGGTTTGGTTGACGTCTTGATTCCAGCGTGATTTACTGACGTTTGAGCAAAAATTCTTAACGCATTGAAATCTTACATAAGGGTTCTCCATAAATATAATTTGTTTAACTTATAATAGTATAAAAGGGCACCTAGTGATGATGAAGCAATAAACCCATTCGTTCTTTTAGCTCCTGGGTCGTGGCGGAGAGCGGACATTCATTGCAATGAGCGAAGAGAGTACACAATGAAACTACAAAGCAAAATTGTTAAACTTGACGAGAAATCCTTGCAAACTAAAGCTTTATTTATAAAAACAACTTGAAACTCATTTTATGAATTGAAGTAAGTGAATTTAAACATGTAGACAAATAGAGGAAGGGAAAAAAAATGCATCGTAGAAAATAATTATACAGAAAATCAACCGTATTAGTAACAACCAACAAAATACAAAGCGCAAGACGCCGCTGCGGACAAAGAGCTGCGAGGGAGGCCCCTCCAGCAAGCGTATCGCTATTGGGTGCACACCAACACCACCCTTATCCTCAGCACTATCTGTCTCTAAAAAAACGGTCGATCCCTCCGGCAACCCCAAATACGCACAAAAGCCGTACCCCTACAAAAGTCTTGCCCGCCGAAGGCGATTGTGATAAATGACCCAAAACCAAAGGCCGCTGGTGTTTCCAACATTGTGCAACCAGCGGACGAAGCCGCACATCTGTCTCTAGGAAGAAACAGCAACCCGGGGTCTTTGAACGAGACCTCAATGTAAAGGATTTCGTCGGTGATCTAAACCGACTAGGGATCTCCAACTTTATCGTAACTTACGATAGGGAGATATCCTGTAAGGTTGACGACACCCTCAACGCCAAGGAGGTGAATTATTACACATTCACCCCGGCCGACCAAAGGTCGAGGACCATCATCTTAAAACGAGTCGCTGCCTGTTGGGAAAAGGATGACATCGTAATTTCCCTTGATGCATCATTTCTAAATCTGAAATTCACTGAGGTTAAAAAATTTGGTCCCCCCACAACTGTTTGTGAAAATCAGACCTTCATCTTGCCCTAGGAACTGACATCGATTCCATAATACGGACAAAGTCGCTTCCAAGCTTGCATCAACAAGTTGTCTTCGAGGTATTTCATAACAATGAAATACCTAAATGCAGACGTTGCCAACGTTACGCACATATATCCCGAACCTGCAACATGAACCGGGGTTGCGTCCGTTGTGGACAATCCGACGATATTAGCAAGTGCGAACTACCGCGAGCAAAATGTGATCCCACAACAAATGTACAGGATGAAATAACTAAGCCAACTTACTGCAACTGTGGCAACAAAGGACATCCCGCCAATTATAGCAACTGTTCTAAGTATAAAGGGCTAGTTCAAAGATCCAAGGGGACTCGAGCTAAACAAACAGACTTCGGAGAACAGGCCACAGAAAATTTCATCCAAGATGGTTTTACATTGGCCGATATGCTTAAAGGACCACAAACAAAGAATATGAAAACTCTTCCCACATCTCTCCCACAAAGTCCGTAAGTGTATCGCCGTACAGGCCAACACAATGCCACAAATCCAACCGGTGGTACAAAAGCCTCCAAGAGGGTGATCCTCAATGCTCAAACTACTTAGTCTCTCCTGCTTGATTGAGGATATCCGACCCCGAAATGAAAACGTAACAACCGAGCCTGAAAGGGGTGCACTCCCTTTCACGGCATAGGTAAGACATACGCTTCAATTGATCAAGGAAGTTTTCCTTATAAATGTTAACTCCCTTGTTTCGCTTTCAAACCGTATGATACTCCCTGACTTCATAAAGGATAACCGGGCGGACGTGGTTCTTGTAACCGAAACTAGATTGCTTCCATGTCACCGTCCCGTATTCCCTAACTTTTCGATGACAATCGTACCCGTACCGTACGTTTATAAAAATGTTAAAAAGATATTTGGAAATTCTCGTATCACTAGACCAATCATCCACAACGGTGTTGTTGTCAATAATGGTACCAATAAAGGAAATATCATCGGAGACACCTTTGAAAATAATCACTAGCTCACTCTCGATGATGGCGGCCCGGATACTAATGCGATAATTAGTTCAAAGGTCCACAATAAATTAGGCAACTTTAACGAGCCAATTGTTGTCTTTGCATACTTAGACGGCACATGTGATAAGGGTCACGGTTTCGTCACACGAAATACCCTATAGAACCTAGTAAAATATAGAAACCCTAAGAAGTCACCCGGTATCGGCGACATATCGTAACACTCGTTGCGAAGGCTTTCTGCTTTATTCTTTATAAAGGTCTTCATTCTGTTCAACCATGCCTACAACATGAGGTTATAGCGTTTGCGACGATAATGAAGAACGTGTGATTCGAAGTGATGCTATGACGGTTATAACCACTAAAAATGGAACCAACGCTCAACACATCGGGCCACTGCCGCGTGTACGAATTCGATTTCTAAATTCAAGTACGCTCAACTGATGTGGAATTGTTATGATGTCGCTATGGTATGCTTTGCTTATTCCAATTTTCTTTCGGTGTTTTTCACTATTTTGGCGCAAGGCTAATAACCTTGCCCGGGAAAACAAATTATTATGGACAATTTAACATGTCTCCGATAAGGACCGGATACCGGTGGAAAAACTTTCTAAATAAGGCCAAGACTGGTTCCCGGTTGTAGTGCCGATGATGATGATGATGGCGATGATGTTCTTCACTATTTGCTGCATATTGTGTGTGTATTTGTTAGAAACTCCGCACTACTCTCTCCTCAGTAACTATGTTACGATCAACTCGCGTGCGAACGACGGAGCGAAGAATGAGGGAGCGAGAGGACGTCGGAGCAGGCAAGTGTGCAGGTGCTCTATGCGGAAGTCGTTATCGAGTAGTAAAGTTCTGTTGACCTATGGGAGATTGTGTGTTGTGCGTATACAGATCATGTCGGGTTGTTGCGTTAAGTAAGGATAGGGAAAACGGTGATTTGAACATACGATGAAATTCGTGAAAAGCGAAGTCTTGAAGCATCAGGTTACTGCCGCGCGTACGAATTCGATTTCTAAACTCAAGTACACTCAACTGGCGTGGAATTGTTATGATATCGCTATGGTATACGGCTATGATGCTTTGCTTATTCGGATTTCCTTTGGGTGTTCTTCACTATTTGCTTGCATATTGTGTGTGTATCTGTTAGAAACGCCACAGGGCAGATTCCCGGACCTCATTCAACAATCGGTCGTCACTCTTCTCAGATGCCCCGGAAGCACGGTGGCGACCGCAACGAGCAACCAGGGAGTGGTCTAACACTGAGACCCTCGTCCTTTTAAGGACAAGGAGACACACTCCCAAAGGTTTAGTACTACAACAGAACCACCATTGCGATGAACATGGACATTGAAAAGGCTTTTGGCACGACGTGGATCCAAGGACTCATTTTTAAATTATTGAACAGTGGCCTCAGTATAATGCTGTGTAGTATCATCTACCAGTTCGTTCTAAACAGAACTTTTCAAGTTCGAGTAAATGGAAAGCTTTCCCGAACTGTCAAGGCCGCCGCAGGGTACCACAAGACTCTATTCTAGGGTCCATCTTATGTAATATCTACACCTCATATATTCCTCGTCCTGTGGACGGGAGTGTAAAACAGATATGATATGCGGATGACGTCCTAGTGTATACGTTATCCAAAAGCCATAAACTCGCGACACGTCGACTCAACCGTGACCTGGACGAACTGTATCAGTATTACAGTCGATGGAAAATTCGACGTAACCCATTCAAAGCAGTAGCCAGAGTTCTGAATAGTAAATACTCCCAACCCACTTTCTCGATATTCACAAAATACTCGAATACAAATAGGGGGTACTACGATTAGACCATAGGACAGGATGAAATATCTTGGGGTCATTTATACTCCAAAATGAATTCCATCAAACATGTGATCTACAATCTTCAAAAGCACCTCGGCCGGTCTAAGCAAGTGTACAACATTTTGAAGCGGAGCAACAAAGTTGACGCTAAAGTTACACTTATCAACTATAAGCAGCTAATCCAATCTGGAATATCGTACGTCTTTCCCATATGGTCCTCCATGTCTTCGGCTCAAACGGAAAGATTTCGAGGTTTCGAAAGGAAACTCCTTAGAAAATGCATCAGCTACTCTATAAAGGCTGACGATTGCCATTACCATAACTCTCACCTATATAAAGGCGCCTCCATTTTCCCCTTTTGATGAGTACTTGCTATAATTACCATTCAAGTACCTCAAAACCATCCATAACTGCGAAAACCTACTTGTACGGGGGTTGTGTGTTCTTGACCCTTCTCTCCTTCGATCTCTTCGGATCCGACCGCTATAATTTCTTCTTCTGTACAAAGCTGAAGAAAGCACCCATACCAACAACATTCCCCTCTATAATAGAGGTTTCCTGGACCCATCCCATAGGGTTTACTGCTAACACACCACACACACCCACGCACAGTACAGGACGGCACAAACATACAAATACACCGACATATCATGTATGATGGTGTGCTCAGAGTCAATGTTCCAGAAGGGGTTAGAATCATTTGGTACGCAGATGATTTGGCAATATTAGCCGTCGCTAAACAGATGACCTGGAGAATATTTGCTCCCAAGCAATCCAGAGCATTAAATGCCGAACTGAAACTAGCTGGACATAAGACGGAGGCAGTTTTAATAAGCAGCCGCAAGAAAGGTGAACACCTTGATTTTGAAATAGAAGGATAAATAATCAGATCCAGTCCCTATATTAAATATCTTGGTGTTATACTCGACAGCAGGTTGAGCTTCAAGGAACACCTGAGGAAAACGAGTGAAAAAACGGCAAAAGTATGCAAAGTTCTGGCGAAACTGATACCCAATATTGGAGGACCCCGGCCCCACATAAGGAAACTCATAACCAGTGTCAACACCTCCACTATAATGTATGCAGCTCACATATGGGCAGGAGCAGCACAGTAAAAGTCGTACATGAGGGGAGTGAACTCAGCGCATAGACTGGCATCACTAAGAGTATGCTGTGCATTTCGAACGGTATCCAAAGATGCCATAAATGTTTTGGCCGGGAGGACACCACCTGACATTGCAGCTAAAGAAAACGCTGCATTGCATAAGGTCTCCCAAAAGAATGGTCGGATAATGCGGCCACAGTTAGAGCTCTCAAGCCTAAGAGAATGGCAACGAAGGTGGGATTCTTCCACCAAAGGAAGATGGATCTATTGGGAGGTGAAGTGTTATGCCGGACACGGGCACACGGTTCACTTCACTCCCCATCACTAGTCGAAAGTTCTGCCGAACAGCGAAAGAAATTTCTTCACCAGAACTGTTCTCAAACAGAATCAGCAAAACTCCGCCACTAACCGTTTACGTAAAGAAAGGAAACACCAGGAAGTAATTTATTTTAATGGTGCGGCAAAAATAAACAAGAGTTATCATTTAACACAATTGACAATTAAGATGATTTTAGGGTCGAACTTGTGATGCGGCCTGTTGCACATTATTTGTTTTTTTTATTCAATTGTTCTATGCGTAACACCCGACTGACACTGAATAGATTTATTGTTATAAATTGTTCGTTTCTACACTTGACGGAGACTCCACGGTATTTACGCACCCCCGGCGATGCGAGGAAATAGTTTGTGGCGACGTACGAAATTGATGATTGTTTGTCTATTAATGGTGAATCGCCGGTCGGCTTGCTGCAGCTGTAAAAACAAACCGTCCGACGTTGCATTTCAATTGATAACAATGGGTGCCGAATGTTTTGTATTTATGGTGCATATGCACATTAAGGAGCTATTTTTAGGAATTTTATCTAACGCGCTGTATGCATTAAATGTCCTTGAAGAAGGAAATGTTTCGGGTATGCTGCGTGGAGATTGTGGTGCAGGTATGGGAAATTGAAATTTGCATGGGATTCTTGAAAAGGTAGAAAGAAATTCTTACAGGAAATTATATGCGAAGAGATGCATGAAGGTGAGTTTTCTGTCACAGGGACTTTTTAGATTATAGATTTGATCTATATAATGTGTGAAGCATTTAAGATGCTAATGCGATTGCATTAGCGAAAGCTTATGAAGACTGGGTTGTGGTTATGGGGGTTTTTTAAGGTAAGTGTACCGTGAGGTTTGACGGAAGTGCCACAGACCCACACCATGATATCTGATATAGAAACATAGGTGAAAAGAGAACATGGCGAGCAGAAATACCACTTGACTCAGCTAATATCAGGACATGGATGTGTGGGGGTGTACATATGGTGTGCAGGCGTACTGCACTGGTTTCACTTCACCCACCCACTAATCCTTTACAAAAATGATCGTCCGGAATCCGGGCACCAAGCGATAAACTAAACGCACAGATAATGTTCGAACTTAGTTTTATTGGTATTAATATAACTAGTATCATTTATTATAGGTTTTTGTGTTCCGTCCTGCGAGTATCCCATTCCTTGCGCACTTATCGCGAAATCTGTCGTAAACTCTGTTCTTATAATTAACCTACTATTCTTAAAATCATGTGCGTTAACTATGGTAGTCGTGTATAAATCAATATTCCGCGCGGGAAATTTGGTAAGTTTAACGTCCCCTTTTGTATATTTATGTCTTTATATTTAAAGTTAAATTTATATTTGCAGCACTGTAATGTGTAACCGCGCGATAACTACTTTATTTCGACAGGCTAGAACGTGTGTGTACACTTTGGGTCCGACTGACCCGGGGGGTGTGGCTTGACGGTTGAAGCTCGACTGACTAATGCATACGGGCGGCGTGCCCCCGCGTGGCCGCGGCGGTTATCAGGGGGGACCTCGGCGTGATCGTGGCGGTAGTTGGAGGACGACTGACTGATAAAGGAAAGAATTTATTCTAATTTCGAGTAGAATTGCTATGCTTGCATAGGAATTCAGTTCCAGCGAATCCTGGCCGTAAAAGCTGAGTTGGATTCGTTGGTTGTGTATACTGGGAAATTGGCTTTGGGAACGCGAGCAAGTATGGGCATGAATTTTCGGGGGAAATTGGAATTGCTTGGGTGCAAGGGATATCATTTAGGTAAAATATTAACCGAAGTAATTTCGGGGAAATTAAGATTGCTTGGTTGCAATGAGAAAATATAACTTAAGTAGAAGGTTGACCGAAGCAATTTTGGGAAAATGTATGTTGGATGATGTAATGGAGGAGATGATTCATATTCCGTTGTAGGTTGGAATATGCATTATATTATGGTTTATGGATTTCCGAGGAAATTAGGATTGCTTGGTCGCAAGGAGGGAATAGAATTGACCGAAGCTATTTTGGGGAAATGTATGCGGGGATGATTAAAATATATTCTGTTGGGAGTTTGGAAAATGTTTTTTTATTGCAGATTGGGAGATGAATTCTTGCAAGTTCGGGCTGGAAGCGCTTGCAGATTGGGATTTGTTTTGCATGTTTACGGGTTAGGGTAGAGTGACGCGCTGTTAGCGGTCGAGATTGGTTGGCATTGTGGGTTGGTTCTCCATGTGGTATAGAGAACCCCCACATATGGTTTCGGCAATACTTGCACAAGTATAAGCATATGAATCACCCATACATACGAAGGCAAAATAGAAAATGCGGAACACGTACTCACATAGTGCTTGAGATTCGAGACCGCACGGACGATTCTGGAGAGACATATGAGATGGACAGTTACTCCGGCTGGAGTGATAGAGAACATGCTGAGTTCAAAATAGGCATGGTCCGTAACAAATGGTATTCTCGGTGAAATGATGCAGCAGTTGCGACGTGACGAGTGGAGTAACAGGTAAACTCCGTCCCGCCCCGCGATGGAATATCTAAAAGAAAGTTCCGCGGGGATCAAAGGAGAATATGAGCCTAGCGGGAAGTGGTTTTAGTCGGTAAAAACCCGGCATGCCTCTGGATCGATCTAGAGATTTACACCTTCCTACCGAGACCAAAAAAAAAACCGACCAAAGCGCATATTATCAGACCCCAAAGACCTAATGTGCGTTTACTACCACACTCAAGACCTACCGGTCTTGTATGATTTCTATCCCACAAACCCCCCATCCAAGTATTTAGAGACTGTGGCGGTTCTTTAATGCATTCCCAAAGAACCGCCCATCCTCTTAAATTAACCACTTTCCAACCCACTATACCTACCTGTAATTTTGGGGCAGCATAAGCTACCTTTCATTCTCTTTCACCTGAAAGTTAAATCTTATCAAGCATATACACCAAACAAATTATTTCATTCATACATGCACCGTGCCAGACGATCGGCTCAGCTAGTCAGCAATTATAATAGATAAATACTAGCTGGCCAGCGTAATTGTTGACATAGCTCTAGCCGATGGTTTCTTGCTACGGTTCATATCCATTTATTGCCCCAGTCCCAAGGTTCGCAACACTTGCGACCAATTTCCCTTATCGGTTATCTACCGATCATGGGATTTGGGAACTAATATGATTGACGTTAGACAATCATACCCCAGATCATGCCTAACGATGCTCCGGCCTGTTAAATAAACAAACACGATGCGCATATCATCGTGACCATTGAAATTGCGTTTTTGTGTATCTTAAAGCAAAAACCTATTTCGTTCTCAGGCGCAGGTTATCAAACATTTATGGCCCTCGAAATGGCGTTTCTGTTTATTTAAGACACAACCTATTTCTTCCTTCGGCGATTTTTCGCCATCGCTTATCTCAACGACGCCTGCAGCTCCCAATACCAATTCATTACACCAGCCCATGTTTATTTAGGACACAGGAACCTATTTCTCCCTTCGGCGACTTCGCTATCGTGTATCTCATAATGCCTGCTATTCATTACATGTGAATTCCTACTTTGAGTCAGATTTCAGCGTCATAAGAGTGTACACGCTATTAAGTTTTCTTAATATACGGAGTCGATAAAAAAAAATATCGTTTTGTCTTGTGCGTGAGCCGGTATCAAGCGTGTGTTGAAGTCTGTCCTTATGCGCGACGTTTAAATACCGCGTAACTCTTGTCACCAAAGAGAACAATAAATTAAGCAACCAAATATGTGAAAGAAACTTGTGCCAAATAAAACAAAAAAGAAGTTAAATCAGTGTTTAATTTTTACCCGTTTTCGTCTACCTTGAGGAACAATTTCCAGCAATCGGTGAGTGTAATCAAAAGGTGTTGGGGATTAAGTGAACCCGTGTTACGCCGACACCAACTTATGTCCCCACAAGACCATTAGAACTAACTCTGTAGACACTATCCTTGGATACCCCCCCATCCCCCTTTTATTTTTCAGATATCTTGAGACCGAGCCCAACATCCTCACGGATGTGGGTGATTCTGGTTGTCGCAAGATGACCAGAACCCTTGGCTCTGGCTCTGGAGAATGCCAGGCTGTGGTCACAAGTTGATAGATTGGGCCACCGATGAGGTGGTAAGATGTTTCAAGTGTTCAGGAATTTTATTTCAACGGGCAACTTGAGTGGTCTGTATAAATCATATTTTCCAACAAGTATTTGTTCGTATTATAAAATAAAGAACGAAAATGATTTCTTGAATCTTGATCAAAAGTCATAAAACAAATGCAAAATGTTGGGTTATTCAAAAAATCATTTTTATATGTTTTTCAAACGCGTTTTTTATATATCGGGTGGACCATAAATTTGTGCAAATAGCAACACTTGATTCTTTAAAAACCGTTAGAGGGTGAGGCGCGAGTGGCGGGGAATTGTGTGTCGCTTCATGCAATTTTAGCCATGATGGAGCGCTTCACGAGACAACAGCGTGCTTTTTGTGTAAAACCATTTTACAAAATCAACGATTCCTACGTTACTGTACGACGCCTATTTAGAATTGAATACGGATTACGCCGTGTAAGTGAGTGTTCAAGTGTTAATTTAATCAAAACTTGGGTCAAGAAGTTCGAGCAAACGGGATCGATAACGAATATTAAACAAACAGGGCAGCCACGTTCAAGAAGAAGCGATGAGAACATTCGGGAGGTTGAAATTTCCGTAAGGAACGAGTCAGCGAGTTTTTCAAACTTTGCGTAGTCGATTCGGTGGAACTGAAGAGTGCCAACGACGAGACGGGACACATATCAACGATGTCAATTTTTATAAATAAATTGCAATAAAGGATTATTACGTTAAATAAATGATTAACTAAATAACATTTGTAGTTTTATTTCTATTCATGTTTCAAATGTGCAAAAATGTATGGCCCACCCTTAATAATTTAATCAATAATATATTAGAGGTTTTTGTGCTATAACCTACTGTCATATCTCAGACAACTTTATAATTCCGCCTTAATAAAACGTGTTGTCTTTCTCTGGGAAAAACTTGTCACAGTGCGGTTTGATGAGGTCCCCAGAAGGTAACATTTTACCGTTCACGAAGTTTTGTAAGGAACGAAAGAAATGGAAATGAATGAAAAATTATTGAAACGTTCATATCATAACCTGATAGAAAGAGGCAATTCCCGACAAAAAGACACGATAAATCCAAATAAGTTCTTTAAACCATCTCCTTGAAAATATGATGTCGAGAAGGGTTAAGTTCCGCCTGCCTTAATTTAATATCGTTCCGTTTATATCAGAATTCAATTTCTCCGGTACGCACTTCGTATCCCTCGAAGCCTTTTCTTAAAAGTTACCCTTTCAATGTTCTTGTCGTTTTAAATATAAAATACTAAATTAAAAAGTTTACGTATGTCGAAAACAGTTCCATCGAATCGCCTGTCCTCTACGGAGATTTCTTTTTTATCCACTCGGGTATCACAAGTTGAAAACTATTTTCTTCTTGAATCCTTTAAACATATACATCTGCACATGAGGTAAAAGACAGAACTAATATTCCCTGACAAGCAACTCTGAACGAACTTGGAATGAAATTTAAATTCCCCTCCCAATACCTTGTTGTGCGATGGATACGTTGCACTGGGAAATAAAATACTATAAATAACACAGTCGTCATATCATCGTACGTTACCTAAACTTAAATTGCTTTTAACTCAAAACGATTACGTCTTGAACCTTCGTCCAATATATGCATATGAAATTAAGGATATCTGCAAGCAAAGAGGTAAATTAGATTCGTCTGAATAAAAATTCTAAATTATGTGGAAAATCTGAACTCGCATTGTTGCCTTGAAAGCTGATTGAAATGGTAATTCTTGGAATTTGGCACCTAATAAAAAACATGATATGTTACATCTTCCCACGGTTATTTCGTTAAAAAGATATCAGCTTCATTCTTTCAAGAACATTGACAAAACATGACATATTAAAACGAAACAATTTTTCAATTTTGTTTTTGACGTATGTAAAGAGGAAAGTTAAAATTGATACCAAATGCATATACTAGGACGGGTAGATGGTAAAGGGACTATTAATACCCTATCAAAGCTACGAGATAGACACGAGAAGTGAAGTTAGGAAGTTAGTAAATAAAAAAAAACTGTATGTATGTGTATCCAACAAGCGTTGAATACACGCGGTCAGGAACACGATGGTGTCTCCTGGCCAAAAAGATGTGTGCCAAAGCCAAACAAACTCTGAACATATACGTCAGAAACACGATGGTGTCTCCTGGTGTTGTAATGTCCTCTTGGCGTGCCCAATAAACGTTGATGATTTCGTTGCTTCTAAAAACTGAAACTGTAATTAAAACAAAAGGGAAAGAATACCGTATTGTGAACTCCAGCCAATCCAGAACGAATCATCAATATAAAAGAACGAGTTTGCTTTTCTATGAATTAACATTAATTTATTTAACTTAAGAGATTCGGTTGATCTCGTTGGATCAGCTATTCATTCCAAGAGTCAATCAAGAAGAGAAAGTATAAAGAAAGATGGTTGTCATGTGACAACCAACATAAATAATTCACAAATGTCAGCTGATTGTTGACATTGTTTAAGGTGATGCCACATATCTGATTCAGGTGGTGCCACAATTAATTTAATTGCGAATTCGCCGGATGTCAAGGGCGAATCCGCAACATTCCACCCGCCTTCGCCAATCATTGGCGAATCGTCTGGCTCCAGAGGGTATTCGTCCGGAGCTGGGGATGGGGATCTGATGAATGATCCAGGAGGGGGTATCTCCTCCAATGGAAGAATGCCGATTTTGGCGATGGTACTCGTGAGTGGGCTGGTAGCGATCGACCGCAGTCCACCGTCACGTCGATGGTCGATTATGAGAGAGCCGCCCGATCTGAAAAGCGTTGAAGACGGAGGTGTCTTGGACGGCCCGGAGGGTTGATGATGATTATGGGATGGTCCCCTTCGGTGCTAGAGGCCGTGATCTCTGCTGGTCATGGAACTGGCCACGCGATCTGGGTTAGAGTTGTAAGTTCGCAACCCACGATCGGTAACCACGTGATGGCTGGGAATTGGTCTCACTACCTCGAGACAAGTGGTGGTGACGAGTGCTGCCTCCATTGGTACCTCTTCGAATTTAGTGACCGGAACGATGCGGTCGTTTGCGGTTGAGGCCGCAGCGTTCATTCGAATGCAGCGGTTGGGACTCGGTCGGTACCTAGATACTGTGGAGCGCCGCCCGCCAAACGGGGCATTGTGCGTTCCGTGGTTGATGGTGGAAGCTGAATGGTGCCTTGAATCTGATCTCCGGGGTAGACGTCGACAATGTCTTCTATTTGTCCTCTGCGGGGAACTGTCAGCAGTCGTATGGTCGACCAGCTCTTCTGGGTTGGAGTTGTAAATTCGCAACCGCCAATAACCGGTCATGTAGTGGCTGCTAACAGGGCTGGTCACTTTTACCCTGGATGCTTTGATGGGTGCCGCGGTTGGCATATGCAACAAGGTAAGATGTCTTCGATTGCATCGTCGGTACACCTTGTTGGGGAGGCAGTCGCGTATGAGGTGGCGATCCAAGCAGTTTAGACACAGTTTCCTTTTACGTGCGACAGACTTCCGATGAACAGGTGTGAGGAAGCGAAAACCTTCGCAAGCGCAGATGTAGTGGTGCGCCTCACAGAACAGCCTGGCGATTGTCTTGGTGGGGGGCTTCGGCGGTGGTACGTACATCAGAACAATGGTCGGGTTGATCACTGTGCAGGCGGCACTTCGGTCAGCGGCCTCTTGATGCTCACTGACTTGGGAATCGTATGGCTTCTTTTCCGCTGACTTGGTGGTGACTGCTTGCGGATGCATTCGCCAATCATTGGCGATTCCGTTTGTTCTAGGGGCCGGAGGCCCAGGGCCGTGGACTTCTAGTGATGCGGATGTCTGAAGAGAGCCGTCCACCCTGGATTGGTGACGACAAGAGTTCCATCGTCGATGTTCGGTCCCTTTTGCCACAGAACTGACAATTTGATCTGGGTTAGAGTTGTAAATTCGCAACCTACGATCAATGACCACGTAATGGCTGGTGGTCGAAAGTACTGAAACGAAACTTACCGATGGGATGTGGCCTTTGGCATGTGAGGCCGCAACGTTGAGTTTGATGTGGCTTCTTCCATGGCACCGTCCGTGGGTCCTGGCGGAATGACAGGTGCGGACCCAGTGCCTACTGGGCTGAGGAAAGTACCGTCTCTTCTTGGTTACTTAGAGGCATGCTGGTTGATTCTTGAATGATAGGGGGCGTCGCCCGCCAAGCGGGGCATTCCGCTCTCCTATCCCGATTGGGGAGGCTACATATGGTAGAGGTCGTCCTTGATGATTACCATTGGCCGGAGGTTGGCCACCCGGTGTCTCTGTTAGGTTGCCTTTATGACTGGCAGTTGCTGAGCGACCATCGATTGATTTGAAGATTTCCATCCGAGTAGTACAAATAATTCACAAATGTCAGCTGTTTGCTGATATTGTTTAAGGTGATGCCACATATCTGATTCAGGTGGTGCCACAATTAATTTAATTGCGAATTCGCCGGATGTGAAGGGCGAATCCGGAACAGTATGTATATTTATCTTGTTGAGGTCGGAATTCAATGGACTAACCATAACCTGCTGTTTGGTAATGACGTTCGAAGACTGTATGGGTACGAGAAGCTCAACGTGCTATGATCAACAAGCGAGTGAATTGGGTTGTGCGTAATGGACAAGAGATCATTTATAAAGATCAGGAAGAGAGTGGGTGAGAGTGCCGAACCCTGGGGAACACCTTTATTTGAACGGCCAGAAAGATAGTCTGTTATTTATTGGATCAGGGAATTGTCCACTCCATATGAATGTAATTTTGTTAAAACGGCTGAATGCCAAACGCTGTCCCAGGGTTTTTAAATATCCAATGCAACAACCTTGCTTTCTCCGAAATAGTGGATGGTATTGCTCCACTTTTTGATCCCCAGCGAATGGGGTGTCTGGGGAAAGTGAATAGGACGCTGAATTGGCTAGGGAAATATTGCTGTGGGAAAACGCTAAGGAATGCGGTAATTACCCAAGCCATTGGATAATGATACAATCGCGTCGTTTGATTCGACTTGGTTGTTGCTAACCAACGTGAGTTCGAATTTCCGGTGGAAATCTCATGGGTTAGATGAATGGAGTTGCCGTATGGCAAAAAGGTATCTGAATTCAATTATGCATTATTAAAATATGTTTTACAGGAGGAAGAGCTTGTAAGGGGAATAAGGGTAGAAATGATGCGCTGAAATTGGTTGAAATAAGGTATGAAATTGTGGGTTGGTTCTCCATGTAGTATAGAGAACCCCCACAAATTTAGTACTAGATATCGCACGGCCTTAAGTGCTGAATGCTGTGTGTCGGAAATATGAACCAACACGGCGGCGATATACGAGTTTTTGAAGTAATTATGTCAAAATGCATGTTTAATAAGCTCTTGGTTTATTATGAAATTTTAGAATAAAAAGCAAAACAAATGAATATCTTGCGCAAGTTAACACATTATAACCATAATCATAAAGAATATGACTCATCGCCCTGATACAGAGAATTATCACAAATCTACAATTTCCTATTATGTAAAAACCTCCTTGCAAAGGAGAAGACATAGTCTAAAATGAACAAACGCAAAAATAAACAAAAAGTTATTTTCCCTACAGTAAAGAACCTAGCATGTACAAGGAATCTGCTACACAGATTCCTGGTTTATAATGTCCATGTTCATCTAAGAGCCCATACATGATCTCTTTATACTTAGTGTTAATGTCTAGTGTAAGTGTTTAAAAGTAATAAAGTGAGGTGTGGAGGCGAGTCGGCCGAAACCATCAAGCAATATATTTTTTGTTTCACTCACGGAACGTTCCATTTATTCGAACTTGGGGGTAGAGAAATTTGCGCAGGACTTAATGAAGAAAAGGTAGGTTTTCGGGAACAATACAAATCTTCTGGTCGTTTAACATTATTAATGCCTCTGTATGTCGGAATTTGTATGCACCAATGTATTTTCACACAGATGCTTTTATATTTGTATACATATCTACGCGAATGTTTCTCAACGCTACAGTTTTTTATATCAATATTTTTCTGTTTATCTAAGCCACCGATTTTTCATGCTAAGGAGATATCTGTAAACTACGTATTTTTCATCAGAATATTTACCGTGGTTGAAGGTCTTTGAAGATACAACGCGGTGAATGGGAATAGAGAACTACTAGATGGAAGAATTTCATGTAATAACTAAAAAAAGGACTTCTAAAACTGTGTGTCGAACAAGCGTTGAACACACTTTCCACTAACACCGGGTTCTTGATGTGTTGTGGGCTTGTCGTTGAAATATCCGAAATATTCCTCTCGAGTGAAATTACAATTCAGTGTTCGTTTCACCGTGTTTAAATTTTAAGTTTATTTATTAAGATTAATAGGATGTTTTTTGATTCCAATTCTTGCGACCTGTATCGCTCAGCAGTTAACGAAGAAGAAATTATTATATGCTTGACAACCAAAACAATTGATTATGTCAGCTCGTTGCTGACATTTGTCATTGGGTTGCCAAGGGTAACATTCAGTTGCGAATTCGCTGGTTGTGTCCAGTGCGAATCCACAACAAAAACACCTAAAAGATACATCACAACAACTTATTACCAATAAACGAATAGCGGGCTGGAGATTCCTTGGAAGTATCATCATTAGCACCTCCAAATGCAACTTAATCATTCGTATCATGTTCTAGTTTTCTAATAAAAGTAATTACCCATTAAAGACTTCCAAAACCTCATAACCTTGTATTTGATTACATCACTATTATAAAGCTCTTATCTGAAGAGAACCAACTCTCTATTGAAGACCTCCGGATTTTAATGATCCTATTAGAATTCTCCCACAGATCTCGTTCAGCCTTCAAAAAGCAATACCAACTGATTTAACGAATCCTCAATTGAATGTATCCTTGGCCTTAATTTAACCAACAAAGTTTGTGTGTCCACTCAAAAGTGAACCCAGGTTAATCTGTTATAGCTGACTGTGAGAACGGACAGGACAATTGCGTTTGTGATTTTGTTGTTGTCGGCCTTGCTCAGCTCTGAACAAACCAAAATCAGTTCAGATGGGATAAGGTTAACAAAGATTACAGCATTTAATTTCTCGAAAAATGAATAAAACAACACCTGAAGGTCAAATCGCAGTGAGGCGTTCTAGAAAGTTTATGTCCTTGTGATTACCCGACGGCAATCAACGAACTCTTCACGACCTAAACTAGAGATGCCGTAAAATTAACACAAAATTTACGAACCGCTAACAAGTGATAGCCTTTCCAGTGCGGTGTCAGAGAATTGTTAACAATTAATTGTGAGGTTAGGTAACTTTAATTAAACACAAATATTTTGGGGTCGTTTTCATAAAAAAAAAGTCCTTCGGGGTTTATTTAATGACGTAATTGAGTCCATTTTAGTGCCGACTGAGATGGGACAATGAAAGTTTAGCGTTTAGACGAAATTATAAACACTTTCGAAAGAGCTCGAGGACTTAGACCCCACTGAGGAACAGCGGTTCAGGTAAGAAGTACTGCAGACATTTATGAAAAGGTTACATTGGCTGGAGAAAATTTAGGATGTTCGGCTTATCAAGCATATATACAATACTATATATGACTGTTTATTATTATGATGACTTATTTCGGCGTTCGATTAATAGGTATCGGAGAATCATCATCATCATCGGCACTACAACCGGGATCTGGTCTTGGCCTTATTTAGCAAATCCTGAGGCTTGTTAAATTTTCCATAATGATTTGTTTTTTCCGGGCAAGGTCATTAGTCTTGCGCCAGAGGCTCCCCGACGGGGAATCGAACCCCGGTCTCCCGCGTGACAGGCGGGTATACTAACCACTATACTATCGAGGAGCTAGGTATCGGAGAATAGTCCCAGAACATTCCTACCTAGCAAAGAAAACTTTCAAAATTCGTCAGATCAAACAAGGTCAGTCCCAGAATTAACCGAATTGACAAAAAAAAACACAAAATACTTGGCAAAAACTTTATTTATTTCTCAGCGATTCAATAGCCTCGCTACTTTGTTTATGGGAAGAAACGGCGAGCTCCTGAAAATAGCTATTGTTATACTCCGAGCCGTGCTTTCCCGAACGGTGGGAGAAGAGCCCGGAGCGTCGACGAGAGGAGTAAAAGGAGAAAAAAAACGACGCGAAAGGTTCAGTTAAGACAATTGTAGCAAATTTTATTTATTTGTTTGAATCCCAAGGTACGGTTGGTTTTTACTGTTTATAATTGGCCAGAGGTTCGGCCTCTGGTGATCTACTGATAGCGAAATAAAAAAAAAAAAAAATGGGTGGCGAGAGAAGGACAGATGTTTCCTTCATCTTGTCTCTGGCTTCTGGTCATCTTGCGATAACCAGAATCACCCACATCCGTGAGGATGTTGGGCTCGGTCTCGCATATCTGGAAAGAAAAGAAAAAAAGTGGGGGTATCCAAGGATAGTGCGGACAGTGTTAGTCCAGGTGTTCTCTAACTACTTGTATAGAGGGATGGTGGGAAAGAAATCGTACAAGACCAGTAGGTCTTGGGTGCGGTAGTAAACGCAGATCACGTATTTGGCGTCTGATAATCTGCGCTTTGGTCGGTGTGTATGTTTGTGTTTGTGCCGTCTTGTACTGTGCGTTCGTGTGTGTGGTTTGTTAATAGTAGACCCTATGGGATGGGTCCAGGAATCCTCTATTATAGAGGGGAATGTTGTTGGGAAGGGTGCTTTCTTCAGTTTTGTACTGAAGAAGAAATTGTGGGGGTTTGATCCGAAGAGATCGAGAGAGCTGATAGCGAAATTGAAAAACACTCCCCTTTTATAATTTTTGGAGTTGACTTTTGTCAACTATTTTAGTGTCAAAATTCCAAGAAGCGTACGCAACGCTTGGCGTGCTTCGATTGGAATTTTGTTCCGAGAATTGTTTAAAGGGTTTTGTTGGATAGATTCTGGGAAGGGAATCATGAAATGCGTTTTGAATTTAGCATTTCATGATGTTAGGATTTTTAGGAATTGAGTCAATGTATGATGAATTACCTTTTGGTTAAATTCGTTGTACATGTGACTCAATATGGGATTTGGATGTGTTATGTGGAATTTGAATCAATGTACGATAATTAACTTTTGTTTAATTTATCACTCATTGATTCGATATGAAATTTGGGCTTTTTGTTATGGGATTATGGATAGGATTTTTGATGTTATTGGGGATTTAGATAGGAGTAGCGATTTAGGATCGCTACATCCGTCCCCCCTTTAGAAAAGAAAATTAATCTAGAGGAGATTAATTTTCTAGAATGGGTGAAAGGCAAAGGGTGGTGGCATTTCAACTTCGCGATAGTTTACATTTGTCTCAATTTTAATATTGTTAGTTATAGTTTGTTGTCTTAAAATTTTTCATTAAGAGTTTTGGCTGCCTATTTGAAATTGTTCGTTAAAGATTTTACAGGTTTTGATTAATGTTATTGTTATTTTGTAATTGTTTAAAGTTATGTTTAGAATGTGTGCTACATGTTGTATTTTCTCATTTGTGGTAATGCTTCTTAAGTTTATTTGTACGAAGGGTGGTATGGTATTTATTAAGCATTTTGTGGCTGAGGCCATGTTTACAATTATGGTTTAAGTATATTAAAAGGATTTTTCAAATAGGCATATGTATTATAAATTTCTTAAATTAGTATTGTTTTTATTTTGGTTCGTATTTTACTATGTTATTTCTTTAATGTATACTTAAGGGTATGGTACATTAATATTTATACTTTTTTTGATTGGGACGTAGTGCTAGATTAACAAATTAGTGGAAGTAGATGTGTATTTATTTTTAAAAGAATCTTATTCATTTGTTTTTAGATGTGGTATTAATTAGTTTGGTTTATTTTTCCTTTCTTTATTATTATATTTGGGTTTAATCTTACTTACTAACAATTATTAAATTTTATTTGTAAAGTATTTTCTATAGTTCGTTTTTCATTAATCCTTTAAATATTTTAGATTTAAGGGTGTGAACATTTTGTTTTGTTTATATGCTTATTTTTATATTTACATTTGTGTTTTATTTAGTCATATATGAGGATTTTGTTTTTCATATTTCACACATACATACATATCTAAAGTTTGGGTTGAAAGAAAAAATCTATTTGTTTTGAGCTTTTCCCTAAACTTGTGGAAGATTTTCCATACCTTCGTAGGGCTAGGTTGTGTATCAAAGTTCATAATTTGTGTAATGAAACGACCGAAGGGAAGCGTTTTGAAAGATGGAGGATTAGTGGTAGCTTTTGAGAGATCGGTCTTTGCTTTATCTCTAAAGAGGGTTTTATTTATTTGTGTATCTTTATGTTTTGTTACTGAGCTTACTACGAGTTTCTGTATTTTTTTAATTGCAAACGTTTGACATACGGGTTGTTTGCTGGAATTTGTTTGTTCTCAAGCCTCTGCTTTGCTGGGATTCTTAGTTCCGCAGTCTGATGCTTTGCTGGGACTTTTTGTTCCTCAGTCTGGCGCTCTGCTGGGACTCTCTGTTCCCCAGGCTGACATTCTGCTGGGACTCTTTGTTCCTCAGTCTGACGCTCTGCTGGGACTCTTTGTTCCTCAGTCTGACGCTCTGCTGGGACTCTCTGTTCCGCAGTCTGACGCTCTGCTGGGACTTTTTGTTCCTCAGTCTGGCGCTCAGCTGGGACTCTCTGTTCCTCAGGCTGACGTTCTGCTGGGACTCTCTGTTCCTCAGGCTGACGTTCTGCTGGGACTCTTTGTTCCTTAGGCTGACGTTCTGCTGGTACTCTTTGTTCCTCAGTCTGACGCTCTGCTGGGACTCTTTGTTCCTCAGTCTGACGCTCTGTTGGGACTCTCTGATCCGCAGTCTGACGCTCTGCTGGGACTTTTTGTTCCTCAGTCTGGCGCTCTGCTGGGACTCTTTGTTCCTCAGTCTGACATTCTGCTGGGACTCTTTGTTCTTCAGTCTGACGCTCTGCTGGGACTCTCTGTTCCGCAGTCTGACGCTCTGCTGGGACTTTTTGTTCCTCAGTCTGGCGCTCAGCTGGGACTCTCTGTTCCTCAGGCTGACGTTCTGCTGGGACTCTCTGTTCCTCAGGCTGACGTTCTGCTGGGACTCTTTGTTCCTTAGGCTGACGTTCTGCTGGTACTCTTTGTTCCTCAGTCTGACGCTCTGCTGGGACTCTTTGTTCCTCAGTCTGACGCTCTGTTGGGACTCTCTGATCCGCAGTCTGACGCTCTGCTGGGACTTTTTGTTCCTCAGTCTGGCGCTCTGCTGGGACTCTCTGTTCCTCAGGCTGACATTCTGCTGGGACTCTTTGTTCCTCAGGCTGACGTTCTGCTGGGACTCTTTGTTCCTCAGTCTGACGCTCTGCTGGGACTCTCTGTTCCGCAGTCTGACGCTCTGCTGGGACTTTTTGTTCCTCAGTCTGGCGCTCTGCTGCGACTCTCTGTTCCTCAGGCTGACGTTCTGCTGGGACTCTTTGTTCCGCAGTCTGACGCTCTGCTGGGACTCGTGGGTCCACAGTCTTGCATTTTGCTGAGATTGTTTGTTCCTCGGGCTTACATTTTGCTGAGAGTTCTTGCTGCTCAGTCTTACACTCTGTCGGTGTTATTTGTTTCTTGAGCTTAGGTATTTTGTTATTAGAAGATGGGGGATGTGAAAATATGGAAATGTAAGGAGCTGTTGGGATAGTTGGTTTAAAGACGTTGGTTAAATCATCGGATCCGGCCCGTAGACAAACGGATTTTGATGTAGTATTGTGGGTACGATCTTTGATTTCTACTTCCTTTATTTGGAGAGTAGTTAGATCGTCCCGTCTCTGGTTTGTATCCCTAGCTTCGATCGATATTTCATTTATTTTTCCCGCAAGTTGCTTCTGACTGTCGATTTTTAGTAGCTGAATGTTGTTAATTTTATTTATTACTCCACTTCTCCAGGCGTTTGTAGTAGAAGTGGGCTGAGTTTTAGGAATAGTTTTGTTAAATGGGGAGCTGTTTTGGCTATTTAATTGTGACAGTCTCCTTTTGCATTCCTCCTGGGAATGGTTGAATTTGCTGCAGTACCTGCATTGGAGGCGTTCAACCTCTGCTTTAATTTGGGGGATAGATTGTGAAGGTTTACTATTGCGGTAGCATTCCTCAGACGTGTGTCCAGGCCTATTACATGATTGGCAAATTTCTGGTCGGCTGAGGTTCGGATAGGCGGAAAAATTTGCTGGTATTGCTATTTCTTAATCGTGGGGCCTGCTCGAGAGCGTAATTAATAGCTGCTCTTAGATTTGGGGCACCTCGTGCTTTAACCAAGAGTTTTAGTTGTGGATCACTAAGTCCGTCTTCGAATGTGTGTAGGACGAGTTTATTATTTTCTTTGAGGAGATATGTTCGCACCGCAGGTTCGACAGTGCTTTCAAACGTGGCGCTGTCCAACAGGTGCAGGACGTGTGTGAGTCTGTCTCCAAACTCCTTCAAGCCTTCCTTGCTTTCCTGTTTGGCTGTTACCAGATCGTTTTGCGCCAGCGACCTAGAGGAGAGAATTTTAAATTCTTCATTTAATTCCGCAGCAAGATCATTCCAGTTTGAAATGACCTTGTATCGGATGTGGTTGTATGCTGGCCCTCGCTGTCTGGTTTTTACCACGCTTAGAAAGAAAGCGTGCTGACTGTCGTCCTGTGTCTGCGAAAAAATTATATCTCCGCAAGAGATAAAATTATATAGCTCGTCCGGGTTACCGCTGAACACCGGCACGAGGCCTATAATGTCTTTTAACCCGATGGTAACTTCCATTGTAAATCGCTATTTGTTTCGCGCGTTAATTTTGCGTTTTATTCGAAAAAATAGATCTTCCCAACGTGAGTGGAACGAACCTATGAGAAATCCAAAATACCAATGAGAGAGGCAGAAAACCCAAGTAAATATCGATCATATTAAAGACAGCTTCGTTTTTTCTCAAATCCAAATATATTAGCCCTATGAAAATAGCGAGGGTAATTTAGAGGAAAAGGGGCCACAGCAGACGAAAGGATCAAGAACAGACGAGGTATGCGCGTGTGTTTGTTTATAACTCTAAGTAGTCCGCGAGTAAACCAATAAAACTTTGTCGTAGGAGACAGAACCACAAAAAGGCAGAAGTGAACTTGAAGGTAGCTTTATTAATTGATGTATTGATTGACAATTATTGACCGATGGTGTTTATTCGATGAATGTTGATTGTAGACTGACTCATTGGCATGACTTCCAATTCAAAAGCGACGCTATGACATCATCGTGGTGATAATGATGGCCAGTTGGTGCCAGCTGCTGCGCAACTGGTATACATGCGAATGTACTAGATTTCTCCAGTACATTCCAGCGCATTTAATTGCCAATCCGCAACAGCGTGTTTAAACCTACCTCGGCAGTATAAAGAATTTTCCCAACTTATTTGTTCATGGAGAAAGCTTATTTTGAAATATTTGTATGTATGGATATATATATCATCATCATCATCGGCACTACAACCGGGAACCGGTCTTGGCCTTATTTAGCAATTCCTGAGGCTTGTTAAATTTTCCATAATGAGATATTTTGTCTGGGCAAGGTCATTAGTCTTGCGCCAGGGGCTCCCCGACGGGGAATCGAACCCTGGTCTCCCGGGTGACAGGCGGGTATACTAACCACTATACTATCGAGGAGCCCATGGATATATATATGTGTGGTTGCGTATTTTTATATAATAATTTTATAAGTATTTTAAGTTTTTGCTTTGGGATGCTTGTGTCCTTTTATAAAATTTCATTCGGGATTTACTATTAAAAGGTTGGAATCAGTCCCGGGTATTTTCCTTTTATCCATTTTGATAATAATGAGACAAATCTAAAATTAATTCAAGCGTTTTCATGTGTTGCCTTTGTAATATTAAGAGAAAGCTTGTTTAGTATCTGGGTTTTTTCTCGCGTATGTTTCTTTGTTTATTCATTATGTTTTCTATTTTTTATTTCTTTTTGGGAATTAACTGAATGAATTTTATATTTTCTGTGAAAATTTTGTGTGTTTCGTTATTCTTTGTTTTTCTTTAGTTTTCTATTATCCCATTGTAGGTGAAATATGTGATATAATATTTTATGTGTACATTTTTATTTTGATTTTGTTATGTAAAATTTGGGCTTGACTTGGGTGAGTGCATGCTTGGAAAACATAGTCCAAGTGCAATTTCAATAATTTATGATAAAATACTGATAGAAAAATAAAACCACCTGGTGTTGCTGCGGCTGTTGAATGCGTTGCTGCCTTTGGTGTCGTGAGTGTTTGTTGTTTTTTTTTTTTTTTTTGCTTTTCGCCTTTGGGTTTTTCCTTGGTGATGTTTTTTGTGTTGTCCTGTCCTGTTTGGTTTTTTGGTTTTTTCACTTTGAGTTTGCTGCCAGGTAGGCTTCACGCCCTATAATTGAATGGTCCGCCCTGGTCTTTCTTGGGATATATTTTTATTTTTGTTTTTATTTTGTCTTTTAGTTTTTCGTGATTATTGTGTTTTGGTGTCTTTAACTTTTGATTTCTGTTTTTTTTTTTCGATTGTTTGAATTTCCTTTTGTTGTCTTTCACTTTGGATTTGTGTTTTGCTGTCTTTTATTTTTGACTAATTTTCTTTTGTTTTTCACTTTTGATTAAAATTTTTTGTCTTTCGCGTTTGATTTGTTTTTTGGTGTCTTTTACTTTTGATTTGTGTTTTGGTCTTTTTTTTTTTGATTTCTGTTTTTTTTTTTTGATTGTTTGAATTTGTGTTTTGCTGTCTTTTATTTTTGACTAATTTTTTTTTTTTGTTTTTCACTTTTGATTAAAATTTTTGTTTTGTGTTTGGGTGTCTTTTTCTTTTGATTATATTCTATAGTCTTTCACTTTTGAATAATTTGCTTTTGTCTTTCACTTTTGGTTAGTTTTCTTTAGTTGTTTTTTTTTTTTTCCTCACCTGTTTGTATTTGACCCTTTTGATGTTTGATCCGAGTCCTTAATGGTAGGGGATGTGAAAATTCATTTCACCGCTGCCACCAAAATGTTATACTCCGAACCGTGCTTTCCCGAACGGTGGGCGAAGAGCCCGGAGCGTCGACGAGAAGAGTGAAAAGAGAAAACGACGCGAAAGGTTCAGTTAAGACAATTGTAGTAAATTTTATTTATTTGTTTGAATCCCAAGGTACGGTTGGTTTTTACTGTTTATAATTGGCCAGAGGTTCGGCCTCTGGTGATCTACTGATAGCGAAATTGAAAAACACTCCCCTTTTATAATTTTTGGAGTTGACTTTTGTCAACTATTTCAGTGTCAAAATTCCAAGAAGCGTACGCAACGCTTGGTGTGCTTCGATTGGAATTTTGTTCCGGGAATTGTTTAAAGGGTTTTGTTGGATAGATTCTGGGAAGGGAATCATGAAATGCGTTTTGAATTTAGCATTTCATGATGTTAGGATTTTTAGGAATTGAGTCAATGTATGATGAATTACCTTTTGGTTAAATTCGTTGTACATGTGACTCAATATGGGATTTGGATGTGTTATGTGGAATTTGAATCAATGTGCGATAATTAACTTTTGTTTAATTTATCGCTCATTGATTCGATATGAAATTTGGGTTTTTTGTTATGGGATTATGGATAGGATTTTTGATGTTATTGGGGATTTAGATAGGAGTAGCGATTTAGGATCGCTACACTATCTACTGCAGACATCACCTCTTCATCTTTAGCAAATCTCTTACCACCGAGCCGTTTCATCAAGTTTGGAAAGACAAAATAGTCCGAGGGTGGTAAATCGTGTGAATAGGGTGCGTGGGGAAGTAATTCGTATGTCAAATCATTGATTTTGGCCACTGCAATAACGGATATGTTGTCGTGATGGAGCAAGTCCTTCTTTTTTTTTTTTTTTTTTTTTTTTTTATCAGACTTCTCTCGGGAGAGGCGAACCTATAGCGTCGAGTGGGCGCCTTTTTTTCCTAATTTTATCACTTAAACGCTGCTATAAGTTCACATAATACTCGCCGTTTATCCTTTTCCAAGATAATGTATGACAATTACGTATATCTCAAAAAGCCGAAGCCATAACCTTGGCTATAGGTGGAATCATCTTTGCCTTCTTTGAAGTCGATTCTCCCCCTTCAGTCCATGGCTTAGACTGTTTCTTCGTGTCGGGTGTGTAGTGACGGACCTACGTTTCATTCATAGTTTTGAATTGACGCAAAAACTCGGCTTTGTTGAAACCAAACATGGCCAAACACTCGATTGCAACATCCTCATGACGCTTTTTCTGTTCGACTGCAAGCAAACACGCCACTCATCTTGCACACAACTTTCTCATGTCCAAGTGTTCGGTCAATATGCGTTGTACAGCACTTTTTGAAAAACCCACCATTTTTGCTAACTCGTGCAAGTTAAGGTTTTGGATGTTTCCCAGCACTGAAACGTTCCTAAACATGAAACAAGTTTGAAATGTCCCCTGTTCTTTAGCTGTTTTCACTTTTTATTTAATTTGTATTTCATACAATTCAAGTTACGAGTAAGCTTTGATGTTCACCCACTTTGTTGGATTACGAAGTCTATTGTACTACTTGATTGTCTATTGAGTCTACTTGATTGGTTTTGTGCAGCATATATATATTTCATACAATTTATTATTACAAATTTCTCTTTTTAAAGAAGAAATACTGAGGGACTACCAGTGCGGATCCCGTGGGAACCTGCCAACAAGCGACCAATTGTTCACAATAGGACAACTGCTGGAAAAGAAGTGGGAATGCGGAGAGACGGTTCACCAACTGTTCCTTCAAAAGCCCACGGCTCAGTCGCAAGACAAAGACCCACCATATTGTAGTTGAGCTGGGAATCCCGTAAAAATATGCCGCCCTCATTCAAATTTGCATGAACGAAAACAAAGAGCGAGTGAGAATAGAAAACCACCTCTCAAAACCACTTGAAATCCGGGACGGACTAAAACAGGGGGATGGCCTTTCACCATGTCTTTTTAACCTTGTGCTCGAGTATATCATCAGAAAGGTACAAGACGACAACATGGCCGCATCATCCGTGAACGAGGTCACACAGGTGCGTATGCGGATGAAATCGCCGTTCTGGGCGATAATCTAGAAACTGTAAGTAAAAACTGTGAAATTGTCAAGCAAGCAGCAGTAGAGGTGGATCTAGAAATAAATGAAGGCAAAACAAAATACATGATTACGGGAAGAGCAGGCGGATTTCAGGGAACACATATAAACGTCAGAGACAAGATACTTGAAAAAGTTAAAGAATTTAAATATCTGACACCCAGTAACGAAATGTTGAAAGAAATTAACAAAAGACTACATTCCGGCAACGCTAGTTGGCACACAGTAAGTAAACTGCTGAAATTCAAACTGCTGTCACGTGACATAAAGCTCCGTGTCTATAGACCCATAATCATACGGATTCCTCTATTCGGATGTGAAACATGAGGTCTCACAAAACGGGAAGAAAACAAATTCCGCCTATTCGAGAATAAAGTCCTAACGGGTATCTTTGACGGTAAATATGGCGAGGAGGCAGGACAATGGAGGAAAATCCACAACCACGAATTGGAAGAGCTATACCGCAAACCTACAATAGTGAGAGTAATCAGGTCGCGAAGATTAAGATGGGCCCGACATGTGGCGCGAATGGGCAACGATAGGACTGTGCGTAGAATTCTTGACGGTAGACCAACGGCAAGGAGACCGGCAGGACGGGCGCGACGGAGATGGGAAGACAATGTTGGGTTTAACCTTGAGAAAATCGGATCGGCTGGTCAAGCGTGGAAGTAGAGTTGTGGGGAAGAAGTATGTACCTATCACGGGGACTAGGTTCACTTCTTCCTCGATCATAACTTAATCAATGTTTCGCCGAAAAGTAAACTGAGTTTATCGGCACAAGGAGTAACTTCGCCACAAGACACGCACCAATAAAGGGAAAACAGGAGAGAAAAAAACGCGCTATTTTGTCTATAAAAATGTGTTTATTTTGCGTAGAAATATTTAGATATATTCTAAAAGAAACACGGAACAAACGTTTACTGAATTTTGTTTCGTTTACACTTTTATTATTACGACTTTGTGATATCTCATTTAATTAACACAACGCATTGACACACGACTCCGTTGGAACTACTAATTAGGAAGTATATACCCATCCTCGGCGCGACGAGGAGCGGGAGACCGGTCGACCGGCTCGGTCGGCTGATGTAATTGGACTCCGTGATAAACGGCTACAGAGCCGACTCGCTAATGGGGTGAGTTTCCCCGAGAGAGAAAGTGTTCCTCTCGTGGTGAAAACGAGGATACATGATACATGTATAATGCCCTTGTAGGAAAAATTCTTTACAGGAATTTCCAGATAATGCATTGCAAGCATTAATTATCTTTGGGAAAGAAATGTTCATGCTGCGGGGAGATTGCGGTGCAGGTGTGGGGAGGTTGGAATTCGCCTGGCAACCAAAGGTACCGAATAGGTTTTTATGGATAATGGAAAAAATTCTTGTAGGGAATTTGTATGCGAAGAGATGAAAAGGTAAGATTTCTTTTACAGGGACGTTTAAGTTATACCTTAGATAATCTAGATGCGTGAAGCATATAAGGTGCTAAGGCCATTGCATTAGCGAACTTATAAGATTGGGTCGAAGTTATGGGGGTTCTTCAGGTAAGTAGACCGTGGGGTTTGGCGGAACCGCCACAGAGTGCACACGACAGGGAACGATAGCGGGGTCGAGTCGGTGAGATCATGAACTTTTATTTAATTTATATTTCATACAATTCAAGTACCGAGTAAGTTTTGATGTCCACACACCTTGTTGGATTACGAAAGATCTAATTGATTGTTTCTGTGCAATTAATCTTTCATGAGATGACTATACATATATTTTATACAATTTATTGTTACAGGTTTTTGTTCATGTCACTTTTAGTGATTTCACTTAACCTTTCGTTATTTCTCTCCCTCTCTCTAAAATGATCATCTATATCTCTTGCAACCGATTCACTTTATCTTTTACTATTTCCTAACCTTTTGTGGACAGGGCTAACTAACGATCACCTTCAAAACCCAACGATTGACTACCGGTATCAAAAACGGACCTTCTTTTCGGACTCCTTCCGGCCACTCCTCCAATTATCGAGTAACTTCAATTCAGTTTTTACCCCTTCTTGTTACCTTGGGGTCAACACCTCCCGATGACAACAATGGAAGTTCGTCCCCATCGACCCAATAAATTTTATGTGGAATTACATGTCTTTTTGCTTTAACGATTGTGACGAAATGTGGGGCGACTTAATTGCAGTAACGTTCCGGGGGTCATATGGGTTCAGAATCTGTTGGAGGCTTCCGGTTTAAGTGCATCAATGACATTTTGGTCGACACCTATATTTAGGTCGTCATTGATGTACTTAACATGTGCTTTTAGGCGACCGTCATCCAATACCATATTGTCGATTTTGTTTAGCATTTCGGGAACAGTCACCTCATTTGATCAACCACTGCGATATTCGTCTTCGCAACTCTGCCGCCCAATACTTCGCTGTTGAAAACGAAAGTTCAGACTCCTCCAAAAGAGAATCTGGCGCGGCTTTGATGTTGGTTGCTCTAAGTCCTTTCAAATAAAAGTACTGAATCACATGCATCACACTATCATCTGAGTGGTAGGTACGGTCCCAAAGCCCAGCCCCCCGGTGAAATACCACACCATTAAGCTATAATCGTAAAATAGTTGGGAGAAATCCTTGAGCATCTTTCGGAGCTTAGCTGATGGGGCCGTTCGCCTTTCCTGGGAGAAATAAAATAAAAAAATAAAAAACATATCGATGACCAATTTCTTCCATTTTTACAAATTCGTGGGCAGTGTCCATTTTTGATGGCTGTCAAAAAATAATAATTAACAAAGCGTCTTCAAACTTGAAACTTAATCTTTCCATTTTAATAAATACCGCCATCTATGTGTTAAGCCGATTAATTCTGGGACTGCCCTCTTATCTCTGGTTCTCAACTTAGACTCCTTCTAATTTAATACACTTTTGCATCATCCGCTGAGTATCCTGTTTATTATGTGAACCATTGAGACTGTTCCATTCATAGGGCATTCGAGGATAGCCCCAAATGCTACTCAATAAAAAGACTATCAAAATTTTGGACGGCGTGAATTGGGATTGATTCAAGCATGCGATGCATAAGTTGTTTGGTTCGCGTGGGTGTCACTAGTATGGAGTAAACGAAGAATAACGGTGCGTATGCCACAGAATCGTGCTTTTCTAATCATCGCTATGCAATATGGCAATGCCCAACACGGCCGCCTAATTTAGCTCTTTATGGCTTTTACATGCATTGGACTATCTCATATTATTTATTTACAACAATCCTCCAAGGATACTGACTCACCTAGAGAATAGCTTTCCGAATACTACCACCACTGTACGCATCATATTTGAAAATGATTAGAATGAAATGATTTAATACAGTGTATTAACAATAAGAGCTACCACCTTTAAAGGTATATAAACTATATAAGGTAAGTAAATAAACTTTATATGTTGTGCTTGAGGTTGAGAATATAACTAAAGCGATGTCTGCATCACATATTTTTTATTGAATTTCTCAATCAGCAGGTTCCCACGTCGCACTTTGTGTGGCGGCTCACCGCGAACCACCACGCAGTCGCCGCAAGCAAAGACTCACACCGCAAGGGGGGGATTTCGACTAATTAAGTCAAGCACGCTCTCTGTCACCCTCACACACATGCCAAAGTCACGGCTGAATTGGCGTGGGATCGACGCGGCACTACATGAGTCTCGCTCACACATAAAACAAAACCGAAGACGGACTTTTCCCGTTAATTTCATGTGACATACAACATTTGAAGACAATTGGCGGGAATGTCACTTCACTTCGTCATCACCCGCCGCCGAGACTAAACGCGTAGGCCCGCACCAAGGAAGTGTAGAGCACGAGTACCAACACCAACGAGCTCCAACATAGGCAGCCAGAGGAAGCGTTCGAATACTGGACGCTCAGGAAAGCAGACGCTCCCCATACATCACCCGCCGCCAGTCGACGGAGGAGACAGACACAATCCCCACATGGAGTTCGGGCGCGGATTGGAGAATACGATCCCCACATTTGTATATCAACATAAATCGGTACAGTTTTCCTAGCAAATTTCAATAGAGTCCACACTCTATTGGTGACATGAACCGTCGGGCCAACATTGGCATCAACCGCAAAATCCACCTCTTCATTGTCAGAAAATTTTCTACCATCGAACCATATTCTCAATTTTAGAAAGAGGAAATAATATGAGGAGACTAAATCTACCTACCTTAACTGCTTCCGAACATCGCGGTAACGGTTGGGTGAAATGGTGCATTGACCTATGGAAAAAACATTTCTTTCACCAAATGCGATCGTGTTATTCCATTATTTCATCCCTCAAGCGCTGCAATGAGGATGCATAGTGCTTGTTTTTTTTTTTCCTTTTTTAAGATAATCAAAAGCATCCTTTGCTTATGCTAACACTGATATCATGGTTTTGCCATTGGAGAGAACTATCTTTGCTTTCCTCATAACCGTTTCACTGTTGTGGAGTCGTCGAAAAGCGATCCCCTTGCTCTTAAAAGACTTTTTTTCGATATCCCGTTAAGATCACTTCCCTGCTTGTGGGACTCCGGGAAGAGTGACGGCCGTTTTTAATAAAGGAAACGAATTAACTTTACTTGACTTTGTACTTTGTTCGACTTTTATTTATAAAATTATATTTTAGATAATTGGCGTCCTCAATATTTGGACGCCAATCTAGAGACTAACCATCAAAACCAGGATACATTGCCGTTTTATTTAAACTCTGCTTGAAACTTGATCATCAAGAGTACTGTGGGGGTTCTTTAAAGCTTACCTGAAGAACCACCCATATTTGCAACCCAACACCCATCTTCCTCGCATACCTGAAACATTTCCTCCTTCAAGGACGTGTAATGCAACTAACGCATTTCACAATTTCCTTACAAGAATTTTTCATTCATACATCCAATGCATTCCTTAAATTCCCAAAAAGAATCTTATGAATTTTACCTACATACCCACCCGACCCTTTTGTCCAACGACAAAGCAACGCCAAGCAGCTTGTTTGCTCAGCTGCAATAGACTCGACTCATGATCTATTTGTCTAACTGACAAACAATCACCCACTTCGTGCTTAGCCACCAAACGAATTCCTCAGCATATACAGATGAAGACAAAGAATTCGTTTCTTCCGCCGACAAAGATACGATATACAATTTTCATTGTATGAAGTATCCCAAATCCATTAGCACGTTTTTCTAATAGCAATGCAGCTATTTACGCAGCTGCACCATACATCTATACCATTAATAATGCCCTTTGTACATCTTTCCCTTTTTTCAGCTTAATTTTCCCATGTACTTCGTGGATCCACACGATCACGCACACACACACCACCTTGATCTACGCTGAAGGAGCCGGTTCCTGACTCCACAAAGAGAGACTTCACGTTTCTCTTTTAATAAGTAACTCACCACTTAGCTGGGAGAATATAACCACGGGTCGTTTTCCAACCACCAGTCGAGTCGGTTGTGCCGTCTTCCGCTCTTCGTAGCGCCCCCCCCCCCCCCCCCCCCCCCCCCAGTCCCGCGGCCCATAGTAGAACTCATAGTAATAAAACAACAAAGTTCATTTTTTTTCTTATTCTCTTGGATTCTTGGAGATCGTTTTGCAGCGGATCAAACAGAGAAAAGTCTGTGGGGTCGTAGTAGAATCCAGCGCCCATGCCGGCGCACCGACTTCCACTTAATAGGAACACTAACACTAGGTTCCCAGAACGACCTCACCCGGAAAACCCCGTTCAGGTCAGAAACACCACCACATTCTTCTAGAAGACCAATAGGGTCTAAACCCAAGAAGCCTGAGGTACCACGGCACCACCAGAGAGACGGAGGTGACGATCACAGTGACTCATCCAGTCAAGGCAGGAATAAACGTGCACCACACCCATAGATTGCACGCATGACATGCAGCTTCTGCAATAGGGAAGGGCATTTGTACGATGAATGCCTTCGACGCCGAAACACACCGTTGTGTACGAAGTGCGACCAATATGGACACGATGCCCAAGACTGTCGTGCACAAAGCACACAAATGAAGGCAGATATCCCGAGTCTCCACGACCAAGGTCGCAGAACCAACGCCAGTCACCCGTGAATACTTCAAACCATGGGCAAAAATGACCACCTATTTCGAAACAAGCAACAGCGTCGAATCGTAGAGTGTACAGCATTCGATGTTGTTGTGAGTTTTGTGGCCGAAAGGGTCACATGTGAGACGGGTGTCATTGAAAGGCAATGTGGGTACAATCCCAAAAGCCAACAACGGATGCACCCAAACTGGTTAAGCCTGTATTCCGCGACCACACCCCACCGACCTGCACGGTCAATACGGAATGGCAGACAGTCCAAAGAAGAAAAAATTCGATGGACAATAAGCAGCCACGCGACAAAGGCGGTCAACATACACGAGCCAAGAGTAGTACTAGTTCGAGCAGTACTAAACATTCGGAGGCTCGAAAACGTAGCCAGTCGAACTCAACCGCTACGGACGCCTCAGAGACTCCAAAGCGGGGACATCGGCGACAGAGGAATGGTCAATGGTGCACATTTTGCAGACGACACAACCACTCGGCGACAATGTGTCTACAAAGAGCAAAATGGGAGAAGTTGGAAAACTCCCAGAGGTCGAGTCAGAATCCCCCAACCCGACCGAACTAAAGTCACCAATTAATGAAACCTGTCCTCAATTTCAACCAACGAAAGTTCCAATTGTCGATCTCCAATTAGACATCGGTTGTAGAAGCACTACACATGTAATAATGGACACAGGTACGGAGATCAGCCTTATTAAGCTGAAGGCACTCCAATATGGAACCACGTTGGACAGAGAAAAAGCAACTACCCTCCAAACGCTTTTTGGCAAGGGAAAGACTAGGGGCTATTGTAGGGGGATATTCAAATTACCCCAACAAATTTCCTGTAGTTTTCAGGTGATAGATTCCCTACCGGGATTATCAGCAGATGGGTTAGGGAACGACTTCCTGTCTAGGAATTGTAAAGTTAATGACCGGGAAACTGTTTGGAATTCTCCCAAACAAGATTAAATCCGGTAAGCTTTTCCATTGAATTTACAAAAGATAGGAAGCGGATGTCAAGACATAAGGCGACCAGTCGGGAACCCGCACCAAGGGGATCCAAATAGGTCCATACCGCGGTCGGTAGTATACCGGATACCCTACCCCAACAGGGGAAAGGCTGCAAAACTTGTCAGACTCCAAGTACCCCAACCCCATGATGATATCTGACAAACGGAAGAAAGCCAAAGAAGAAGAATCATTGGTGGAACACTCCCTGCCAAAACTTTTGGAGGTAGACATTTTTGTGAACAGACCGGCGATAATGCCGGCACGTACACGAAAAATGCTTAGACTTCCTATGGAAATCTGGGAAGAGGTAATGCTAGTACCTAAAGTAGTACAATCAGGGATTTTCACATCCAATTGTATTGTAGGGAAAGCGAAGAGTGCCCAAGTAGAGGTACTCAATATCGCAAGTTATCTCCAAACCATAGACCGGATTATGGTGGAATTACATCCAATGAAGGAATTTGCCATCTTTCCGCTGGAAAATGAGGACAACCGTCCAACGGGATATTATTCGGATAAAAAACAGATAAATACCTCCAGTATATCCGACATCTATTCCCGGAGAAGGAATCACCAAAAGATCCAAAGTTGACACAATTACACGAGGAACTCCACTTAGGGAAAAACCTAAGTCCTTAAGGGTGTCAATCCATAGTGGAAATATATGAGGAGTTTAACGACATTTTCCACCTCAAAGGTGACCTCCTACATATACCAGTGCCATAACGGATGAGATACCGGTGAGACCCCTCCCCTACCAATACTCTTTCAATTTCCGAAAAGCCAATTTCCGGCTCATAAATGAGTACCTCAGAAATACCACACCCCGCTTAAATGATATTAGTGTAGAGGTCGCTACAGCCTCGCTCTACACAGTATTCTACAACGCCATATCCCTATTTGTCCCATATTCCCGAAACAGGTTATCATTCTCATCGCCCCCTTGGTATAACCGCAGACTCCGCACACTTCGTAACAAGAGGAATAAGTTGTGGAATACTTTCTTAAATACACGTCCTCCTATGGACTATTCCAACTATCTCGGTTACTTTTACCAATTCACCGAGCTTTATAGCTCCCTTTACCACAATTACCTTGCCAAAGCCCAACTAAATCTGATCAATGACCCCAAATCTTCCTACCACTTTATCAACTATAAACGGAAATCAGATGCCTATCCCAACTCTCTTTTCTACGACTCAACTACTTCATCTGACTCCCAAACCATAGCCAATCTTTTCGCGTCCTTCTTCAAACTTTTCCTTCACGGACGACTCGTTCGAGCCTAACCCTTCCTACTTTACTGGCACGTCTGAATTCTCCCTTGGCCCACTCATCCCTCTACACATTCAACAACACCAAGTTAAAGAAAAACTGGAACAACTGAAAGACGATTTCAGTCCCGGCCCAGACGGACTCCCTGATATCTTCTTAAAAAAATGCTCCTCTTCTCTCTCTCTCCCGCTCCCGTCAATCTTCAATCTATCCCTTGCACAAGGTCTATTTCCCGACATTTGGAAATCCTCCTATATAACCCCCATACATAAAAAGGGGCCAAAAAACGATATATCCACTTATCGTCCTATTGCTAAGCTTTCGCACATTCCTAAACTGTTCGAAGGCCTTCTATACGAAGCGTTATGTTTTCGCTACACTCCCATCATCTCTCCTAACTAGCACGGCTTCCTCTCCGGCAGGTCCACTACTACCAACCTTGTCGAATTTACATCCCACACACTCCTTGCCCTAGAAAAGGGCGATGAGGTTGATGTAGTCACTACCGACTGTAGCAAGGCCTTCGACAAAATTTCCCATAACCTCATTCTCTTTAAATTATCTTCCCTTGGTTTTGAACCCCTGTTGATGAAGTGGATCTCATCCTATCTTAACTCTCGAACCTGCCGTGTGCGATTTAGATCCACCCTCTCCGATCCTTTCTCTCCAACCTCAGGTATCCCCCAGGGCAGTCATCTCGGCCCCCTACTATTTATCCTTACCATAAACGACATAGGCTTGTGCATCAATCACTCTCTCATCTCGTTTTACGCGGATGATACCAAAATTTTCAAGACAATCCGCTCTCCCCTTGACTCCTCACTTCTCCAATCGGATCTTGACAGCTTTTCGATATGGTGCCAAAATAACTGCCTAGAACTGAATATCGCCAACTGTCACACAATCACCTTCTCTCGGAAACGCTCCCCCACCCAGCCACGCCCCTATCTCTTGCTAGACCAACCGATAACATCGGTTGAATCGATTCGCGACCTGGGCGTCCAATGCGACAAGGAACTTAGATATCCCGCACATATCGATGACACAATCCTAAAGGCCAACGCCGCTCTTGGCTTTGTAAAACGTTGGTCGAAGGAATTCCTAAACCCCTACGTCACCCGATCACCCTACACAACTTTCGTCCGGCCACTACTCGAATATGCTAGTCAGGTCTGGTCCCCGTATCAACAGTCGTATCGAGGGCGTTCAACGTCGTTTCTTGCGCTTTGCCCTCCGTGGTTTGAACTGAGAAAACCCACTCATTCTACCACCTTACATAGGCCGGCTCCTTCTTATCAATCTTAACACACTTGAGGAGCGCAGAATCCATGCCGCCTTCTGTCAGGCTCAATCAATTGCCCATGCTTGCTCTCCACTTTATCATTTTATACAAACCCTCGTAATGTGCGGAACCCTCGTCTGTTTTACGTGCCCGCTCATCACACTTCTTACGGCGTTAACGAGCCCATCTCGCGTATGCTACGACATGCCAACTCTTTCCCCACCTCCTTTGATTTCAACCTCTCCACTCCTGCCCTCAAACGACGTCTCAGAAGAAACCCGTCCTCACCCCACCCCACCCCAATGTAAACCTCTCCCCGCAGATCTCCAACCCCGCCCCATACTAGTACATAGACGTGCCCCTCATTGTCATTGTCTCACAAAAGCCGTATTTGCCTCCCCCACATACACATGCCCTTCCCTAGCCCCCCCCCCCCCCCCCCCCCCCCCCTATCACCAAGTCTTTTTCACCTCCTGGTTTTTCTTTTTTATTTTTTATTCTCCTTCTCACTCTAGATTTAAGATAGTCTTTAAGGTTCTTTTTTATATTAATTAATTTTAAGTTTAATCTCTGAGCTTGCATTAAGCAAAATAAATGAGGGTTCTGCCCTCACTAAACACAAACACATACAGGATCAAGCACCGATAAATCAACGAATGTACGAAAAACGAGCAAGTACGGGATATACCGGATAATGATATCATTCAACCAAGCAAAAGTCCGTGGAACTCACCACTATTGGTAGTTCCTAAGAAAGCGTGCCCCGATGGAAAAGCCCGATGGAGAGTTGTGGTCGACTTCAGGAAACTGAACGACAAAACCATTGTGTTGGACTACTTGGTTCCAATCCTGACTGATCCCGTCATAAAGCACCGTCACCTTCTGAGCTCCCTGGACAGAATCCAGCATCGCGATGGTTTCATTAAGGTCGCGAACCAATGCCGCCTGGCTGAGTGAGGAGTTCCTTCGGAGAAATCTAATGACGATAAGGCCATTCATTGGTGTTGTGTCATTACTCGATCGGGAATTTGCGGCGAATGATTATATATATATATATGATAGTACGCTTGTTTCCTCCTTTTCGAGTGATCGGCCGATTGGTGCATCAACGTCGCACCAGCTGAGATGTAGACAGATTGACTCTCTGAACCAGGATCTGGATAAAGTCCTGCAGTGGGGAAAGGCCAATCTTGTCGACTTCAACGCAACGAAGACCCAGTATACAACATTCACAAAGAAAACTGGATCATCGGTTCCACAGCTGATGATGAGTGGCCGGGACCTCGAGGCTGGGGAAAGTTTGAAATTGCTCGGCGTCACGGTCTGTGGGAATGTATCATGGCATAAACACGTATCGGGTATCGCCAGATCAGCCTCAGGAAAACTGAGTTATCTTTTTAGAGCTAAGAAATACTTTACTCCGGCCCAACTTCTTCTCCTATATAAATCTCAAATTAGACCCGCGCTCGAATATTGCTCTCATGTTTGGAGCTCGGCTCCTAAACATACCCTCGACCTACTTGAAAGCGTACAAAGACGAGCGATCCGCCTGATCGGGGACTCGGCGCTGACGTCGGGACCACAGTCGCTATCACATCGAAGGCGCGCGGCCGACCTCTGTCTGTTTTACAGATATTATCACGGATGCTGTTCTTCGGAGATTCTTGGTATTGTTCCACGCAATTCGGTCTATATGCGCTTCACAAGACAATCCGACGGATCGCACCCGTTTGTGGTTCATCTCCCGACAGCGCGAACATCCCTATATCCGAACTCGTTCCGTTACAGAGCGGGGAAGCTGTGGAACTCCCTTCCCACGCGAGTGTTCCCGGAGCGTTACAACCTGCAACTGTTCAAAAAGAACTGCAACAGTTATTTGATGGCATCTCGGGGCGCCCACTCGAGGCTATAGGTTCGCCTCTCCCGAGAGAAGTCTAATAAAAAAAAAATATATATATATATAGTTTGTTTGTGTGGAATAGTTGAAGGTTAGCCGATAATTACGGAACTTGAATAGGTATCTTTAGGTCACACTAAATCTTCATTGCATAATCACTCAAGTCATGAATCTCACTGAACGCACTGATACACCTGCATATCACTTTGAAGCCAATCCTGTACAGCGTTCGGACCTCCTTCACTTCATAAACAATAGACGCGTGTACCTATTTGACTTATATTGAAGATTAAAATATCGAGGGATATAGAATTGAACACTGAGATGAAACACTTGTCGAAGGATATTGTCAACTGGAATAATTGTAAAGTACAACTGCTCTGATGCCGAGCGTCGCGGTACGTTTTTACTTCGTCAATATGTTAGATGGCACAGGCCCGTTTAGAAGCCACACTCGTTCAATGTAACTCTTTCACGTAATGTCAATGGAATTGAAAACTGCATTTAATTAAAGAAAATAGAGAAGATCCCAGATGTCAATACAGCACTCTAGGCCGACGTCTTCAAGAATACTACTCATATATGAGAAGAGTAACAACGCAACTGGAAATAATTGTCTATGGTTTATAATCGGGTATCCACCGTGCTGTGATTAGGGATGTTTACATTAGATGTGCGGATCAAACATCTGCAGCTGGTACAAAGTTACAAGATCATGCGACCAGTTAATGTGGGTTTGATTGCGTTTTTGCGTTTGATTGTGCAAACCTAGAGTCAACTGACGACTCTTGGTACTGTGCAGTTCGGCACAATTACTGGGTAGTGGACAGAGTCCAAAACTCAGCCGCCAGCTAAAATACCACCCCACTAAGCTATAGGCTTCCTGAAATGGTTGGGGTTTGGTACGTAGATTGTTTCTTTTGGGGTTTCGCGGGCGGATTCGATTGCGCGGTGGCGAGTTGTTTACAGTGCAGTTCTTTATCAAAACATTTGCATGATGTTCCCCTGACATAGTCCTCCCCAGAGATTCGAATGGGGAGCTAACTTACCTCTGGATTTCTCAAAACATTAGAACGCTTGCAACGATAGTGAAGAACGTGTGATTCGAACTGACGCTATAAGGGAAAAAATCACTAAAAGATAGAACCAAAACTCAACGCATCAGACCACCGCCGCGTGTGTGATGTGGAAATGATATGTTATTTATATCGGGGACACGGCACTGACGTCGGGACTACAGCCGTTATCACATCGAAGGCGTGTAGCTGATCTCTGTATGTTTTACAGATATTATCACGGGTACTGTTCTTCGGAGATTCGTGATATTGTTCCGCACAATTCGGTTTATATGCGCCTCACAAGGCAATCCGACGGATCGCACCGATTTGCAGTTCATCTCTCGACGGCGCAAACGTCTCTGTATTAGAACTCGTTCCGTTATAGAGCGGGAAAGCTATGGAATTCCCAACCCCGCGCCAGTATTCCGGAGTGTTACAACCTGCAACTGTTATGTGGTGGATTCTCGGAGCGCTATAGATTGGACTCGTCTGGGAAAAGTTAAAAAAAAAAGTATACGGCTTTGACGATGTTGTTCTTCACTATTAATCGTGTCTATATCTGTTAGAAACGCCACATAAGTATAAAATTGTTACACTCTTTGTTTCCAACATTGAAGGGTCATTTAATCCTCTTAAAGGAAACCGACTTTTTTCGAAAATTCTACAAATGTGTGGCGTTTCTAGCAGATACACACGGTCAATAGTAAAGAACAACATCACCAAAAGCATATCCATTAAAGCCGTATACCATAGCAATAATATAGCATTTCCACATCAGTCGAATGTACTTGAGTTAAGAAATCGAATTCGTACACGCGGTAGTGGCCTGATGGGTTGAGCTTTGGTTCTATATTTTAGTGTTCTAATCGTGATAGCGTCGGTTCGAATCACACGCTCTTCACGATCGTCGCAAAACGCCATAAATGTGTGATCCCATAAAAAATGTTTACATTTTAACTTAGTTCAAAGTATATTTCAAGAAATTTTGGAAAATGACTCCAAAACCTCCCATACACTGAGAAATTTGATTATCGATCGACACGACATCCGACTTTAGTTCGTTAGCAAGACAAAAGAGACTTAGGTAACCCGCGACTATAGTTGTGGGCAGAGTATGTCAAATTGTGCAACATAACAAATTCTAATTTAAATTATGCATCCGCTATTGTAATCCCTTTTTTCATAATTCACAATAGCGATAACTTGAAGCTTCTACCAAATAACACACGAAAGCTCTTCAAGTTGAAAGCAAGTTGAAAGCGACGTAGTAAGCACCTTCACTTCTGCTCTTTGAACTTTTGGTATGCGTCTAACTTTAACGCAAAAGTCATCAATAGATGGCACAGGTGTAAGAGATCTAATAATTCTGGCCCCAGTATTTCAAAAATTACCGCCTCAACAATTGCCGTTCGAAATACAGTTTGAAAACAATAATCTGTGGTGTAATAAGAAAACTTAGAGCACCTGGTAAATATTTATTTATTTATTTATTTATTTATTTATTATCAATTAGTAATGTAAAATTACATATCAATAACTTAACCTAATGAGCCTAGCAGCGGGGACTATTGGCTCTGTATTTCTAATTTACAATTTAATCTTAATGCTATTTACAAATTGATTTACAATTTCTATGTTGTCGGTAGTGGGATCTGCTAGAATTGTATAAATATCTGTATTGCGAAATAGTTTGTCTTTCAAGGGTTTTAGGTGAGGACAGTCTTTCAAAATGTGAGTGATTGTAAGTATTGTGTTGCATTTTGGGCAGATTGGGGCTGTAGATCGGTGGAGCAGGTAGAGGTGGGTAGCAGCTGTATGGCCTAATCGCAGCCTCACAAAGTTTGTGATTTTGGATTTGGACAAGTTAGTTGGGTAAGAAGGGTGAGTTTTGAAACGGTTTACCATTTTATAGGCATGGTGGTGAGTATCCCAGTTTGTTTGGTTTATTTGTTTTTGTTGATTGCTGATCATTGACAGTAGATCGGCTCTTGTGTAGATGTTGAATTTATGGACTGGAGCTCTTTTGGCTGAGTTGGCTGCGGCGTCTGCATTCTCGTTACCGCTGATGGCGACGTGACTGGGAGTCCACATTAGTTTTATTTTATTGCAGTATTTAATGATATTATTCCAAATATTGGAAATAATATCATCAGTGTTGTTGGTGTTTTTTATTGAGTTGAGTACCGACAGGCTGTCGGTGCAGATGACATATTTTTCTCTGTGGTTGGTGGCGAATGTTACGGCTTGTAAAATCGCGAAGGCTTCCGCCGTGAAAATGGAGCAGAATTCGGGCAATAGTCCGATTTTCTTTACTGCACCTTCTTCGGATGTGACCGCAAAGGAAGTATAGTTGGTTATTTTGGATCCATCTGTGTACAGAAAGCGCCATCCGTTGGATTTTTATTTTGAGGCGACTGACCAGAATAGTGCACCGTATATTTCTTTGTTTGTGTTTGGTTTTTTTAATATTGAGAGTGTTGTTATGATATTATTATTATTTAGAAGCCATGGCGGGTAAGTTGCGGAGTATTTGAAAGTTTGTTTAATATCCAATTCCAATTGCTTGGCTTTATCTAAAATGCGACTGATTGCAGATGGGATTCGGTTAGTGTTTTTGTATCCTATTGTTAGTTTGATGTCTTTGTCAATTATGGAATTTCGCGAAAACGCTAATTTAGCTATTAGTTTTAATGATATGATTGTTCGGAGCCCAGCTTCAGTCAGTATATTTTTTATTGGTGTCGTTCTGAATGCAAAGGTGCTTCTTCTAGCGGCTTGGTGATAGATGGGCTTTATTATATTTAGAGTCGTTTTTGGACTATTGCCATAGATATAGATCCCGTAGTCTATTTTACTTAAAATTAGAGCTTTAGTAATTTTACATAGAGTGTTAATGTGTACGTTACTTTTCAAGTTGCTTAAGTATTTAATAATATTGAGCCTCGCTGCTAATGATACTTTAAGTTCTGAACAATGTTGTTTCCAGGTATACTTAATGTTAAATGTTATTCCTAGGATTTTGAGGTTGGGGACATTTTGGATTGTTTTGTTGTTTATGTTGAGGTGTATTTGGGGACAAAGTCGTCGTCGGCACACATGCAATAATTTACATTTATCTACTGAGAGTTTGGCACTTGAAGAATTTGACCATTCTAAGATATCTTTCACTGTTTCAGTTAAAATGTTTTTGCAGAAAGTTAGATCACTGGATTTACTTAAGATGTATATATCATCGGCGTAAATGCAATGATCTAGATGTTTCTGTTTGTGTATTATTGTACTTATGTCGTCAAAGGCGATCATAAATAGTACAACTGACAGTGGGGATCCTTGAGGGATTCCGTTGTGTAATGGAAATGTATTGGAGTAAACGTGGTTGACTTTACATTGGAATTTTCTATTGCTTAGAAATGATTTAACGTACCTATATATATTGTTGCCAATTCTCCATTTTAACAATTTATTAAGTACGGTGTGAGCGCCTATTCTGTCGAATGCTTTCTCAAAATCAAGAGAGAGTATTGTGACGTGATTTTTGGCGGATAGAGCCTTTGAGGTGTAGTGGTCAATGTGGAGTAAGGCGTCTGTGCAACCTCTGTTGGATTTGAAAGCTACTTGGTTGATGGATGTCAATTTCTTTGTTTCCATAGGCCAGAGTAGACGTTTGGCTACGATTTTTTCTAATACCTTTGCGGGACAAGGAATTAAGGATATAGGGCGGTAGCCATCCACCGTATCTTTATCTTTGTTCGGTTTGGGAATAGGTATTAGGACCGCGGTTTTCCATATTTGTGGAATGTGTGATGTTTCAAGTATTTTATTGTATAACTTTATAATTCTTTGTTTTGCATAATGCGAAAGGTTTTTTAACATTGGGTAAGATATTCGATCTCGCCCTGGAGTTTTTCCCTTAGTTATACTAAGTGATGACTCGAATTCGATAAATGAGATGGGTTGTTCTATGCGTAGAGCAAGTTTGCAAAGATAGTGGATTGTTAACGGATTCAATTTTTTTACGATTGAATTCGGGGTGAAAATTATTGTTGCTTGAGAATTGCGACCAGGTTTTGGCGAAGAGTTGGCTTATTTCCACTGTGTCTGAGATTGTAGTATTTTCGGAATTAAGGGATGAGATAATTGTCGGATTGTGATTACCACTTAAGCTGCGTATTTTATGCCATATTGTGGTTGTGGAGGATGTTGGATTGATTGAGGAAGTGAATTGAAGAAAGCTTTTTGCTTTGCTTTCTTTCATCTTCCTACGAAATTGTGCATTCGCTTTTTTGTATGCAACAAAATTAACCTGCGTTGGTCTTTTTTTAAATGCAGAGAGGGCTGACATTTTGCTTTTTCTGAGAAGCGTTAGGTCGGAGTTCCACCAAAGTACATGTTGCCTGGTTTCTGATTTGGTTGTGATATTTGTTTGGGGTATTGAGAGATTGGCAGCGGATCTAATTGCTTTACTGATTAGCGCCGCTTCGTGATTCGTGTCAGGTGTGGGGGAATTGCTTGAAAGAAATTCGTCAACTTTTCTTTCAAAAAGTGCCCAGTTGGCGGAATCGGTTTTGTATTTTGGAGATCTGTTGTGATGGGTTATCGGTTGCTGATTATTTATTATGCTTACAACGGGGAAATGGTCACTATTGTAGAGGTCGTTTAGAACTTGCCATGAAGTTTTCGGAACCAATTCTGAGGAGCAACAAGTGATGTCTATATGAGTGAGGGTATTGTGTGTAGAAAGGTGAGTAGGGGAACCGTCATTCAGTAGGATAAGATTGGAGGTGAGGAGGAGGTTTTCAATTACTTCCCCTCTTTTGTTTGTGGAAGGTGAACCCCAGAGTGTACTCCAAGCATTTATGTCGCCTCCAAGTATTCTGGGCTCATTTGTTTGGTTGAGTATAGCCTGAAGATCATTTTTATTTAATGGTTGATTTGGGGGGAGATATAAGGCAATGTAGGTAAAATTTAAAGGGTGTTGTATTTCTACAACGAGAGCTTGGATATTTGTAATGATGGGGAGGATTTTGTGGGAAGTACCTTTCTTGATTAGTAAACCTACTCCTTGCTTGTGTGATGTGTTTGCAGGTGAATTGTAGAAGTAGCCTACATAGGATTTAGGGATGAATGGTGTGGTGTTGACTGGGCAATGCGTTTCTTGCAGTGATATTATATGTGGGTTATGGTCCTTAATTGGAATGTTTAGTTCGTCAAAGTTATTGGTATAACCGTTCATGTTCCATTGTAGAATGGTGAACGGGGTTTGTTTTGGAGTGAGTTTTGGGCGTTCAGCCATGCTAGTGTGCTTAGATCTTGATTTTGCAGAGGGATGGGGTTGTATATTCTTAAATGTTTTAAAGTGTTGGAAGGTATGGTGGGCGGGATGTTGTGTTCTGTAGGGGTTAGTTTCAGGGCGCGAGTCTCCTGATCCTTAAAAGGACAAGGCGATCTCTTAAAACAGACCGCTCCTGAAATCTTGTCCTATAAGGGGTCGTTAACCGTGCTTCCTCTGATCCAGAGGGAAGAGTAACGTCCTTTTGGTTTGGCCTTCGTCCTGTTGTCTTCACTTGGTCTTCCGTGGGGGCCAGGTGTTATTTGATTATCCATAGAAATGAAAATCGTCTAGTTTCAGTAATAAGGTTTTTATTGTATTAATCAGGATTTTCCTGGGATACTTCCTCCAGGGAGAATGGACGATATTATACTGCGGCCCGGAGATCACTAAACCATTCCTTTATAAAGGAAAAGGAATCGAAAATTGTATCCCAAAGATACACATATTCGTGCAACAATCCCGATCTTTTGGATATTTCGAGCGAGATGTTGTATTTACATAAAATAAGAAATCAATTTCTTGAATTCTTACGAAGCTGTTACGCAGATGTGTGAATGTATCTGCTTTTGAGTTTTTGTTTGTTTAACTCAATGGAATTTTTGGGATAGAGATAACGATCTCTGAATTTTGGATTTGGGTGATACTGTGGAGCAAATATAGAACAATAAACGAACATTGGATTCGTTTATTGTGAATTTTAATTCTAATTTTGATTTTGGATTTAATTATGCCGTGGGGGCAAATGCAAAGCGATAAACGAATATTTTGATTCGTTTATTGCGAATTTTGTATCATGTTTGGTTTTTTTCAGGTTTTGATAGGATTTTGGGTTTTAGGGTAATTTTGCTGGGATTTTGGATTAGGAATGGGAGAAAAAGATGGTAGGGCTTTTTGGAGCACTACAGGGATGTATGTTGTTAGGATCAAGACTCCGCTGTTCCGGATGTTGGGCACTTGAACTCTGGATTGAGTTCAAGTGTCCAACCTCAGGAACAGCAGAGTCAGGGGCTTGGTTGTTAGTTTTATAGTTACATTGTAATATCATCATCTACTAAGGTGTGTACATTTTTATTAATATTTATATTAGTGGGAGACGGTTTACTTTTTACCTTTGATTTGGGTTGCGAATGGCTATTAGCAGAGCAGCTTGTCGTGGTTTGTGGAATGGTTTCAGTTTGGTTGTTTGTTGGCGAACTTGTTTGTAGTTGTGAGGGTTCGAATGTGGTTAGTTGAGTTGATGATGTTTGTTGAGTTGATGGCGTTAATTGAATTGATGGTTATCGTTGGATTAGTTGTGTTATAGACGAAATTGGTTTGGTTGGGTTATGTGTTATTGACTTTTTTGGCTTGTGGGGCAATGCAATTTGAATACTGTTGATTGTAGCAGATGAGGAGGAGATGGTTGGAAGGGATTCCTTGGGTGTAGTTTTTTGTTTGTTTTGTTCCGTTGAGGGTCCTTGTAATTGGCTCGATTTTAGTGTATCTGCAAAGCTTCCTGAAAGTTGATCAGGTTTGTGGATATTTTTTTCCTTATAAATTCGTTTGGCTTCTCCCATTGAACATTTGTTTGTGGTTTTTATTGTTAAAACTTCTTTCGCTTGGATATACAAGGGACAGGTTTTATCCGCAGCCGAGTGAGGGAGCGAGCAGTTTGCGCACATAGTGCGACTGCAATTTACGGGGCTATGAGGTGGCAGATTACACTTTTCGCACATTGTGGTATTGGTGCAGCGTTTTGTGGTATGGCCGAGTCGTTGGCAGTTGCGACATCTCATGGGGTTGGGGATATATTCGCTGACCTTAGCTTTATAAAAACCGATGTCAACCGAATTTGGTGGTTGGAATAGGTTAAAAGTAAATAACATAAGTCCGGAAGGTCTTCGCACTTTACAGTCATCTACTTTGGTAAATTTGTACACATCTGTGACTTTTTGTTGACCCATTTCGGCTATTATTTCCGCTTCTGAGATGTTTATGAGACAAGGGACGTACACTATGCCTTTGCATTCATTTAATTTTTCGTGTAATTTTACAGAAACGGGACACACGTTGCCAAAGTTTGTTATTTTAAGAAAACGGTCTGCGATTTTCTGAGAATTAGCTTTTACTAATAATTGTCCGTCTCGTAGAACCGTGATTTGTTCATACTCTTTGCTAACATCGTCTATCACTTTTTTAATTAAAAATGGGCTTAGAGATGAAATAGGCTTACCATTCTCCTTGGATGAAGCCCTACTGTGGGGGTGAAGAAGTATTATGCCAAACACGGGCACTTGATTCACTTCCTTCCCACTTACTGTTCACTGAGGAGAAATGTTCACCAGAAGGAAAATTCAATTAATGAAAAGGCACTGGGGTTGTTTTTTTTTATTGTTAATGTTCTTTTATTTGGTTTTACTTAAAAAAATTTATAAATTAAATTCACAATCACACTCTCGATATCACTGCCAAACTTTTAAGGCAATAGGTAAGATGTTTTACAAAACCACAAGTATTTTTAATTACACCGGAATATCCTTTTAATAAGATTTGGTGGAGATACCAGTCTATTTTTGTTACAGGAAAACTATTTTTCTAATGGAAAATTTAATAGATAACTTTAGTAAGCACTAAAATACTTTATGGCGAAAATACCCAACACAACTAATTCTCAGCAGCAAGTCGACTCGGGATCGTGCGCGCACTGTAGTGTTTGGAAATATTACCGTGGGAAACACGCCAAGGAAATCGATAATTTCGTCGCTTGGTCAGACTTTGCCGTTGCTAACCGACATGAATTGCAATTTCCGGTGAAAATCCCATGGGTTAGGGGAATGGAGTTGTGGCGGTCCCACCAAACCCCACGGCCCACTTACCTGAAAAACCCCCATAGCTGCTACCCAACTTCCTTAAGTTCACGAATGCAATCACATTAGCACCTTAAATGCTTTACGCATCAAATAGCGCAATTTATAATCTAAAAGCCTCTACCTTTCATGCATTTCTTCGCATACAAATTCCCTATAAAAATTCCTTCCTAACTTATCATAAATTCCCTGAAAGAAAATTGATCGGTTCACATATAACAACATGTGTACAATAAAAACTACCTACATACACATTGGCTGGCGACCACTTTAACCAACGATAAACAGTCCAACGTAGCTGCATGTAATTAGCACCATAAACGTTGAGACTAATTCCCTAACTCGCACCATGTGCAAACAAAAGAACTCTGTCCTTCAAAGGTTTTCTGGCGATACCATAAACAATCCACGTCACTTGTGGTATCCCATATGCAATTCCCATTTAATGAGTTCCATCTTATTTATTTAGCTGACCCTAATCACAGACCGATACATTAGGTCGCTTCTCCTTTGTTCTTTTTTCCTCGCTGTAGGTTTTGTTTATCCTTGCTGGATGCATCGATAAACACGGTGCATTAAAAGATCGCGTTTCCTTGGTGGCCACACCCTTAAGGGAAACATTTTCTCTCTCTCTTCCGTTCCTTAACCCTAACCGAGGATGGAATTCAAGTCAGAGTTCTATCCTCGGGGTGTCCAATTACAGCCGCCGACCACCACGGTCGTTGCCGCTCCCGCTTTCTGGTGCACACGGGGACGCGAAAGTCAACCGCGAGTCGCGTGAGTAAAATTTTGATATACAAGTCGTCGGTTCATTACAGCGGACGTGTGCGCGTATTTTCATTGTATAATTAGATTAATTTACGACTTCAATCTGTAAAATTACGAATTATCCTTCACAATTATAAACATAATGACGAATATAACAAAATAAATGCATCAATGCTTGAATACATACAAAACAAATAGAGTAATCATTTAATAAACAATCAACAATGAGCTTTGTTTCATTCCACTTACTGTGGACGGTGTGTTGCGGAGTTTTGTTTTGATCTTTGTGTAAGATTATATTCGGCAGAATAGTGGAACTTTCTTTCTGTGTTTGGCGGAACATTTTTGGAACCTTAGTGACAGCCGGAAGGGGATAGGAATGAACCGAATGGCCGTGTCTGGCATAATACACCCCCCCCCCCCCCACAGAGTTGCCGTGTGGCAAAAAGGTAGCTAAATTCAATTATGCATTGTCTGCATAGAATTATGAATTTAGCTATGCATCCTGGTGAAATAGCTTGTAGGGGGAATTGGGGTTGAGGTGACGCGCTGTTAGCGGTCGAAATAGGGCTGAAATAGTGGGTTGGTTCTCCATGTTGTATAGAGAACCCCCACACTACCATCAAGGACTCAATATTTTCACAGAAATTCTTGTTACATAGCAACTCCCCCACCGCCCTTGTCCCAGCGAAGAAACATTAAACATATGAAACATTTGACAAACAATTACCACATTGCCAAACTAAACTTAAATACAAACAGTACATTTCACATTTTTAAACATACATCGAATTTCTATTACAACTGGTATAAAAATGCTATAATAAACAAAAATAGCAGGTGCATAAACCTGCATGAGTTCTACTCGGCAATGGCGTCTTCGATCAGTTCCGAGACAGTCACGGCCAAGTTACTTCGTTGAAATAACGGCATTAAAAATTGGGGGTGGGCGAGAGACCATTGCGGACGGTTTTCTTTTTCATGGTGATTGACCGTTTCAAAAAACAATTGGTTAGCCGGTGGAAAAACGAATTCAATGTTTGATGGTGAAGATTTTCGTTTTGTTTAGCTGTTTGGTTTTCGCTGATATCTTGCTGACGCAACTCCATCACCGACTGAATTGAGAGAGAAACCGAGTGACACCGGTGAAGAAGGAAGGGTTTTCTTTTCTGTGCTGTGCGGCACCATACAGGACGCTGGACTTATGCTCGAGTGGCCGAGCGTAGAACCTACGGCGGGGTCTTATGCAGGAGGCAGGGCACTCAGTGCCTATTAACATTCGTGAATCAGCCAAAACGTAAGTACAGCCACTTATATTTATATATTTGAAACCCCACCGTACGCTTGTGACAAAAGAAGCCACTACTCCATCCAAGTACTTGTTGTACAACCCTATGACAGGTTGGCAATATACTTCAATTTTCAATCGCATTTTATTTACCAATGGAATCTGATCGGCTCTTGTGACAGGAGTCAACGCATGGCAGTTGTAATCTTGTTGACACAGCTCACTTATAGTCCTTTTTTCATGGCTTTTGGCAATTTCCAAATTTTCTAAACTGTCTTCCCCGACATAATCTGTAGGAAATAAAATAATATCACCTAGGTTGTTCCTCCTTAAATATTTTCTCCTAGGTCTCATAGAACCTACCAGGTGTACCGGTGTGAAGTGAGCGTCAAGATACAAATGTATCGATAGGGAACGTTTGTTGTGAACGAGCCCTTATATTTTTTTATTTGGTTGCTGTGACATCTGTCAAACATATTGAGTACAAACAACATCTTTTTTTTTTAATCCTTTTAAAAATGTCGAATTTTGTACCAGAAAATGATGATTTGGGGAAAGCATTAATTTTTTGTTTTCATTTGAAGAAAAGTGCTCCAAAGCCTCATCGAATGCTTGTCGAGGTTTATGGTGATAATGCTCTATCGGAAGCAACATGCAAAAGGTGGTTTAAGCGGTTCAGAGCTTATGATTTTTATGTGCGAAATGAAGAACGTCGAAGACCACCAAAAAAGTTTGAAGACGCCGAATTGCAAGCAATATTGGATCAAGATGACACTTTAAGCCAAAAACGAATGGCACAAATCTTAAATGTTGCACAACAAACAATTTCTGGCCGTTTAAAAGCCATGGAAAAGATGCAAAAGTGTGGAAACTGGGTGCCACATAAATTGAATGACAGGCAGATGGAAAAGCGAAACACCACATGTGAAACGTTGCTCCTACGACACGAAAGGAAGTCAGTATTGCATCGAATTGTGACTGGTGATGAAAAATGGATTTATTTTAAAAATCCTAAACGCAAAAAATGATGGGTTCATCCAGGAGAAGCGTCAACATCCACTGCAAAGACTGATCGGCTTGGAAAAAAGACAATGCTCTGTGTTTGGAGGGACCAGAAGGGGGTGGTGGATCATGAACTTGTAAAACCTGGCGAAACTGTTGATGCGCAACGCTACCGACAACAAATGATCAATTTGTACCATGTATTGATCGAAAAACGACCAGAATGGGCCACAGGACACGGAAAGGTAATTTTGTGGCGTGATAATGCTCCAAGTCATACAGCAAAACCCGTCAAAGAAACAGTAAAAGCTCTCGACTGGGGAGTGTTACCCCACCCGCCGTATTCACCAGGCTTGGCTGCTTCCAACTACCATTTGTTTTCATCGATGGGACACGCATTGGTTGAGCAGCATTTCAATTCCTGCGAAGAAGTCGAAAATTGGGTCTCCGTATGGTTTGCCTCAAAAGACGACCGGTTTTATTGGCGTGGTATCCACAAATTGCCAGAAAGGTGGTCGAAATGTGTAGAAGGCAATGACCAATGCTTCGAATAAAATGTTATTTACTTTCCCATTTAAAATTAGTGTTTTATTTAAAACAAAACGCTCACCACATACCGGTACACCTGGTATCTTTCTTCTGTTCGACGCTAGATTCTGTTTGGCGTCTACGTTTATTAATACATAATTGCACCACGGGCCTAGTATTTTTGCACCGACATTCTGTCATTAATAAATTCCACGTCTTTTACTTGGGGCGTAATCTTATTACTTATGATGAACCCAGTTCTGACAAAGACAAAGAAGTTGTGGGCTAGAAGTCGGTGTGCCAAAACATGGGCACGGATTCACTTGCATCCCCGACACTTGTTCCGCAGAAGACACTTCGCAAACACATCCAAGCGAAGAGGAGGAGAAATAAAATATCCTTGGTTTGATTTAGTTGCTCGTTTTTCTTTATTTGTTAATATGATCCTATTCTATTACTTCACTTAGAACATAATATTAATCGTATTAAAAAGTTTCTTTATAAATATCATACAAGTGAAACAATTCTTTCACGACACTGTGACCGCAGTAATGATAATTTAAACTTGACTTCTTAAGCGGCGACGTGACCGACCGCAATGATTATTGAATAGCGACTGACTCCGGCGAAGAATTAAATTATACACTAGCGCGACGGCGTGACCGACCACGATGAGAGATGACAAGCCACTGATCCCAATTAGGGAGGAAATTTGGATTTTACATTCGCACGGCTATTAGTCAATCACCATCACGCTCTTCTCATGAATCTTTTCATTTGCATTTCTCAGCGAGGTGAATAATACTTGCACATCATTCGACAGGCGCTGGGCATGCGAAGGATGAAAAGAACAAAAGAGAGAGCGCAATAACTTCGTGGTTGGCTTAGCTTGTGTGCTTGTATCAATGCAGCCTCTGAGGATGACCTACTGCCCTAGTGCGATGCCTGTGGTGGTCTCAGACAGAATTGTGAAGGAGAGGAAAATATAGTTGGGCTATTCAGCTGCGAAAAGAGATCATCGATCCCCAGCGAATGGACTGGAATTGGCTATCTGATCGTGGGAACTAAATTAAATGCTTTGATAATTTCTCCAGCGATTGCATGATTATGCAACCGCGTCGTTTGATCAGACTATGCCGTTGCTAACCGACATGATGCGATTTCCGGTGGAAATCTCATGGGTTAGCGAAATGGAGTTGCCGTATGGCGAAAAGATATGATGCATTATCTGCATAGGATAATGAGTTCAGCTATGCGTCCTTTTGGGAAACATGTTTTGCTGGTGAATTACTGAACGGTGGGATAGGGGTTGATATGACGCGTTGGAAGCGGTCGAAATTAGGTAGAAATAGTGGGTTGGTTCTCCATGTAGTATAGAGAACCCCCACAAAGTCACCACGCAAGAATGGAAAACCTTAATAGTCATCCCTATTTTCAAAAAACGGCAATAGATCTGATCGCGAGAACTACAAAGGATATCATTGCTTTCGACCACATATCAAATACAAAAAATGTTTATGGAAAATTTAACAAGCCTCAGACTTGTTAAATAAGGCCAAGACCAGATCCCGGTTGTAGTGCCGATGATGATGATGACATCTTTGATGAAGGCATTAGTACGTATATTCCTCAACTGAACTTGATGAATGGATTTGCAGTCTGCAAATACTTCTAGTCGGATTTGTACGTAGTCAAGCAACAAACAATTAAAAGAGTCATAAATTTAATTTAATTAACTTAATATAATTTTATTGTTATAGAATTAAAGTTACACGAAAACGAATAAGCTTGTGTAAGTGACCGAAACTAGCTGATTCACCCTTTTAATATGCACAAATATAAACCCGACCTTGTCAGCATTTCTAGAAAATTCTAACATAAAAATATAATAAAAAGGAAAATACAAATAAAATCACGGTTTTAAACCTCGCAGCGGAAATGTAAGTTTAGAAAATAAATTAAAAACTTCAGTATGATAAATCGCGTAAACTAAAAAAAAAGTTTAACGAAAAAGTTAATTTGACTTTTACATTAATAATTCTGTCTACGTTAATAAAACTTCTTTAATTTCTATATCGTTTAATTTATGCCAGTCCGGTTTCCACGATCACCAGTTAGGTGGCTAATTATTCAAGACCTAAAATGCTTGAAGGATTTCTATTCTAAATCTGGATATCAGGATCTGCTCCGCAAATATTAGTTGAGATTGACCACAAATTAAATTGAAGATTAAGTATAACACTTTGAATTCGCAAAGGCGGTGTGATTTAAATGGTACTACATGGGCTGAAAAGTCCCAGGATTTTTCAATAGATGGCGCCGCTTGAAAGCGAACTTGGCTCATTTCGAGAGGCTCATCTGTCTTTAGTGTATGTATGAAGTTTCTTGACATTTCATCCATTCATTTACAAGCTGCAGTCGACCAAAAACAGCAGCGCGTTGATGATTCAATGATTGATGGCCAAATTGAACCAATTACTATTTGAATTGGTTGCTCACCCACCGTATTCTCTAGACTTGGCCCCCAGCGACTATTAACCTCAACCTGGTAAAGAGATTTAGATCGAATAAGGAAATCGCGGAAACCGAGGCGTATTTCGATGGCTTGAACGTTTCGTACTACAGACAGGGCGCGAAATGTTGAAAAATCACTATACCAAGTATATCGCCCTCGTACGCAACTATGTTGAGGAATAAATATAACTTTGCCCAAAAAAAAAAAACACTTGTTTTCTTTAAATATCCCGGAATTTTTCAGCCTATGTAGTGTTAAGACCTTCTTTCCTTATCGTCTCCTTCTTCTTCCCATACAAGAGCCAAAATCCCCAGCAGCTAGGGGCTTTCGATGTTAGTTTTTTTTTTTTTTTAGTTTTTAAACCACATTTATTTTCCTAATTCTTTTTACATGTATACAGCTTTCGATGTTAGTATGAAGTTAAAATTGTACGTTAATAATAACTATAATATTTTCCTCGCTTAACACAAAACTTTATTAGATTCTTAGACATATATTAGATTCTTATGAAAGGAGATAAATGTTCTGACTTATAAATCAAGAAGGCGGTCTATAATTAAGTAAGCAGTGACTAGTTCTACTTTCCGTCGCAACTATTCGAAAAATACGGTTCCGGGTGCTGGCCAGTACTCATCCTTCCAATACTTGAACTGCTCCCAAAACGTTAGATTTAATATCGTGTGCGGGGCCGTTCTCCAATAATTAGGCACGAAGCCTTTATACAACCCTTTCATCCCCTCAATCCGAAATGTTTTGATGAAGCAGTCGAAAATATTTTTGTACGTTAACCCTTTGCCATGTTGATCCACACCTAAGGTAAAATAATAACTGTTTATGTCTACAAGTTTGAGAGATAACTGACACGAGACCACTTACCTTGATTAAACATCCGTGTGGCAATCACATCAAACGGCGTCATGCAAACAACGGCAAAGAACCCACTCACCATACTCGCTCCAAACGCTGTAAGAAAGACTGAGTTTTGGAAAACCTGAAACAGGTCACAATATTCAAAAATCCATTTACCCAATCTGAGGTACGTACTTACCTCATATTGCACGAATATATCTTTACACGCTGAGAATGTTCCCAATTGGGCTGAGGAACCAACACAAGTTCTTGGCACAATCCCGGAGAACCCTCGCCACAGTCCGCGAACACCTTGCTCTTTGAAAATACTGATTAAGGCATCTGAAGTACTTTTATGATGATGTTGAAAGCCGACGGCATATTTGCCTACAGATTGTGCCTGCAGTTGTGTTTTTATCATATAAAATGGACACCCGAGTGCTGAACCGATGACACCGGATACTCCACCCCAAAACACACAGAGAAGTGGTGAGTGGCGGGCTTTATTTTCATCTACTTTTGTCCAGTTCCAATTGTCGACAGTTTGGTAGAATCCCAAACGAGAGCTGTTCATCACAAATTGAAAAGATAATGCTGCTCCGAGACCCTTCTGTAGACCCCAGATACCCTCGGCGTTTACTATCGATCTAATCGATTGACACACATTTCTGTAGGGTTGCTGAGATGTGGTTGATGCATTTGATTGCAACTCGCCTTGTAGTTGTTGACGGGTTTTAATCACCTAAAAGACATAAGCTAAGACATTGAATTCACACAAAACACACATTTTATCTTTTAACATAAAATGCACGCATGATATTGTTGGTCAATTGTGATCGATGTTTCGGAAGATTATGGGCCCTCGGCACCTCGCGCGAGTTAACACATCCCACATAATGTATTAGATATACCTATGCATTACTGTAGTTCAAACCCCAAACAAATCTCTGTACATAATAACCCTTGTATTTTAAACCCCAAATATCTTTATTATTAATCTCTACCAACCTTTGTACAGTTACATTATAATACCAATATACATACAATCCAATTTAATCTTTTCCATATTGCAAACTAAATACTGCATAAATATTGTACAAATACCATACTCACCCGAACTCGCATTATCAAAACATAGTCAAAGGATACCGACGATAATAAAACCAATCGATGCCGCCAAGACATCTCTAATCGTAAGACAAATAATCAACACATGGCCCAGTATAGCAAATCAATCCAATCTATCTCAAGACCAACAATCAACGAATGCCCATGACGGACACATCAACAAATATACCGAACTACACACTCAACCTTATCGCAATTCGAGGCATAAATACCGCCACCGAAGAGGAACCGGCACGATTGATTTCCCAGCCGTGAAGGAGCGAACTCAGCGTCATTAATTAGTAACCTAAATAAAATAAGTTAAAAAAAAAAAAACACCAAGTTGTTTTCCTTAACTCGCGCACACCCATCGTTTCGTTTGCTGTGTGATAAGTAATACCGAAGTTTTGAAACTGCATATCGTTCAAATCGAAAGCTCCCCTGGCCTATTATGGTGGCGTTCGCCGTTTAAAGTAACTGCTTGTTTTCGAAAAATGTATAGAGTGTCGGGGAATAGAACCCACACAGAAACGGTGGAGAAGCAATACACTAACGAATCGATGATTCCAGCAGCCCAAGAACTGTACCATACATTGACTCTTTGTGCATACGTAGGTTTCACAATGAACACACTTTGATTGCATCCGTGCTGATCGTCTTGTTAACGTATCCACCCAGATGGCAATGAGCCTTGTCGCTAAATATAACTTTACACAAAAGTGACTTCACTGCTGCCATATCATACATCCACTAAACGTATTGGGAAATGATCCACATGCTTCAGCGTGGGTTCTATTCCTGGACATTTTTTTCGTATAGGTCCAAATCCTGTGAGTAGGGTGTTAGAATGTACTCACAGCTAGGTCGGCTTGTCGTTAGGGGTGAGAAAAGCCCAAGTGGTAGGTGGGGTCTCAATGCCCAGTCGCCCGGTGAAATGCCACCTCATAAAGATATAGGCTTCGTGAAATGGTCGGAAGAAATCCCTAGCCATCTTTCAGAGCTTGGCTGATGGACCTGTTCGAGTAAGGGTGATGTCCCGGACTGACACGGTGATAAGTCATGATGGTACCTTCTGAGATAAAGAATTCCGGAAGTAAACCAGTTTACCATTCGGATCTCCGGATAGGACTATGTCAGGGCGAACATCATGCAAATATTCTGATAAATAACTGAACATTAAGAAATTTGCCATGACGTAATTGGATTCGTTCTCGAGGCTCTGTCGGGGTTCGACTGGCATTTTCTAACATCAGGGGCATCGGTTTCACCAATACGAATACAAACGCCACCCAGCAATATTTGCAAACAGCGAAACCCGATATCCTAGCACTAACTGAGATCCAGAACGACATATATTCGTTGCACAGGATACGACTTACGACTTACTCACGCCGTCCGATATGGTTTGCCAGGGGCTGGAGGGGTTAGAACCCAATAACATGGGCATCATGTGGTTGAACGTCGTGCTGAGGAATTCTGTTAAATTTTGTTGTTGTCTTTACCCATCCCCGAATGACGATCGAACAGGGACATTTTTCCAAAGCTTTCAGGTATCGTCGACTGGATACAGATCAATCGCCCAGCTTCTGAAATGGACGTCCATGGTGATTATAATGTACACAATTTCGGCTGGTTGGTACATTCGAACCGAGGAAGCCGGGAGGCTAGCGGAGATGTTCACTCTTGGCCGCAATTTGACTCAACTTGTGAAGGAACCTACACGAGTGCTATACACCCGGTTAATTATGCCAACACCCTGGATCTGTTTTTGACATCCGATCCGAGCATTTATACCGTGGAGATTGCTGCGCACCTAGAAAACTCAGATCACTGCTTGACATCTGTTGCGCAACCACTTGCATTTCAAGCTCTTGCAGTTCCGCAACATGTATTATACATTATACCATTATGGAAAAAAAACACCATTGGCACTGAACGCTGCCAATGACAACCAGCAGATTCATCGGACTGATAACGAGCCCTTTCAGCACCTGTTGTTTTTCTTAACGTTAGTAGAAAACAGTTTGTGCTACACTGTTTTACATTCTTGATGTAATTCTAATCGTTTTTAAATGAAGAACAATTTTGATGTATCGTGTTTTAAATCGTTTTATTACAAATTAAATTGAAAGGAATCTTTTTACGAGTTATTGTTTCGTGTCTTGTTATTACGGTCGCAGTGTGAATACCTTAACGCCAATAATTGGGAGGATTTCATTTGCTTAGTTCCTACAGCTTTCTACAGCATGGAAAAGGAAGCAACTAGTGTATCAAATTGCACTATCAACCAAGAAGATCAACATTTGATATAGCTCCAGTTGCGATGAGAACTGGATTACCCGAAGAGGAATGTTTTCGCTGTCACGTCGAGGAATCTTCCTCGATGCTGAACATTTTGGTCCTTCGAGCCGGATATTTCATTAATTTTTTTTTCATCTTTTCTGAAATTTTGCATGTCGCCTCATCCAAGTGAAACACTTTTTATACCCTTTTAAAGTAATTTATTATTTGATGTTGGGAAATTGCAACGGTCGTTTCTTAATTATCCTTTTATTTTTATGAATTTCTTTTGGGAAAATACGTACCTATTCACAGGTAGTACGTGTTTCTGGGTACAAAATTTCCAACAAGTATAAAGAGGGAAAGTCAATTGCAAAATTTGTGACCTCATCCTAGTGAGTGGGAGTGTATCTGGATTTTCGCAGATCTCAGCATTTTGAAGCGCAGATCAGTCGAACAATAGTTTGTTCATTTCATTTTTCATTTTTAAAACATTTTTTATTTTTCTTTTTATATTCTTAATTTCTAAATTAAAGGCTAGACAAAAAATGCTTAAATTCTAGCTTAATTATCTTATATAATAACTTACTGGTCCTTCGCAGACGCTCTAAGCTAAACATTACTTAACATTTGTATAATTTGCCTTTCGGCGACAGAACTTTGTGGCAGTACTGATAATTAGTTGAAATACAAAGAAAAATTTGAAAAACTTTGTCAATTTTTTTTTGTTTTTTTTTTCTTAAAATTTAACTTCTTAACTTTTTTTTTTTTTGTTTTTTTTTTAATGTAAAAGCACTTAACCTAACTTAACTTAAATCTTATACTACCCTAATTCTAGAAAAGCTAAGTCTATGTAAGCTAGCTGATGATACTATGTCGTAGGTCGTAGCACAATCGCCCGTCTACAGATGATCTACTTACATGATAGATCAGCGGAATTCCGGATCTATCCTGTATAAGCCCTTTCATATCCAAGTCAAGGAACGCCTCTGGTGGAACAAAGCCGTTGCGACGCACGCTCCCATAGTACAGAGTGTTTGGATAATAGGCCCCGAAAATTAGGTCATTGGACGCGCTTCTTGCTGTCGCAGTATGTCCTCTGATTAATTTAATCATAAAATTATCCACCCTATTTATGTACGCTTCATTATATAAAGTCTCATTTGAATAATTCTTTTTATAGTCCGATTCCGGTGTTCGATATAATCTGAGACAACTTCTGAGACACTTTCTTTCGAACACCCGAATCTTTTCCATCAAATTTGGACCTATGTTGAACCATACTGGGCAACCATATATGAGCATTGGCCTGATTATCGTCATGTAGCATATGACTTTTACCTTGCTGTCAAGTTGGCTACTGTGAAATAGCCTCCTTGTCATAGCAAAAGTTTTCCTCGCTTTGAGCAAAGCAGCCTCTACATGTCTGTTGAAATACAGATATTGGTCTAGCCATATGCCCAGGTATTTAACTAAACTCTTGGTTTCCAGTTTATCTCCATGCGGTCCCACGATAGCTAGCTTTCGCCAGTTTTTCCTTGTGTCGTACGTGGCTTTATATAATGGAGTTCTAAATAGGATGGCTTCACATTTCTGGAAGTTGATCTTAAGTTTCCAGTCATCGCAATAGCGCTGCACTTTGTTGAAGTCTCGCTGTATTAACCTATTTATGATCGCAACTTTCGGAGCTGTTCTGTAAATTATGAGATCGTCTGCGTACGCAATAGCCTGCGGAAGTGCATCTAATAAGTGAACAATAGTTTGTATATGGGCCATTGTGTTGGGTCAAATGCGAACCCCAATTAATTACTTTTGCTCCTATTGCTGGTCCCGACTTGCATCCTTTCCAGAGGCGGTATTGGTTTTTTGTGTAGGGCTATTTCAATGGAGCGGGAATTTCGCGTTGATTTCTGTAACATTCGCGGCTTGAGATGCAATTTCTCTTCTGTGTCTGCCCATGTTTCTAATCAGAAACCAACTATCCTTGCACTTAGCGAAACCCAGGTAATTACTAATATAATGCTTTTTGGTGCACCACCGTGCTTCCGGTTTCCCGGGAAGAGTGGGCTACCGTTGTCGTCCTCTTTGGGTAGTCTCTAACCCGTGCGTATTTACTTTCCGCGCACTATATAACATGTTGCCGCACGATTACACTTGATTCACTAGCGACGTAAACAGTGAAAACTTCCTGCTAAGCAGTCACAAGAACAACACTTCCGCTTATTTTACAAACAGATTTATTTTAGTTTACAAATACTAATTACATTAAACTTATATTAATTTTTGAGGAGGTCTTCTCCTCACGCGCGCTACTGACTGATTCTGCCAAGCGACTGCAGTCAAGTCCCTCTTCACCTTCTCACTTCAAAAATCGAATTCTTAAATATCTTTATATTCTTAGGTCAAGACGCATCGCCACTTATCGTTTGATCCTTTGTTGGGGTTTTTCTTTGTGTTAGCCATCTGGCCAATGCAAACAAGAATTTTCGTGCATTTCAAATGGGTAGCACAAGATCCGTGGAAATTGGTTGTTAGTTTAGGATCTGGGACTCCGTATCTATTAGCAAATCATAAAACATCTGGTATGTGAGAATATGAAGTTTATGATCGCCAGAATTGTGTGTCGGCGTATCGAATAGATATGCCTTTGTGCACTTTTAGGTTTTGGATCTTGTAGGTTTTTTAGGTGCTAATTGATTTAGCATACATGGAAAAATAATGCATTATGCTGTTTGATTTTAGGAAATAGAATCGAACAAATGCATTGAATTGAATAAATGAATTTGAATTCAAAAAATGAGAATTTGAACGTTTAGTTCGATTTGGTTTGACATTGAATTCAATGTTATGTTGGGGATATTAAGTGGATTTTCTTATAGGTGGGAGGAAAATGTAATGTGGGAGATAAATGTAATGTGGGAGAAAAATGGTAGGGCTTCTTGGAGCACTACACTAATACGGATATGTCCGATTTTATGCTACCTGGATATAAATTAGTGCTTTTGTTCTTTCCACGTGGTATAGCCACATACATACGAAATGATATTGCTTATCAACTTCTGCCACAATATGAGCTCTGTTCCAACCCAGAATTTAATTTCTCTTGGCTAAAACTTCTCGTTCGTAAGTATATCATACATTACTGCTTTCTTTACATAAGCCCAAACTTGGATAGAAACGCATCCTTTAATGAATTTGATGCTTTGTCTGATTCTATCGATAGGATATTGACCCTATATCCGCACACTGAAATCGTTATTGCTGGTGATTTTAATGTGCATAACTCTCAGTCAATATGTCCAGCTTTTTGCTGATTCAAATAGTTTAACTCAACTTGTCAACGAGCCAACACGGGTACCAGATATATATGGTCATTTCGTCAACACACTGGACCTGTTTCTCACCTCCCACCCAAACAAATACACAATTGAAGTTTCTTCGCCCTTGGGCACTTCAGACCACTGTGTCGTGTCAGCTAAATTTCCTCTAACCAACAGTACCGTCATGAGAAAGCTCCCAAAAGAACAGTATGGTTCTATGAGAAAGCCAACTGGGATGGTCTGAACGACTTTTTTGTGAGGTTAAATTGGTCGTTATGTTTCCTCAATAACGATGTTGACTCTATAGCGGACACATTGACAGACACGATCCGACTTGGCATGCGGACCTTTATTCCGCACAGAGTAAAGAGTATCAAACCCAAGAGAAATATGTGGCTCGATTCCGGGTGCAGAGAAGCCTATAAGGCTAAAGAGTTGAACTTCCGGTTGTACGAGGGTTGCCTTTGTTGTATTCCAGAATACTACCCTTATTAAATTTAACACTGAATCTCCTAACACATCCTAAAAAAAACTTCACTTAACATATATTACATTCTCACTTAATACATACCATTCATAAACACTGGTGGCAGCGGTGGGATACAACCAAAGGATCCCAAATAAAAAGAAAATAAGAAGAAAAAAAAAACAAGAAAAAAAAAATTTAAACATAAAACAACGAAAAAAAAAACAAAGTAAACAAAAAATTTAAAACAAAAAAAAATTAAAGTGAACACAAGAGAAATAACCAAATAAGAAGAAGAAAAAAAAAATTTTTCAAGAAAAAAAAAAAAAAATCCAGCAAAAGACCAGGATATTCAACTTCTAGGGCGTGAAGTCTGCCTGGCAAGAATAACAAAATAATATAAAATAAAGAAAGGAACACAAAGAGGAACTCTACGACACAACAAAGAAGAAAAAAACGGACAACAATAAGAAATTCAACAAGACTTCTATCAACATCTAGAGTAGTAAGAAATTTTTTCAATATTTTGTTTTTTCTCTCTTCCTTTTTTTTTTGTAGGAATATTTTACTTGGATTTTTTTTCCTTTTTTTAAAAAAAAAAAAAGTGTTTTCTCGATAGAAATTTTGAAAATTCTCTTTTCAGTTTTTTTTCGACGACATTTCCGTTTCTTTTCCTTCTCGTCGAAAATTTTCTTTCTTTTCAGTTTTGGGTCCAAACCATATCGTTTCCATATATATATATATTGAATAATAACATAAAGGCCATTTTTTCATAAACCATATTTTTAAGAATTGATAACAAATTTTCGCCATACTTTAATTCAAATTTTCAATATTACGAGTCCATATTACACGAGACAGGCGGCTAGGCAGGGGGAAGAACAAATCCACTATCAACAGATACACATTAAAACCCCTGAAATGGCTCTGTCTGTCGGAATTTCTGATGTTTTCAGAATCGTCCCTACCTTTAACGGGAAACCCTGCGACTTAGGTAAATTTATTTCCGGGGGAGACGTTTTATTTAGATCTATAAAGAAGGCAGACCCGGATATCTATGAAACATTTTTAGATCTAGTCAAAAATAGACTAGAGGGTCATGCTTACGATCTGATCAAGTATAGCAAAATCGCTAAGTGGGAGGATTTAAAAGATAAACTCGAATCGGAATATAAAGAGGAGCAATCTCGGTCGACGGCACACAATGAGTTGATTTCTCTGAAACAACGCTACAGAGAAACCGTCCGGGAATACGGCGATAGAGTCGCGAATGCTCTAAGGACTTTAAACTCTGCCACGTGTGAAATAACAGCAGACGCGGTGGTTAGGGAATATTTAATAGAAGAAAACAAAAAATTGGCCGTACAAACATTTGAAGATGGACTAATGAACGAACAGCTAAAGATACTAGCTAAAGTCCATGGGGGAAATAATTTAAAACAGTCGATTGCACATGTAGTATCACATGGTGCTCGAATGGACAATTCTCCCAGGTCATATCAATACAATGAAAAACCTACATTCAATAGTATAGTCTGCCAAACCTGTGGTAAGCCAGGGCATACACAGGACACATGTTATCGGAACATGCAATCCAACTTTTTTCCGAATAGACAACCCATAAAAAGGGAATATAACATTGTATGTAATTTCTGTGGACGAAATAATCACACAGAGAATGAGTGTAGATACAAGATATCTAGGAATGGATCGGCTTCAACAAATTACCAACAAGGTACAACAACGCGTAACCCATTCCGAAATAATCCTACAAACTCCGAAAATCGTTTTGGTGAAAATTCTAGGAGCACCAATAGACAAAACGATAGACAAAATGTTCACTTTTCTCGGGTGCAAGAGTCGGAAAACGAGGCCTGACGCCAACCAAAATTTATGGAAGACAAACAAAATTTTTCTGCTTACAGCATTAGATCTTTGGAAATAGATAACGACCATTTTAATGAAGCTCCTAGCCAAATTTACCCTGAGCCCACATACTCCTATAAACCAAGCCATATAAACGAAGATAACCCTGTCCCTAATATAAAGACTCCGATTCATACTCCCATTCTGGAAAACAATTCAGCAACACAGACTGAAAATCCGAAATTTTCAGCAGTATTAAAGACTGAAATCGCTAATATCTCAGATACCCCAATAGACAACCCCGACACTTCAGCAACAAAGACTGAAAATTCAGCAGTGTTAAAGACTGAAGACCCAATAGTTGCAATAAAATTCGAAACCCAAGTCAGTTCAGCAGCTAATACTGATGAACAAATCTTTTCAGCAGCAAAGACTGAAGGATTGAATGTTTCTACAGCAGATATAACTGAAGAAATAGTTCAAACAGCAAATAGTACTGGGAACCAAGATGTTCTAACAGCTAATAAGTCTGAAGAACTATTCGAATCAGTAAATGAGACTGAGAAACTAAACGATTCATCAGCAGTGAGTAAGACTGAAAAGGCAAACGTTCCGACAGAAGTTAAAGCTATAGAAAATGATGACATTGAGCCGAAGACACTAAACATTTTAAATAACGATACTGAACAGCAACACGAAGTAATGAAAATTGAAAATAATAATTCAATTAAAGAAGTTAAAGCTATAGAAAATGATGACAATGAGCCGAAAACACAAAAAATTTTAAACAACGAAAACAAACACAGACACTTACTCAAACACGATATAATAAATAATGAAAATAATAATTTAACTAAAATAGGTACGGAAAAGGAAAACCATATAAGTACATTACAAATTCTTTTTTTCAACAATAAACATTTATTCAAACACAAAATACAAAAAAATAAAAAGTTACACAATCATTTAGGACATTTGAAATCAGTTCTTAAGAAGATTTTTGGTATTATGCATGTCTATACAATAACCATAGTAATAGGCCCAGAAAGGTTTTGGAAACTTTTCCATAAATTTAAGGAAAAGATAAACGCATAACAAATGGCCTTTGTTTTATTATTCAATATATATGAAATAATCTAACAATTGTAGGAAATGACGGAAATGAAAAAAAAAAAAAAAAAAAAAAAAAAAAAAAGTTAATGAGGGGGACGAAAGAAAGAAAATTTTAGAGGTAATATATATTGGAAATTTTAGAATATATATATATTCGAACGGAAAAGGAAAGAAAGGAAATTTTAGAGGTAATATATGTATTGGAAATTTTGGAATTAATATATATATTCGAACGGAAATGAGAATTTTGAAACAATAATATTAATATTATATATTTAATATAATAAGTAATAATGATTTTTAGATAAGAAAAGAAAAGGTTCCAAGGAGAAATATTTAAATTTAGTTAATATATAATGTAAATAGACTATTTTGGACTATTTTTCTAGTGTTAAGAACTTTTTGAGTATTGGAAAAAATTTAGTTAATATATAATGTAAATAGAATATTTTTCTAGTATTAAGAACTTATTGATTATTGTAACCTTTGATAAAGATTAATTTTGAAAACCATTGTACTGTAATTGAACGAAAATCCAAGTCTTTCTTAATTTAATATATAGTTACTAGAAAATTATTCTCTTCAAGGATAATTTTCTTTCTCGAAGAAGGGTGGGATGTTGTATTCCAGAATACTACCCTTATTAAATTTAACACTGAATCTCCTAACACATCCTAAAAAAAACTTCACTTAACATATATTACATTCTCACTTAATACATACCATTCATAAACACTGGTGGCAGCGGTGGGATACAACCAAAGGATCCCAAATAAAAAGAAAATAAGAAGAAAAAAAAAACAAGAAAAAAAAAAAAAAAAAAAAAAAAAAAAAAAAAAAAAAAAAAAAGAACACACAACAAAAAACAAGAAAAAAAAATTTTAAACATAAAACAACGAAAAGAAAAAAGTAATCTTTAACGCAAAAAAAAAAAATATTAAACGACATATAAATTACGCCCGAAGTAAGAATTTCCTTTAATAGTTTGAAGTAAATTATTTATTATTATTGCATAGCAAGATTACAATCATATTTTTATTTGTAATAAATTATATGGTTTTTGTTTTGTATTAAAACAAAAAGAGAAAAACGAGAAGAAAAAAAACCCAAAGGATAACTTCTTTTTGCCTTGAATACTTCGAGGCGTTTACTTCTACTCTAGAGAAAATAGATTTAATAATAATTTTTAATAGAATATTCACTCCAAGATACAATAACCAGAGATTTGTGTTTATAAAAATATTTTGCAACGAGATCAAATAAAAGCCCGACATAAAATAAAACTGATATGGACATTTTTAAATAGCCGGCTGCAAATAAAAATCTAAGAAGAAGGAAAAGCACCAAGCGAGAGTTAAGTAATATATCTTTAGTGACAGTTCGACATAGCCATCTGCATAATATTCCCGTGATAAGTTTCAACCAGAAGACGAAATGTAGAACAGGACCAGCATTTTTCAAGAAGAAAAGGAATAATAAAAGGTCCCCGCTCTTCCCTCAACCGAGGAAGCACGGCGACGGACATCAACACTGGTGGCAGCGGTGGGATGATCCAACCAAAGGAATGTACCAAAACAAAGACGAACCTTCTGCAAAAAATGCAAAGTCCACAAGTTGCATAAAGTAACTCAGTACAAGAAGTCTAAGGAACGCAAGGGCGCTCAAGGACGAAGACGTTACGACAGGAAACAGCAAGGATTTGGTGGACAAAGTAAGCCCATCTTCAGGAAGAAGGCTAAAACCACCAAAAAGATTGTCCTGCGTATGGAATGTACTGAGTGTAAGTATCGGAAGCAAACTCCATTAAAGCGCTGTAAGCACTTCGAATTGGGAGGCGACAAGAAGAGAAAAAGTTCAGTTCATAAAGTGAGTTTGAGATTGTAAGTTGAATTGTGAGTTTGGAAAGTTGGTATAAATATATTAAATATAGTGATAATATTTGAGTTTTAATATCATCTAAAACCCTTTAAGAGCCGTTGAATTTAAAAAAGGGTTTTTCTTGTTAATGGCGCCTCAGCCAGTTGTAACTGGACTTTCACCAAAGGAAGGTCCGCCTGTGACGCGGATCATAATACGTGGAGAATTCTTAGGAACCAGAGCGAGTGATCTAATTGGTTTAACTATTTGCGGATGTGACTGCCTTCTATCAGCAGAGTGGAAAAGTTGTAATAAGATTGTTGTGCGTACAGCCAAATAAAAAGAAAATAAGAAGAAAAAAAAAACAAGAAAAAAAAATTTAAACATAAAACAACGAAAAAAAAAACAAGAAAAAAAAATTTTAAACATAAAACAACGAAAAGAAAAAAGTAATCTTTAACGCAAAAAAAAAAAAATATTAAACGACATATAAATTACGCCCGAAGTAAGAATTTCCTTTAATAGTTTGAAGTAAATTATTTATTATTATTGCATAGCAAGATTACAATCATATTTTTATTTGTAATAAATTATATGGTTTTTGTTTTGTATTAAAACAAAAAGAGAAAAACGAGAAGAAAAAAAACCCAAAGGATAACTTCTTTTTGCCTTGAATACTTCGAGGCGTTTACTTCTACTCTAGAGAAAATAGATTTAATAATAATTTTTAATAGAATATTCACTCCAAGATACAATAACCAGAGATTTGTGTTTATAAAAATATTTTGCAACGAGATCAAATAAAAGCCCGACATAAAATAAAACTGATATGGACATTTTTAAATAGCCGGCTGCAAATAAAAATCTAAGAAGAAGGAAAAGCACCAAGCGAGAGTTAAGTAATATATCTTTAGTGACAGTTCGACATAGCCATCTGCATAATATTCCCGTGATAAGTTTCAACCAGAAGACGAAATGTAGAACAGGACCAGCATTTTTCAAGGAGAAAAGGAATAATAAAAGGTCCCCGCTCTTCCCTCAACCGAGGAAGCACGGCGACGGACCTCAACACCTTTTATATTTCGGGATTAGAGAACAAAAACAAATATTGATCTACGACAGAGCTGTCAATTGCTGGATTGCAACACTAGGGTTGCCAAATCCCGAAACATAAGAGGCAACCCTCGTATAAATCAAACAATACTGAGGAAAACCGGAAAAGATTTAAGAGAGCTAGAAATGACTGCAATGCGTATATTCAACGCGCCAAGTTCTCGCATGACCAGAGAGTGAGACAAAAATACTACACTCTCCCTCAGGTAGTAGAAACGTCTGGGCATTCGTGAAAAACATTCGAAACTCAGTATCTTCATCCATTCTATCGCTTATAGTTGATGACAAACCAGTCACCACTGCAATAGAGAAGGCGAATCTACTTGCTGCATATTTTGCAGCCAACTCAACGCTGTTTGATACCACATCAGTTCCACCTCAACTTGAGCATAAGCAGCACACCATAAGCCAGATTCGCTTCCGAACGCGTACTGTTGCCCACGCACTCAAAAAGTTAAACGCACACAAATCCGCTGGTCCGGGTGGAGTTCCACCAATCCTGTTGAAGAGATGTTCCTCTTCACTCGCTAAAACACTTCGAAAACTCCTCCATTTGTCTTATTCTACTGGCCGTTTCCCAAATAGATGGAAGTCAGCGAACATTCAGCCAATTCCCAAAAAGGATGACAAATCATCCCCTTCTTCTTATCGACCCATAGCACTAACTTCTATTCTCTCCAAGGTAATGGAATCACTTATCAACCGTCAACTTTCGAAATATCTGGAATCAAATGACCTCCTCAATGACCGCCAATATGGCTTTCGTAGCAACAGGTCCATAGGAGATCTGATGGCATACCTTACCGAAAAGTGAGTCCATTCCATCCACTACCTCGGTGAAAGCAAGGTAGTCTCATTGGATAATTCAAAAGCCTTCGACAGAGTTTGGGATCCACCCCTTTTGTCAAAATTGCATTCATATGGAGTGGACCATTCCCTGATCCAATCATTAAGAGACTATCTTTCTGGCCATTCAATCCAAGTGGTTCTTGATGGTGTCAAATCGGTCTCCCATCAAATTAATGCAGGTGTTCCCCAGGGTTCGGTACTCTCACCCACTCTCTTCCTGATCTTTATAAATTATCTCTTGTCAATTACTCACAACCCAATTCACTCGTTTGCTGATGATAGCACGTTGGGTTTCTCATACTCATACGAACACTCCCGCCCAAACTCTTCAAACATCACTACCAACCAGCAACGTATGCTTGGAACATTGAATTCAGACCTCAACAAGATATATCAGTGAGGATTATCTAACCGAGTAGAATTCAATGCCCAAAAAAACTCAGTGCTGTCTCTTGTCGTCAAATGCGAGCCCCAAATAAATATACTGTCTATGAACGGCACTTGCATCGACGAAGCCAAGGAACTATCAATCCTCGGCAGTCGAATTAATTCGACTCTTAACTGGAATGAGCACTTATTTGAAGCTGCGAAAAGTGCTGCCAAATGTATGGGGTTCCTTAAGAGATGCAAAAGATACTTCAATTTATCCAACCTGGCCACTATTTCATCATCATCATCATCGGCACTACAACCGGTATCCGGTCGTGGCCTTATTTAGCAAGTCTCTCCACCGGTATCCGGTCCATATAGAGACTTGTTAAATTGTCCATAATAATTTGTTTTTCTGGGCAAGGTTATTAGCCTTGGGCCACTATTTACAAGGCGTATATTCGCCCAAAAATGGAGTTCAACTCTCATATTTGGTCAGGCGCATCCAAAACTGCACTACACGTGCTCGACAGAATGCAAAAGCGAGCAGTGAAACTTATTGGGGACTCAGCCGTAAGTCGATCAATTCCGTCGTTAGAACACAGGCGCAACGTATCATGCCTATCTCTTTTCTATAGGTATTACCACGGTCGTTGCTCAACTGTACTTCCTGAGTGTGTTCCGCCCCTTCAGACATTTTCCCGTGATACCCGTCAATCGGTTAATACGCATCAGTTCACATTGAAAGTGGACTTCAGGCGCACAAATAAACATAGAGTCATTCTTTAGCCGAACCACACGAATGTGGAATGTTCTTCCTGATCATGTGTTTCCTGGCCCTTGTGATGTCCAGACAATCAAGACCAATATACATCGACACCTCCTTTCCTTATCCACTTCCTCTTCATCCACTCGCGCTGTGCTCTGACATGTAAGGGTACTTCAAAATCCCCTTTTGTGCATGCGTTAGTGTAAAAAAAAGGAATTGCATGCAACTTAACTGAGGCAACTAAGTGAGAATGAAAATATTGAGAAATGGGATGACTCGTGCCAAGCAATTGGGTTATACGTTCAAGGCCCCAGCTGAACGAAATGCATTGTTTGCACTTCGGCGTTCATAATTTGAATATAAAAAGAGTGGTTCCAAATGGTCGAAACACATAATTTACAGTAAACAGTTAAGGGGTGGTTATCCCCAACTAATAAAGTAGTTAAAGTATAATAAATAATATAAATACATTGTATTATACGCAATCATCTCTAAGCAATAAAGATCTCCAACCAATGAAGACGAACAGGAACGGACCTTAGAACCTAACAGCCTCAAACAATATCCCCCGAGCAATATCATATCATTGGCGCAGCCGGCATACCTACAGCCCATGCCAACTTTAAACTATTTTATGTGATACCTTCCCATGTATTACACTTTCACTATCTTAACCAAATGTAATTAGTTTCAAGAGTCCAGCAACTCGGTTCCCAGAGTTATCGCCGAGAATATTGAGCATACGAAATTCAGGGAATTTAATCTCCCATTTGCTTGTGTGTGTAATTGACTGTAATTTCTATTGAATAATATCTATTTTTTGCAGCTTGTTGTCTGATCATTACAACACCCCAGAGTATAGTGAAACACAATAAGCCGTCTCCGCCGCATCAAAGACTTATTTCGGAATCCCAAATTAATGAACCGATTCATCCTGAAGATTGCACTGATCGTGAATTCGCCGTTTTTGAAACTAGCTCTTGATTTCCCTCATCAACAGATAAATGAGATCTCTGAAATTCTTTTTTATATGCTGAGGGCTGAAGGCGAGCTGTAGTATGTCCATCGTAAACTCTGACCAAAGACTAGGCAAGATCATCTGACATCTTCCGACGAAACTCATCGGTATCTCCATATTCCAATTGAACACATTTTCTTACCCAGATGACCAGTAAAGATAAAATAACCAGCATGAGAGATGTATATTCCCGAGTTATATCTGCCGAGCAATCAAAAACAGGTAATCCAAATAGTCATTCAAAAATCGAAAGTCACCGGCAATACCATGATCGTTTCTATATAGACACAGTGACGCACTAACAGATAGAAATAGCCTTCGACACAAGATCACCTGAATCCGGATTTATAAGATTAGCATTGCACACAATCCGTCACTCAAAACACTACCACTTCTATGACTATCTCTAGTCTATTGACTAAAATAAAAGCGAGTTCTACTCGTAGCCGACTTACATCAAGTGGATTGCTAAAAAATCCAGCGCACATAGCTGCAGTGCCTCCTAGCAGGTAGTCCATCCCGTCAGCTCGGCCACCCCTTCCTCTTGACGTCTTGTGCTTTATTTACAAACAATTTGAATCTAGTGCGCTTCAGCGTACTGCCGTGCAACAGGAATACCCACCGCTCACTAAGAGTATTTTTAGCGACGCGGCATTAATAAAAACAACACTATTCACGAAATTGAAATATAAATGATCGTCACCGATCGCTTTGAACGATGCTACGAATTATATAAGCTATCAAAGTTATAACAGCTGGATCACACGCGTGATGATAAGCGCCTGATAACAAAAGACTAGACCAAAAAAAAAAAAAAAACAACAGTACAGTTTAAGTCGTCTAATCTGCCATGTAACTCATTCACAACTCATCATTAAGTACGCGCAGAGACAAACCAGAACTAGCTAACGTGAGTTATAGTATCGAACTATTTACCACCTATCCGCAAGTAAAAGATAGTGGTGCAAATACGTTGCAGTTGAACTTTGTCTTCTGCGCAAAATCTGCTGATCGACGAAGAGCGGAAATCAGAGATGTAACACTAACAGAACCGGAGCGAACGCATAATGGCAGATTACTACTTTCAGATAAATGATGCAACTCCAAGATTTGGTTGTCATGGGCTAAGACTTGTTATCAATGTCTGACAGAGCCAGTAGGTAAGATCGGCTCTGACTCATATGAATTAGATGTATTAAAGCATTATCTTCCTTTTATTTATTTATTTTCCCTTTTGTTTTGTTTTCTTCTTGTTCTGCCACTTTATTTAAACTCGAGGAACTTTGACCTTTTCGGGCTAAGTTCAATAACGTACATTTTGTATTTAACTGTCTGATAATGAAACCTAATAGAAATAGCGCTCGTATTATCATATATTATCTTCGGCAAGAAACACCAACTAATTGAAACTATTTGCGTGTAGATAGAGTATAAAATATAAAGAAGGTGATGTTTCTTCCACTGATTATTTTTAATGATAACTGGTGTAAAATCGAAATAACAACATAAGTTCGAAATACTACCAAATCCAACTGTAAGTTTTGGGTTGGCAAGAAAAAATGTGAGTTTTGTGTTGGGAAATAAAATAACTTCAACGAATTGTATATTTTACAAATTTGTTTAATAATCTTCTATTCTCATACAGTTCAATGATAATGGGTTCTGGTGTTCTTCATAAAAGAAAAAACCTAAAGCCATGATGTGTGGAGTTTTATACTGAAAGATTCCGTATGCGAACCCTGCCCTCCATTGGTGGAATCGGTGTTTGAAACGACTGCTGTCACTTCCGTATCTTGTATTCAAAATTGTCAAAACAAGATGGCGACCTTGTCCTCCTAGAACCCAGGCTTCAATATTATGCACTATCGTCCGGTACGTATTGTTATTATTGTAGCGAGCTTAGGGTTCGCTGGATTAATTATTTTTGAATAAATAAGAGCCGTTAAATTGATTTTTGAATTAATATAACACTTTATTAGTCCGTTAATCACAACCGTCACTTTTACCGTACACAACGATTTCTTGACTTATCGCTTCCGTACTTATCGCGTATTTTCCTTCTTACTTCTAACTTGAGACTTATCCTTCCGCTCTGCGTGCGACGTATTTATACCGTTTTTCCTCATTCTGATTTGGTGTATCGTTTCCGTCCGTTCCATAGTCTTGAATGTTCTATTCCAGTTTTCCAGAACTTCCTAAAATAATCTAGTACTTTGTTTCGGACTTTCTCGAAGATTCCAGTACTGATTGTCATATGCGTCACACTACCCTCCGCCTAGATTAATTCGTCCCGAACTAAGTTCACTGATCTCCTGGGTTAACAAAAGTAGCCAGTCGGTCACGATGTACCACTTTCATCTTGGCGTTCGGTCTTCGCTGAATCCTATAGACAACGTCGTTAATTCTTGTGAGAATCTTATACGGTCCTTCCCAATGTTGCTGCAACTTCGGAGACCTTCCTTTTTGCCGACGAGGGTTATAAAGCCATACGTTATCGCCTGCATTAAATCCGGATGCGTTGGCTCGAACGTCGTACCTTGTTTTCATCCTGTCACTGGATACCTTGATTTGCTTTCGAACCAAATGATGAATCTCATCGAGGCGATTTCTCCATTCGGCTACGTAGTCTTCGGTCTTGTCTATGGCGTCTGGAGGTATTCCGAATCGCAGATCGGCTGGTAATCGTATCTCCCGTCCAAATAAAATGTTTGCTGGAGAATGGCCCGTCGTGTCGTGATTAGCCGATCTATAGCTCATGAGAAAGGTTTGTACATATTTGTCCCAATCTCTTTGGTGATCACTAACGACCTTCGATAAATGCTCTTTCATTGTTCGGTTGAACCTTTCGACCATTCCGTCTGACTGCGGATGTAAGGGTGTGGTCCTGGTTTTCCTTACGCCTAGTGCCGCACAGATGCCTTGAAATATCTGTGATTCGAAATTTCGGCCTTGATCGGAATGAAGCTCACAGGGAACTCCATATCTGCTGATCCAATCATTGATTAGCTGCTCAATGACAGTTGTTGCTTCTTGGTTTGGAATTGGAAGGACTTCTACCCACTTGCTGAAGTAATCCATGATAACTAACATGTATTTGTTGTTGTCGTTTGTTTTTGGGAATGGTCCTGAGATATCAATCGCAATTCGCTCGAAAGGGGCACCCACGTTGTACTGCTTCATAGCGCTCCTTGGTTTTGCCGTTGGTCCTTTGGTCGCAGTGCAAGTTGTGCACTTCCTATACCAAGACTCGACGTCATCTCTCATGTGAAGCCAGTAAAAACGAGATCGTAATTTTGAAAGTGTCTTATTAACTCCCAAATGTCCACCGGAGGCCCCGTCGTGCATTTCTGTTAGAACATCTTTCACTTTTGATGGTGGGACTAGAATATGCATTCGATGGAATTTTCCGTCCGCGGCTTCCGATTTACGCTTAAGAATACCATCTTCCACCAGCAAGGAATTCCATTGTGCCCAATATGCCTTAAATGTTCCACTCTTGTCGGAAATATTGTCCAAGTTGGCCGCTCGTTCTTTTTTTTGTATTCCAGAATTAGCGACATATCTTCATCCTGAAGTTGAGCTGCGCGTATAGCCTCATTCGTCCACCCATCTAGTACTTCTACTTGTACATTTCGCAGGTCGTACGCCTCTTCTTTCTCTTCCGGTCTATGACAATGTTTAAAATCTGGCTTACATCGTCTTCTTGATAGAACATCAGCGTTATTATGCACCTTCCCTTGCTGAATTGAGCTTATCATTGATACTGGTGAACATTCTGCGGTTAACTCTCCTTTTCTTATTGCGACCGGCTCTTCGGACGCATTTAGTACTCTGACAGGTACAATGTGTTTCTTCACCTCAGGTTGTTCCATTGATAGTCTCATCTTATGACAAGCGCATGAACAACAATTCTCACTCGATGTTTCATTCGTTCGTCGACGTTTCGTACAGTCAACAGAGATGTGGCCGACTCCGTCGCATGTCCAGCACTTCATAACAGGTCTCGGGGTTCTCCGTTGTACATGCCCGATTCTTTGGCAGGAACGTTCCTGGACGGACATTTCTCGGACTCTATATGTACTCCTGGTAGCCAGTTTAGCAGATTCATGTGCCAATGCGAACGCCAGCATTTCATTAATCGTCTTCTTTCCTGCCAAACGAACGGCCTCTTGCAAGTCCCGATCTTGGAGTGCGTTTATAAATGCATCCATTGCTACCTCGTTCAGAAATTCTTTAGTCCTATTTGTATAAGCCAAGTTTGCCAATCGCTCAATGTCTGCCTGCAACTGTTGCAGATTTTCTCCAGGTTTCTGCGTTCTGCTCCTCAGTTGCATGCGGTAGACCTGCTGCATGTGGTTGTCTCCATACCTAGCTTCAAGGCCGTCTCTTATCGTTTGGAAATCTGTTTGCTTCTCTGCTGGTATGGTTTGTAGCAATTCTGCAGCCGCCCCGCGGAGTGACAAGATTAGTGATGTTGACTTTTGCTCATCCCACCACTTATTATAATTGGCCGCAGCGTCAAACTGACGTATAAATACGGAGAAGGGTCCCGTTTCATCGAATGTTGGCGGTTGCATCCTTGTATCTTTGTAGTCATGTTGATTGCTAGGCGATGTCTTATTTCTCTCAACACACTCAAGTCTCTTTTCGATTCGCCTTATTTCTTCGGTGACTTTTAGATCCAGATTTTCTACTTCGATTCGAATTTCTGACTGGATTTCTTCCTTCAAGTGTTGAAAATTACATTTCATCCACTGTGTTTGAGCATCCAATTTTGCATTCAGATCTGCAGCTTGTGCGTCGAATTTTGTCACCATCATCCGGAACATCTCCGAAATGTCTAACAGTTACGAACTCTTCTCCGTTACATTGCAACCATCTTGACTCGCTGTTTCTTCTCCATCCGGACAGTCTGGACCAATCGTAAAAACATATGTGTCGACATCAATACCCTCTTCGTCCATTGCTGCTTGCAGACGTTGTCGAAGAATTTGCTTCTGTCCTCTGCTATCCAGATTCCGGTCCTCTAGTTCCTTCTTCAACTCAGGAACGCGAAGATCCTCTAAATGTCGATCTGACATCGTCACAACACACTTTCACACACTTATTCACTTAAAAAATAATTAATCCCACTTCTGACACCAATTGTAGCGAGCTTAGGGTTCACTGGATTAATTATATTGAATAAATAAGAGCCGTTAAATCGATTTTTGAATTAATATAACACTTTATTAGTCCGTTAATCACAACCGTCACTTTTACCGTACACAACGATTTCTTGACTTATCGCTTCCGTACTTATCGCGTATTTTCCTTCTTACTTCTAACTTGAGACTTATCCTTCCGCTCTGCGTGCGACGTATTTATACCGTTTTTCCTCATTCTGATTTGGTGTATCGTTTCCGTCCGTTCCATAGTCTTGAATGTTCTATTCCAGTTTTCCAGAACTTCCTAAAATAATCTACTACTTTGTTTCGGACTTTCTCGAAGATTCCAGTACTGATTGTCATATGCGTCACATTACAATTCAACGAAAAGAAAAAATAAAATAAAAATAAACAACATACAAAAAGTCCTTTCCATACATGCGGTTGGAGGTCATAATTGACTGTGACAATCCAAGGCTCGTTATAGTCATCAGATGATGCCAACTAAGGACAATCTAGTAGATAAGACATCAATTTCCAAGCAGCCGCCAAAAATGTCCAAAGAATTACAATGGATACCTCCAAGCTTCTTGACGACGTCCGGGATAGAGAGTTATTAAGTAAACTTAGTTCATACTGTGCTATAAATGAAATATTCACAATGTGGTATTTTGGCAGTTTTTTGTTTAGTTTGTCCTAGTGTTCCGCCGAACACTGTTTGTAAGAAGGTGAGAATCACACGGAGCGAACAGCACAATGAAACACGAAGATCGTTTTGCATTTAATCTTTTTATTTTTTTGATAACACTTATTGTTTATATTCTACGCAATATGATGACTTCGGGTAAGGTAAATGTCACAACAATGTTTTAATAAAAAGCAGTAAGCCACACGAACGAAGCACAAGTTACCCGCTTAAGTTACGTTAAGTGAAGTTAAGTTAAGTTAAGATACGCGCTTGGAACACCAGCCACTCGATCAATTTCTCACCTCCTCCTCGCGATGACTTCCTCGCCATACGAATTGTCGTCTCGTTGACGATCAAAATCTGACTGACTATCTCCATCCGAAAACCAAAACCTGATACAGATCGTATCTACGTCTCCAGAAGAAATCTTTCATTTCATCCGCTAACAGAATTTTCCACAGTATCTGTTAGCGGCATGTTATTAATGCCCATGGGAAATTTAGGTGCCTGAAAAGGAGAAAGTCCCTCGACGCATACATCCTTATATCATCATCACCATCCGTGGTGGTGATCGAAGTTCGGATCGACGCCTGTCGATTGTGTGCCGCCTCTATTTGCATAAAACATCTGGCGCGCACAACGGAGATGATTGTTCGGGCGTACAGCCCGTGGTTGTTTGCCTTTGTAAACACAACCGAATTCCATTAGATCCTTCTAATGGGTGTGAAATTTTTAGAAAGGAATCGTGGGACCGGAGTATTTCCTTTGTCGCCGTTGGACTTGTAAATCTTCCGAATTATCTTGTTGCGATAATTACGGTTGTTTACCATTTTGGCCGCGGATAGGCGATATGCTTTCTTGCGTTTAGCTGCCAGCGTATGCATCCGTTATTTATCTACCAAAAATGTAATTCCTGGTAAACATCGTGCAGATGCTTTGGATGGAAGATCTATGGCCTGTAATCTGGAATTGGTTTTTGCATACTATGAATGGATGCGTTGACTCGATGCTGAAAGTTTTTGAACGTTAAGTTCCTTGTTTTTTTGATGTCGGGTTCAACATTGTTTCAGCTTCCTATGCCCTTGTTACAGGTCTGATTAAGAGCTTTGGGGACACGTGTCTGTGGGCACGTGTAATGGATAGGTAAGTAAGTTCCTTGAAGGTTTGGAACCTTACCTGGGCGGAATTGTGCGTTCGTAGGACGCTACAGTATAAGAATATTCATTTTATTTATTCGAACTGACAATCCCTCACGAATCACGAATTTCCCGTCCTACGAACTGTGTACTCATTTTCACGAGTATACTGCTCTAATTGACTATGAGCTATAGTCAGTTTGTTTCCATTGTCACGATGAGATTTTGAATTATTATGTTGTCTCAAATTCACCTCCGTCATTGCCATTCCACACTCGGTCTGTGGCGGTTCCGCCAAACCCCACGGCCCACTTACCTGAAAAACCCCCATAACTGCTACCCAACTTCTTTAAGTTCGCGAATGCAATCACATTAGCACCTTAAATGCTTCACGCATCAAATTGATCAAATTTGTTATCTAAAAGTCCCTGTAAAGAATCCTTACCTTTCATGCATCTCTTCGCATACAAATTCCCTGTAAGAATTCTTCCCTAACTTATCAGGATTTCCAAAACCAATTCGGCACCTTCAGTGCCAAGCAAATCCCCCTAGCTAATTCCTGAGAACAAAATGATTTGGTTTACATACAATGTAACCATCATAACAGAGACAAAAACAAATATACGCATCTCGCGTCTCTTGGCACCAATTAAATCGTACAGCATAAGCAAATGCTAATAGGAATTCAATACCTACCCTTACCAGCGATGCCATAAACACAATTTCCCGGCAATGTAGCTAAAACCCATTAGCACATTTCCACATTGCATTGCCGGCTATTTATTTAGCCGCAACGCACATCTCAGACAAAGACCCAAACGTTCCCTTTGTCTTTTCATATTTCGGGATCTGCTTCTCATCAGCAGCGGCAAGAGCAAACAGAAAACCAATTATCATCCAAGGATATTCGGTTTGTTTGCTTTACCGAACTCGCATCTCATGAATACACTCTATGCCCTTTTCTTTGTTTTAGATTCGTTCCCATGGCTTTGATCCATAAAAGAACCAATGTACACACATACATGTGTACCACCATGATCTTTATTACAAGATCTGGTTTTCTGTTCCACAGAGAGAGACTTTACGTCTCTCTTGTTATTATTATTATTTATTGGCCTGTAAGAACCCGGAAGTTCATGACCTCACCGACTCGGCTTCGCCATCGTTCCCTGTCCTGGGCACTCTCCTTCCACGCTTGACCATTCGATCCGATCTCCTCAAGGTCAAACCTAACATTGTCCTCCCATCTCCGTCGCGGCCGTCCTACCGGTCTCTTTCCCGTTGGTCTACCGTCAAGAATTCTATACACGGTCCTATCGTTCCCCATTCGCGCCACGTGTCCGGCCCATCTTAATCTTCGCGACTTGATTACTCTCACTATTGTAGGTTTGCGATATAGCTCTTCCAATTCGTGGTTATCGAGTCTCCTCCATTGTCCTGCCTCCTCGTCATATTTACCTCCAAAGATGCCCCTCAAAACTTTATTCTCGAATACGCGGAATTTGTTTTCTTCCCGTTTTGTGAGAGCCCATGTTTCGCATCCATATAGAACAATCGACATGATTATGGTTCTATAGACACGGATCTTTATGTTACGTGATAGCAGTCTGGATTTCAGCAGTTTACTGACTGCATGCCAACTCGCGTTGCCGGAATGCAGTCTCTTGTTAATTTCCTTCGACATTTCATTACTGGCCGTCAGTATCGTTCCCAGATATTTAAATTCTTCAACTTTTTCAAATATCGTGTAGCGGTGCCGCCAAACCCTACGGTCTACTTACCTGAAAAACCCCCATAACTACTACCCAACTCCCTTTAGTTTGCTAATGCAACAGTATTAGTACCTAAAAATGCTGCACGCATTTAAGAGATCAAATCTATGATCTTTAAGTCCCTGTAAAGAAAACTTACCTTCATGCATTCTCTTCGCATACCATTGCTCCTTAAGATTTCTTTATTAACTTACCAGGAATTTCCAATCAATTTCGGCATCTACGTCGCCAGTCAAATTCCCTTAGATGAATTCCTGTAAACAAAATAATTCGGAATGCATTCAATGTAACCGTCATGACAGGGACCATAAATATCGCGCCGTCTATTTTCCCAGCCGCGTCATATACCTTTTCGTACACATTGCCTGGCAACCTTTTTTGTTTGTCTTATCAATAAACAACCCAAGCAGTTGCATATAATTAGCGCAATAGACGCCGAAACCAAATTCTCCAGCATTTCCTAATGCAAATAAGAACCCGGTTTCTACTGCAGCCAGAGATGCCATAAACATCCAATTTGCTTTTAGCACCCTTTTCTCCTAACGTCGAAAATAGCGACGAGGCATCGTGTAAACAATGACCCGCATTATCAACGGCGCGTTTGGTCATTTTTCCCTATTGTCCTTGCCGCCTGCCTGCTTTCGAACACGTGCAACAACATTGAATCTGTTCGATCGCGCACATATACCACTGCACCAAAAAGATCGCATTTTCTTAGTGGTCACACCCTTAAGAGAAAAGTTTTTCTCTCTCTTCCTTTTTTTTAGCGAAATCATCTCTGTACGAGATGACGATCAGGGAGTCGTAATTCAATCTCCGTGGCGGTCGGGTCGCCTGTCATCCACCGTACCGTGCCGGTACGGTGGGTTATAAAAAAGTCTTATTCCAACCTTCAAAGCAGTCGGGTCGCCTCCATCTCCACCGTACCGTGTACATAGTATCGTTGCCCGTCGCTGGATTGAACTCCTCACAGTGTTTTGTAGCCTTTAATCAAATAACAGTATAATTCAGTGTTTAACGATTAATTATAACCACAATTATTTATGGAACCTGTAAAAAAATTCAAAGTGAAATATCAATAAAGCCAGTTCAACTAAACTTAATACCGAGTGTTTGTTTGCTTCATTCTTTGGTGACAATTTTCTGTGAACATTTTGCTGCAGTGTTCGGTGCGCGGACTTAATCCTTGGAGTTCGTGTTTTCGTATGCTGCGGTATAAGTGATGGGGAAGAAGTGAACCGTGTGCCCGTGTCTGGCACTATACTTCTCCTCCCCACACCAGCATTTTCTGCCAGCCTAAATGTCCGTCCCTCTAATTGACCAGATGTGTATTGGAATTTCCCCTGGTACGCCAGAGGTATCTGATACTACAAGGGAAGTTGAGGACGATTTCTACGAGGAGTCAGATATTAATCGTGTAAGCGAACGCACGTATCGGAGTCAGGCTTTATACCGGAGTAACGTCAAGCGCGTTGTGAGTGTCGTATTTTTCTAACTCGAGGAAGTTTAGTTTCTTTGTCCCTTGCGTTAATCTAGCCGTAAACCTACGGAATAGAATAATTAAGTACATATCCTAATTGACATTACCGAGACATATAGTGCCGTGTACAACTACCATAAGCAATAGACCCTTTGATAGAAAATAATATTAAGCTCGTACGGAAGTGTCCGATAGTTATTATATAAAAACCGAATTCACCATACAAAAATAATAAAAAACCGATTATTATTTATTGGCCTGTAGGAACCCGGAAGTTCATGACCTCACCGACTCGGCTTCGCCATCCTTCCCTGTCCCGGGCACTCTCCTTCCACGCTTCACCATTCGATCCGATCTCCTCAAGGTCAAACCTAACATTGTCCTCCCATCTCCGTCGCGGCCGTCCTACCGGTCTCTTTCCTGTTGGTCTAACGTCAAGAATTCTATGCACGGTCCTATCGTTCCCCATTCGCGCCACGTGTCCGGCCCATCTTAATCTTCGCGACTTGATTACTCTCACTATTGTAGGTTTGCGATATAGTTCTTCCAATTCGTGGTTATGGAGTCTCCTCCATTGTCCTGCCTCCTCGTCATATTTACCTCCAAAGATGCCTCTCAAAACTTTATTCTCGAATAGACGGAATTTGTTTTCTTCCCGTTTTGTGAGAGCCCATGTTTCGCATCCATATAGAACAATTGGCATGATTATGGTTCTATAGACACGGAGCTTTATGTTACGTGATAGCAGTCTGGATTTCAGCAGTTTACTGACTGCGTGCCAACTCGCGTTGCCGGAATGCAGTCTCTTGTTAATTTCCTTCGACATTTCGTTACTGGCCGTCAGTATCGTTCCCAGATATTTAAATTCTTTAACTTTTTCAAAGATCTTACCTCTGACGTTTATATGTGTTCTCTGAGACCCACCTGCTCTCGCCGTAATCATGTATTTTGTTTTGTCTTCATTTATTTCTAGGCCCACCTCTTCTGCCGCTTGCATGATGATTTCACAGTTTTTACTAACAGTCTCTAGATTATCGCCCAGAACGGCGATGTCATCCGCATATGCGAGCACTTGTGTGACCCCGTTCAGGGATGATCCGGCCATGTTGTCGTCTTGTACCTTTCTGATGACATACTCGAGCACAAGGTTAAAGAGACACGGTGATAGACCATCTCCCTGTTTTAGTCCGTCCCGGATTTCAAATGGTTCTGAGAGGTGGTTTTCTATTCTAACTCGCCCTTTGTTTTCGTTCATGCAAATTTGAATGAGCGCGGCATATTTTTTTGGGACTCCCAGCTCAACTAGAATATGGTAGAGTCTCTGCCTTGCGACTGAGTCGTAGGCTTTTTTGAAGTCAACGAACAGTTGGTGAACCGTCTCTCCGTATTCCCACTTCTTTTCCAGCAGTTGTCTTATTGTGAACATTTGGTCGCTTGTTGACCGGTTCCTACGGAATCCACATTGGTAGTCTCCCAGTATCTCTTCTGCGTAAGGTGCGATTCTCGCCAGAATGACATTTGTTAATATTTTGTATGCGGTTGGGAGCAATGATATTCCTCTGTAGTTTTCACAGTCAGATCTGTCGCCTTTTTTGAAAATGGGGATGACTATTGAGGTTTTCCATTCTTCCGGAGTGACTTCCTTATCCCATATTGTTTGGATGAGCTGGTGGATCTTTCGAGCGGTTGCCTCTCCTCCATGCTTCACAAGCTCTGCCGGTATGCAGTCGACTCCGGGAGCCTTGTTGATTTTCAATCGATTTATTGCGTCTACAACTTCGTTGAGAGACGGCTCTGGGATCTGAGGCTCAGCTGTATGTACGCTTGGTACAGTTATCTGTGGTTGATGGGTGCGTACATTGAGCAGGTTTTCAAAGTACTGCTTCCATCTTGTCACGACATTGTTTGTTTCTGTGACCAGACAGCCGTTTGCGTCTCGAATTATTTTGGCTCTTCCTCGGTAGCCATTTCTAATTGAATTTATGCCGACATACATACCCCTGATGTTCTTTGCCCTAGAATTTTCTAGGATTTTTTCGATCCTAGTCTTCTCCCATTCGCGTTTTTTGCGTTTGAAGAGCCTCATTGTCTCTCTCCGAATTGTCGCGTATCTTTCTGCGTTGACTTCATCATATCTTTCTAAGTGGATCACTCTGAGGCGTTTACGTTCTTCGATCTTCGCCCTGCACTCATCGTCAAACCAAGGTTTGGACTTAATTGTTTTCTTAAATCCTAATACCTTTTGGGCTGTTAGTTTGATTGTGTCTCTGATCGATGTCCATTTAGTGTTCACACTATTAGCTTCCTCTTCCTCACTGCTCACATTCTCTAGAATGCTAAATCTATTCGTTAGCTCGTCTTGATATTCAGCCCTTTTGCATAGGTCTTTCAGTTTATCAGTGTCGAACTTGTTACGGACCAACATTGAGTCCAGGTCCCCCCAGAATCCACTAATCCCCCTTTGATTCCCCTCTTTACCTGTAAAAGGAAATAACGCGCCAAGTAGCTAATTTGCATAAACTACTTTATGCAAATTCTACTTGGCGGAGAAAAAAAAAAATAAAATAAAAATAATACATCGAAAATAAATTCGGAAATATGACAATTCGCCGTCAATCTCCGAATGAGAAAGAACAAGTATGAAATTTATGGATTTGATGTAATTCCAACATCCAAATACAAGTCAAGAAGAATCAGAAACACTTCATAAATTCATCAGCTGACCGTTTCATTCAGCTTAGCAAGTTTATCTAACTTATCTCTGGTGGCGCAAGTAATAAGCGGATGCAGGTCCATTAACGAAGCTTGCTGAACAGGGGAGCAGCCTTCAACGCCCCCTGCAACCTGACGCGAGCCGCCACATCATCACAAGATACCAAAGATATAACACAGACTTCGCGTCACATCATCACAAGATACCAAAGATATAACACAGTAAGTCCCCTTCTTACCCTTAATATATTTAATTGTTATTATATAAAAAACATAACAAATTGGCGCAGCCGGTAACCACCAGCTGGAAATTTATATCAAAGCCGTCGGGGATATAAATCCAGTGGCGGAAGAGCCCCGAGGCTCTAACGTCCCTACGCCGACTAGCGGAACTAGCGGCTAGGTTTAAAAAAAAAAAAAAAAAAAAAAGCCATCCGAAATAACAAATAACATAAATAAAAAAATATATTCTCCTTTTCTCGGGTTTATTTTCCAATTACAGGAAAGAGGACGAAATCAACGTTGGGAAG